>CM052540.1:111577472-111747629 GCA_028533065.1 Trachops cirrhosus
GAGTTCATCATCACCAAGCCCTTATTTTATGAAATGTTAAAGGCACTTATCTAAGAAAAAGAAGATAAAAAATAGGTGTAGTAAAATGATAGCAAACTCACAATTATGAACAACCACATCTGAAACAAAAACAAGAAGAAACTAAGCAAAAAACTAGAACAGGAACGGAACCACAGAAATGGAGATCACATGGAGGGTTAGCAACAGGGGAGTGGAAGGAGGAGAGAGGGGGGAAGGTACGAAGAATAAGTAGCATGTATGGTAGGTAGAAAATAGACAGGGGATATTTCTCTCCCTCTCTCCTTCCCTTTCCCTCTAAAAGATAAATAAATAAAATCTTAAAAAAAAAAAAGAAAATAGACAGGGGGAGGGCAAGAATAGTAGGTGAAATGTAGAAGCTAAAGAACTTATGACACATGGACATGAACTAAAGGGGGGGAATGTGGGTGGGAGAGGGTGTTCAGGGTGGAGGGGAATGAAGGGGGGATAATAGGACAACTGTAATAGCATAATCAATAAAATATATTTTAAAAATAATATAAAATAAAATAAAGCTTGCTTTCTTTACAGATATTCATCTATTGAACAGTTATTTGAGGAGCAGCTATTATATGCAAGCTAGGTGGACCCTGTTGAATATGGAGATGACTCTGGCACAAATCCCGCCCTGGAGACACTTGCAGTCCAGAGAGGAGAAAGTGGGGCAGAACCAGTTCACATGTGGTAGAGGACAGACTGGGAAGAGATTCTTCCCAAACAGGAGCCTACAGGAGGACAGTGTGGAGATGGAATTTGAATGCCTCTTGAAGATTAATTAGGTAGTGTTTGGAGTCGGGGATTAGAGAGCTAAACTGGGGGAGGGGGGAACCTGTGGAGAAGGGACCTGAGTGTGCACAGAACAGCATCTGGGAGGGCATGAGTCAGTGCAGGGATAAGGCATCGAATGCTCAGCAGTGTGCCTGAAGGGGAGTGGGAGAAGATGAAGTTGAAAAGACAAGTTAGACCCAGGACTTGCCATGCTAAGGAAGAGTATGGGCACTATTCCCTAGGCTGTGAGAATCCTCCAGGGGATTTCAGTGCAGAGAAAAGATGAGAGTATTAATGTATTGGATAAATTGGAATGAGGCCATATGCAAAAAGAGAGGCCAATTCAAGGGTTTCTGTGTTCATAGGCTGGGCCTTGATGAAGTCATAGGATAACAGGGCTGTAGAATTAGAGAGGAGGAGAAAGATGTTTCATAGAGAGAATTGATAGAATCTGGCATCTGATGGAATGTGGAAGGTGTGGGGGAGGGAGGCATCGGCGCTAACCCTGAGAGTTTGAGACTGGATTAGGTGAGGATTACTGCAGGGAGGATTTAGGCGGAAAAATGTGCCAGAGAAAGACTGTAGAAGATGCCTGGCGACTATTACAAAAATAAAATAGTCTTTTAAGAAAAAATTCAGAGCTGGAGTTACAAGCAAATGTGAAAATCATCTGCACCGATTGACAACCAAAGCCACAACTTTACATGAGATTTTCAACTGAGGAACAGCCACAGTTACTGTCTTCACATCACAAAGTCAAATGATGTTTTGCTAATTACCCACTGAGTTTGATGAATGTAGACAGCCAATATCAGATCATTACAGGCTAGACACTTTGCAGCCTGAACAGCCCAGGTTTGTAGTCCACATCAATCAAATTAACAAATCCTTGTCAAATCTGCCCTTGGCTTTGTGCTGTATCAATACAGCCAGTGGGTGCATGCCCACATTGAAATTGAAAACCTGACTCAAGAAACTGAAGTGCCAGCATCATATCTCCACATCTGCGGTCGGTTGTCTCAACTATCACTTGGCTGTTGTACTTTACACCAGGGTCTGCCTGTGCCTTTTACAGAGAACTCCTTGAAGGGCATAGCTTTTAAATGAGAGTTCAAAACAATAGATAGGTTTATCTCCATTTCATAGATGCAGAAACGTGAGGCTCAGAGCAGTTATAAATTACCTAGGGTCATATGGCTACTAAGTGTAGGTAACACTAAACCAGTCTTCAGACTCCAAGTAAATGGCAGGAAAGTTTTTGTTTTGTTTGTTGTACTAAACGATACTGCCTGACCTTTAAAAAAAAAAGGTGGGGGAAGAAAGAAATATCACGCTCATTACTAATTAGCACAGCTGAATGGAGCAGGAGGTTATCTGTGTTCACTGTTCACTTCTTTTCCCTTATGGCCACTTACTTTGCCTTCTTTGTGTTGCCTGACGGTTTAAAAAATGAATATTATGTGAATATTGTGCTCATTACTAATTAGCACAGCTGAATGGAGCGGGAGGTTTACTGGGTCTGTTGTCTCCTTCTTTTCCCTATGGCCACTTCTTTTGCTTTCTCTGTGTTACCTCACTAGAAATAACTGGGTGAGTGGGTGAGTGAATGGTATGTGCCCATGCACGCACGCCCACATGCACACTCACCCCTTCCTCATTGATCTCGACCGAGTAGGCCAGTTTAGAAGGAGAGCTGCATCTCAATGGCACATTGTCAAAACCACAGACCCTGTTTCTAAGGGTATTTTTCAGGGTTCTTCAGTTGCAGGCAACCAATAACCAGCAGTCCCATCTCCATGGATCACACGGCGCAAGATAAACCTGTCATCTGATGTAACTCTCACATCCTTCAGAACATAACTTCTAAGCCAAGCATCATATTGAATTCCAAACTTCAAAATGAAGGTCACTATGTTGCATAAGAAAAGATCAGTCCAAATGAGAATCAGGGTGTATTTTGCAGGTAAGATGACGAGAAGAGCAAAACAGTGGTGAAAATCACTTTCTAGCTTGCTCTAATCTTACAAAGACTTATGATATTTCTCCAAATAGCTCACCAAACCTGTTAGACCCTAACATGTGAGATTCATGATACTACACTTAGAACCAATTTTAAAAACCAACTGGAGAAATACGTCCTAATTTACCTCCACTTCAGCGTTCTGTCTGTCCTTCCTCTGAGAGAGAAAAAAAAAAAGAGTCCATCAGACATTTCTAAAAAGGGAGGCTTGGTAAGGCAGGTGTGGAACCTCAAATGCTTCTGGAAAATAGACGAAGGAAATAGCCTTCCTTCCCTTAACCATTTGTATTCACTTATTATTACTGGGTTGGAAGAGTTTTCTGAGGAAAAAAGACTTGAACCATCATACTATTGGAATTCAAACCTAAATCGCCACGTCTGGTGGAGGGGTGGCCCCAGTGAAAGTCAGACGACAAACAGGAGCAGTGGGGCTTCTGAGGGAATGTTTCCACTAAAGCATAAGGTAGGCATGTCACGATTCAAGTGCTTTTGTATTTCCATGTAGAAACTTCAGAGCTGGTGACAAGAAATGGTGAAAGATCTCTTAGACTTTTCGTTTGTACAGAAGACATCGAAGTGCCTGGACTGGGAGGACTTGGGAAAGAGGTTTTCCCTGAAGAGAACTGGGGTATGCAGCCTTTGTGTTCCTCCATTGTGGAAGAGGGGGCGGGACACTTGCCACTCTTCTCGAGCCTAGTGACCAGGGTTTCTCCAGGACTGCAGAGAACACATGGGTCGGTGTCTACCTCTCACTTTAAACTTAATGAGATAATAAATAAGTCAAATAATAATTTAACTTATTGATGAAACCTGAGGCAGCCTGCGCTCTCAGGTTTGGTCCATGGGAAAAATGGGTGAGTGTTTCCCATGGGCAGGGTTGCATAACGAAGAATGAATGTGGGGTCAGCTTTGGCCCTGTGCAGTGGGACTTCCTGGAGGGGCAAAGAGGCCCTAGTGGAGAGAAGCTACAGATATTCCCAAATACCTGGGGGCTGCAAAAGGAGTAAGCAATCTCCATAATGAAGAATACTTCACCTGGATCAAGGAACTTCAGATAAAAGGCCCAGTGATGGGGTTCTCCAAAGAACTGAAGCTTAGCTTAAACCAAAGCTGGGATCACAGACCACAAATCCATAGGACACTTTCAGACATGTGAGGACTTTTCTGCTCCCCATTTAACTCTCCTTTTCCCCTATTCCATTCCAACCTGGGAAGGGCAGAAAGAGATTCTAGTGATGGAAGAGGAGGTGGAGAAAGAGAGGACTCCAGCCCCCTACCTCTGTGGTCTCCATCCCTTCCTTAAGTGTGACTTAACCGGGGGAGGGAGAAGATTTCACTTCAAATCAAGTGTGGAGCATTGGTGTTTTATAGGCTGGACTTTCTGAATAAAAATTGAGTTTGGTAATCTAAAAAATATTTTTAAGATTTTATTTATTTATTTTTAGAAAGAGGGTAAGGGAGGGAGAAAGAAAGGGAGAGAAACATCCAGGAGCGAGGATCATCAACCAGTTGCCAATTAGCCACGTTCCCACCAGAAGCCAGAAGACTTCTGAAACCCAGGCACGTGCCCTCACTAGGAATCAAACCAGCGAGCTTTTGCTTTGCAGGATGATGCCCACCCAACTGAGCCACACTGGTCAGGGTGGTGACCTAAAAACTTTTATCCAGCAGGTGGGGAGACAAAATAAATTTGCTTTATGATTACATCCCACAGGTCTTGCTTTTTCTCTGTATGCTCACTTTCCTCCTACTTAGCCATTTTCACACACTCACTCATTTGGGATTTGAGGAAGCTCCTTACGGGGCAAAAACTTATACTTCCACGAATCCCCAAAGGCTCTCCCTCTGATTTCTCCTTTTAGTAATGTTCTCAGTCTCTCTCCCTAGCTCATCACAGGGCTGTTCTATTCACACTGCAGTTTACTTACTCAAATTTAGAACACAGCCTCTTTGCCTTGATTTCCTGGAAACACCACTCACACAAGGCCTCACTTCAGGAGATCACTTTTCAGCACAGAGCAAGCAGCTTAAAATAGAACACAAGACATCCCTGTCTTTGAACATGCTCTGGCCACTGGTGATGTCTGGCCTGTGCTGTTCCTATAGACTGATGACCTTCCACTCCGTGGCTTCCACGCTGATGACTTTCCACTCCTGCTCCCTTCTCCTTTCTCTGCTCTCCTCCCCAGAAAACTCTCATTTATTTTTTATGTTGATTGGCTTAGCTATATCTTTGTTTCAATGCCACCTTCTAAATCATGCCCTGGGGGCCTCATCTTTGCTAAAGAAAAGGCTATTTATTTACTCCAGAGAGAAATTATGCTACTTCTTACAAGCTAAAGCTGCCACAGTCACTTGTGGTTTTAAATAGTATAATAATTATTTTATCTCTGCTATAAGACCAGGCAACAGGGCTTGAATCTGGAGGGCTGAGGTGATTATGATTACAGGTGATGGAGGTTCCAGAGCTCATTGCCAACCAAAGACACTGACAGTGCACATTATTCCTGAAGAGCAAGGGTTCTGTGTTCATTGAAAATATATCCCAGGCTGGTGTGGCTCAGTGGGCTGATTGTCAGCTTGTGAACCAAAAGTTCACAGGTTCAATTCCAAGTCAGGACACATGCCTGGATTGCAGGCCAGGTCCTCATTTCCAGACACTCGAGAGGCAACCAACTGATATATCTCTCACACATCGATGTTTCTTTTCCTCTCTTTGTCCCTCCCTTCCTCTTTCTCTCAAAATAAGTACGTAAAATCTTTTCTAAAAAGTTTTAAAAATAAAAAATACATTAAAAATTTTAAAAAGAAAATATATTAAGATTCTGGAACCCTTCTGACTCTGGTGAACTCACTATGGGTCCTTTTCACTTTTCCTGGTCCCTTACCTCTATTTTACTCCATCTCCACCCCTGTCCCTCCCACACCCCAACACACACTATAAAAAAAATGTAGCATTTGGTGACCATCAGATGTGGTGGCTGTCAGGCTTCCTGACATTGAGGCTCAGTGGAGACCTTCCTCATTCATTTTGTTGGGGGCAGTGGGTTTCCAGCACCTACACACACTATTGGGTCTGCCCACTGTAGGGTCCTGGTGCTGCCATCTGCAACTGAAAAAAATCTACCATCGACCATGGAGTTGTCATAATTATCCCAGCTGGATGCAAAAAAATAAAAAAGAAAACACCTCCCATCTCACAAAAACAACAATGATGATCTTAGGCCTTGGGGAGCAGTGGTTTTACTCCTATTATAAAGCGACATTAGGTGTGGGACTCTCCGTCCTCCCTAGCAGCGGCGGCGGCAGCACCGATTGGGGCAGAGTGGCAGACTGGGATCAGCAACTCTGTGGACACAAAGGGACATAGAGCAGTAAGTGTGGGCTCAGCAAACAGTGGTGAGGAGTAATTGTGGACATATGTAAGCACCCCGTGGAGGGACTCTGTAAAAAATTGGGCTTCCTTGAGTCAACAAGAAGCCAGTCAAATGGGGGTCTGCTTGCTCCTGTTGACTCTTGGGGTTTAATGTGATGTGATTGCATTTGCAAGCAGCAGCTGCTGAATCCTGAGACACTTGGATTACATGCTGCTGTAAACGGCTTTTGTCTCTAAGTCTATAAAATTAACAGAGATACAAGGCTACACTGTTGTAGAATTATTCTGTGTCTTTGACCCATTCTAGCAGCAGTGCTTTCCAGAATGCTACTAGAGGAATTTCCACACAAAATATCAGAATAGGTAATAATATCTGAACACCACTTCTAAATATTATGTTAAGTGCTAAACCTGCCTTATCTCATGAAATCCCTACCACGACCCTCAGAGGTAGGTGTCATTACTCCCGTGTTAGAGAAGCAAAAAGGGGCTCAGAGACTTTAACTACTTTAAGGTCAGCAACTAATAAACATTTGAGCTGCTTAATCAAAGACATAAAAATAAACATTAAACTCAGCAACCAAAAAAATTCTGGAACAACTTGTGATACCCTTTATCTTAGGTCAGCCTCTCTAGAAGCAAAATTGGAGCCAAGGATTTATGTGCCTGTGTTGTAACAAAGAAGCTCTCCCAGAGGACGCTGATTGAGGGTAAGGGAAATGGGGATGGGAAAGCAGGAAGTCAAGCAAAGGTGTGATCTTAGGTAAAGAACCACAGAGAGTGTCTTCACCTGATTCCACAGACCCAGGGTGTGAGCTACATCTCATAGCTGTCTAACCAGAGGCACTCCCACACCTGTCGGCCAGGGTTGTCTCTGGGAGGAAAAAAAAAAGCCACAGGACTGGCCACTGAAACCAAATCACAGCAAACCCCCTGGCACACACACACACAGTAAAGAGGGATCTGAGGAACCCGGCCAGAGCGCCGGCATTATCCAGTATACCCATTCAACAGCGGAGCTGGCTTTCATCCAACTGCAAATCCTTGAAAGTCATCGCCAGTAAGAGCCAAATTAGAGAGAGTATTTTTATAACTGGGGCTTCAGATGAATTGTATGTAACCAGGAAGATTGTTGGATTGTATATAGGTCAGCCTTTGTGTTTATTCAAACTGGTCTGTAATTTGGGAGCCTAGCATTTTCAGGTTTCTAGAAGGGGGAGTGAGTGTGAAGTCAAGGGAGAAGCTTGATGTGGCCAAGCACCTCTGGCTTTGCCCAAAGACGAGGTGTGCTTCCCCACACAGGAGCCGCTGTTGTCTCTGTGACCCTGAGCAAATCATTTCACTGTGTGAGCCTCAGTTCCCTTAGAGGGAAAAAGAAGAAAATTATCCACCCCAGAACTGCTGAAATAATCAAATGAGATGATGCCTATAAAGTGCTTTGTAAATGGTCAGCAGGATATAAATATTAGTTATTAGTAATATTAGATTGTAGTTGGATTTACTGGAGAGAACCATATTTCCATTCACACAGGCTACATGGAGGTAAACATGACCATGATTAGATGTAAATTGCAGAAAAATGGAGTTCTTTCTTATTCACGAAGCAGCCTAAACTTGCCTACCTCCTAACATCTTTATCTAAGCCATCATCCAGTTAGAGATTAGATGGATTTAGAAAGAGAGCAGCCTTGAGTGTCAGGAAATCCCAGCTCACAATGACACAGACCAGCCAGGCCCTCGGAAAGCTTAGACTTTGCTGTCTACTACTGCACCTCATACCTTCACACATCCCGTGGGCCCAGTTCCCCCTATCAACTGCACTGACCCTGTAGCACCCCCAAGAGAATATGACATGATAAACACACTGACATGAAGGTGCAATGGCAATGGAGTAAACATTCCTCCCACTAGGCACACCGCCTTAACCCAAAGGAATAGCTCTCAAATGTCAATGAAAAGCTGGTTGCAGACTGCAAGTGGAGATCTGATCACCCAGGGCAGTAGTGTGAAAATCACACCAGACCCTTGAACTAAATAAAGCTAGCACTGTTTACAAGAAAAGTGTTTCTCTTGAAAGTGGTTCCAAGTGCAGGACACAAAGAGCCTCAATTACCACTTAATGTTCCCTTCTCAACTACATTTTGAGAATAAAGAAAGAATTGACTTTGAGATCAGAACAAACTGAGTTTTACTCCTGACTGCAGCATTTACCAGCTATGTGACCTTGAGCATCTTCTGAAATTCAGCTTTCCCATATGTGAAATGGGATTCACAGTACCTCCCTCAAGAAGTTACTAAAAGAACATAAGCAAATTGCTTAGCATAGTTTCTGCTACATAGCTGACATTCAACAAATATTATCAATAAAGTTAATAATAATATATAAATGGCCTAGACCACTCCTATGACATAAAACATTATTATCGCTATTCTCCTCCTCAGAGAGCCATTTTCAGTGGTTTGCAGGAGGTAGGCATGCAGTAAATGTTGGTCAAATTAATGCATACACACCAAGCTTCCTAACCCATTGAGTAAAGAGAAAACTTCTGAATTCCATGCCTGGACAATCCTTTACCTCCTAAACATCTTAAAGATAGCCCCTGTATCTCAGCCCGGGTTGCATGGACCATGCTGGCATTCTGACAGTTCCTCCCTCATCAGCCCAAGAAGGGAGCAGTGGGTGGCACACACAGCGTTGCCAGCCAAGGGGCTGGACGGAGGCCGTCCGAGGCAGGAGTGCTGTGAGTCACCAACAGTGTCTGTCTGGAACTGAAGCAGGAAGTGCTGTGACCATGCAGTTGTGCTGATTTACCTGGCTGCAAAGCCAAACCTCAGAGTGGGAATATCACGAACACTTGTTTGTTTCTGAGATGACATCTACTTTGACTTTGCACAAAATATGGAGCTAATCAGTATCCAAACACCTTCTCCTGTCAATGAAAAAAGTGCAGAAATATAGGACCCCACCGGTATCACAATGAGAGTGCCACTCTCTCTTTTCAGTTATCTCTAGCCCTGGCAGACAACCCTTCCTTTGTAGATTTGGAGGGGGCAGAAGAAGGTGGGTTTGCCTATTCAAGCAGCCTCTCCCAGTTGAGGCACTGTTTCTTTGAGCCAAGACTGAAAAAAGCCAGAGGGAAGAATCCAGAACAGGAATAAGGGGGGCACTTGGGCAGAGCTGGCTGGCTGCTCTGTGACGAGGTTATGTTGGCAACATTCCCTTGAACACAAGGGAAAGAACCATACTGCCTGAAGTCCAATTTCAAACACATACCACAAAGTCATGGCTAAGGAATCCCGGGGAACGGCAGCATCTTCAGTGAGGAAGATCATTTTTCTGACAGTAACAACAGTCATTTATTAAGAATAGATGCCATGTTCTGTGCAAGAATTATCTGCACAATGACTCACAGATGCTATCTCAGTTTGTAGGGCTGCGATCACAGAATATCACAGACTGGACAGCTTTGACAACAGGTGCACATTTCCCACAGGTTGAGAGACTGGAAATCCGAGATCAAAGTGCTGGGAGGGCCGGTCTCCTCTCAGGGCCACAGTGGAAGGATCTGTTCCACACTTCCCTCCTTGGTTCGCAGATGGCCACCCTCTGGCTGTCTCTTCATGTGGTCTTCCCTGTGCGTTTGCATCCCTGGAGTATCTTTTGTGTGTCCAACTTCCTTTTCTTATAAGGACACTGGTCAGATTGGATTAGGCCTTATTCTAACTAGCCTTATTCTAATTTAATCATCTTTCCCTAATAGCCTTGTGCTAACTTAATCAACTTTTTCAAATCCTGTCCCCAAACACAGTGACATTCTTAAGTACTAGGGGTTAGGACATCAGCATATGAATTGGGAGGGGAACACAGTTCAGCCTATAACAGATACTATGATTCCTGTCTTACTGATGAGGATTTTAAGGTCTGCTGGGTATAACATAGCTAGTAAATGGTAAAGGCAGCATTTGAATTTGGGTCTGTTTGACATGAAATTTTGTTCTTTCTACTTTATGTATGACACTGTCTCTGAAAGCTGCTGAGCAGGACAGGGATGAGGCTAAAAGTGACATCAGAATCAGGATTTACAGGCTGCTGATATGTCCAGAAGGTTTTGATAGGCCCTTTCCTGAGAAGCTTGCTTTGAAATGCATAGTAAGTGTAAATCCTGCAGTTGTCGATTCATTTACATTTTGTTCCTTTGTTACTATAGAAAATTTCTCTAAGCAACAGAAAAATCAATAATCTGGCCCTGCACAGGCACATACCTGCCCTGGCTAATTATTTAAGACATTGCTCAAAGCCACGCTCCTAATTAACAGCGTGCACTGCTCGTGCCGAAACATGAGCCCAGCATCTCTCACCGTTTGTAATCCATCTGGTCTCCAGGCCCACGCTGCCCGTGTCAGGTACGGCTGCCACCGCATGTCACCTGTCTGCCTGCGAGGGGTGGGAGGAGTGCTCCACGGTGGGTAGTGAATCAATAACAGCCAATTCTCTGGACTCTGTTGACATGCATGGCTAGTTTTCTCTTGTGATTAATTACACTCATTTTTGCAGGAGGATTAATTCACTTTTCTGGAGAGCTTTTCTGATTTTTGCTATTAAAAAGCAAATCTCAACAATCTCCCTAGCTCAGAAAGATTGGAGTCCAGTTCAGTGTAAGTGATCACAAGTGTCAAAATCCAAAGCTTGAAAGGGAGGGTGGTTACAAATGCAAGGAAGGATGTGTATGTGTGTGTGCAGATACATGGAATATGCACATGCAAGAGCATAAACATAAATCTTATACAATTTTGATTTATCTAATTAAGATGACTGCACGTCCCCTTTTTCATGGTTGCCACCTATTTTAAAAAGCCTATTAAAGTACATGTACAAGCAAGCCAGATGCTGCACATTTCAGATAATAATACGCTCAAAAAAGAGCAGATAATTGGAGACATATTCACAACTAGACCTAACTCTCTTCAAACAAAGAGCGACGCCCAGTTAATTAATGTTTGTCAAGTACCTTAAAATTATACAATTCAACATCCTAGATATTCTCGCTTAAAGATAGGAAGACAAAAGGATTGTGGAGAAGCAGCCTAGGCTGGTTCTGGGTCTGTCTTGCTCAGTGGTTCAGCAGAGTTACCAAAGAGTGGGGGGAAACCCCCACAGACACACAAAGTAGTTGAAACTAAATCTCCTTAAAAGCTGTTGCTCTGTCTCTACCTCTCGTTTGTCTCTCTGGGTGAATGGGGGAATAAATTCTTCAGCAAATCACTGCATAGGAGCAGTAACATCAATTCTTAATTATTAATATCATGATTTGTTATTTATTGAGCATCAACAGTGCATTAGAGGTTGTACAAAACACAGATAGCTCCAAGTCTTAAATCAAGCTGATACACTCAGAAATGTGGGTCTTTATTATGCCTTTTCTTTTTTTTTATGGGATTTGGGCAGTGAGCTAGATAATGAGTTGCTGCCTATCTTGGAGGGAAGTGTCTTTCGAGCACTTAGGTTTTATCACCCAACAAACAGGAGTAAAGCATTTACCTGAGAATCAAAGACTCCAGCTATGGAATGGACCTTGAAGGACATCACTCCAGTGGTCTCAGAACTTGATTATCTGTGTACCCACCTTAGTAAACTCTTTGAGAACACACTGTGCTATTTTATATATTTACTTATACATTATATGTATATATACCCTGGCACTAATACATTATAATCATTATAAAGCATACAAAATAAGAAACAGTTAAAAGATAATATAAAGGTAAAATGTTTTAAAATAATTTTTGTTTTATTGTATTTTATTAAAAAGAACAAAGAATTTTTGCTCTCACTAAAGAGATGTCACCATTGCCCTGAGCAGGTGGTTCACTTGGTTGGAGCATTGTCCCACATACCAAAAGGTTGCAGGTTTGATCCCCGGTCGGGGCACATGCAGCAGGCAACTGAGTGATGTTTCGCTCACATTGATGTTTCTCTCTCTCTCCCTCTCTCTCTTTCTCTCCCTCTTCCTCTCTCTCTAAAATCAATCCATGTATTCTCAGGTGAGGATAAAAAATAAAATGTGTCACCATTGATAACATTTCTTTACTAAGAATAATACAATATGATTCATTATTTTAAAAAATCTGAGTTTAATATTTTCTGATACAAGGATTTGAAAGTTTGGTGTGGCTTCAATGACTGCCACACTGAAAAAGCTGCTTCTCAAAAATACGTCCATCCCAACGGGAGGAAGAGTGTAGTGCTGGCCTGGCTTAACAAATCCCTAAACTTACTTTTAATCTCATCCACCTATTATGTGGAAGTTTTTGTAGAAATTTGCTAGTAAATTTCCATTTTTCCTCCTCTACCATTTGATCTTCCCAACAAATTGGAACTTATTGTATTTTCATGTATTTAATAAATATTTCAAAATACACTGAAAATTTGTTTTTAATTCAGCTTTGAAATTCTACATTTTCTGAATTTGTGATGTATGGTCTTTAAAATTTCCACACTTATACAGCTTCATCAACAAAAGTAATGATGGAAACATTTTCAGCCATGATTTTCAAAATGCTTTCTGCATAGCATAAGTTTCTTTCAAAAACCAACTGATTTCTCATATTAGAAGAGTAAATTAGTTTAGTTGGCTGATAAAAGTCTTCATTTGAACTCTATCATTTCACCAATTAACTGAGTGAACTTGGGGAAGTCTCTTTACCTTTCTGTACCTCAGTTTACTCATCTGTCCCTATCTTCTAAGACTATATAAAGAGTCAATGATTTAACCCATTTAAAATAGAACAATACCACCCTGGCTGGTGTGGCTCAGTGACTCAGCACCTGACTGGTGCTGGCCTACAACCCAAAGGGTCGCCAGTTCGATTCCCAGTCTAGGGCACATGCCTGGGTTGTGGGCCATGTCCCCAGTGGAGGTGTGCCCAAGAGACATCCCCACATTGATGTTTTGCTCCATCTCTTTCTCTCTCCCTTACCCTCTCTAAAAATAAATAAAGGAAAAATAAAAAATAACATAGAATAATACTTGTCCAATAAAATACCCTATATAAATGGAACATGTTAAGCATGGTAACTTTTCAGAAATTTCCACTAAGAGTCTTACTGCCAACAGCTACTTACCATCACAGGAGGTCAGCATAATTGAAGACATGCCTTTTTGTAAAAGAAAAATGTACAACTTTAACAATGCTTTCATTATTTTGACCAAAGATAACCCACAAACCTCTCTGTGGCACAACAGATCATCATGTTTTTTCCCCATTTCATTCAAAACATAGTAAAGATACTACTGCTTGCAATTCTTGTGTAATATAGTCTTTAAATTTCCTTCACTGGGCACAATGGACAGCAATCTAAGGAAACATGCTGATGTGAGTAAACAAATGAAGATATTGCCACAGCCTTCAGTGTCTGAGGGCTCCTGCTCTGCCCACAGGGTCCTATGTGACACCTCAGATGTGACTTGAGACTGTCTGATTCTCTAGATCTCAAATATTAATAAGCTTACTTCCTCTTTTTACTTTTAGGTAAAGTGTAAATATCAAGGAGATACCCTTTTTCTTCTGCCTTCCACTGCAGAGTACACTGATCTGGTCTAGAGATTGTCTGGATTCTGCCCAGAGCTACTGAATCAGACTTTCGGGTTAGCCCTGCTTCTCAACCAGCTCCCAGGTTGCATTTGTCTGACAACTAGATGACTATCTCACCTACCCAGGAGGGAGGCTCCCTCACCATAGTTTTGATAGGTGGTCATCCTCTTAAACATTTCCAACAACAAAGAGTATATTACCTTCCAGGGTAACCCCTGTTATTTTGGAGTCCTATAATTGTCAGCAAATGTTTTCTTCTAGTTCCCTATTATTTTACCCACTGGTGTGAGTATTTTGCTCTCTGGTGTCACACAGAAAATGATTCACACCATCTTCTCTCCCATTCCTCTTCCCTCCTCTCTATACCCTTCATCAGTCCCTATTTGACTTGGTTTCTGGGGTGCTTTTCCATCCTGACTGTCCTTCCCTGGCTGCTCTCCTACTTGGAAATGTTGCTCAATACCCCACATGTCATCAGACCAGTTCAGGAGCAGTGAGTGTGTGACCTCCTCTGATCATTGCTGCAGTGGCATCGTTAATGCCAGAGATGCATCATCACCAGGTGAGGCTGATGTGTTCTCCGTGTGGGTGCTTCGTGTACATGCACTACACACATTCACTAATAACAGAAACACTTTTGTAATTAAGATGAAGCATTTTCAAACTCTCACCCAGACATTCCCTTTGTTTCTTTGTATATGTAATATACTGATTTACTGTGCAAAGCCCTAAAGATCTGATATTGTCTAGTTTGTGTCTCGTAGTCTTGTTTCATATCATTAAAAATATGGGATGAAAAAACAACAACCCTGAACCTAAAGCCAGGTCAGTTGGTACCATCAAGTCCAAGTTCTGCTGTACAACTATTAGCAGGACACTCACACTTCCTATATCTCTCTATGCTCACCAATAAAATAAGGATGTGAAAGCCTTTTAAAATTGTTTTAAAAGTTATACTATATTACTAGTAGTATCATGCAACCTGTAGGCACTTAATAAATATTAATGGGGAAATGAAACAGATAGATAAATGATAGAGAGCAGACTGAATAATGACAAGAAGGGAGGATCAGAGGAAAGATAAGACATAACATCAATTCAAGCTCTTGGCACCTTAAGACAGTGTCTGTCACTAATGGCAACACGGAAAGAATCACAATGCTTTAAGTCCAGTGCAGTGTTTAAAGAATGCAGGGCTTAGTTTCTGGGGAGGGATCATCTCATGCACAATTCCATAGCCCTGTGCAGTTAATGAGGCATCTAGTAGCACCTGTTCAGAATTTACCCAGGAAGAAATGTAATGGGTAGGAGGCAGGAGCTAAGAGGCAAAGCCTACATTCATCAATGCACATTGTTAGTCTTCCGGGGACAGCAAAATATTTAACTGCTGAGCAGCAAATCCCACTTGACTGTTTAAGTAAAAGGTAATGATAAATATCAAGCTAAAAGTGTGTGCCTTTCTACATTTTATTAAATAAAATACACTAATGGCTTGTGTATGAAATAAAATTGCATTTTTCAACAAGTTTTTCATTCTCCCATGAACTAAGCATCATAGGATATTGGGTCCTATGCATTTAGCCATCCATCCATTTATTCAAACAAGCATCTCGTAAGTGAATATAATGTTCCAGGCTTCATCTCACAAAGAGCAAGGCTAAAAGATGAATAACCTTGTACTCTGTGGGCTAGAGCAGCAATTTCCAACCAGTGTGCCATGGCAGGCACAATGGTGCACCACAGAATGTTTAAAACATGCAATATTTGACTATTTAATCAGGAGCACTGACCTCTTTCCCCTTAGGTTATCAAATTAAAAAAGTGAAAGCAGCCAACACAGCAGTAGCCATCTGGTGTGAATGAATCAAAATTATACCTATTTTTTTCCTTGTCAGATTGGCAAAAATATAATGTATTTTTCGGTGTACCACAGAATTTTAGTAATTAGTTTATGTGTGCCCCAAGATGAAAAAGGTTGAAAATTGCAGGACTAGAGAATGGCAGGAACGAGAGACAGAGACAGACAAGGAGAAAGAACAACTTAAATGCGATGTGATGTGATAGAACACGGGCTGACTCAGGGTGCAGTGCGCTCCCGGGTGATCTTCGCACAGCACATGAGTCAGGACTCCACTGGGGATCAGAGAAACCACTCTAGCTAGTTTACAGAGAAAGAGATTTAATAGGGAATTAGGTGTTAACAAAATCATCAAGAGATCAGGAGGAGCCCTGCCTATGCTGAGCCTGGAGAGAAGAGTCCTAGAATAATACTGCAGAACTGCACCCCCAAGGGGAGCTGCCCTCTCTGCCAAATTCAGAAAGCTTGGGATTCAAGAGGCTGCCAAAATAATGTGGTCTCAAAGAGTGCACCTCGTTAGCAGCTTTCTAGGGATCACAATGGTTGGTTCTGCTAGATCGTCACTAGAAAATAAGTAAGTGAATAAATAAATAACTAAATAAATAGTAACAGACCACCACTGCTCTTGCCATTTACTAACTCACTTCTCAGCAGCCCAGTGGGGAGCGTGGAGTGGGAGAGATCTCAGGGCAGCGGAGGGAACGGGCTGAAGCAAGAAGGGTCAGCGTGTGCGTGAATCCAACCAGCACTGGAACCGTGCCCCTGAGAGCTCTGAACAGAACCAAAGGCAGCATTTGAAATGTCACAGTGTCTTTGGCCATTGTTGTTACTGCCGTTGCAACATGGAAGCCAAATCCACATGTGTGCAGTTTTCTGGTGGAATAAGTATGAACTCAGAGTCAGGAGACAGCCATGTTCTTCCTGGCTTTGCCACTAATGGTGTTCCCTAGGATGAGGGAGGGGGGAGTCATGTAACATTCCTGGCTTCATTTTCTTTCCCACCTGTAAAATAGGGAGTTTTCATGATTCTCGGCTAATAAATCAGCAATTAATAAGAAATAGAAACATCAAAACTCATCATCTTGGTGTGAGTGGTTTAGTGGGTAGTCTAAACTAAACTACCTGGATAGTTTACATTAGCTGGATAGTCTATTTAATGGGGAAAGGGAAATCCATAATATCTGCAGAAACTCAAACTCACCTTATGAGCAGTAAATTCCTTTCCTAATAATACAATAGTGTAATTTTGTTAGGATAATGCTAGAACATTGGGTACCCAATAAATACTTGAAATATGAAATAAAATATGAAATAATATGAATGGGTACCCAATATGAAATAAAAACGTACTCCTCATGGAATTCATTTTTCCTTGCAAATGCATCTCCTCTCATGGCATGTTGGAGAAACCTGCAATCACGCTGCACATGTTGACTGGCAGAGCAAATAAATGAGAGCACCAGAGCTTTGCATTGTCTGCTGGTCCCTGCGCTCAGTCAAGGTGAGTACTTGGCGAGCAGAGTCGTCTTTCATTTTGCAGTTTTCATGAATATGTAATTCATCTAGTCACAATAGCGGTATTTCATGCAGTTTGGAAAGCCACGTGTTATTTCCTTGTTTATAATGGTCTCCTCTGCCCCTGCTTGGAGACTAAGAGGCTCAGCAGCTGCTGAAGGTCAAGCTGCCACCGAGTTACTGAGTTACCGAGTTACAACACACAGACGGTGGAGACCATGTGGCATGGAAATCACCCACAGGAGCACAGGTGACATTAGATGGAGAAGGACTTTAAACACATCCTGGTTTCTGTCTCTGTCTCTCTCTATCTCCAGACCAAGAGGAAAAAGGAATCCAAGCAAGCTATGAAAGATAATATACAATCAGATAAGCTTTTAAAACAGGTGATGGGCAGAGAAAATACAACGCAACGTGAACTGACTACTTCATTTGGTTAGACTCTGCCTCAGCATCTGCCTTTCTGTGAGAGGCAATGATGATCAGAAAGGAAGCCACTGCTAAACCAAGAAGCCACAGAATTATATCCAGGGTTGGGGGAAGAGCTGCAAAAAAAACTGCGAGTAGATGTCGACCATCGACCTCACGCTAGTGGAAGCTTGGGTTGCAAGCTTTCCCCCAGATGAATGGAGCTCATAACATATGTCTCTGCTGTGCCTGTTTCTACACACACACACACACACACACACACACACACACACGGTAACTTCATAAAGATGCTCTCTGCCTTAACCAATAAACAATTACAAAATAAGAAATATGACTATACTATAATTGAATTTGTCACCAGCAGTACGAAAAGACAATGCCAAAGTTTCATTGTTCTTATAATGAGGTTTTTTTTCCTTAAATGTCTTATTCCACCAAGCTTATGCCAATTATCTTGACTAATGGGAATAACTGATCTCCACTTTCTTTCTAACATTCCTGTCTGCCGAAGTATTTTTATCGTGCTTGTTCCCAGAAAGTAGCTAACATTCTTGATTTTATAAAGAACCTTTTTATATTTATTACCATTCCAAGAGATTTCTTCTGAATCCTGGCCAACTTGACTTGCTGTTATTAAAAAAATGAAATATTTAAAACTTAAGAATGCTTTTTTTGTTAATGCCCACAGGGAAACAAGCCCCCATGGGCAGTTATATGGTGAGTTCACGCTGAAATTTGTTTTCTCTGCTTTAATCTTTTTAATGTGTGGTAACCATTGAAAGTTAGTATAGAGCTGTTAGAAAATGGTCTTGGACCTAGGGTGTGTTCAAAATGTGGGTGTCACAGGAGACTGGCATCTCTTACATGGCTGAATTACTTTTCAAAGGGTTGCTATGAGGACTAGTAAGGGCAGAGCAGGCACTGTGGAAACAGAACTCCACATGGAGTAATGGGAAAGAACACTGTACAGAGCTAGAGAGCCTGGCACATGGCCTAGGCCCTGGGGGGACCTCAGGGGCCACTCCTCCAGCACTCTCTGGGCCACCCAGGGACTTCTGGCCCTTGCATGAGTGCTTGCTCTGTGGAGGACGTCTTCGCTTAGCAGGCAAGAATCATGCAGACATGGCTTGGTTCGAGGGGAAGACTGGCTGGCTCGCAAAGGCTGAAGAGAATGAGAGCTGGTTCACCAAGAGGGCCCACCTTCCCCCGGCAGCCAAAGAACACAATTTCCCTGGCAAAATGTGAGGTAATGGATGGGTTAGCCAACTGCTTCAGTGGTAAAGAAGAGCATTTGGCCTCTCCAACCAAAAACCCATGCAGGATTCACAGAGTCAGAGAAGACCCTAGAGACTTCTTACCTGAATATCAAAATATAATCTCATATTATGTCCACAGTCTCTGAATAACTGCTCTGCTTTTGGCTTCATTGCTCCTGAGCAGGGTAATGCAGTACCTGCAACACGGATGAAAGCTTCCATAGAGGCACGATACCCTGGCCACAAATAATGCCTTTGCCAGATACAAAGTTTCTCATTTTCTTCAAGCTGTTTACAAAGGAAAAAAACTGCTTTATTAATTATCCTAATCCTTTGCCAGTTACTTAGGGTTTAAGGAGGCTTTTATGTGTTTTAAAACCACATTTGTGTTACCAACGTAAATGAAGTACAAAAATGTTGTTGTGTAAGATCATAGTTCGTGAAGATGGTAGTTCCTCCCGCATTCAGCTATTTTACTCTGAGTACATTAAACCAAGATCATCTTCCCTTCCAGGCCTCAAGGACGGGTTTAATTTTGTACAACTCTCAGACTTGATGGCTAATAGCGACAACACTGAACACAAACATCCGGACTCATGATGGAAATCGGTTCCTTCACTCTGAGAGCTGGGGTGCAAACCCGAGGGAAAGGCACGGAGAGCTTCCACGTCTCAGCCTCAGATGGAGAAATGGAGCAGAAAGGTCTTCTATGAAGTAAAGGGGGAGATTGACAGGAAATGAAACCTGAACTTAGAGAACATTTTCCTGCCATCAAAGTGGTAGTCTACTTGGAATTTTTATATTGAGAAAATAGAAAGGCCAAATATACAGAATGCAGAATTTTTTTAAAGCAACTTGCAAACACTCTTAATTTAGCTAAAATCATACACTGTACCTCTCAACCTCTCAAAAAAGCTGACAGAATAAAGTGAAGATGAAGATTTTTAATAATTGAATTTGAAACCTTCATTGTAGCCCCCAAAATGAGGTTGACCCAAACCACAAGCCAGAGATTGTGGAAATACAAGATATCTCTAACTAACTGGCAAGGGGAGAGGGTGGTGCTTGTAATCACAGAATTACTGGGGTTTTTTTGTTTTTGTTTTTGTTTTTGTTTTAAGCTTCACAGCCTTCATTGAACTGTTGTTCTCTTCGAGGTTTCCTGCAGTCACACCCTTTAAGTCAGTGACCCAATCATGAGACCCAGGTCCTTCTCGGTACTCCACGTGGCACTTGCCCCCTCACCTCTAACACCAGAGAACCAGTGAACACATGTAGAAGAACTCTCACTGGAAAGATAGAAGCCACTACACGGTTGCGGCGGGGAAGATGTCACTCAGGCTGTCGCATCTTACACGGTAAGAAAAGTTCTGGAAAACCCATGTCAGGCCTTTCAGCCATCCCATCTCCAACAATTTCTTGCTGATAGTAGCCACCCTAGCCATTTAACCTCCCACAATTCTGCTGATCCTTCTCGCCTCTTTTCATTCACACTTGGTAGGGGTTGAATTATGTCCCCCCAGAAAAGATATTTAAATCTTGCCACTAGCATCTATAGAGTGACCTTGTTTAGAAATAGGATCTTTGCATATATAATCAAGTTAAGATAAAGTCGTCAGACTGGGACCTAATCTAGTATGATTGATGTCCTTATAAGAAGAGAAGAGACGCAGACAGAAACACACAGGGAGAATGGCATGGCCATGGGGGTAGAGAAGGGACTGATGCAGCTATAAGTGAAAGAATGCAAAGGATTGCCAGCCACCACCAGGAACTAGGAGGAAGCAAGGAAAGATTCTACCCAGCACTTCAAAGAGAGAGCGAGGCCCTGCCGACACCTTCATTTTGGACTCCAAAACTGTGAGAGAATCAACGTCTGTTATTTTAAGTCCCCAGTTTGCGATACTTGGTTGGCAGCTCTAGGAAACCAATACCCACCCTCTTTGCTTCTCCTCCCTTCTACTTTGTCAGTAGAGGTATTTAGAATCTCTTTTATTACTTGACACCTAACGTCGGATCCCAGATCCTGGATCCTCCACTATGACCCACAAGTGGCTGAAGAATGCTTTTCCCTAGTCAAGGATGGTTCCCTCCCTAAGAGAAATTCTGGTGGCCCAGGTTAAGAAAATTTTTTTTTCTCAACTACCTGGGGTGTGTTCAGATTGTGAAAATAAACAATCCAAGTGCCCAAATTAGATTTGGGGGTCAAAATTCAACAAATTAGCTGTTGCTCTAGATCAAATAAGCAGACCTTCCCTTTGTAACCACTGACAGCTTCCGATTGTCAACAGGGACAAAGACCTTCAGGTTTATCAGAGCCTATAAAGGCAGCCTGTAAACTGGCCTCTCCCTCCCTCTGCCTCATCCTGGACTGCCGCCTCCCCCACTTTCAATCTTTGCTCTGACCACACTGGCCCTTTCGGTTCCTCATTTTCAACACATACTCCTGCCCTCAGAGCATCGACCCTGCTGCTCGTGCAGCCTGAAACGGTTTCTCCAGATCCCTCTGAACACAGACCTAATCAGCCTCTGATCTCGGCCCAACTGTCAAGTCCTCAGCGAGGCCTTTTCTGACGCCCCAGGGCTGAGTCACATGCCCCAATTACAGACCTTTACGGCACCCACTGCTTTTCCTTAGAAATGTTTATTAGTTTTTAATTACAATAGAAACTCTTTTAATTGAGCTCCTCAGGAAATTAACTGCTGTTTTCAAACCCATTTGTAAAAGGTATTGACAGATAGGTCACAGCATAACAATGGCTGTGGCTTCTGCCATCTAATGTACACCCTCATCACTTCCACCCTCACGAGCCGAGCCCTATCCTCACTAAGAGGAGGTTGTTTTTGTTCCTAAACCTGTTTACAGTAGTTGTACTTGATTACTATAATTATGTAGTTTAATTAAATATCATGTAAACTGATTTAAAATGAGCATAAAAAGAGAGTTGCTGTTACTATGAAAACTAAGTTAAATGCTGTGAAAAAATTTGGTGGGGGAGGGTGAGTAGCTCTTAAATTAGTCAGGACAAGTGTGAAAGACTGGAGAAAAAAATCATAAAAATCTAAATGAATTCAAATTACTTCACAAGTGTCTTTAAGTTTTCCCTCCACTTTAAAGTGTCTGAAACTGGAAATTGTCGATCATACACATATTTGAGTGAGCTTTCTGCAAGAAAGACTGTATGAAGCTTCAGTTACTGGGCTGATCCTGAGAAAAAGCACCTTGGCCATATCACATTCGGCAAATACATGTTCATTTTTGTGTTTTAAGTAAAAAATAAAATTGTATATCATATATACACACATATAATACATATTTTAATGATTTCCTACTGTAACTGCATTTTACAATTGCCTACTCAGCTACTAGTCTTGCTCTCATTAGGGAAGAGACCTATAGTAAATATCTCTTGATATGACCATTTGATTAACATTCATCTGCCTCACTCAACTGTGAGTTTCATTACAAGGGACATGTCTGTTTGGTTCAACGTGAGTTCTAGTGCCTAGCAGTGACATAGTAGGTACTCAGTAGGCATTATTCTGAATAAATGAATAAAAGATAATTTCCCTTTATGTTGTGCTGTGCAGACACAGCAGGTAATACAGCAAAATATTTAAGCATATTCCTTAAACTGCTCAAAACAGTGAAAAGAATTATCTTCCAAAATTCTTCTGAGCAGTGAGCGTGAACTTTGACACTGTGGCAGAGCAGACAGGAGGCTGGGGCACTGGAGGATAGGGGTGTCTTTTTCCAGCTGACAAGCCAGCCCCCCAGTTTTGTCTGAGCAGGACTCCCCGGATGGGTGTGCATCTGAACCAGAGAACCAAGGAGGCATTTCTTACTCTTCCCTCCTCTCTTTATGCTGTGAGAAATCTATTCTCCTCCATTATCTAGGCTTACTGAACATAACAGAAGGTTTTAATCCATGAAAATGAAAAACGTTTCCCATTTCAACTCCATTTCCTGCTTCTCTAGGTAAAACAAACATTCCCCGAGGAAATGATGTAAATGTGCTCAAATATTCTTAAAAGATCCCCCATAGCACAAAATATTTAAGAACGCAACCATGTTTCTTTTCATTTACATGTAAAAAGCAATATGTATGTGGTAGTGGGAAAAAATATGGAAAAGAGGAAATGTTTTCCAATCTCTGTTTTATTGTGATCTCCCTCCCAATGCTTTGATTTCCTTGTCTGTAAAATGGGGTTGGTAAAAAGACATCTTACCTATCTTACAAAATTATTGTGAAGGACCAAATTAAATAATACACATAAAAATCCTTGAAATACTATAAAGGTGATGCAAATGTACACTGTCATTGTTGCTACAAGACCCCCATGCCATATTTCCTGAACAACCTCAGTCCCTGCGCCTCTTTGTGCCTGGAGGGCCATTCGTTTTCCTTTAGCACGGACATGAGTGATTCTTCTATTATGTCACTTGAAAAGATGGTGAAGGCTACTGATTTGGGAGTCGACAGAAATGGTCCTGTTCCCACAAACCTTCTAGGAAAGTCCACAGCTCCTCTCATAGTCTTTTTAATACACATATACGAAGGGGTATGAGTCAAAGCCCCTTTGAAAACTGTAATTTCATTGCCAGTATGGGCTTAAATGTTAATGGCTTTGGTGTCCATTTGTAAAATGTCATTTCTGTTGGTTCCATCCTAGTAGCTCAAACAACAGAAAACCACAAATCCACGTCCTTTAATAAAATATAAAACTCTACATTCTCTGTATAATATATGTGCACTCAAGCTATACTAATTTCTTCTACAATTACTTAAAATTTTTAGCATTTTCATTTGGTTCTTATACTGCATAATTAATGGTGTTTACATGAAAAGTTTCTTTAATGTAAATGGTATAAGTGGATTACTGAGCAAGGCTTAATACAAATAAACATTTTTCTCCTTTTAAAATTTTCTTAACTCTCCTCTGAATGTCTGGCACAAGAGTGGAGTTTTTTAAATATCAAGGGGGATACAGAAGTCAGGCTTCTGAAGTCCATTCTCCCCTGGTTAGACAGGCTTATAATTCTGTTTCCTCTAAAGGTTGGCCTGGGGGAGTCAACAGTGACCTTGCTCACCCAGCACATCCACACTCAGAAACCTGTCTTTTCTTTGGGAGGTTGCCACTGTTTTTCTCCATGACCTTAAACATAACACAATATCTGGCACTTACAGATCATTTCCTGCAGAGTTTGCAGGACTGGAGACGAGATAGTCATATGACAAATAATCTCACTGTAAGGATCAGGAATAAAACCTACCAGGTTTCTAAATACCTCCATCATCATGATTACATTACCCAATTGTGGCAATTACTGGGACTCTCCCTCCCAGTCAAACTTCAGAATACATATATTTTGAGCGGCAGCATGGAGCCAGGTTACTGTAAAATACAGTTGGCATGGTACTCACTATCTGTCAGGATATATATTATTTTTGTAAGGTATTCTCAAGGGAAAGCAGTAACAGTTTTTTTAAAAAGCCATTTCTTTACTCCTGTTCCCCCAGAAGCAAAGCCAGGGGGTAGGAGTGAAGACGCCTCCCTTCACATCACACATCCAGCCCTAAGGAGGAGCGGGGAAGCCTGGCTCCAGGTCATCTCTGGAAGAACATGCAGTGTGTCCTCTAAAGCAGTGGTCCCCAGCCTTTTTGGCACCAGGGCCCAGTTTCCTGGAAGACAATTTTCCCATGGACTAGGGTGGGCGTGGGTGGGTATGGTTTTGAGATGATTCAAGAGCATTACATTCAAGCTCACCTCCTGCTCTGCAGCCTGGTTCCTAACAGGTCTGGACTGGTACCGGTCCACAGCCCAGAGCAGAGGTTGGGGATCCCCTGCTCTAATGTACCCTTGGAGTTATCTCAGGAGCTTCAGACCAGACTAAATACCAGCAGGATTTCTCTAGAACAGTCTTCAGTCTCAGAGCTGACCATAGGGCTGGCCAGGCCTTGAGATCTAAAAGAAAAATTCAATCTAGGTGAGTTCTGAACAGACATTCCAAAACACAGAAATCCCTGCACCAGTCCTGTACAGATTTCCAGGGCTGGCTTGGGATTGGAATCCAAACCTAAAGGACTGGTCAAATGCCTATGACAAGCATGTTTGGAGTGAGCAAAATCGTGTAAGAACCATCACTCTACTAAGACTTTCACATCACTTGAAATATGTTAAAATGTGTACATATCCTACATTTAATAATTTTGTTAATAAAGAATTTTATAATTTTGCTTTTGAAATTATTTGGTTAAAGTAACTAATTTAAAATATGCTATGATTTCTCAACACTCATGTCTATTTAGGAAGTTCACTCAATAAGAGTATTTCGTCTAAAAACTGTTTTCAAATGTACTGAAATTATTATGAACGTTAAGTCCAACAATTGATGAAACTGAGTCAGTATTATATTTGTGACCATTTAATAAATGTTCATTAATTTTGCTGGGAAGTTTTCTTTTTTTATTATGGACACAAAAATTTTTCCTGGTCACACTCTAGACATTTTCCCAAGCACAGCTTACATGCCCTGCATTGGGAGTCCCGTTCCTACATGTTAAACTGGTCCTCTGGGCTCCAGGCACTCAGCCAGGCACTCCCCCAGTGACTGGACATTGACTACAGTGAGTTCTCGGGATTCCCAGCCGTTCCATGGGACTTCAGCCCTCAACCAAAACAATCATGTGGACGCGCTAAGTCTTGTGCCATCACCTGGACAACCTAAGAAATTCTTACTAATGAAGCTAAATTTCCAAAAATTGGTGAATTTTTGGCCCCTTAGAGAAATTTACCAGTAACCAATGCTGAAAACCTTTGCTATTGGCCTTTGGTGAAGTCATTCTTCTCCTTCAGTGGATGAATTCAGGTTTTACAAATCCAATTTATTTTGTTTTTCAACAAGAAATGAGATTTGGAAGCTGATAAGGAGTTGCATTTGTAGGAAGCTTTTCTATCACTCCACAAAATGTGACTTATGCATGCTCCACCAGAGGTGTTTATAACTAGACCCAAGATAACATCTTTAGCGACATTATTATCAGCAGCTGTTAGGTGGAGTGCACTTAGTGGACTGACTTATTTTTACCCTTGAAAGATTAAGTCTTATCAGAGTGTATCAACTCAAAAATAATCACAGGTAGTCAGTTGACAGTCACGAAATCCCCTCTTTTGCTATCAGCAAATGCTGAAGTGATAAAGTAAGAATTTGAAAACTCTACTTTCTAGATGTGTCCTCTAACAATGTCACATAAACAATGTGATTTGTTTAAAGGCTTTATTTCTGATCTTGGTTTGTATCTTTTTAAAAACTCACTGAAAACATATTGAGTGTTAGTGGTAAATTCATGGATACTGGCATCAGACAGCATGAGATGGAACCTCAGGTCTAGAATTTTCTAAACTTGAGAACCAGGACAAGTTATTAAGCCTCCATTTCTTCACCTGTAAAATGGTGCTAATAATAATAGGATTGTTCTCAGGATTTAACAAATTAATGTATGTAAAGCTGTTGGTGAGCAATCAATAAATGTTAACTCTGAGTATTACTCTTATTATTATTCATCATTTTCTCATTATTTACAGTACCAGCATCCAAGCCACCACACCTACCCCTGGACTACTTAGTTGCCTCCTGCCTTCCCTGCTTGTACTAGGTTCTCACCTACCCCAACGCCTCCTCGTCTTAAAGCTGAATGAGCCCCTCAGAAGGAAAGGTGATCAGTTCAACCCCCTTCCCAAATGCAAACAAAATCAGAGCAAAACAAAAATTCCTTCAGCTAGCCTTAGCAAAAATCTGAAAGGCCCTGTAAGGCCTGACTGCTGCCCACACTCTTCAGTCTGTTTCCACTTCTCTCCTACTCCCTCTGCTGCTGCCATACTTGTCTGTCTTCTGTGCATTGCCCATGCCGAACTCTCTTCAGTACCAGTCCTTTCTAGGCCTGGAGAGCTCTGTCCCTGACCAGCCAGGCTCTGTATATCCCAGCCCAAAAGCTAGGCCTGTTTAACTACATCACATTCATATTTTTTCATAGTTCCACATTCCTTCCCTTTCGAAGCACCTAAGCTCATTGAACATATAACCTATTTAAAGGATCATTTCCTAAGGTCTGACTCGCCTAAACGATTTTAAATTTGCAGAGGGTACAACTCCCAGTTTCGTTCATAATCGTGTTCTTCATAACCTAGCTCAGTCCGGACCCGGAGGAGGACAGTAAACGTTGAGTGAATGAATGCAGGAAGGGGCTGAAATGGAATGGACTGCACATTCTCAAAAAGTTGGCTAGCACACCTCACGCTTGTTATTAAACAGTACCCAAACACACCGGGTCTTTTCCGTACCCTCCCCCACACACACTTTTTTTTTTTTTTTTTAACAATTCGGCTTTTGAGTTTGTGTCACTCTTTTCACGCATAACGGCCCAGGCGCCGCCACCCTTCAGCGGACCGGTGTGCTCGGATCTGAAAGCCATAGACAGGGACGCGGGTGCGAGAGGCGGCGGACCAGACCGAAGCTCGGGGCTCCGGGCTGGCGCCGGGCCTTCTAGGGCGGAAGTGCGAAGCGCAGGGCGGAAGCGGCGACGACGAGGCCGGCCGGAGGCTCAGGTGGGTGTCAGTGACCCCCGCACTGGCAGGCGGGCGCTCGCGGACCTTGCATAGAGCCTGCGGGCAGGCGAGAGAAGGGCACAAAGGAGCCCCTGGCTGCGCCGCACACGGGCAATTTGGATTGTCGTGAGAGGGACTTTAATTAAACCGGGAGCCATAAATCCGTGAACCACCCGGAGGGGATGTGGGGGATTATGAATGTGTGTTTGTGTGTGTGTATTTGCGCGCGATGGCGCTCTGGGACGTGAACAGAATAACGGGCGGAAAAAGGCACCTTTTAAAGAGAAAGCAGAAGACATTTTAACTTCATGCTGTTTACAGTGATTCACAGATGCTCCGTCATTGATTCAATTAACTTCTGTGAGGTGACAGCATAATCTAAATTGGCCGCCCGCTGAGATGACTCTTTTTTTAAACAAATATTTTTGAGCAGCCATGTTGACCTTTAATTGGGGTCGAAAAGGTTGAAAGATGCAATAGGGAACAGTGGGAGCCCAATGCTCTCTGGGCCTCCTCTCTGATTTATTGGGCAAAAGCAGCCCTCTGGGTGATGAACAATGAGAGGATAAATCAGAGCCTGTACAGTTCTCAACAAATACTTAACCTTGTCAGTTACCCCAGACAAATATCAGCTCATGCAATTTTTTAGTAAGTCCAGAGGTAGAAGAGTCCCATCCACATTATTACTAACATGAATAGGCAAGTGCCCATTTCTAAGGCTGTCTTTAACAAGGAGATTTTGGCCTGGGTGATCTTTATTCTTGTTTTTTAATAGAAAGCTCTGTATAGTACTCTACATTTTAGAGCACTTTTTAAAAAATCCACAGCATGGCCCAGCTTGACCCCAGGATTCCCAGCTCCTCCAGGACAGGGAGAGTGTCTAGGATCTGTCAGATCCCAACTCTCTCTAGCACATTTACTGACACAAGCAGGGCTTCTGTAACTACGCAGCCACTGGGGTCATGTCTCAGTCAGTGTACATGACACTGGGCAAGTTGAGGTGGTTATTAGAGGCCACATTCTTCTCATTTAGTAACTATCTGAAAAATAGCTGATGAAAATGCATATGAAACTCTCTACCAATATTTGGACCTGTATACATTGAAATTGAAAACACTTCGGAAAAAAGGTATACCCTGGAAATAGTGAATGATTATAGTAATAGTGAAGTAATCATGCTCTGAGTGAAATGTTGGAACCTAGTGACCTGGGTCCTGCTCTGCTCAGGAATTGCCTGAAATCAGAAAGGTCCTGTCATGAGAATTAAGATGGGCTGGGCTGGTAATTTAGGCAGGCAGACTCCCTAGGTTTTCTTTCTTCATGCTGGCTTTGGCCAGTAGTAGCCTCCTGCCAAGGAAAGATCAATATTTTTTTGTCTCCTTCACCAGAGGAAAATGTGACGCTGTGGTTTTATTTAGGTGGATTGATGGTAGAATAGAAATGAGGATTTTCCAGCTTGGGAATTTATTTGACTGTATTTCTATTTTATTCCAGATGCCTGGCTCTATCATACTCTTTTAAGTACCCAGAGCCATGTGGAGCTAGGCCTTCAAAATAAGTCATTTTTTACTATTAAAGTTTTTGTGCATACTCTAGCTGGCTTACGCCTTCAGTTATTCTAATGCTAGGGCTCCAGGTTTCACATGTTAGCAGGACCTTGAGATGATCTGGTATAAGTAGTAACGCTTTTTTAATGTTCCTTATTTTAAATCTAATCTTGCCATTGCTTTATTCAAGGAGTGTACATCAGAGGAAGCCAAAAGCCAGCTGGAATAGTTCCTGCATGCAGTTTTAATCTTGTTTGCAATTATTTTGAAGGGGAGAAACCATCTGGATCCAGAGATGTGTAACTACACAGGTAGCAGGGTCTAGGCAAGCTTCCTTCATCCTTCCCCCACTTACAACACAGCATGTTCAAGGGACAAAATCACTTGAGGAAGAATATGCAAAATGAAAGGTTTTGGCTAAGTTTCACAGAGGTATTATCCCATATCTCTAACTCCCCATTCCAGTTATAGCCACAGGGAACTGGAGGCATAAAAACATTACTTTCTCTCTTATTTCAGTGTTTATCCAAAATAAGGTTTCTAGAGATAAGAGGCAAAACTTTTAAAATACCTTCTATTTTAAGATAGTACCCATCTCCAAGGATTTCAAAGCATTTTACCAGTAATATCTAGTAACAGCCATTTTTGCTGCTATAGGCTTTATCACTGTGGTATCATATTATTTGTTTGTAAATCTTCCTGTCTAAGGTGTGAGTTCCTTAAGAGCAGGGAAAATATCTTAATCACTTACATTTCTAGTATGTGGCACAGTGTCTGTCACATTGCACTCAGTATGTGCTATAGAAACGAAAAGACAGCATGCCTATAAGGATTGTGAAAACATCACTGGGAATGCAGCAAGGAAGAGAAAAGAATATAAAACAATTACTTTTCAAGGAGTTACTAGACACAGTGATAATGCTGTAGTTATTAATGCTTTAATAAACAGCCCAGAATGGGGAAACGCATACTTGAGAATCCATAGATATAATCACCAAACTGCCTTCCGGGAAGATCAGGCCTGGTCAGTTGCAGGGCCTTGATTGTTTTGAATGGAATATCAAGCTGAAAGGTTTCACCAGCCCTGTCTCCACCCTCCCTCCAGCCTGCCATGCTCAACTCCTCATCCAAACACATGTTGAGCAAATACAGGGTCCAGCAGAAGGAACACCTGTTTGAGTGTGGTTGGTAGGGTATGTGAATGTTTTGCACGAGATGGACAGCAGTTGGAACATTTCACCTAAAGTATTATATGGTGTCCTTGAGTGTGATATTGTTATGTTACAGAATTACATGCTTACGATTTTGTAATGAAAAGGGGGTTTTATTTGTGCTGGACCTGTATTTGAATAGTATCCATTTGAAGATATCCCAAATTAATAGCTTATTTGGGCACTAATATTCTTGGTTTGGTCCTGTCTTAAGGATGGAGAGCCTATGCATCATCACTATTTTAAGACTAGGTTGTCCAAATAATATTGGAGGAAAGCCACAATCATCTTTTCTACTTTGCTAACATTCCAAAGGAGTTCTGAGTCAACAGTTTTTTGTGTGGTAATTGGGCGGGCATGTGGCATTTGCTGCTTCCTTCTGTTGCAAATGGAATTGCAGCAGAAACCAGAATGTTTCTACTGGAAATAAATGAACTTCCTTTCATCATTCCTGTACTTTTCATATTAGTCATGAAATAATGGGGAAATGGCTGCTAGTTTAGTCAGGAGGAAGACCATGAGATTATTTGATTTTTAACACTTAATATCTTTATGGAATGAAGGAATTTTCAAAGAGAAGGGATAGTGCTACTTAACAGAAAAGTCAGTAGATTAAGACAATTTAGGACATAAAACTGAAAAAAAAAAAGATCTAAATTCAGCTTTGTTCTCTAGGTTAAAAAATGAAGTAATTTGAACTTTTTTAATTTAGAGATCAGAACCTCATTCTTCTGCCATCTAAAGCTGAGATTTTCCTCATTCTCTCCATCCTTAAAGTAGGCTTAAACAAATGTGGTATCTGTTATTTGGTATACTCTGAGGATTAATGTAAAGCTTTCTGAGATTTTTTTTTTAAAGAAAGGGGGTTGAACTTGGAGACCTCTCTTAATTCTGAAAATTCTGTGTTGATCTCATTATGTATAAAATAGGCCATTCATTGTTCAGGGAGAAAATAGAGAAATGAACAAATGCAGAATGGAAGCCTTTGGTTAAGCATTAGTTTCTTTATCCATAAAGCAAAGGGATTTCCAAAGTCACTTCCTTGTTCCGAAATATTTTATCAGTGTTAGCTGTTAAGTAACAGAATTGGATTCAGAAGGTTGTAAAACATAACTGAGGGTTGGTACGGCCTGACCTCAATAGTGGATGGTTCCCAACATTCAGATCGAGCACAGTACTGCACGGGCCTAGGTACTGTTGGTATCACAAGTCCAAGGAAATGTTAGAGGTAGTAATTCTAATGTTCCAAAGTCATTGGCCACAAAATGGCTAAAAATGAATGGGACATCTTTCAGGTCATGTGTGGTCATGAAGATAACTTTGCCTCTTAGGCAAATGAATTGGAAAAGCAGTGTTAGTGATAAATGGAAGACATTGCCTGAATGAACAGATTTGGAACTGAGAACTGTTGTTTTTGGAAATGGGATTATGTGCTTTTTAAGTACTAGGGAAACCGGCATTACTAGCTGGGTACAAATAACACTAAGATGTTTTAAGAAAATTGCCTTCTTTCTGGGTCAGTATTAAATATCAGGTATCTTCAAAGGGAATGGGTCGTTTTAGTTAAGAAGGATAATGAGGGAAGGAGTCTGCATAATTCCTTATGCACTTTGTTCTCATCCCTTGAACTAGAATGATTTTGCCCTCATCTTAATGCTATCTTTATGGAATGAAGAAATTTTCAAATTGGTTTTTAAACTCTATTAAGCCCTCATGTATGATATAACCCGTCCACATTATTCAGGTTTTCTTGGCTTTCAGGAACAGCTTTGCAGCCATTATGTCATAATTGTACTGAACATTGTTGCATACCCTGAATTCAGAATATGCCTCTCTGGCCCCAGGCCAGACGCCTGAGTCAGTGTCTTCGGGGCTGAGTATAAGGGGAAGGGTGTAATATATGCAAAACCTGCGTGTTAGCAGGAATTAGTCCAGAATCTCCTTAGATGCTTGGGTGCTAGAGGGAGTGTATAGTAACTGTACATTACTGTTCTTAATTAGTATCTTTATGTAATTTTTCTCAGTTGAATGTTTTTCTGGAAGCCCTTCCCTGACATTGTAATGTGCCCCAACCCCATTACTGTGTAGACTCCTCTGAAGCAATGATCTGGAAAGTGGGACTACTGAGATCCAAAGAGTCTAAAACAAACTCTTGCTTACACTAAAGGTTCCTTTCCCTTTCCACTGCCTATACGTCAGCTTGCTCTAGGCCTAGGCAAACACAGCACTGCTTCTGGATGGGGAGGAGATGGACAAGATGATGAGAGTCTGTCATTAAAAATCATTTTTTAAATAATATAACTAATAAAAGGATGATGCCAACACCTGACATAAGGAAAAGTTACTTCAGTGCCTAATTCAAAAGGAATTGTGATAAATAAAACATCTAAAAATCATGTTTAAATGCATCTAATAGTAAGAAATACTATTCTTACATTATTCTTACATCATACATTATTCTTCCTTTCCAAAGAAACAGCTCAAACAGTTTCAAGACGAGTGTCTGGCCACTCTAATGTCACCTCCCCCATCTCCCTACTGTGTTCTTTCTCATGCCAAGGCTTCCCAGTTATGACTGTGGAGCTACAACTGTGAGTTTGTGATGAGCAAGCACCTTTACACTTCTGCCTGGGTCTGCACATGAATTTTGGAGCTCGTTAAAAGGACTAGCATCTTAAGGCTACTACAGATTCTTGTGAAGTTGTGGGCTATTGTTGTGGTATTTCCTCTGCTTGTGACTTCCCCTTCTCTGATCAGGAAAACATTTGATAGAAAGCAGATGCGCACAGTTTCTCCAGGTCTCTGTTAAATAAGAGAACAGGACAAGGCGAAGCCACCTGCATTTTACAGTAAAGATAAAACTGAGGCTTAAAAAGATGAGGAATTGCCCAGCCTCTCTGAACTACTTAGTGGCAGTTGCCTGTCTTTGGGGGTTTATCTTTATGAAATCTTCTCCAAAAAATGCACCCATAGAATTTCAGACATGCTGAATTCCAACTGAAATTCTATATGAAGAGTAACTTTAAAACTCTGAAGAAAACTATACCATTTGTGCATTAATCCCCTGACTGGTGATTTAGTGGGAGTTATATTTATTTAACTTTAACATCTCTACCCTATTCTGCTTTATAATTTATACAAAGATTTTTACATTTATTATCTCTTCTTAAGACACTCAATCAACTTTTGCTTTCACTCTTCTCTCCCAGCCCACAGCCTCTGTTCTCATCAGAAATACCTACTTTTAATTAAGATGTTAAATTAAACAAGACCCAGACAGGTATTTCATTTTAGGGGTAGGCATCAGTCGGAAGATTTCATTTGTTTGCAGCAACATCTGACATGTCTGATTTGTGGCAGGTTCTTTCCTTATCCCTGTTCTAGTCTAAGCCCTCACTGCCCTTTTTGACAATGGGCCACTCCCTTATTTTGGAAACACTTTTGGCCCTTGGCTTCTGTGATGACACTTTCCTGGTTTACATCCTACCTCACCAACCTTTATTCTGCCTCCTTCACTGGCTTCTCTCCATACAACTTCTAGACGTTGGATTTCCTCAGAGATCTGTTCTGGACCCCTCTCCTTTCCTATATTATTTCAATGATCTCATCTAGTTCCCTACTTATAAATACAAATCCTAGACTGATAGAGTCTCAAATTTTTATCTTCTGCTCTGACTTCTCTCTTGACTACCAGACCTGCATATGCCACTCTCTACTTGTCCCTGAGCTCAGCCGCATACATCTCTCAGTCTCTTCCTGCCACAGTTTGCTCATGTTAGCAAATGGCACTGCCACCTACGAGGGACTCAAGGCCAAAACCGGGATTGTCCTTATCATCATTTTGAATTCCTCATATCCAATTCATTGTCAAGTCCTGTTGGCCCTATTTTTGCCCTAGTCCATACCTGTCTCACTCAGGCTGCTGCACTAGCTCCCTGAGTCCCTTCTTCCACTCTTTCATGTATTGATTTTTGAGAGGGAGGAAAGGGATGAGAGAGAGAGAGAGAGAAAAGCATCACTTTATTCTTCCACTTACTGATGCATTCATTGGTTGATTCTTGTTTGTGCCCTGACCGGGGTCAAACCCATCACAACATATCTAAATAATGTTCTAACCAACTAAGCTACCTGACCAGGGCTCCTGCTTCCACTCTTGTTCCCCAACAATTATTCTTCACACAGCAGCTAAAGTGACCTTTATAAAGGTATCTGAGATCATGTCGCTTCCCTCCTCTAAATCTAATTGTACTTACAACCTCGATTCCCTAACAGAGTCCACAGGGCCTTAGGTGATGCAACTGCACAGGCTCGTTTTGAGCCCTGTCTCCTGCCACTCTTCCCCTTATTTACTGTGCTTCAGCCATTTTGTCCTTTTGATTATTTCTAATAAGTCAAGGTTGTCCTCACCTTAGAGCTTTTGTACTTCCTGTACCCTCTCCCCTAAATGTTCCCCCTTCAGATGTTCATTTTTTAGCCTCAACAAAAATGACACCTGCTCAAAGTACCTTACTAAAGGACATCACCCTGTTTTACTTCCTCCCCTCTCTACTTACCACTATCTGATACTGTCTGACATTAAAGAGACTCTTTAAAAAAAATTGTATTTATTTTTAGAGAGAGGGCAAGGGAAGGAGAAGGAGAGGGAGAGAAATATCAATGTGTGGTTGCCTCTCACGTGTTCCTCCACTGGGGACCTGGCCCACAACCCAGGTATGTGCCCTGACTGGAAATCGAACCAGCAACCCTTTGGTTCACAGGCCAGTACTCAGTCCACTGAGCCACACCAGCCAGGGCTAAAGAGACTCTTTAGTGCCATTAGAATATGGACCTCATGAGTACAGGTACCTTGCTTTTTTGTTCACCACTGAACGCAGCATCTAGAGTATTATCTAATACATGGGAAACATCAGATAACTTAAATAAGTGAATGACTCTTATCATCCCACACCTAAATTGTCATAATTGACCTGTAACTCTTTCCCACCCATCCTTTTTTCTCTGCCATCCCTCCTGCTTGCAGCTGCCAGATCAATCTTCTGAAATGGATTTTATCATGTCACTGTCTTGTTCAAACCCTTCAGTGGCTCCCATCTAATGGGCCATGGCGTTTCTACTCAGTGCCTTTGTGTCTAACCCCAACTTTGGATGCTTCCCCTTTTTTTAGATATCCAAATCCTGTGTGATTTGGGATCCTCCTCTTGTGGAAGCAGCTGCATTCTCAGCCCACAATAATCTTCTCTTCCTTTATCTTTCATAACATTTAAGGTTGTCCATTGGATGTCCCTGTTGCAATCTCTCTTTTTTTACATTGTTTCAGTTAAGACTTTAACTCCCTTCTCCTGAATCCAATGAAGTACATCTCTCCATTATTCTTGTTGCTTGTATCTAGCATATGGAGTTGATTTCTTCACGTGAATGTTTTATTTAGAGGGAAAGAAATGGGCTAAACACCAAGCAGGATGAAGGAAAAAGTGGCTTAATTTTACGGAGGATTTGAAGGGTGTGGGATATGGAGGAAGAGTGAATGTACTAAGTAGCAGATATGTAAGTGCTATATACCACCAATTAAACTATAATCTTACCAGATAGGCAAGGCCCACACTTCAAACAGTTAAAGAACTTTTTCACAGAGTGGTGTGTTGACTCTAAATTAACATAGCACCCAATGAGTACAAACAAGAACAGAGACATCCAGATAAGTAGAAATCCCACAGTCATGGTAATAATTCGAAGGGAAATACAAAGGCGTTTTGTCTCTAGGCACTTCTGTGACACCAGTCATTTCTGGGACACATTCTCTGCTGGTTTCTCTTGCCCGCTGTGTGGTGAACCTGCTGGCACTGAAATCTGAAAGTAGAAACTGCAGGGAGTGTCGTGGACGTGTGTTGTGAAGGGCTGTTTCTTGCTCCCCCAGGGCTGAGTAATCATGTTGCAATGTCAAATAATAATTGTACGGCTGAAACTAATATAAAGTTATATATCAAGTATACCTCAATTAAGAAAAAAAGAATGAAGCAGAGCATGAGGCCATGTACCAGGGGCCCATAGGTGGGCAGTCAGCTCAGGGTCTTTGTTGTTGCATCGCCTTGTCTGAGTTGACTCCACCTCCTAGGCAGTTCCCTTGGCCAAATACCAGACTCCTGAGGCTGAGGTGTGGAAAAGTACCTGAGATCCCGCCCATGCCAGTGAGTGAGGGCCCCTCCAGGATAGGCCTTCCACCCTCTACTCCTTGCTCCTGTTCTATAGCCTCATTCCAGCCCTGCTTAGCTCCTTGACGTTGACATCCTATAGCATCTGCTCAATCTTCAGCTTTGGCTGTATGCCTAAATGCTGCTTCTCCTTGTCACTCTTGGCTCCACACTAGCCAAGATCCCACGTTAAGCTCCTGCTTGTTTGAGAAAATGGACATTTAGACAGAACTGACTGACCAAAAAGATGTAAGAGCACTGGTGAGGATTCATTTGTCCCTGTTTCCTGGATTAGGTAGAGGCCAGTGACCCAGATGAGTCCTTAAGAGCGACCTCACCCCATTACATAAACTTTCAGTAATCTAAAATAATGGGTTTTGTTCCTGATAGGTGTGCGTGTGTGCATGCATATGTGTCTTTCCATTCATTTGGGTAAAAATAGGAATATTACACTTAGATGGTAATGAATGTGAAATGAGCACTTAACTCACATGGCACAAATGGCTAAATGGAAGCCCTGAGCCTCTCTTTATGGAGTACAGATTCAGTGAGAACTATGGTAATAGTGTTTGGTTAATGTCAGCTCAGCATTAAATTTACATTATACTCTTGTGAAGAAGCTCCAACATTACCTGTTAATAACCAAGGTGGTACTTGGGCCTATATGGACTCTTTGATTTTGCACATGAACTCACACTGCAGTTTACTGACGAGGGATTATGTGAGCTTGGAGATTTGGTGTGCCAAAGGATTCTTTGTACTAATAAAAATTCTAGTCAGTGAAGGTCAGTTTCTCTACTCAAGTGAGAACAATATTATTTCCCTTCTAATCAGACACACACTGTGTTTGAAGAATCCAAGACCTCCACATAAGTGGTGTGCACCCATAGTCCGGGCAACGTCCCATACAAGAAAAGAAGAATCCTTAATACAGGCTCAAATGACCCTGGTTCTTTTCTGTACTATAATCAGTTGCTTTAATGGTATGCCTTCAGTGCTTCCCAGAGAAAATGCTACAGAGTTATGTTATCTTCATCTTGCTTCAAGGAGCGCTGAATTGGTCCAATCAGTCCTCCCCCTATGTTGTACTTGATTCTGCTATAAAGACCACTGAAGTCAGCCTCAGTTTTGTTGAAAAGCCAGCATTCCCTTTCTCTGTCAGGGTGATGTGCCTCTGAGGGGCAGTGGACTTGAAACAGCAGGAGTCCCCATCTTTATTGTTCGGCTGTGCAATTTGTTTTAGGCACATTCTAAATCCAGTCATAAGCCTTTTGCTTTTTTTTTTTTTTTTTTGGTCTGTGACAAAGGTGACCCAATTGTGCTGCTTTGATATTATGAACACAGCTCTTTTTGCTTATATCACAGAGGCATATAATAAAATACAAAGGATAAAATTGTGCCTCTGCGTAGCGAGGACACATATTTCATGACTAAATTCAATGACATAATCAAAAGGTGTTGTCCTCTCACAGTCATGAGCTAACAGGCAGACACCGCCTTTCAGAATATTTTTATAGTGCTGAGATACTGTTCAAAAATAATAGAACTAATGAAAATGTCACATTGATAGAGTAGCCCATATTAAGATTTTACTTGAAGAAGGCATGATTAGGTGAATGTGACACCGACGGCAATGGTGTGAGGGTTTACAGAGTTATAAAATATTCTAACAAGAGTACCGTGTTCTTAGGACTATAAGATGCACCAGACCATAAGATGCACCTAGGTTTTAGAAGAGGAAAATAGGAAAAACTTTTTTTGAAGCAAAAAATGTGGTAAAATATTTAATAACCTCTGACCCCACTCCACTGCCACCCCCTACCCCCACAGAGAGCCAGGTAAGTTACATTCAGACTATAAGACACACACCCCTTTTCCTCCCAAATTTGGGGGGGAAAGTGTGTCTTATAGTCTGAAAAATATGGTATTATAGACTTCCAATTGGAGTGTGTTGTTTTTTCGTTTTACTTTGTATTTCTAGAACTAAGTGGACTCCAGTGTTCACAATTTTAGCCTTAATGTCTTACTTTTGTGTAGGTGAGGTATATGGAGTTTTTTATTTATATCAGACTCATATAATTTTATCATATAAAGAAATAAGTTAATTGAATAATGTGGTAAAATGCATGTGCCTTGGGGCATTTGGAAAATATGCAGATAGTAAAATTACATAATGCTAATGCATTTCTCAGTAAACAAATATGTGCTGTTTAAGTGATTAAATACCTGTAAAAAAGTAGAAGTGGAAACAGACAGTGGAAAAAGAAGAACTAGTTTTAAAAAGAATGGTTGTAACATCACTGAAGACTTCACTTAGCTCTCTGGGTTGGTTGAACAAATATTCCAGCAAGTCTGGAATGAATAGCAACTGTTTACAATGACAGGCTTTATTTGTCTTGGGCGCAACCAAGACCACATGCTGTGTTTTGTCATGTTGGAAATACTGAAGCAGATTTCCATTGTGAATGTGAAATTTTTTTTTAAAGTCTTAACACCTCAGTCTCAACTGAGCTAGGTAAAAGTAATACATTTTCCTTTCCTTACCAGGCAGACATCAATAAATCTTAAATCCTTCCACCAAAAACATAGCTGCAGTTCAGTGTCCTGGGTATGTATAGTCTCTCATCACTGTCATAGATAGCCAATCCTTCTCATTCTGAGGGCTGTCTTTCTGCCTTTACTATAACAAAACTAATTTTTAATTTCCTTTCTTCTCCATGTAAAACAGCTTCCTTAACTTTATGTACTTCCTGTGAGGGTATGCTACTCTTGGCATAGGGCCTTCCCAAAACCAATGATGCAGAAAATCTCTACGTAGTATAAACATGGCTTACATTCTACTTCTCCCCCTCATTTATATTCTCTGTAGACAACGCCATGATAAGCACCTGTTGTCTCCAACCACATTCACCTTTTGGAGTTGCTGATTCTGCTGAATTTATGGAAAATGTGTATATCAGGGCTTCACACTTAGATAAGAGTGGCACAGCATATTGTGAAATTATTTAGATCTACTTTCCACCTTGGAATAATGCTGGGTAACAGATCCTTGCAAAATTCTCATTACATTCCTTTTTTTTATACATTATCATGATCATTTAGCTAGCAGGAAGATTGAGTGAGAAGTAGAAGACTAAGGGTTTAAGAGTAAAGGAAAGACTATTGTTTTCACAGATTAGAATCAAATCTTTGTGTCCTATGGTCTTTATTCTAGTTTGATATGGATTGATGTTTTTCTCTAAAGTCATATAATTCTGAATGAAATGAGTATAAGACTAATTTTATACTGAGAAGCCTGGTCACCAGTAGAGATTAGCATGTAATTAATAGTCGTGCTGTGGAGCAGAGCCAGGGGAAATTCTAGGTGGTGCTGAAGGGGTTGGAACCAGCTACAGCACCCTCACCCACTATTTCGCAGATACCTAAGGAGCACTAACCTTTAGCTGTGGTATGAGATCAGCCCACATTGTGACTACTGTGCACACTGAATATCTGACCAGGGTTAGAAGAGAGTGTTAAGAGGGGGAGAAAGGCTCTCCTCAATACTTTTTTTTTTTTTATCTTCAGAGGGGAAGGGAAGGAAGAGAAATAATCAATGTATGGTTGCTTCCTGTGCATTCCCTGCTGGGAACTGGCCTGCAACCCAGGCATGTGCCCTGACTGGGAATCGAACCACGATCTCTTGGTTCACAGGCCCACACTTAATCCACTAAGCCACACCAGCCAGGGCTCTCCTCAGTACTTTTAACATTCGGACAAATAACGTGAATATCTCCTATGTGCCAGGTTAATTGTAGATGCTTAGAGATACTAGGTGAACAAGTACTTGTTCTTATGGAACTCACCTTATAGTAGAAGGGACATATAGGTAAAGAAATAATTTTAGATAATGAAGGATAAAAGAAAACCATAGCAAGGCATGAAGGAGAGTGGTGGGCTGACCAATAATAATTATAAGACAGTCACTGAGCCACCTCTAAAGAGGTGACATGAGCCCAGGCCAAATGAGAAGCTACTTAAGGGTTTTTCATACAGAGGAACAGCAAGTACAGAGATCGTGGTGAAAAAATAATCTTTGGTCATTCAAGGAATGGAAAGAGAATCTTTGTGACTGCAACTTGCCAAGAAAAGGTGGGGGAGGGAGGGAGATAATAGATGAAGATGGAGAGATAAAGTGAAGTTATGAAAACCAGGAATGAATTCATCTTGGGAATATTGGTAAATAATAAAACAACAGTGTGTATGTGTTTCAAAAGTGGGATTATATTTGCAATTTTAAGGAAAAAGCTGGAGGCTCAGTGTAATAACTAGGAATAAGGAGGGTATCTTATGTCAAAGTAGTAGGAGGAGGGAGCTTCAAATCCTAGTGTTTGACATGCTGCTATTATAAAACTGCTTTTATTGGAATATCTCCAATAAGAAACACTAGCACGTTTGTGTATGTTTTCAAAAATTATGGCAATCTCCTTTTCAAATGCTTCTTAAGGAGCTGAGTAATTTTTGTTTCTCATTCTCCCCTATAGTCTATAGTTCCTCTAGGTACGACTCTGTGTTTCCCCATCTCCTGCAGCAGAAAGGCAGGGATCTCATGAATGATAGCTTTAACCTTCAGCTGGGGACTTGGGCTACTTACTTATCGTTACCTTTACTGTGATAGCAGGTGGGTGTTGGTGAATGCTTGGTAATAAGATCTTGGAGAATAAAAACCACCTCAGAAAATGTCCACCTTTTAGAGGAACATCAGGATGCTGGCAAAATCTGCAGGTGAAACTTAATTTTGTATTCAAATGAACAAACCCATACAGTTTGCTTGCAGAAACCAAATGATTAGGTGCACAGCTAATCTATAAACATGGATTTTTTCCCGTCCTGAATTTGGTTTTGTTTGGAATACAGTTAATGTGGAGGCATGGTGGAGACTTGCTAAACATCTGGGCCTCTCTGATACTCCTGGACTTCAAGAAGCAATTCTGAAGTCTTCACATTCCATCACAGGCTGTGGCTTATTGTTCATGTTATAAAGAGCAAAGTCTAGGGCACATAAGCTTACTGGTCTGTTTTTCTTTTGGCAGGAGTAAGATGCTCTGGTTTCAAGGAAATAGTATGCAACTTGCCAAATACTGCTTGCAACCCTTCCTGAGAAATCTCTCCGCCTCTAAAACTGTTCTGCCTGTGCTGACCTTATTCACAAAGGTACAGAGTGAAAAAGTAAAAGTACTGCTTTAAAAACATGAAGTATTAAAATTGTTGGGTGAAGAAAATAAAGAAGAAAAATGTTGAAAGGAAAGTAAAGGAATAAACATTCTTCAACCTGCTCCTCAGTTTTTCAGTTTCAGTAACAACAGTAGTAACTCTGTCTCCCACCCAGATGCCTCACTTTCTCACAATCAGAGGGTAAATTAATGTATGTAATAGTCATCTGAGATCCCTACATTGAAAAAAAGAACTATCAGTTTATAATATGATGTTTACAAATGTAGCATTTAGAAACTCAGTCAATTCTTGTTATTTGTGATAATTATGTTAAATAAAGTCACCATAACCCTGGCTGGTGTGGCTCAGTTGGCTGGAGCGTCATTATCCTAACCCAAGTGGTGGTCAGTTTGATTCCCAGTCAGGGCACATACCCAGGCTGCTGGTTCAATCCCCAGTCAGGGCATGTACCAGTAGGCAACCAATCGATGTTTCTCTCTCACATTGATGTTTCTCTTTGTCTCTCTCTGTCTCCCTCTCTCTCCTTCCCTCATCTTTCTAAAGGCAATACAAGAAAAGGTACTTGGGTGAGGAAAAAATAAAATAATAAAATAAAAATGTAAAAAATAAAATGTCACCACAAACACTGAATTAGCGAATACTGAGCCCTTGTTCCTAGGGACAAAATAGGGTGAGGTTCCTTTGAGCTCCTCTTAACAGCATTTTTGTCAATCAGTCAATACATAACCTTGCTTTATGTGTGTTTCTGTTTAAAGATGCCTTATTTAATATATATCGTTCATTCATTAATATTGAACTCAGGGCCAAGAGCACTATAACTCATACCTGAACAAAGCTTATCTAACACAATATTTTCTCCATAAGGCACATCATAGCCTTCTTGTGTTTGAAAACATTAGACAGCCCTTGAGCACTGTCAACAACAAAAAGCACAAAAATATCAAAAACAGCAATATGTAGTTCATGAGGATGCTTGTTTACAAGTATGGGCTAAAACAAGAAGCATCAACTTGTTCAGCATCAGCTAGGAGTGTGCATTTGGGGTGACTCAAAAATTGCTCTGCTCTGTGCAGATGCATGTGAATGACTTCAAAAAATACACAAGTATTGATCTTGGGGTTACAAATAAGCTTCAGTAAATAGGTGAACTCGCAAATACAGAATCCACAAATAATGAGTATCGACTGTACTTGTTTTCTTAGTCCTAACACTAGGCTTGAGGTATAGAGGTAGTTCAAAATTTTTAAGAGCTTTTCCCCCTGAAATTTATAATACAAGCATTACTGATTTTCTTTTGCTAGTTAACATTACCCTGTGTGATTTACAATAAAAAAAGACACAAAGTGCAGGGTAGTAGAATTAACTTTAGTGAATAGCACTGCAATTCAAACAAAAAAAAAAGTCTGGTGTTTAACAGATTTTCTGGATTTCAGACATTTTAACAATTTGAAAATATTTGATGGTTATCTAATAACAAAGCTTAGGAAGTTTTTAAAAACTAATTTCTCATTGAGAAGAGTCACTCTAAACTACTTTTCATATCTGGAAGTATAGATTGCACTGTTGCAAATTATGGGACAAAACTATTTCATCCTCTGTGTCTATGAGAATTGCATGTGAGAATTAACCACAAAAAATAAAGTAATCCCTTAAGGCAAATGGTGCATACTCAGCCTAACTATTCTGCACTATTTTTCAGCTTGAGCAACACCAAGTGAGCTGAAAACATCTGCAAAAAAAATCATACTAATCTTCCAATCAGCTTAAATTTTGTACTGAACACTTGATCTGTGTCATTAGGCATATAAGATCACTCTCACCTTCAGTAGTTCACAATCCAGAGAGACAAAGAGTATAGCATTAGGCCTCTTTCAGTTACAAATAAAAGAAAGTACTTCCCAGAGGGGCTTAAACAAAAAAGGGATTTTAAGGGTTGGTCTGGTTTCAGGAATAGCTTCATTGTGAAACTAAGCATGTTGCCAATCTCTTTAGCTCCACCTCCTCTGGGTTCAATCTGTCCTGACTTTGTCTCTCCTCACAAGTGACTGCAGTGACACCAAGCCCCAAATCTCGTAGTGTGGGTATCTACAGAAACTCCAGCAAAAGCCTCCTAGCCATCTATTGGTTCTGATCAGGTGATCCCTGAGCCATTTAGCCAAAGGGATAGGATGTGCTGATTGTCTCAGGCTAAGTCAGGTGTTCTACCCTCGATTTTTCAGGGATGGAGTCAACCACATGCTGAGACCAGTTCCTGTGAGGCAAAATCACAGCATTCTGGCTACAAGAAGGGGAGTGGGTGGCGGACAACCAATGGAGCAAATGTCCACTACAGTTCTGGGCTAGAGTAAGTGAGCGCTCTATTAGTGCCATGGGAAATCCTGGACAAGGTATTTGAACGGTCCAGCCCACTGGGTCTTATCCTTTTTCAGTTCATAGAGCATTTTAAAATTTGATGAACTATTCCTCATAAACACACACACACAATAATTTCCACAGACTTCATGGTCAGATACCAGGTTTTAAACACTAAACAAAAAAAACCTGGTCAAGGCTCTACTAAAGTTTTTTACTACAAAAGCAAAATGTTGGTAAATTGGTATTTATGCAATTTAGCTTGTTCTTGTTTTAAGAACCTCTGTTGACTTTTTGAAACTTTCTCAGAAAATGTCAACATTATTATCTCAACACATCATAGACTGTCCACAATCTGTTTATTGATAATGCTAATAGTAGCAACATGAGCCTAATTCTCTGAACTAGGAAAAAGGGCCAGAGGACCCTTCTGAAGGAAAACTGACTGACTTTTAAATTTAAGTTAATTTATTTATTCTTAGAAGGGAAAGAAGGTGAAAGGGGGAGAGAAACATTGATCAGTTGCCTCTCACATACACCCCTACTGGGGACTGGGCCCACAACCCAGGCATGTGCCCTGACCAGGAATTGAACTGGTGACCTTTTGCTTTGTGGGACAATGCCCAACCCACTGAACTACACCAGTCAGGGCAGAAAACTGACTTTTGATGGTGTGGCTCCTTATTTCAAAATAAGCTGTGAGTCTCAGGATGCTGCCCTGTTTGAAGACAAAGTTGTGACTACATAGACTTTTTTATTTTAACCAAAGTTACTGTTGTTTACAGTGAGTTTGGGGGAAAATAAGTAAAATAAAAATGTCTTTCCTAGTCCTTGCATCAACAAGATACCACATTTCATAACTGTTTTCAATGGTTAAAAACATACAAAAATAAAATACCCTGAAGGACAAAATGTGTCTGCTGAAGTGTATATGGTTTATTGTTGTACATTCACAATCTTGCAGGAGCTGAGAAGTTCACAGGTGTAGACAAACCCTACTCACTGTGAGGCCTCTGCAGTGTAGTGTAGACCCTTTCATGTACTGTACTGTACACCTGACATGGTAAACATACTGTAATAATAATAATAATATCTCACACAGAAACACGAGAAAAACCCTGGGTCAGCAGCAAGCTTTTAAAAATTTTTAGTTAAACATTAAGAAGGAAAAAGAAAAGGCTTTTCCCCCAGAGTATCATGTGCAAACATATCACACCCTGACCTCTTTCCTCCTTGATTGTATGAATAACTGACCCTGAGATCACCTCTTAGAACTGGTATTAACCTTGAGTTTCAGTGGCTGCACTGCCACGTGTGTATATGTTTGGAGTTGTACATTGCACATACCCTTGGACATGTGTATATATGTGTATGATATCGTACATTGTACATGCCCTTGGATCCCCACAGTTTGGTCCCCCTCCCAGCTACACCTTGACAGTATGACCAGTTAACAAGTTGGTGACCTGCACAAAGCAAGACACAGCTATTTAATCTCTTACCAGACATCACCCTTTTGGTATGATGCTACATAGGTCTCTATAAAAAGTCCTTGCTCTCTCAGCAGCCAGTCAACTTACAGTTCACTTTTCTCTGGGTTTTTGTTTCCTTTCTAATGGAGGTGTGAAAAAGTTCAAGGTTCAGTTGAAGTTCCTGATGAAGAAACACAATTGAAATTTTTTCAATGATAAAATCTGCATATTTGTATTTCAAACAATGCAGCTAAAACTTGATGTAAATTCCTCCTTTTTGGGGTTAGTGAATGTCATTTATTCAGTATGAAATCTTTATATTGTATGTTCCAAGTGTTAATAATAAATGTACACTAAATCCTGGTTTTAAAAAAGCTGTGAGTTAAGTCAGAGGAAGGGTCTTTCTTTTACATAACAGCTGATCTTTCCTTTCATGTTAAAAAGCAGGTCTTACAGAAGCATCAGTAACGTTAAGTCTATTCTGAGCTCATGCCACAGAACCTGTAGCAGTTCCTGTTCCTAGACTCAAGGCCTGAGAAGACTTTAAAATCTCCAATGGTCCACAGCATTCTCGACAGACTTCACTACGTGGTTAGAGTACAAACAACAACAGGCACTAAAACTTGCTTTCTTCTCAGGTGGAGAATTATTTGGGAAACCTATTGTTCTGACATTTGTAATGAGAAACAGACAAAACATTTAAGAGCTGGTACAACCATCATCTGAAATATTCTTCCCTTTTAAAGATGAGGCTCACTTGTCTAACTCCATCCCAGTGGGTTTATTCCTGTGGACTGATTAGGAGAAACAGGCTGGCAAAGCTCAGTGCCCCTCAATCCAAACAGACTTTAGCCATTCTGGTGATGTCAGCGAGGCCAGGAAGGCACTCCTCAGAGTATAGATCAGTGAAAAATAATCCTCCCAGATATCCTTTAGGTGAAGCCAGTAACATAAAATGTAAGCATCTAAATGTACTGTGTATGTGTGTATGTATATATGTATCTATATATCTGTAACAAATATCTAATGAAGTGTACATTTGTTATGTACATACGTGTATATATGTATGTGTGTGTATGAGTGTGTAACAAGTTTAAACACCTAAATTTATTATAGATAAATTGACTTATGGAGAAAAATCAAAACAAAACAAAAATACTGAGAGCCCACTTACCACAAAATACTAGCTCTTTATAAGATTCTATGACAGTGTTTTACTTTGGAAATAAAACAGTATAATTAACCTCATAGACACAGTCCTTTAAAATAAGTGTAATCTGCTTCTTGTGGTTTCTGTCAGCCTGCATGCCATTCTTTGGGTTTAATGACTATTTTTTTTTTTCCTGTAGGATCCCTGTCCCCTTTGTGATGAAGCTAAGGAAGTTCTGGAGCCTTATAAAAACAGGGTAATTAGTGCAGTGTGGCTTTATGTATATGGGATGGATAGTGTATGTGATATAAGGTATCTGGATCCTATCTTTAGGAAAAGAGATTAAATGATTTTTCATTTAAATTTTCTTTCTAATTTTCAGAGAGAGACTTTAGTGCTAATTTCCATAAAACTCATTACACAGAAGTGTTTTTCTTCGAGCAGTACTGGTTTCCTTACCGTGACTCTAATATGAGTCAAAGTTAACTAGCAGGTGTAGTATTCGTGCTTTTTAAAAACTTTCATCCCTATTCCTTTTCTCTTATTTTGTTATTTTCATGGAAATGGTCTCCTGTAGCAAACCATTTTGAAAACCAAAACATGTCTTTCCCGATTCTCAGGAAGCTTCCCATTTGGGACATACTTTATTTCATCGGGAACTAAGAAGTGCCGGATGCTGAATGTAATAGGTATAAATGAAAAGTAGCACAACCAGGAGTTAGGGAATATAATGAAATCAGTCAGGTTGTGGAAATCAGGGACATTGGCTCACTTTGGATCTCACAAAACAAACAACACAACAAAAACCTCTGAGCATTAGAACCAGTCTGGGGATCAGTTTGTCACTGAAGTTATTGCATCTTTCCATGTTTTCTAAAATGCAGAGCTTTAGTCTGCCCCTGTTTCAGTTTGTTTTACAGGAGGTAGACATCACCCTGCCAGAAAACTCCACCTGGTATGAGAGGTATAAATTTGACATCCCTGTCTTTCATTTGAATGGCAAGTTTCTGATGATGCATCGAGTAAACATCTCAAAACTTGAAAAACAGCTCCGGAAGCTTGAGCAGCAAGGTACTGGAGGCTGATGAAAGCCCACGTGATTTTCCACCCTCGCTGTCCAGCAGGCGTCTTCCTGAGGAAATGGCCATGGCCTCGGACTCCTTTTGTCACTGTCACACAGCCCTAACGACGTTCTGAACTTAGTGGTGCCAAGTAAATGTTGGCATTCCTCTTCTGATTGATGGAAGTGCCAATGTGGGAACTATTTACCTTTTGGCATTTTATAAAATAAGGGGAGTATATTGTCAGGGAGGGGATGGTGGAGGGCAGGAGAAACCCATTTGTTTTATTTATTTTTCTCCTTTGTGTTAATATGGAAACATTTCACATTCATTGGACAGTGCCGGTTATATAAGGAGGCTCTGCATCCCTGCCACTGCCCTAAGGGCTTAACGTTTTAATGAAAGAATAAACGCTCTTCCTCTCAGTAGATAAAGTGAAATGTGAATTGTTAATAACTGTGCACAGTCAATAAAGGGATATTTTAACAAATATATCTGCATGAAGCCTATTTTCGTGGAATTTAATAATACCTGTTTAAAATTAGAGCTCATTTTTAGAGGTAGAAGAAAATAATCTCAGCCAAAGAGGCTTCATCTGAAACATAAAAGAAAGTCTTAAATCCCCAAAATGTATACAAGAATCTCAACATGCTTGGCATGTAGTCTGTGAATTTATTTGTAACATTTGAGTACTGCCTTTGATAGTTTTTCAGTTATCAGTTGAGTTAAGCTTATGATAAAACAGTTGTTTTATCAGGTTTTAATATTTTAAGGAAAATTCACTTCTAACCATAACTGGACAGATTCGTCATCTAAAGACAAAATATTTTTGACCATTTTATGTGGAGTATTGAAAATGTGGTTGTGTACTCTTATTTATATTTAGTTGGGTTCAGCCAATATAGGAATAGGTTCATTTAAAAGCAAAACTGCCTTTTCCTGTTAAAATCACATCATTGTAATTTCATTTATAATGAAATCCTTTTGTGAACTATTTTAACAAATTTAGACATTGTGACTCCCTTGTCTAGATTTAAATTTGCTCAACATGATTTAGTGTTAGAAATTATGGAATATTAAAGCTGGCCAATCTTAGATCTTTATTATCTAATCCCAACTCCCTCATTTTATACATAAGGAGGAAATCTTATAGTTGGAGAATTTCAGGGACTTAACCTGAGGTTGCACAGTCAGCCAGCTATCAACCAGGTCTTGCCACCCACTCTAGATTTCCAGCACTACCTGGGCTCAGGGCAGAGGTGTCATGTTATTTCACATAGGGTATCCTCAACCATTCTGCATCCAACACATATTAGGAAGTAACTTTGAAAGCCTTCTAAGAGAAGAGGAAAAAACTTACAACTAACTGAGTAGCAGGGTTTATAATTTACATATTTCTGGAACACATCTTATTTGATTTTATGACTATTCATTGAGCTCAGTGGTAGGCACAACTGACCCCAGTGAACACTCATTGTGTATTCCCTCCCCTGTGAGTGTGGGCAGAACCCATGAACATGACGAAACACACTGCTGTGATCATGCTACGTTGTGTGGCACAAGGGAGGCTATCCTGGTTGGGCCCAACCTTATCAAGTGAGCCCTGTAGAAGCAGAGAATTCTCTCTGGCTGATCGCAGATGAGGAAATCCAAGAGACATGTTCTAGCCAGCTTGGAAGGAAGTAAACATCTGTGTTGTGGACTGCCTAGTGGGGCCACATGGCAAGAAACTGTAGGCAGCCTCTGGGAGATGAGAGTAGTTTTTGGCCAACTGCTATCAGGAAAATGGGAACATCAGTCCTACATTGTCAAGAAAATTAATAATCTGTCAATAATCAGTCAGCCTAGAAGAGGATCCTGAGCTCCAGCTGAGAATCACAGCCCTGCCTAACACCTTGATTTCAGCTCAGGGAGACCCTGATCAGAGAATCTAGCCACTCCATGCCTAGACTTTTGACTTTCAGAAGCTGTGAAATAATACATGTGTGTTTCAAGCTGCTAAGATTATGGTTACTTGTTACACAGCAATAGAAGTCCCTGCAACACTGAAGCACAATTGTAGGTGACTGGGGTGCAAGACTGAATAGGGCACAGTCCTTGTCTTGAGACACTCAGTGACTGTTGGGGAGCAGGGAGAGGCGAGTTAATAAAGCACTGCAACGAAGTGGCATGAGAGCCAGAACTGAGACGTGTAAAAAGTGGTACAGCAGCCACATGGGGAACGTTATAGGAAGGCTTCACAGAAAACTAGGCAAACTAGGTCTTGACGGTTGAATAGAAGCAATGGAAGGGGGACTGAGAGTGAGGAGGGTACTCCATCCTGAAAGAATAGCATGTGAAAAAGGGAAGTGTGGAAGGGCATGGTGTATTTAGAAAATGCAGGTGGTTTTGTGTTGCTGTAGAGAAGGGGAGAGAAGTAAAGGAGGTGAGACTGATAAGATCAATTAGGGTGCACATTGTGAGGAACCTCAAGAAATGTTTGATTCTTTTTCCCCTGCAGTGGTGTTCTCCCTTGCTTCCTGGCCTCACCTAGAATCAGCCCTTTTGGATCCTGATTCCTCAGGTGTATCTATCCTCCCTAATCCAGGTTTTCTCAGTCTTTCAAGTCTTTAAGCACATGAAACTTGGTAGTCCCTTCTAGAAACCCTGCAGGACAGTCACATCTTCAATTCAGCCAGGGAGAGGGGGCCATAAAGAAGATCGCCCACTAGTGTGTGTGGGTGCCCTGTGTTCCTTCCTCTTACCCTCTTCCTCCAGGCAGTATGAGGGCTATATGGCCCATGTCCTGGGGTTGCTGGTCCTTCTCCTGGGCCACTAGTTGGAAAAGTTCCAAGAGTTTCAAGGTCTGATGAGCTAAGGGGGAGAGAGTCCATTGGTTCCCTTAAGAAAACAAGGCTGGCCAGAGACCCTGAAAGTTTGTTCTTTTGGAGCACTTCTTGCCTGAGTACGACAATGGTGTACAGGAAGTGTGAGGACTTCATCCAAACAACAAATTTCTGACCTTAGAATTGTAAACAAGTAAACAAAAACCCATTGTACTTACAGGGTGTTAAAACTAAGCTGTTGGCTGAGACACCAAAAACAATAGGTGCTACATCCCAAAGGAAAGACTAGATCACATACAATTGTTGGAGATTGAAGAGAGAATATTTGGAGCATTTTTTTTTAAGAAAACTGTTCTCAGTTTCCACCAAAGTAAAAGGTTAGGGTCACCTAATGTCAAAAGAAAGGGATATAAGTGGGACTAATCAGACAGCTTAATGTATGTCCCTGGGTAGGAAGAACACAGTGGTTCAGCTCCATTCTGGCAAATCATGTAAAAGATGAGCTAGAAAGCTACTTCTGGTGCAGATCGAAGGGGAGGTGCTGTTGCTCCAAGTGTGACGAGGGGAAGGATGGGTATGTGTGTTTCTTTATGGGTCAGATCTGGGTTGGTCATGAGCAAGAGCTGGCTGGAGGCAGCTTTAATTGCAGCCAAGACTTAGAAGAAGGGAAGCAGAGGGAAAACACTAGGTTCCTAGGGGTGAGGAAGTAAGTGGCTGCTCAAGCAGAGAGCACATTCGCCTAAATCCAGGGAACTGCACATGAGACATCACCAGCTATGAGTGCAAGCTCCCAAGAACCCACAAAAGCCTCCCTGAATGTGGTCCGCTTTAAATGTTTACCAGGTCCAGAAAGCTGGAGGCCATCTTAAAGCTTCAGCAGACAACACTCCTCCTTTCCCACTTCTCCTGCCTTCCCGGTCCCAACCCTAGAAGAATCAGAAGCTGCCAAGAGCAAGGAGAGAAAGACCTCCCCCTTCCACACCTTCCTCCCTGTACATGGCTGCTCCCAGTGGTAAGGGTAAGACTGAATTTTAAACCAAGTTCCCAGTTTTGATTACGACATATGAATTAATGCACTAACACAATTTGAAGTGAAGATGGGACTTTCTCTTGCTTGAGAATGCTCAAGAGAGTCCCGAGACTACCTGGTTTTAACTTGATTGTAAACAGAAGAAGTTCCCCTCGGAATACACTTTATAGGGGTACTGGGGGCCATGAATAAGGGTGCTGTCTGACAGTATTCTGTATGCAGACTGTTAATTACATGTGCCTAATGTTGTTTCTTACCTATAAATCTTTAATAAATTTACATATCAATTCTATTTTGAGGGAGTCATGTGGTCATGTGACAGGCATCCTGGAGACCTTCAGCAATCCCTCTGGTCCCTACAGCTGGAAAATCGAACGGCAGCTAGCTAGAAACACAGCATCTAAAAGGTGGTTTGATTATACCACCGTCGATAAGCATCAGACAATGCTATGTCACTTATCATAGTCATTTTCATATGATATTTGTAGCAACAATTAATTTTTATTTCTGAAATTATGTTGGCAGAGATCAATTGGTTTTTATATAAAGACTGGTTTTGACCCAAGAACTTCATCATTGTTTTCTGCTCCCAAAGGAAATAGTGGTATAACTTTTCCTTTCCTTTTTTCCCTAATCTGGTGCTTTAAAAAGGAGAATAAACATTGACTGTGGGACGGCATATTGCTGCTCCTGGTTACAGTGCTGCTTTCTTCCAGATGTCTCATCAGAACATCATAAAGTCTTGCCTGGAACACGTAACTCTTTGGCCAGTTTATCCCAGGAAGCAGAGGTTTGCTCAGACTAGGGTTGTTTTGTTTGTTTATAACAATGCAGCAAGTCTGACAATAGGAATCATAGTAGGGCCAGGCCTTAGGTAGTACTCTTAAGGAGCCAGAGAAATCAAGGCACAGCCCTTCCCACTGTGCCTCAGCTTCTGTCTTTCCCTCTGCTCTCCTGGCTCACCAGCTTCCCTGCATACTTACAGTGTCTGCTTTCTCATAACTGCAGCTTGCTCTTGCCCATCATTCCTGTTGACCCTTCTGTACATTAATGGTCTGAGACTCTCCGCTTCTCTATTCTGAAATCCCAAAAGAGGAATTTCACTCAGCTAGTATCTTATAACTAGTCACCCAAGTCATATATTGGCTAATCGAGCCTGTAGGAAGAGACGCCATTGGGTCAGGTACCCATCCCTGGCCCAATCAACTATGGGGACCAAGGTCATTTGGTATGCAAATCATTGCCACTGCCCACTCAGCAAAGACGGAAAGCATAGCTGGCAATAATCAGTAGCTCTGGCACACATCCAAAAAGTTTAAGAGCATGTCATTCTACCGTATTCAAAAGTTCATTTATATCCTACTCCTGGGAGTAATGAGGACTTGAACCAGGGAAATGGGAATTAGAAAGAAATGTCAGGAGAAATTTGAGAGTAAGGTTGACAAAACTTCACGGCCAACGGGCGGGGTGAGGAAAGACTGAGTAGTGAGTAGAGAGAGAGCATCAGGTTTGGGATGACTCCCAGTCTTCTTCTTGTGGCTACTGGGAAAATCCTGGTACTTACTATATAAGACAGAGAGTATGAGAGGAAGTAAAAGTTCATTTTTGGCTGTGTTTTGTGAATGGAAAAGATGGCACATGGGGCATCTACCATGCTCATGGAACATCCAGGTAAAGATTAAAGGTGGAAGTTCAAATCAGAGTTCTGTGCTTGAGGTAAGATTTGAGAGCCCCCAGAACATGGTTGAAACTGCATCCATCTGGCATATCTAGAAAAGAGCAGCCTAGGACTAAGCCCTGGGAAATACCACTCTTGACCACATGGGTAGAGGAAGGACCAATGAAGGAAATGGGAATGAAAGATGATAAAACTATGAGTGAGAAAATTTCATCCAATTTCTATTGAATTTATTTTATAGCACCAGCACTATTCTAAGCACTGGAGGTAATGCAGTAAACACGCCAGCCATGGTTCCTACTCAGAGACTTGCATTCTAAAGAGAGAGAGAAACAATAAAAATATTAATAGAAAATAATCTATACCTTGAAGTCAGAGGAGGAGTTTTTCCCACAGTAACTGACAGAATCAAATGTCAAGAGAATTAGGTGAGAACTGAAAAAAAAGGCATTGGATTTAAAAATCAGCCAATCAGTGCTGTGTTAGACTGAATAACAGTTTTGAATGACATTGAGTTTTAATCCCTGGAGCCTGTGAGTGTTAGTGTGTATGCAAGACTTTGCAGATGCATTTAAGAATCTTGAGATGGAGAAGTTATCATGCATTATCCAGGTAGGTCCTACACGTAATAACAAATGTCCTTATAGGAGGGAAATTTGACTACAAAAGAGAAAGCAGGAGATATGAAAGCAAGAGGTTGAGGTGATATATGAAAGGAGCCATGAGTCAAGAAATGCAAGTGGCCTCCAGAAACTAGAAAAGACAAAGAAAAAGATGTTCCCCTAGAGCCTTCGGAAGGAACAAGCCCTGCTGACATCTTGACTTTAGCCTAGTGCAATTGATTTTAGACTTCTGGCCTACAGAATTGTAAGAAAATAAACTTGTGTTGTTTTAAGACACAAAGTTTGTGGTAATTTGTTACAGCAGCAAGAAACAATGAATACAAATGGTAACTTGACCTTATGACCTTATTGCTCTCTTAATGAGAGCAATTTTGGTGGGAGAGAGAAGATGTAGACTAAGAAGAAACTGCATTAGGATGATGAGTGAGAGGTTCAGAAGAGATAGCAGAGTATCCATCTTTCAGTAAGTTTTCAAACATATCTCATTTAACCATCTAAGAAAAAGCATCAAGGAGAAGAGCTAAAGACCTGAGTAATTGATTAGCTCAGTACCCAAAACACAGGGAGTATAGGGAACTGGTCCACATGGCAGTGGTGAATGTACCCCAGCCCGATTCAGAAAACTGGAGGCAGCAAGTTGCACACAGAACAGGGCCCACAGATCAGCTTTCCCGTGGGGAATCAGGCCTGCATTGTACCTTGGCTGCTTTGAGGCTTGCTTTTTGCTAAAACTCCCTCACCCTGAATTGAGGCAGCAAATGTTTACTGCATATCTTTAACTTCCTAAAATCTGTGCTAAACCTCCCAAGTATAGAGTGTAACCAGTTCAACCACTTTTTCTCTTGCATTTGCAAACATCCTTGTCTTTGTAGTAATTAGCAACATCCTCTCCTTTGTTATGGGTAAAAGGTAATCACCTAAAGCGAACCTGTACATAGTAAATGAGGACCATCCTTGATGTAATATGTGCAGAAAAGCAAAAAAAGCCAGTCCAGGCAGGGGTAGGGACCCTCTCTCACTCAGAGAGCACCGTGCTGTCCCTTTTCTCCACAGGACTTCTGTAGTCTGTGTGAATTTGTTTGTCACAGCCGCACCACACGAACCCTGCTGGCCAGAGTCTGCATCAAAGCAGTGTTGAGGAAGTACTGTAACCTTCAGCCTATCTTAGAAGAGCTAAGCAACTGGGCAGCAGAATTCAGAGGCCTCCAGAGCAACTCTGACTCTGGAGAGTAAACCATGCCAACGCATCCTAATCCAGAGACACACACACCAGACCCAAAGCTCTTTCTTGCCAGACACCAGAATATTTTGATCCTGTGACCCAAAATCCTGCTTCTGGAACAGATCTTACATCTCTTCATTGACACTGAAATCCGTGCCAGCCATTGAGGTGGAGCCAACAGAGAATGGTCTCATTTGGCCAATCTTTAATTTAGGCACTAATGTTTTGCACTTAACTCCCCTTCTCAAGATCAAAAAGGATGACTACCAAAGCCAAACTATTTCTGAATTCTAAAATCTAGAAGGACATAAACCTTTGGGAAAAGGGGGAAGTATGAAAATCATGCAAAAGATGGAGAAGAATAGCTCATAGGAGCAATGTCAAACAATAGATTAGACATAATTAAGAAGAATCCAGTCACAGGTCCACACTGAGTGTCAAAGATGTCCCTTCCTCATGCCAAAATGTTAAATTTAAACTATTCTTTTTTTAAGAGATTTTATTTATCTAGTTTTTAGAGGGAGGGTAAGGGAGGGAGAAAGGAAGGGAGAAAGAGAGGGAGAGAAACATCGGTGTGAGAGAAAAACATCAATCAGTTGCCTCTCAGATGCTCCCCAACCAGGACCAAACCCACAACTCAGGCATGTGCCCCAACCGGCAACCAAACCAGCAACTTTTGCCATGCAGAACAGTGCCTCACCAATGGATCCACACTGGTGAGGCTATTTAAACTATTCTTGATGGAAAGTTTTCTACCTTCAGAAACAGGATAGACTTAACATTAACTAGAACTTTTTTAATGATTCGGAAACACCAAGAAGTAGAAAGGATACAAGTTAAAGGCAAGTTCAGCCTGTAGCCTCATTGCACTACTCACAAGGTGCCAGCGGGACCCTGAGAAATCCTGATGGCCTTACTGTACCATTGCATTGTACAGAAGACCCCAGCAATGATCCCAAGTCTCCCAATAAGGTCAATGCATGTCCTGCCCATGAAGGCAATAGAGAGGGAAACAAACTGTAAAAAACACTTCCCTCAAAACTGAGTTAAAGTTATAATCGCATCAGGGGACTAGTTTAACTTTCGGCTGGGAAACTCCCTGATTCAGGACAACTTATTTCTTGACCAGGTAGGGAAGGCATTGTTATATGTTCTTTTTTTGTTTTTGGAATTTAATACTAAGAAGAGAACATGGGCGCCTATTCATAATCTAGGTAATAAAGGAGGCATTAGAAGTTAGGAAAGAACTGCCAGTGGAACAAAGTTTAGGGTTTAACTCCACCTGCCCCTATATTTTCTTTGTAAAGTTATCCTGAAGTAAGGCCAGCATCACTCTTTCAAGGTTGGAGGAGATGAAGACATTCAGAAACTACAGGCTGTGGGATTTATTCCCATTGTGATTGCTGACTTCTAGTATCAGCCTTTGGTTCTGCATGATAGCTCTCATCTTGCAAACTAGCAAGATTCCTGAATTTGGCAAGGACCCTGCTCTGTGAAGCATTTTCAAGTTAGAGTTTTTAGCGATGTCACGTTTTTCTAAGCCAGCAATAAAGAAAAGGTTGGCGGGGCAAACAAAGGATGCCACTGGGTTCTCACCTAACAGCACAAAACAACCTCCCAGCTGGCAGGTGCAGGCCGACACATTCAGAGTGATCATGGCTTTTGAGTTACAAAAGTATTTTTTAAAATTTATTTACCTTACCAAATAACTTTAATAGATAAAACATAATTTAGATATTTCTATTTTGCTCTATTCATTTAAAGTGGTGTTTTTTATTTGTATATGAGTGACTACAAGGAGAATACAATAATGCATTTCTTGATATGTTTTATAACTTCTGTACAAAGTTGGGACAAAGGATGCCTTCAACAGAAATATAGGACACTGCTGGCATTCTAAGTAAATTTTTCAGGAGGAGGAAGAGTAGAACAAATGATTACAAATGATTAGGAAGAATCCTCATTGCCAGTGGTGTGGAGCCTACAATTATGGGCAATTCCCTACTTAGATGTTTTAGTTATGCTGAACATTGAAAAAAATCTAAATGATGGGGAGGAGAAAAGAAAAAGGGAGAGATTTATGCATTCAGTGTAAGGCGTTCATTTAAATGAAGCTGTTGCCTCACCATAGGGTATAGCTAAGAGTTTGATAGTCCCGCTGGCATCCTATTGTTAAATCATTTTTTTTAAACCATGGATTTGGGGTCCTTATAAATCTCTTATATTATTTTGAAGTCAAGAATGGTTCCTTCTGCTCACAAAACATGATCACTTTTTGCTGATATTTCTTAATGCTCTGACTGGTTTTGCATATCTGGAAAAGATAAATCTTCAACCCTTGGAAATAAATCTTCTTTCTCCTCCCTGCCAAATCTATAATATGATCCTTTTCTATCACTGACAGCACCATCAGATACATAGACGTGCCTTGCTTGGTTAAAAGTGTGTTGTGATTTTCAGCAAGAACAAGAACATAGTTAGGGACCTGGACTAAGACACGTTCAGCACACGTTGCAAATTCTTTTTGATTCTGTCCTGGAGGTAACCCATGAAGTCCCAATCTGACTGTGGGACTCATTCAAGGCTAATATCCTCCCAAGTCAGGTGTCCCAGGGAAGTGAGACAGGAGGCCTTCAACACTTGGGATGCAGCAGGTGATGTGAAGATGCGAGACTCGATGGGTACAGGCCTTGCCTCTTCGGATTCCCAGGGTCTTCTCCATCCCTCACATTGGCGTTAACACCAGAATTGGTGCTCTGGGGAGGGGAGGCTAACCAGAAAATTAAGTTTGAGATTCTACAACAGCATGGATTTTTTTCTTGTTCCCTCTCATCATTTATAAGTAAATGTAGAAGAAGAGGAGAATAACAATTAAACTCCATAGAGTTATATAGGATTTTCTATTTTCCCCCAACTTTTATTTTTAAATATATATATAATTTTAGGTTTTTAGCAATCCAGTGACATAAATAGGGCCAATACTACAGGGATGAGCAAGAGTAGGTTTATAGTTGTAATACAGATAAATAATACAATAATTAATAAGTAATAATATAAGAATAAATTGTGCTTCACATACTCACAACTGTAAACCTACTTTTGCCAACCCCTGTATTACCCTTATTATCGAGACCAGAACAGTGAGCCTCAGAAAGTGGAAATGACCTCCATGAGGACACGCAATGAGTCAAAGATAGCCCAAGGAATAACCCCCCAGTTCTGCTCTCATTTATCCGAGAACATGTACCCTCCTGGCTTTCAGCATCCCTTTCCTCCTTCTCCCTTTGGTGGTTCTCTTTTGAACATGATCCCTCCCCAGCTGTGGAATTAGATGGACCCATGTTCAGAGGTGCAGAACTGTTGTTTAAAGGTCCCCCAACAGACCTGTCTCCATTGCTTACCTGTGATGGAAATCCCTTAGGGGTATTCACTAGGATTCCTTCCACCCGAGACTGCTGTAATTAGCTCTGCAAACAACTGTGATTGAACATGGTTTGTTGTAGTCATTGTTCACTGACAGCCACAGATAAGAGCCAGATCTCAGCAAGTGGTGTTCTAAACAGTGTTCCCTGCTTGGTTAAATTCATGTAAGGCACTTGTCAAGGACACTGTTCCCAAAATGCTAGCAGCAGGCAGTGTCATTGCAACACCTTCCAAAGCCTACAAAGGAGGACATAACAGATCCCCAGCGAGTGTACTGCCCTGCACTGTGAGAAACTGTTTCTATTTAACCTCTCCTAGGATCTGGCTGCCTCTCCTTCTTATGGAAAACACAGGTGTGGCCTTGCATGATTTACATAAAAGACAGTCTTGGTCTTCCTGATCCTTAACACTTCCATGGTTTCAGATCTTCCCCACAAGAACACTTGCAACTGAATGTTATAATGTGTGCTACATTCACCCTGTGTTTTTCAGACATGGTGCTCTTATTGGAAGCAAAACAAAATGCTGTTTATGAACACCTGTCAGTGAGCACTGAGCCAAGAGGCAGCGTGGGTGTGGGATGGGAGATGTTGTCCTGGCAGTAAATCCAAGTTGCTCACACCAAAGGAAGGGTTTCTAGGGAAGTTATCTGAGCAAGAGGTAAATACTTAGTTATTCAAACAGGCCAAAAATGACTGCTTCATCTCCTACGAGGGAAGCTCTTATTCCAAAGAGCTCACAAATAGATGGGATAGCATTTTTCTTTTCAATCAACCCTTTATTCACAATCTACTTTCCTTTGTAATGTTGAGTCTCTGTAATCAAACTCTTGTTGATAAGGTATTAAATAACTACAATTTGGCTGCTTGGTATTCTTTCAACAATAGTTTTTGCATTATGAATCTAAATAACAACAATAACAAAAACTGCCATGCCCTTCTGTGGTCTGAAATACTGTGCTGCATATATTTCATGCCTTCTTACCTCTCTCACTGCTGTTTTATGACTCTACTTCAACACTTTCTCAAACCTGTCTCCTTGTTTCAGTGCTCCTGCTATTGTCACAGCTAAGGGCTTCATCCTCTCTTGCCTACACACTGCAAAAGCCTAGCCTCCTAAATGTTCTCCCCTGCTCATCTGCCTCATCAGCACCTTCTTCCAAATCATGGATCTGATCAGACCACTCACAATCCCATCATGGCTCTCCATTGCCTACAGAAATGAAAAGCAAACCACAGACCTTAGTCTGGTGGTAAAAACCATGCATCTAGCCCCCGTCTACTGTACCCTTCATGCATCCTAAACCCCATCTATTCCAGATAACTTGTCCTTCCATGAAAGCACCATCAGTTTGACTGTATCTCTGAACATGCCTTCCTTCATTACAAAGTTCACCTTTTTTGACTCAGCTCAAATGATATTTCTTCCAGGAAATTAATCACTCTTTCCTCCAAGCTTATATATATATATACTCTAAGATATAATTTATATACCATACAATTCACCCCTTTAAAATTAACATTTTTAAAAAGTCACAGAGCTGTGCAACCATAACCACAATTTTAGAATATTGTAATCATCCCCAAAAGAAACCCTATGCCCATTAACCATCCCTCTCAGCCCTAGGCAACAACTAATTTATTTTCTATCTCTATAGATTTGCTTATTCAGGATACTTCAGACAAATTGAATCATACACAATGTGGTTCTTTGTGGCTGGCTTCTTTCACTTAGTATAATTTCTTCCAAGTTCAACCATGTTGTACCATGTGTCAGTACCTGACTCCATTTCATTGTTGAATAATAGTCCATTGTATGGTTATACTACATTTCATTTATCCATTTATTAGTTGATGGACATTTGTGTTGCTTCAACTTTTCAGTAGTTATGTATATCCTTTGATTATCATTTAATGTGTTTGGCTTAGTATTATAGGGTTTTTGTTTATTTGGCCTGTGTTTGTTTTGTTACTTGATTATAACTTCTTTGTGGACAGAAACCATCATTTTCACTTTGTAACCTCCACATATCAATATTTAATAAGTTTGAAAGATGGAAAAATGGGCAGATATTATAGATTCTTACTATATCAATTATCATACAAATACTCAGAATAAAAACATTAGAGTGGACCCAATAAATTATAACATTCAAACACTAGTGGTTCTTTAACTTTGATCTCTGCATTATTTTCTGTAACTCCACACATGGGTACTACAGTTGATTATTTCATGGAGGCATTCCTTTGCTAATAATAATTGTTCACTGAGCCTGGAAGATGCTGGACTTTTTCTTACATTGACTCCACAGTGTCTTATCATTGTGCTTGACTCGACTAAGGTTCCTATTGCAGTCTAGAGTGGTGATTCTCAAGCCTGGTTGAGCATCAGAATCCCCCATGGAGCTTCTTTTTATATATATAACTTATTTATTTTAATTATAGAGAGAGGGGAAGGGAGGAAGAGAGGGCAAGAAACATCAATGTGTGGTTGCCTCTTGCATGCCCCCTAGTGGGGACCTGAACTACAACCTAGGCATATGCCCTGACTGGGAATTGAACTGGTGTCCCTTTGCCTCACAGGCCCACGCTCAATCCACTGAGCTATACCAGCCAGGGCCCCACAGAGCTTTTCTAAGATACAAATTTTCCAGGTCCTGCCTCCTAGATTCTGATTCTGTATCTTGAGTAAGGGCCCAGGTGCTCACATGTTCTAAAAGCTATAAAGATGCTTCTGATGCACAGCCAGGTTCAGGAATTCCTATTTCAAGAGTTGCCCTGAGGTTAAAAATAATTACTCTTATAGAGCATGTATGAGCACTTTACCCCTGGAGAGTACTTTACTTGGAATCAGAGACAAGTCTTGTGTGTGGATCATGCCTATTAATGCTACCTAACATTTATAAGGCACTTTTTATTTGGAAAAAGCTTTGCAGTCATCTTTTATTATCCAGGCTTGCATGCTGGGTGTACAAACCACATAATCCCTTTGTGTCTCAAATTTCCTCAAATGTAAAATTAGGCAGTAATACTAACCCACCTTCAAGGGTGTTGTTAAGATTAATGGAGGACTGTGAGGCATTCAGCAAACACATGTAAAAAAATTTACATGCATGCTTATTAGACAGGTATGAAGTCCTAGTCACAGCCCTTTAAGATGAAACAAATGCCAAAATAAAACTCTTAAACAAGCCTTCCCACAGCCTTCATCATCATCAGAAAGATCCTTTCCCAGCTCAAAAGTATGGCAATTCCCCCCTTGCTCCAAGACTAATAAACAGACATAATCTGCGGTCACAAAGAAACAGAGCTAATGGATGGCATCAAATAAATATATAAAGCAGCCCTCAAATCTAGTTTAACCTCATTTATCATTCATAGTGCAATTAGACAATATATCTGTAAATACACTCTGCTGAAAAATATTCTCATAAAACACTTGCGCATGTTCACACAAGTCTTTTAAGGTGATGCTATATACTCACTGTTGATATTAAACATGAAGTTGTTTTCTAGTTTGCTGACAGCTTTTACATGACTATATTAACCTCTTCTATTCTGCCCAATGTGGCTGAAAGAATATGTGGTCCTAATAAGACCTTGAGATATACCTCAAGTTGGGGCTAAATGAGAATGGAAAGGCATTTGAAGAGTCTTCAACCTTGGAATAAGAGACAAGTTTTATATGGATGATGACTCATTTGCACTATATTTTCAGCTTCTTGGAAACAGACATGGTTTTTCTCCTTCTCATTTTGCTTTGAAAGGACCACAAAATTTCAATGGCCAGATCCAATCGCATATTTGAGTTCAGTTACAAGTTAATGGTTTCTGTGACTCTGAATGAGAATTAGTACCTTCATACCCACCATAGCTGATCTGAGCCATGAATCCTAATCAAGCATGACCTTTCTGAGACTACTTGACCTTGCTCATGCTCTTTCCCCTTTGGGCTTTAGAGGGTTTGGGTTTTATTCCCAAGAGCAGTTATCTGCTTTGATTAAGCTCAGGACCTGCTAACAATTAAATGCTATTAAATACTTATTGAGTACTTACATCTGTAAATAACACTCTAGTTCAGGGGTGTTAAACCTTCGGCCCAGGATGCCTATGAATGAGGCCCAATACAAAATCATAAATTTACTTAAAACATTACTTTGTTTAATTACTAAGTTTTATACTCTTTTATTACTTAGATATGTTCATTTTCTATATTAGTGATCACTAGGGACTTGCTCGATGATCTTAAAAGATTATTGAAAGGGCCACTGCATATTTAGGGTTATTATGTGAGGACTTTTTTGCTTTTCTGTGGTGGTGGATATCACGAATATTATGCACAGACCTTTTTTTTGCTCATCAGTTTTCATTAGTGATTGTGTATTTAATGTGTGGCCCAAGACAACTCTTCTTCCTGTGTGGCCCACAGACACCAAAAAGTTGGACACCCCTGCTCTAGTGCTTATTGTGGAAGCTACCAAAAATTCCTCGAGATGCTTACAGGGTCGCTATAACTCAATGATCTTAAGTCCTTGAGTCAGGTCAATACCAACAACCTCCCCACAGAGACTCCCAAGGTTTGGTCAGTTACATGTTGGCTCTCTGGGGACTCCTAGACAGGCCTTTAGCAGAAACCAAGTTGAAATATTATTTAACTTTTCACACATTTGTCTACACCCAATATCTCATTAGACCTCCATCAGAATTCAGAAGCTTCTCTGAAAAGATCCTCAGTGCAGGGAGCCTTATTCGTTGGGAAGGTTATCTATTATGCATAGTTATTGTTTCTTAAATAAGGTTACTCTCAGCATGTTTCTACCTCAATAGTCCTTGAGAGTCTAATTATTTTTCCTGAACATCTTAAAGGGAGAGAGAGCCATGTTGGTTTCATTCCAATAGTAAGGAGAAATTAATGCTAATACATGCCTTCAATGGGATTCACTTAAGTATCCCAAACACTTTCTTCCATCAATATGGAAAATTCCCAGAAGTATGCATTGTGTATTTTTCTTCTGTAAAGAGATGCAAATGGCTACTGTAAGTTGTCTGATTTCCTTTGAGTCTTTCAAAGTCCTGTTTTCTTCATATCTCAAGGTATGTATCTGTTTTGCAGATCTAGAAATCAAGATATCATAAATTAGTTTTATTGCTTTCCTTAGTGAAACACAGGCCACCACAACCTAGCCCATTGCTCTCCTTCAAATCACATGGAATTTTAAGGGAGAGGAGAAATCACGTACAATTTTCTCATTAAGTGCTTGTTTTACATATCTTTCACAGGGGATCTTAGAACATTAGATGAAATGTAATGATCCTTACATGTTTACTTTCTTTCAGAGAAAGAAGGAAGGAAAGGGGGAAGAAAGGAAGGAAAGGAGGAAGGAAGGAAGAAGGAAAGAGAGAGAAAGAAAACCCATCCCATGAAGAAACATTTAACCATTTAGTCTTCACTCTTTATGACTTGGGGCATAAGATACAATCTGGGCAAAGTCAAACAAGGCACTAGAGGGTTTAGAGATGAAGGGAATGCTGTGTATTGGATTTGGTATTGTGAAATGCCACCCTTTTGTAGTTTCCTGTTTGTCTTCATATAGAAGGTCAACACTGGCCTGTTTTGTTATGGTAGATATTTGCTCAAAAGGAAGATTTCTCTGACTGATCATGGATAGGCATAAAAAAAGAAACCAAAACAAACAAACAAACAAAAAACCTTCTACAAAACCAGATCAATGAGAAGCACCCTGTTTAACAGATGTTAAACTTTTCACTATTTCAATTTTTATATTACCTAAGTATCCACCCACCTATTTAGAGCATCTCTTTATTCTTTCTTGAAAATTTTAAATAAAGTTGTTTCCTTCCTAAATATTTTGTGGTTAAAAATAATACTTCTCTCACTTGTATTTTAGTCCTGATGATTAAGCAGTAAAAATGCTAATTAGTAGCCTGCATTTGGGGAGAAAAAGTTATTTCTTTTTTAAAAAATATATTTTATTGATTATGCTATTATAGTTTTTCTCCCCTTATTTCTTCCCTTATTTTCTCCCATATTTTTCTCCCCTTTATTCCCCTCCACCCTGTACCCCCCTCCCACCAGCATTCCCCCACCTTAGCTCATGTCCATGGGTTGTACATATAAGTTCTTTGGCTTCTCCATTTCCTATACTATTCTTAACCTCTTCCTGTCTGTTTTGTACCTACCCTTTATGCTTCTTATTCCCTGTACTGTCAGCTGATTTCTCAAAAGAAACCTTACAGGAAAGAAGGGCTGGGAAAGAAGTATTCAAAGTCATGAAAGGCAAGGACCTACATCCAAGATTACTCTATCCAGCAAAGCTATCATTTAGATTGGAAGGGCAGATAAAGTGCTTCCCAGATAAGGTCAAGTTAAAGGAATTCATCACCACCAAGCCCTTATTGTATGAAATGTTAAAGGGACTTATCTAAGAAAAAGAAGATGATCAAAACTATGAACAGTAAAATGATAACAAACTCACAACTATCAACAACTGAATCTAAAAGAACAAAAACAAAAACAAAACAAACAACTAGAACAGGAACAGAATTATAGAAATGGAGATCACATGGAGGGTTATCAGCAAGAAAGGAGAAATGGGAGAATGGGGGAAAAGAAAATGTTATTTCTTGATGGGCAAAATTCAAACTGAGTTGGATTCTTCATAGGTCACTTGATAAACAGGTTAGGCTTCATCACAAGGAGAAGGGATTAGGAAATGAATTGACCAACTCCAGAGAGAGACTCTGGTTTCATGGAAAAACTAACCTGAAATCAGAGTATATTAAAAATGCTCACAATAGGAGGTTAAAACTTCCATACTTCCCAAAGCAATCTACAGATTCAGTACAATTTCTACCAAAATACCGATGGCATTTTTTACAAAACTAAAATAAATAATCCTAAAATTTATGTGGAACCACAAAAGACCCCAAATATACACAGCAATCTTGAGAAAGAAGAATAAAGTTGGAGGTATCACACTTCCTGAAATCAATATATACTACAAGGCTATAGTAATCAAACAGCATGGTACTTGCATAAAAACAGACACATAGATCAATGGAACAGAACAGAGAGCCCAGAAATAAATCCACAACAATATGGTCAATCAATCTATGACAAAGGAGGTAAGAATATACAATGGAGTAAACACAGTCTTTAATAAATGGTGTTAGGAAAACTAGACAGACATATGCAAAATAATGAGACTGGATCATTTTCTTATATCATATACAATAACAAACTCAAAATGGATGAAAGGGTTAAATGTAAGACCAAAAACCATAAAATTCCAAGAAGAAAAACATACGTAGTAAACTCTTTGACATCAGTCTCAGTAATACTTTTATTTTGGATGTCTCCTCAAGCAAGGAAAACAAAAGAAAAAATAAACACATGGTACTATATCAAACTAAATATTTGTTGCATAGTGAAGAAAACTATCGACAAAATAAAAAAACAACCTCCTGAATGAAAGAAGATATTCGCCAATGAGATATCTGATAAGGAGTTAATATCCAAAATATGTAAGGAATGCATATAATTTAACACCAAAAAATCAAACAATCCCATTTAAAAATGGCAGAGGACCTGAATAAATATTTCTCCAAAGAGGACATACAGATAGGGAATAGACATATAAAAAGATGCTCAAGATCACTAATCATCAGGAAAATGCAAATGAAAACCACAACAAGATATTGCCTCACACCTGTCAGAACGGCCATCATCAATAAATCAACAAACAAGTGCTGGTAAGGATGTGGAAAAGAGGGAACCTTTGTGCACTGTTAAAGAGATTGCAAATTAGTGCAGCCACTATGGAAAATAGTATGGAGGTTTCTCAAAAAATTAAAAATAAAACTGCCATATGATTCAGCAATCCCACATTTGGGCATTTACCCAAAGAAGTTCAAAACACTAATTTGAAAAGACATGCACCACTATGTTCATTGAAACATTATTTATAATACTCAATATATGAAGGCAACCTAAGTATCTACCAATAGACAAATGGATAAAGAAGTTGTGGCACATGTATACAATGGAATATTACTGAGCCATAAAAAGGATGAAATCTTGCCATTTGCAATATCATGGATAGACCTAGAGGACATTATGCTAAGTGAAATCAAACCAAGAAAGACAAATACCACATGATTTCACTTGTATGTGGAATCTAAAAAACTAAATAAACAAACAAACAAAACAGAAACAAACTCATAGATACAGAGAACAAATTGATGGTTGCCAGATTGGAGGAGAAGGGTAAAAAAGGGGAAGGGATTAAGATGTACAAATTGCCAGTTATAAAAATAGTCATGGGGATATAAAGTACAGCATGGGGGAATATAGTCAATAATATTGTAATAACTGTGTATGGTGTCAGATGGGTACTAGATTTATTGGAGAGATCACTTCATAAGCTATATAAATATCTAATCACCATGTTATAGATTTAAAACTAATACAATACTGTATGTCAATGATAACTAAAAATAAAATTTTTTAATGCTCACAAAATTCAAGTTATCAAAATGAAGACATTTATTGTTAATTCTAGGGTAAAGGAAACAGGAAAAGATACCCTTTGTCTTTTTTTTTTTGACCTGGAGCTGACAACTTTAGATATAATTTCCACATTAAGAATTTACTTTATTTCTCTGCTTTACCTTTTATTTTTGGAAAGAGGCATTTACTAGACAGGCATTCTTAATACACTGTCCAGACTCTGCACTCATTCTTCCCATAAGTGTCCATGAGGAAGTCAAGAGAGGTCCTTCGAATTCCACATCTATCAGTTATTAGCTATGTGATTGTGGGCAAGTCTGGATCTCTAAATGCCTTAGTTTTTTCACCTATTTAAGGAGGGATAATAATATGTATCCCATTGGAATGCTATGAAGGTTAGTAAAATGAATGTACAGGAAAACACCTAGAGATTAAGCATGGCCCTTGGTACATGTTAGAATACTGAGTGAATGGGAGAAATCAGAGATGAGTCCTGTCCCCATTGCCCACAGGTTAAAATTTGTATATTTTAGATGGGCATTCAGGGTCTTGGAAAAATCTGCTCCTTTCCACTGTTCAGTCCTTTTTTCCACAAGAGGCCTGCTGTAGTCAAACTTTCTCAAATACATCTTGAATTTGTCCACTTTCCTGTGTCTGTCTGTGCCATTCCCTCCACCTTCAGCTTCCATTTGCCAAAATTCTACCCATCTCTCAAGGGCCTCAAATCTCACTGTCTCTGGGAATCTTAGGGGACTCACCTTGTCCTCCTCTAAACACTGGCCCTTACTGTCTAGAGCACTCCTGAAGATATAACCCATGAACCATTCATTGCCTCAACACACTGCAAGCTCCTGCAAAGCAGAGGCCACGTATATACAGCACCCACCTCTGTGTACCACAGAATGTGATACCTTGCCAAGAGTAGGTGCTGAATAGACTCCTGATTGAATGAATGCACAATTCCTCACCCTGCCCCTGTTATGCTCTTGGACAAAACACTTTGCCTCTTTCAGTCTCCGTTGAATCAGCTGTGAACAGAGGATAACAGCATGGATGTACTCCCCAGGTGTGCTGTGAAGGATAAACCAATGACTGAAAAGCAATTTGAAAAATGTAAAATGAAATGCTATATATAAATGTTACATAATCAAGATCATTTCCCTCTGTATTATGTTTTATTTGGCTTTATATCTTGTAATCCTTTGTGGGTTTCAGAATTTCACAGATGCAATACCATCCACATTAGCACCTAAATTCTCTTGGGTAATAAATGATTATGTGTATTAAAGCTCACAGCTACTTTCCCCTGGCATACTTACACATGAATCTATCATAATTTGGACTATTCATAATAACTAATGATACAGTTCATTTCTAAGGGATAATCCTTTTTTTTCCTTCTTTGGTTGGCCAATTATCACTCCCATATTGCTGCCTCAAGGGAACTTCCATTAAATCCCACATCCAGATGATAAGCACACTGTTTAGAATTTTCTAGAGCTTACAATCAGAGAATTGGAAAGTGGCTTGGGTTTTGAAGCACTGCCTGCTTTCTGTGGCCCTTTTTATCCCAAACTCTGAATCCCTCATTTGCTTTGTTGTAATTGTAATGTGTGTGCCAGCAAGAGCTCACTGCAGCCCTATTTCCTAGGGACCAGGAAAGCTTACATTAGCCCTTCCCACATGAAAGCAAGGCAATGCTATCTTAAAATGTTACTTTCTTTCTCAATATGTTCAAGAAAAAAGTTGTCTGTAAAAAAATAAACGTTCTTGGAATATCATCAGCACCAATAGAACAGTCCTTATTTCCATATGATGGCTCTAGTAGTGCTCACTTGTCTTTAACTTCATTCAAAACAATTTGTTAGATTGTATTGTGACAGCTGTCATATCAGCATGCATTTAAAAAAAACTTATCAAACTGGTGAGTTTTTGTACAGCCATTTTAATATTGGAGACTGAAGAAAATACACATTTTCAGCACATTCTGCTTTATTATTTCAAGAAAGGTAAAAATGCAACTAAAACACAAAAAAAGATTTGTGTAGAGTATGAAGAAAGTGCTGTGACTGATCAAACATGTCAAAATTGGTTTGTGAAGTTTCTTATTATTGACATTTTGGCCAAACGATTCTTTTCTGTGAGGCTGTCTTACGCACTGGAAGATATTTAGCAGTACCCCTGGCCTCTACCCACTAGAGAGCAAGAGATAGCCAACACACTCAAAATATCCAAATCAATAAAGTTATTGGTGAAAATGAAAAATGTGTCTTTTATTTTACAGAAAAAACTAAATGGACATTTCGGCCAACCCAATACATACACAGAGACTCCGAGGAAGAAGAGATAGCAGCAATATTATAGGGTGGTCCTGAGGATCAAATTGAGTCTTTAGATGAAAAGGCTTAGAACAATGCACAGCACACAGTAAGTGCTAAATAACTGAGAGGGGTTATTAGTTTCAGTGGAAGGAAGGCCAACAATGAGCCCGACCCTGTGCTAGGAGTTACATACAGCTTCTTGCTCCAGATTCATAACAAGCCGAGGAGAAAAACCCAATCACTCTGTTTTCCCCACCCCATTTGGCTAGGAGAAGCCAAGCAACTTATCCAAGGTCTCAAAGTTAGAAAACATTGGAAGAAAGTCCCACCTTTAGTCTATAGTGTTTCTAAAGCCCATATTATTTGTCCTGCTTCTTAGAACATCCTACTCTTCTTATTTTTAACTTAGGCTGAGAGTCAATTTTCCTCCCTGATCTTTCCTCCGCTGATCTTCCTTCCCATTTGATCTTTCCTTTCCAAATGACTAACTCCTCAGTGTTACTCATTTTGTTATGAATTAAGAGTAATTTTTATTTCTTATGGTGGGCTTCTAATTTATCTAGTTTTATATCAGGTCATTTTTCCAAGATCATCCTAGTCTTTCATCAGACTTGTCCTCACATTGGGGCATCCATGTTCAAGAAGTTCAATGTAGAATAGTTTTTCTTCTGGGGCATATGTGAAAAAAAACCCACATTTTTGTGGAATAGAAGCTTCCCTTTGCCATCCATTTTTGTTATCACATTTTTATTTAGTTGAACCTGTGGCAATATAACTCTCATATGGGGTAGTTACATTGTCATCCAAATGCAATGAGATGTCATTTTTGTGCGAGTGGTATTACCCTGGTTATAGATATAGTGAGAGTAATTTTTCTGTTACAAAAGTATCCTCTAGTTGTGGCATACAAACTGACACCATACTTCAATTTGCAACAACAACAACAAAAAAGTACATGGTATTTTGTAATTTATACAGCAATTAGTATTTAAAGTACCTTACCATGAGCTATCTTTCCCATCTCTGTGAAGTTAATAATCATAAGTATCACTGCGGTTTCATAGATGGGAGACTAAGGTAAGGGAAGGTTAGTGGCTTGTCCAAGGTCTCAGACTAAACCCAAAGCATAGCTGGTAATAGAATCTGCTGCTTCTAATCGCATTTCTTTGCTAAGGTCTTTAGCTCAACCTGTTCAAATTCTGAATAATTTTCAAAGTGGATATGGTATGTTGAGAGAGGTGGTAGAAATGGGAAAGCAGAAAATACTATTCACTTAAGTAAAGCTTCCAAAACATTTGGTGATTAAAGAATAAGGATTGTGAGAGCCCCTTTTCCTCATTTCCATTTATAAAATGAAAGGCCAATAATCCAGTGAGATTAAAATAAGTAGAAATTGCAAGCATAAAGAGGAATTGTTCATATCACATTATTTTCTTGTTGCAACATCATTTTATTGTCCTTTTCAGCAGTCAGGACTGATATAGATGCCATGAATTTGAAGTGCTTTGTAACCATTGTCACGGTGTCCCCCTTAAGCAGATAAACACGGTGGACCTATTCTGCTGTTTTATGGCCAAGGAAGCAAGGGTACATGGAGTAGTTAAGTAACTTCCAGAAGCACTCACCATGGCTGCTGTCAAATTAGAACCCAGGGCTCCTATCAGCCACACCCTACTGAAATTTGATTTCAAAATCTTGTTTCAGTGTCAGAGAAGGGTGACAGTGCCTGCAGGCAAAGTTGTTAACCATATGCAAAGGGACCAGCCCTGCTTCCAAGGTCCCCACCTCAGTCCTCTCATTCCCAAGTCATTCCACAAAATTCCACATTCCTTTAAGGGAAAGAACTTTCCTTTGGGGAAATAGGTGGAACTAAACTCGACTTTCATATCCAGATTTCTGTGGGTTTTCTCTTTGTTTCACACAGATAGGGCTATAATGAGCTCTTAGATAAGCAACAGATTTCATTTGCCCTTGTAGAACAGGGGAATGGCCCAAACTCAAGAGACTATTAGGAGAACTAGCAACCAAAGGAATAAGTCTGTGTCTGAGTGGTAAGCTCTTGTCAAATACCAATTATTACAGTAGATGGTGTGGAAGTATACACATAGTTTAGATGTGCTCTGTCTCTTTCATGCCATTCATTCTATAAGGGAAAATGAGACCATCTACTCATCCAAGAGCCCATGCATGGTCACATCTGTATGGAACAAACAAATGGAAAATCTTGGAGACCAAGACACAGAAGTCACTTGTTTAGTTCTAACTTATTGCATAAAAAGAAATTTCCTATTTTCATCATCTAACATAAATACAGTACTACAGCAAATATACTGAACAGACGGTGTTTGGTTCCTATTACCAAGGTGATTTTAAAAATAATTGTTGGCATCTGTAGAAAACCTTCACAGGGTGTTTATAAGATAAACACTGTTGGCAAACTTTTCCTCTAGTTTTATCCAGAAGTAGAGGGGAAAAGCAAAGAAAATGTATCTTTCCCTTTAATCCCCAACACTGACCCAGACAGACCTGGTGTGTATCCCATTCATGTGGTCTACGTCTAATTCCTCATGGACAAGGCCACTCTCCCAGGCCACTCTCCCAGGCCACTCAGTAGCTAAGCACATGTGGGACTGAATGTTCTCCCTTGCCTGTACCAGTGACTAGGTTCACTGGATGAGGGTTTAAATTTGTGCAATTTCTGCTTCACTAATCAATTTTTCAGGGCCTACTAAAACTCTGATTTTCTTGCCCTTTTGACAGCCTGCCTTATTTATGGACCTTTCCCCATTGAGGCAGGGAGGGAGCTGAGGAGACACAATCTGAAACTCAATCCAGGCCAGAGTTCACCTCAGGGCTGCACCCTTCCCTGTTGGAAGGGACCATTTCACTCTGTTTAAGCCACAGACTATTTGTCTTTTTTTCTTGCCAATGACCCTCATCAGGACCTGCATATGACAGGTGAGCTGGATGCAGGTCCTGATGGGGGCCAGGCAACCATTTAAATAAACACCTGTAAAGGTCCATACTCCCTCACACATGGTATCTTAGTTACCCACACTGAGAGACTAAAACCTTTGGCACTTCTGCGATCTGGGGTGAAGGTGTGTGTCAGGGCACCAGGAAGCTTGACCCCTTTCCTGCCGTGCATACCTTCGCTTTACTAACATGGTTTGCGTACCGACCTATGGAAGGTGCAGCTGTGGGAACACAGATGCCGCTACTCATCCACAGCTTATAGTTCGGGGCTAACATTCTGGGCCTCAACCTGGAAAGCAACAGCCAACCCTTTGCTTTTTGACTATACCCACATCTCCGTATGTGTGCTGCAGCCAAGGGAAGGGCTAAAAACCAGGCCTGCCAGTCAGAGGGGCCGAGCCCATAAAGCCTTCTTCTGGGGCTATTCAGCGGCATCGGACCCGGCGAGCTCAGGCTGCCCCCAGGCCCGCCACCACGAGGTCTCTGAGCTAGATCCAGGGACTTTCGAAGGGGAAAGGGGCGAGAACATGCAGAGTCGGACAGATGTGACGCTCTGCGGCGTTCCTGACTTCGAAGATGGACAGTTTTGGCCCCATGGGGGACCCAAGGGACAGCACTAGGAGCCACCACTGAGGATGCCACACTGCAGGGCAGCCGGACCAGAGGGAGGGTCTCACAGGTTCCGGCACCGTGAGTGCCCTAGCCTCCCTTTCGCCCCAAGGGACGAAAGTACTCGGGGCGCCCTGGATCCAGAAGGGAACCTAGGCGCGCAGTAAGGTCCCCGCTGAGCGCGGTGTGGAGGGCAGGGACGAGGAGCGGGCGTGTGATGAACTTGCCTAGAGGTTTGAGGTGTCAGAGTTTTGTTTCGGGGATAACCACCAGACCACAATCAGAACGTTTTCCAGGGAGCCCGGAGCTCCCACTTCCGGGCCCAGGCCTTCACCGGTGACTAGGTGAACCCGCACGGGACTCACCCTCTTTGGGTGTTGGTTTCCCCCGACTGCTGGGGATGCTTTGAAGCCGCCAAAGTTCCGCGCCTCCTGCAGGCGCCAAGTGTGGGCGTTGTCTATCGGGTCTCAGCCCACGCTGCGGTTGGGTGTCTAGCTCCACAACGCAAAGAATCGCAGCGGCTCCAGGCCTCTCTCAGTCTTCCGAACCGCCACTTCCCTCTGGAGGCGTCCGGGTCCCCCTGCAGCCTCACCTACAGCCCCGGCCCGTCTCACCACAACCAACTTGCCGGCCGCAGCAGAGCCTCCCCTTCAGCCCTGGGCTGCGGCTATTGGACCGTGGCGGCGGGGCGGAGTCCGGAGCTCCGCACCGCCCTCGGCACCCGCGGGCCCTGGCGCCACTACGATTGGCTGCGGAGTCCACCAGTCACGTGGTAGGGTGCCCCGCCCCGCGGGGCCGACCCGGGCTGGCTCCACCCCTCCTACCGTCGGTCCCGCCTCCCTCCAGAGCCGGGTCTGCTCGGCAAGGCTGTCCGCCTCATTCGCGGAGCAGGTTCACGAATTGTCAGAGCGCTCCCGGCCACTGCCGAACCGGGTGGCCGCTGGGCTGGTCGTGTTCCCTCTGAGGTGCCTGCCTGAGCCAATGTGCCCCGGTCCACTGAGGAGAGAGCAGTCGCTGTTTAGGGACAACTTGGGATTCAAGACCCGCAGCAGAGGCGTTGGTTTGCGATCGGGACTCCGAGACGAGGGTGAGTGGCGGCGCGCAGGCGAGAGGCTCCTCTCGGAGCTGTTTGGCTAGCTGGGGAACTGGACGCGTCCTGGCGCTAGTCGTTCCGTGGGTCCGAGGGTGGCCGTTGTGGGGAGGTCAGGGCTGGGAAGAATTTACTTCTTGTCAGAGTCCCTACTCCCGAACTTCTTGTCGCAGCTCGGCCCGGGACGCGACTGCGTTCACATGAACTTGGCGTGTTGTAATTGCCAGCACTAGGTGAGCCAAGGGACGCGTCCCCTGGCTCTCTGCGGCGGCGACACGCGCGCAGGGGGCAGCCTCTGTGCCCAGGTTCCTAGATGGCTTGCGGATGGGTTCCTGAAAAATAAACCCGCGCGTGAGGCAGTGCGCTACGATAACCTTGCGTGCGTGTCTGATCAATAGCCTGAGCGAGCGATCATCCGGCTCAGGTTAGGTCTATAGCAGTCAGAGAACTAAAGTGACCAGCAAGGTTCAGTAGCTGGGGCTTCAGTCATTTGCAGTTACTGAAAGGAAATGACAGCACAGATACTAAACTTTGGAAAGTCATTACTTTCTACTAGCACTTGAATCCATATCACCTGCAAGGTGTGTCCGAAGACTTTGTTGGAAACAGGGGGGAGCTACTGTCTGTCCCAGTGCCCGGAGCCCCGGGGAATACAAGGCCAGACCGTGAAATGAAACACCAGGTTGGTCAGTTGGTGTTTGCTTGAGCACCTGTGTGTTTAAGTGATGAAGTTGTGACAGGAACTGAGAACAGGATTTAAGGTTAAACCTGACACTTCATTTGTGATTCAGTCTGGGATAGATTTTTTAAAATCTTAATGATATGGAGTAAAAGCAGCTGGTTTTCCGAGGGCAGTTACATCCATGTATTTTATTTGTGTGGACTAAATAGAATTGAGTACAATATTTTCTTACAATTCTTATTTGATGTGAATGAGAGCTGAAGTTGGAGATGGGTACAGTATTTGGGAATATTTTGATCTTTGAAAATATATAAAAACGTTGATATATACAGTTATCCATGTGTGTATATGCATATGTAGATGTGCATGTGTGTCTACATACATGTGCATGTGCATAAAATTGACAGATGAATGAAGTAGAAGTATATGGAGAGGGAAACAACCTTGGACTTCCCTTGGATGGAGAGATGGACCCTCTGATCTGTGGGGTGAATAATGAGTGTGTGTAAGCATGTCTGGATCTGCCTGGTCTGTCTGGGTCAGTGTATGTCCATGAACTTTATGAGCATTCAGTTCAGTACGACTAGGTGCAGATTCCCCATTCCTGTTTTACAGACCAGCAGCTGCCAGCTGACCCATCTGTTAAAACAGAACATGGACACTTCAGGGGAAGCCCTAGCATGGAGCATTGGTAGGGGCAACCCTTAGTAGAAACAACACTCTGCAACAAAGCCTGCATCTCAAGTTCTATTTTTATTCAGTATTCAGCCTGAACTTGTGATTTGGATGAGGAAGAAAAAGAGTGCTTGACTCTTCAGAAATGGCAAGCTACAATTTGTGAAAATATGATAGCCATGATTTGGGGACAGGGAGTTTACAGGAGGAAAAAAATCCCTCTAGAAAAGGAATGTGGTGCTTGTCACATCAGCATGCAACACTGGTTTACTGCTTTGCAGTACCATGTATTTCATGTGTTCTTTTGCTTCATAAGAGAATGCACTACGACTGAATTGTTTTGCACCAAAAAAAAAAAAATCCTTAATAGAAGTAAACTGAGTTTTATAGCAGAGGCTATTTAATCTACTAGAGTTAAGACTGCCTTAGTAATCCTGATGAAACATATTTTTAGGAATTTATAACTTGGATATAAATTCATAGTCAGCCTAATCACTAGTTGCAAGAGTTCACAATTTATAGTTTAAAAAATAATTAAAAACTTTTATCACAAAAATTCTAATGAGTTAAAGGATATGGGAGTGGTTTAACAGCTTAATAAGTTCCTGCAGCCAAATTACTGATACTTTAAAAATCTATAAATTCCTTTAATAGCATAATTATTTTTGGTGACAAAATAAAGTCAATATTTTTGTGAAGCATAGTTGATATTTCCCAATAATTTTATGCTCATAATTGTATTTTAATAATGGTGTTCATTATATGATGCGGAATAAAGTGCAATGATTCTTAAGAACTCATCTCAAGAGGTATTGTTTTTATGGTACTTAAACATTTTGGGGAAAATATGCAAATCCCTAATCTGTGACTGTCTTTAAATTACATGGTCATAATAATTCTCTTGCCTTGATATGGATCATCTGAGTCAACTGGGTTGTTCCTTAGAAATTCATTTCACAGGCTGGACTTCAGTCTCCAGGATTCCAGTCTGGGGTGGGACTTAGGAATCTGCATTTTTAACAAGCACCCCCAGGTGATTCTTGATAAAAAAGAACAATATAGTCTGTAAGTTGATTTAACAAGTATTTTTTCCAACATTTCCAGGTGGCATTTACTGACCTTATGGAATTTATGGGTAATGCTTTAGTCCTCGGTCCTCAACAATGGTACCTTTTGTCCTATGTTCAGAAGTGTTTTGGAAGCCTAGGTCATACTTATTCCAGGTTAGACCCCTTCTAAGGAAGTCTGGGGAAGCAAGGTAATTTGAGACCGTGTCCCAGTCTTAGTCCTTCTGTTCTCTACTCCAAGTCCAGTAGGTCCCTGAGGTGCTTTGGGGTGACTTTGCCAGTCCCAACTCACATTACTGGGCATTTCTCCTTGGAGGGTAGAAGAATCCTACTCCTGGGGAGTCACCTTTGACACTTTGAGGGGCTAGAACCTCAGCAGGGCTAGTACTGACTTATTCGAGGTCAAGGATCTTCTTGGGAAGCTGTAGCTGGTTTGCCCCTCTGTCAGGAGTGTCCCAAGCCAAACCACCCAGAGGCCCATCGGGTCTTATTTTCAGGAAGTCATCGTAGAAGTATTTTGAGCTGTCCAATTAATTGGGTATACATAGATTTTCTCAGCATCTCAGCAGAATTGATTGCTATCTCTCTTTTCAAATCAGTGCAAATTTTGATTTATTAATTATTGGCTATTTGTTTTTTTATGTATAGTTTGATACTGACGTTTGAATTCTGTTCTCCCACTTCAGACGGCATAATCCTCAATTTAAGACTCCTAGATAAGGTTTAAAAGAGAAAGGATCTATGAGAAGTTATGTCCTTCACTCTTTCTACCATCTAAATATCTAAAAAAACAAATGACTTCTCAGAGGTCAGCAGTACCCAGAATACTTACTTCTCTGATGGCAAAAGGATGTGGGTAAGCTGGGAAACTGAACTTGGATTGTTCCAGGCCACTGCATCATTACGGGGATTTTTACAGAGCAATTTTTGTTTTAAGGAGCACTTGGCAGGCATGTTTATAGGTTGCTTATCTTAACAATCCTTTGAGTATGTTGATTGTTTTTCCCCACTTTGTTACAGATGAGCAAACAGCAACCACAAAAGGATAATAATATTTAGATCCTGTCTTTCACATTCAAAGATGACACCAATAACTGAGAAGTTGGCCCTGTGTTTTGAATTGTTATTTAGCATCATGGTGAGATGATAAAGTTGTTTTTAGTCATTTATACCATCTACAGGGTTTTTTTTTTTTTACCTTTCTTTAAATTTTTTATGTTGAATATGAGCTTGGAACAGTTTTGTTTAGAAAGCTTACCACCACATACGATAATTGGTTCAGTGACCCTGACCTTAACCTGCCAGCCTTGACCCACAACAGTAAATAATTTGCTAAAGGTCATAGAACTAAATGGTAGTAAAGCCTATATGTAGAATTCTTTTGGACCAATATTTTAGACCTGTACTGTTTGCCTGTTGAGTCATGCTGCTAATAATGTTTTTAGGCTGGCAGGATAGAGTTGCTTATATTTCACCTGCCCAGCTCCTGTATGATTGGAGGGGCCTAGAAAATTTTAAAAGCCTAAGGTAAAATCTCAGCCCCTGATTATACAATGGGACTAATTTGTGCCTATTTAAAAATGACAGTAGAATGCTACTTTTCTTGGAACTGAGTCATATAGGTCATTGCAAGCTTCTAAGTAACAATTTTGCAATTCTGGTCTTGTGGGGATTTTTTTTTTGTTATTGTTTTTTGTTTTGTTTTGTTCTGTTTCGTCCATGGCAAAATCTACTTATAAAAAGTTCACTGTCAAGTCAGTCTATCCTTGTAACAGCTCCAAATATTAAAATTTTAGCCACAATTCTCCTCGAACTCTTACCTTCGTTTTGGTTTCTTGTGTCCAGTAACATTTTCTAATATAGAACAGGCACTGAGCTGTAGAAGTTTTACACTAGCTTTAACTTTGTGGATTTAACTATAACAATAGTAAGAAAAAAATAAAAAGAAGGGTAATATTAAAGTCATGTTGATAAGTGTATCACGTTAGATATTCCCAGCTTAATAGTTTCCATGGGAAATTTAAGTTCCAGATGAATGAAGTGACAGATGCACTCATCTGTGACCTTACAGACATACTTCTGGTGCAAACTGAGAAATGACTGAAGACAGCATCCTGGGTTACAGAAGGAAAACAAATGTTAAGCACTGAGAAAAGAGTTGGCAAAAAGTGAAGGGTCAGGGGTGGGGAGAGTGGTGGGAAAAAATACCTCCAGCAAAATGCCAGACAGGGCGGTAAGAAATTTATAGAGGTGCTGGTGGTTTGGGGATTCTTGGGGGCATTGATTCTGTTTTATATTGTCTTCACAACCCACTTGCCCTGCTTGCATTAAATAATTTATTATAGCAGCAGGCCTTCCTCTGGTTAGTTTCTTTTTTTATAACTTTTTCCTTCTCATCTCTGGGTCTAATCAGAGGCATATATAATAGTGTGGCTGCTCCAGAGTACTTAGGAAAACCCGTGATCAATATCACTATGCTACATTATAAACCCATGACTGTACCTTTCTATTTTGCTGTGTTCTTCCCTGTTGTATTAACTCAGTATCTATGTTTTAAACAATATTTTATTAATCTTTGCACAATGAGACTTCTGGGCTTATTCTTCTTGGCTGGAGTTATCTTTTAAGCAATCCATCATTAGAACACCATTAATCTAATGATGTATTTATTGCTCACTATTGCAGCACTGGCAAGAAACCCAGTATGGTTCTAAAAATTTGATTAAAAAGAAATCAAGTTTTTGCAAGGCGTAGCCATCCAATTATGTTAGCAGCTGCCAAGTATATTTTATGCTAAAACACACACACACATTTTAAGTGAGCAAAATACGATCTTTTCAAAAGCTTTTAAAACATTTTACTCTGAAATTAGTTGAACAGGAAGATGCCTCATAGGCCCTGGCCAGGTAGCTCAGTTGGTTAGGGTGTCATCCTGATATGTAAAGGTTGCAGGTTTGTTTTCCCATCAGGGCACTGACAAGAAGCAACCAATGAATGCATACATGGGTGGAACAGCAAATTGATCTCTCTCCACCCCCCATCTTTCTTGCTGTATCTCTCTCCCCGGCCCTTCCCTTCTCTCTCAAAAATCAAATTAAAAAAAAAAAAGATGCCTTGTAATTAGAAAAATCATGAGTGCACTCCCCACCTCATCCAAAATTAAGGTATTTTTTTCAGATTATACTAGCTCCCAGTCCTTTACCCAGTCCTTCTAGATAATCATTACAAATCAGAATGAACTTAAATTAATTAATAAATAGTAGTAGAGTATCTATCATGAGTAGTACTTGTTCTCTGCTTGGTGAACTCAAAATGCAGTTCAAGTATTAGCATCAGTGGGAAGGTTTTCCATGTCCATCTTTGGCCTGCTTGTATTCTGCCAGCAGAGCCCTCACCTCCTCTGGACTGGGAGCTCCTTGAGGGCAGGGACCACACCTTTCATCCTGTAGCTTCTCAGGAAGTAGTTCTAGGTGTACTACAGAATTTCAAGCCAACACTTGCAAGGCCTTAAAAGAATATGGCAAAGATATTCGCCAAAAGTTTGAATGGTAGCAATAACTGAATCCTAGTGCCAGACTTTCAACTTTAGCACCGTTCTCAGCACTTCTTATAAGTATCATCTATTCCTGCCTCCTCCATCTTCAAAGGCCCTCCACTTCATTCCTGCCTTGCCTCCTTCTCTCACCATCTCCCTGTTGTGTCTTCATCAAGAATATCTTCAACTGTCTCCCTAGCCTAGTCCTCTTCCCCTGCTTCCTTTTTTATTCCCATACCCCTGGTCATGTCTTGAGGAGGCAGCTAACCCATGGGCCCCACTTTGAGACATGGAACATCCTCACTCTCATATCTTTTGAAGTCTCAGATGGGTTGGCCTTTCCCCACCTAGTAGAGAGGCCTAGCTAGCTTTGGCCGTGAGAGGGTTGGGGGCCTTGGAGGAACAAGATGGTGCAGAGCTTAGAGGCTGCTAATATCCAAAGCTCAGCATCATGGGGAAATGACATCTGTTACATGAAGTTCTTTGAAAAATAAAAATTCCAGCAGATTTTTATTTCAGAGACTAACTTTCATAATGCTTTTCATTTATAAATCTCCTTTTGTTCAGGAAATGCCCCCTACATAGTCATTTTTATGACATAATCTGATGGCTTAGGTAAGCACCAGTTCTTACTCAGGGCTGGGTTACTGAGGTCGTGTACAGATCGTGTGTCCAGGTGAAGTTTATGGATCCACTTGAATGAAGCATAACTGCCTGAGGCCAGGGCCATTAGGGTAGCCTTTTTTTGTAGGTCTCTGCAGGCTCTAAATGACTACAAGAGATCAAGGACCCCTATTTTCTGTCTCATCTGGGAGACTAAGCCTCACTTAACATAGGTGCTTTCTTCTCATAGCTGCCAAGAAAATATCATTAGAAAATTTAGTGATTACCTCTAAAAGTTATATAGATGTCCAAGGCAACAAAGAAGATGAGCAACTCTGGATTAGGTCATGGATTCAAACACTGGTTTCTTTTGGATCTTGTAAGTCAGGAGCACCTGTTCCTGCAAATCCAGGGCTTCTGCTTTCCCCCAGGAGCTGGGGGCCTGGGAGGACTTGAGGAAGGCTCAGGTGAGGGTTAGTGGCACATGTCTGTGAAATACGAATACATTGTCACCCCCTTCCCTGCAGTCAGTGTGGGTTCTCCCTGTGGTGTATTTTCTCACATTTGCTTTTAGATGTCCCAAATACCAAATCTTTCTCTTATACTTGGTGAGTATATTACATAGAGATTCTCATGGAAAGTTCTCATCCTGAACATACATTTCCCTAATTTCAACTTTTCTTCTTCATTTAGCCCCACCCTCCAATAATGCTTTCCTTTCTTCCACATTCTCCTTCTGTTCTGGCAAGAACTCTACTTCAGGAAAGTTCTGTCATAATCAGTATTACCATTAATCTTATCTCCAAGGGAGTAACTGCATTTTTGAATGTTTTCAAAGGACTTTCTTACAGCATTCCAATGTATTTTTCTGATGCTAAGAAAAAGATGACAATAAGGTGGCTTCTCCTCTCTGGACTATTACATGTTCTGACAGCTTTACTCAGTGTGAAAGTAATTAGCCTCATATAACCTCAGTTTTTACCAGCCTTACCATGCTTGCTAGGCACCCCCCTTACCCTCCTATTCATTCTTACCACCTTCTGTGTCATTTTAATCATTAAGAAACAAGATCACAAGTCTCTACTAGCAAGAAATATCCATCACAACCAAGGAGAGGAAGCTTTCTACAAAAATCCAAACAGGTACCCACAGAATGGGAAACAGAAGGGCAGGGCTACTCTTGATTTCTTTAAAAACAGAGCATGTAGCTCAGGGGTGTCAAACTCATTTTCAGCAGGGGCCACATCAGCCTCACGGTTGTCTTCAAAGGGCCGAATGTAATTGTAGGGCTGTATAAATGTAACTACTCCTTAACAGTTAAGTCAGAGCTTGGCACTGCTGTCGGGTAGAAAAAGGTACCGGGCTGGGCCGTATAAAACAAGGTGGAAAGCTGGATTCAGCCTGCAGGCCTTGTGTTTGCCACCTGTGATGTAGATTGATGTACCTTTCCTTGCTGAAGTCTTACTTTGTTGTTCTAATTAACCATGACTTATGTCTCTTGGGTTTATTGCCTTGTAGCAATTGTCGATAGTTGTCACTTTTTTCTTTCCCTTTAAAATTATTTCCAGTGAGTTTTAGTTTTCTCTCCTACAGTTATTTTATTTATTTTTGGTATTTCAGGTTTCTTTTCATGATCTGCCTCTTTGAGCTGGCTTGTTTCTGACCTCTCCAGACATTCTTCTACCACTGTCCTACTCTTGACAACATCTCACAGTTAGGGACCAGCCTCACATAGAATGGATTTCCGTTTTCACTGCAGATTAGTAATGAAGACACTAAGTGGAGTTCTGATAGTGACCCTTTCAAAAGCTAAGGCACCATTTATATCCTGTTTTAATTATGGTCTCTTAGAAAATTTTCCCGTTATAATGTTCACCCCATTTTCTAAGTAATGTTTTTTCAAATACTATGCAAAATTATGAAATCTGTGTGCATTACATTTCCTGCTCTCCATTATGTGCTAAATTTATAATTCTATAATTTTCCAGTAGGAAAATGCTTATAAGACTGGAATGGTTAATTTAGTTTCAAGCCACACTGCTTTTTTGCCTATTGCGAACCATTAGACATTTAGATAGTCTTTCTTTTACTTCATTCCCAACCCCCACAAGCAGCTCCCCAAATAGAAATTCCACTCCATCCCTTCCTTCCACAGTCAGTTATTATCTATGATTTTTTTTTGTAAGATGGGTATTTTCTCTTATTGGTCCCTAATATTTTCAACTTTAAAATAATTCTACATAGCTGAAAAAAGAAAACACAGGTGTTGTCCTTTGACGATCATGGTATTTCCCTGCTTTTTTTCAGGCCTGTCTGCCTCCTGACTACAAATTACAATATTGCACCTCTCCTCTGGTGTGCTTCTGCCCCTTAATCCTCTTGTCCCAGTGGAATGTGAAGCTGCTTCTATTTCCTTGACATCTGCCCTGTGCCTGGGATCTGTGCTAGTCCTACGCAGTCTCTGTTTGAAATTCTTGTAATCGGATAAGACCTCACAATTGGTAGGCTTCTAGACTGGAAGACCAATGAATGGTGTACTTCACTTAGGTATTGGGAAGGGGAGGAACGGGTATCCTAGGCCAGCAGGAGATGAAAGTCAAAGTTTTTAAACAGATAGAGAAAGCTAAAGATAGAGAGACCATTTGGTACCAGCTGTCTATGCCAAGGTACCATCTTCTGGCTGTGATTTCTAGGGTATTTTCTCCTTGGGCTTTTCTGGTTGACTATTCCAGTGTTGTCAATTAAAATTCTGTATCATCCCATATCCACGATGGTTGGAGTTTACTGAGCTAAAGTCAGAAATCCTAGCTCCATTCCTAGACCATCCCAGAGCGGGGAAAATGTGAGGTTGTTGAATGGAAATGCCCTGCTAGGAGACCTTCTGCACAAAACACAAGACCCCAATTCAAACTGACATTAGCAGTAAGGCAAGTGTAGTATCTATGTGGGAAGTAGGGCAGGTGGCAGGATTGGTTGATTCAGTGGCACAATGGTATCATCAAGGCTACAGGTTCTTCTCATCTCTCTGCCTCTATTGTCCTCAGGGACCAGTTCACCCTCAGACTGGTTCTTCTCTTGTTTGCAAGATGGCTATGGTCGTTCAGATGTCGCTGGCAGGCATGTCAATATCTAGAGCACAGAAAGTGGATACCTCCTTCCAGGTCTCTTTTTGAAGAATATGAAAACATGACTAAGAAGAATCTGAGTAGACCTCTCTTCTTCTTATTATTGATCAGAGCAGGATCACATGCCCATCTCTAAATTGGTCACTAGTGAGAAGAGTGACCATCATTGCCTGAGGGAGAGAGGAGGTGAATTTGAACAAACTCGGGATTCTGTTAGTAGGAAAGAAGTATTGGGTTGGCCAAAAAGTCCATATGGTTGTGTCGGTAAAATAAAAGACACGTTTTAATTTTCACCAATGACTTTATTGATTTGGATATTTTGAGTATGTCGGCTAGCTCCCATGCGGTATAACATTGATTGTTCTCAATTAATGTCTCAATTTGATTGCTATCAACTTCAACTGGTCTACAGACTGGTACTCTGACCACAGAGTACCATCCAGTGAGAAATCTCCAGCCCCAAACTTCACAAACCACTTTTGACATGTTTGATCGGTCACAGCACCTTCTCCATACACTGCACAAATCATTTTCTGCATTGCAGTTGCATTTTACCTATCTTGAAATAATAAAGCATAATATGCCAAAAATGTTGCATATCTTCTTCCATCTTCAGTATTAAAATGGCTATACAAAAATTCACCAATTTTGGTAAGTTTTTTTCTTAAATTCACACTGATATAACAGTGGTCACAATACAATCTGACAAAATTTTTCAAATGAAGTTAAAGACAACTAAGTGCTACTGGAGCCATCTTATAGAAAAAATCAAATGAACTTTTTGGTCAACCCAATATGTGTGTGGGAGTGAGGGGGCAATAGATGTTGGCAGGCAATTGTAAGTGTCTACTATATTTTGTGACTTGGAAAGTAACCACAAAATTCCCATTCTGACTGCTGTGTAGTTGGTAGGTACCATGAACTGCATGAGCTACACATTCCTGGATGCAAAATATCAATGCTAATTTGACAGGGAGAAAAAGCCACAGTGAAGACTAATTAAGGACAGAGAAATGAGCCAAGATCAATAATTATTCTGATTAGAACCACAATAAACCCTAGTGAATTTGAATGTATTAATTTATATCTATTTGTACTCTATAAGTAAATGATCTTTATTGAGTATAAAAGATTAAAATAATTTGCTTATTTCTCAATAATTCTATATTTCTGAAATGTCATTTTGCAGTATAGGTCTATTTGAATGTAAAACTGTTCACTAACTTTATTTACACATCACAGCATTAACAATAATGATAATTACTGCCCCAACTGGTGTGGCTCAGTGGGTTGGGTGTCATCCCACAGACTTAAAGGTTGCAGGCCAGGTCCCTGGCTGGAGGCGTGTGAGAGGCAACCAATTGATGCTTCTCACACACATTGATATTTCTCTCCCTCTCTTCCCCTCTCTCTAAAAATAAATAAATAAAATCTTTTAAAAAATAATAGTAATTACTGATTATTGTAACTGGCCATTATTTATTAACTGCTCTTTTATAAATTAGGAACTTAGCATCCAACAGGAGCTAGTAATTTGCTTAGGTCCCATGGCTACTGGGTGGATAAGCTAGGATTTAGGCTCAGGTTCACCTGCTCATGGCCCTTTTCTGCTTTCCATGGCTTCCCTTTGCCTTACAAAGGCAAGTCCCAAGACTACTTACTACAAGGCCTAAGTGGCTGCGCCCTGCCCATCTCTTGACCTCATTACTTACCGCCTTGCCTCATTCCAGTCCCACCAGCTTCCTGTTGTGTTTTTTGATAAGCCAGTTCCATTCCCACCTCTGACCCCGTTCCCTCTGACTGGGTCACACATCCTCAGTTTGTCTGGCTACGACTTTTCCATTAAGGGCTCCTCATCATAGGCACCTCTCAGGACTATCCCATCTGATCTGTTTAGGAGGCCCCCACCACCAACCCCGGTTCTCTGTTTCTTCCCTGTTTTGGTGTTCTTTATGGTGCTTGTCACAATCCTATTTTGTGTACCTGGTTTTGCCTTTCTCCTCCACTGGTAGATAAATTCCATAGGGCAGAGACCCTGACTGTACTCGTAAAATGAATGGACAAGCAAGCAAGTTAATGAAGAAGTAAATATTTAAAAGTTTTGACATCTAATAATTCAGTCAGTCTTTATTACTTACAGTGGAACTAAAGTAGGATGCCGATTGACATTTAAGCTGAGTATATGTATTTTAACTTTTTTTCCTATAAAACTTGAAAACTAACAAACTTCTGTTTTTCTTTCTTTGAAGGTAAAATAAGATATAGATATCAAAGTTATTTAGAGAAAAGATAGACTTACTACAGTAGAATTACATGAGCTCAAAGAGCTTGGTACAAGAGGGAAATTTGAGTAATACTTAATTTAACTTTAGTTTTTATGTTGATTATAGTTTTAAGGATGCCAACTCCTTTAATTGGGTATAAACCCTTAAAAGGATAAATTATAAATTAGCAGAATTATAATTGGATGATAATTTGCAATAGCAAATTCACTTAAAATAAAGTTGTTTTCTCTGCTTATGAATTATTTTTCATTTGAACTCACATATAGACTAAAATGATTTGTTCTTAGAACTCAATTATTCTGAGGACATTATAAAGGTGCAAATTGAAAAATAGCTTTACCTCACATGTTAATTTGGAAGGGATTGACAAATGAAGTCGAACACCTTCCTCTGAGGTCCCTTTTCTATAGCATTCAGCTTGGGACTTTTTCCACTAGAGTACATGCTTTTGTGTTAATTCTTTCCCTGTCATTCTGAGGGTTGCCTGGTCATTTGCTAAATAGGTTGTGAGCCATTTTTTTTTTTGAGGTTTGTTGTGTGACTTTACCACTCAACTAAATAAATCATCATTTCAACTTTGACAAGAACGTCACATTTCCCTCCTAGCTGCTCCACTGTCCTGGATCCTTTCCCAGGTGATCTTGCAAGCGGCAGAGTCTTTCTCCATGCAGATTATCAGTCTAAACCTGGTTGACACTCTTCTGCCTTCTCAGGTCCCCACTATTACAGAAACCTGTTAGAACCACCTACTATGAAATATACTTCTCAGCTAAACTCCCTGTATCAGATTGCCAAAAGCAGATCTAAATTTTAAGGTGAGTAGCACACAACCATACTTGAGAATAATTTTTAACCTGGTTCCTTCCAGATAGTTTTTACGTTTTGCATCAGCAACAAGTCAGAAAAAAACTGAAGGGAGAACTGTGAAAGGAAAAAGGATGTTTTGATGTTCACATTGTACTTTCTTCCTGAGTATCCTGGCGGGGACCTCTTTCTTCCTCACTTTATAACTTGGGTAGATAGGGGTATATGACTGGGTGAGAACCCATCAAGATCCAGGTAGCAATAACATCGGTAATTAAAGGGCTGGATCAGTGTATCATTATTAAGTTGGACAGGTGCATGGTCTATGTAAGCTCTTAAGAGCCTGCCTTTAACAGGATAGTTTTCATGCGCTGTAGATTGGGCCTTTTAAGGCTCAAAAAGACTTTTTTTTCTTCCTTGCTAAGCTGTGTGGGTGGAAAACAGCATGAGGTTATGGGAAATGTATAGTAAAAGCAGTAGCAATGAGAAAGAATCCCTAATGGGTACGCACATGGCTGGAATATTTCCTAAGTGCTTGGGGTGAGGGGGTGGCAGTGAGGTTTCCTTGGCAGAGGCAAAGTAGAACATGTGCCTTTTCCATGTGTGAACACTGTGCTTTGAAAGGTTCTTTATGATTCACAGAAGCAGCTGCTTTCAAGCTGGTATAGCCACAGAGTTTTGGAAATTCACTCAAATAGGTGTATTGCAGGCTCCTGACATCTGTTTTGGAGATTTGGTTGAGTGATTAGAATTTGCTTATTCATAAGTGATATAGAACAAGTATTCTTCATTAGAGTGTTAGACCCATTTGGGTTTGTGAACTGAAGCTCACAATAAAAGACAACATTTTGAACAGTGTTTGCTATGTTACATACTTACATAAATTCACAACGAGAACTTCCTTAATTTTGAAAACTACGTATGACAGTTTTACTTTGCCTGGTAAATCAACTTTCCTGAGTTACTCTCAGATTTTTGTTGTAATGTAAGGCTTTCTTGCTAGGTATTCATAATCTTATTGTGCATTTTTTGGGTGATTTTTATTTTGCCCATAGTTTTAACTAACAAATCCTGTTGTTTTCTGTTTTGGCACACTTCTATTCCGTTTCTGAGTGTTAGTTTTTGCCTATTCTTCTATCCTCATTAATAAGTTATTCTCACTTTTCTAAGGATTTCAAACCTAAGTAATACCAGCAGTATTGTTTCCTATCATTTTCAACAGAGTCAGTTTTGTTCAGTTCTTCAAACAAGATAAGTAATTAGGACATGATTATTTCACTTTTTGACAGATGGTTTTCAATTATTAGATGCTAATATAATGTAGCATTTTTCACTGGTTGCTTTTTTAAAAAAGTGAAAGCTTTGTTTTTAATGGGCTATTATTATTGTTTTTCTAAATGGCAAAGCAAAAAAATTTACCACAAAAATAAGATTAATGTGGATATCTTAAACTGGAAACCATTGGAAATGTTTCGTGGCTACACTTTGTGCTAAATATAAAAATAATTGTATTTCCCATGTGTGAGCATCAAAAGCCCCGGTTGGAAAATCACATGGTTTAGCAAGTAGGTCACTATTGATGGTAGAACATGAGACAGGAAATGTTACAGCTAAGATTAGAGGCCCAAGCAATATGTCTCGCCATGCTTGCTACATTGTTCATCCTAAGAAGTAGAGGGGCTCAACATGGTGTAATGAACTTTAGCCCAATTCAAAAGTATTATCGAGGATAGCCTTTTAATCTGCCATCCCTTTTGTTTCTAGATAACTCACTTTCCCCATGGGTAAAGTAACTGAACTGCTTGGGTGTGCACATTGGCAGACCTCTGAATACCAATTAAAATGGCAACCTTTACATTCTAAAAGTATAAATGGAAGTAGTAATCAACTATATGCAGTTATATCTATAGATTTATCTGGTGTTTTAAATCACTAACAATAAATTAGCAACCAGTCAAAAATGAATTCTCTTAAAATCTCGTTTATCTCAGAGAACAGACTGACAGCTGTCAGAGGGGAGGGGGTTAGGGACTGGGTGGAAAAGGTGAAGGAATAAATAAATAAATAAATAAATAACAAAAAAAACCCCTCACAGGCACAGAGAACAGTATGGTGATTACCAGAGGGAAAGGTGGGTGGGCGAAGGTGGAAGAGAGTAAAGGGAGGATTGCATGGTGATGGAAGGAGACCTGACTTTAGGTGGTAAATACACAATTATAGAACTGTACACTGGAAACCTATATAACTTTATTAACCAATGTCACCCCACTAAATTCAATAAAATTTTTTTAAAAGAAAAAATAAAATCTATAAAAAATTGAATTTTCTTCCTATTTGAAGGTGAGGTAGGAATATAGGGGGAAAACACTTTTAGGGGATCCTATTACCTTTGCTTTTTCTTTTTTGGGCAATATGAGGAAAAATTATTTATAGGTGGGACTTTTTACCACAGAAGGTACCTGATTTTTGCATACAATTGCATAGTCTAGTTTTCAAATAAAAGGCTAGAGAAAAAAGCAGTGTTCTCCTGTGTCTGTCCCAATGAAAGAGAATACCTTATTCTGGGGGGCCAGGCCAAGATGGAGCCTTGGATTCTGAGAGCAGCCATCCCCCACACACTAGATTAAGCAGCTGAACACAAGCCCGAAGAGCCAGCAGTTACTTGGATGAGTAGATGGAGGCCTGCCGAGATGATTGAATTTGAATCTGTTGTGAGACCATCGAGTATTCATTCACACTTCCAGCACAGAGTCCTTCAGAAAAGTACCCTGGCTTATGGCATCCACGTACTGTGCGTGGATAGTTTTATTGCCCGAGCCCCAGAGGCCTTTTCTAGGCTCCCGTTTTCAGAGGTTATTAAATGCCGATGAAAACACTCTGCTTTGAACTAGGATTATTTCATGCAGGTTATAAATTTCAAGAGAGGAGGTGGTGTGGAGACTCAATGGAAAGAGCATTTTGACAGTGCTTTAGTGTTTATTCCTTCTCTAGTATAAACACAGAGCCTAGATTTCATGCCTGGTGCAGGGACAGGAGGCTGGAAAGGGGGTTGGAAGCACAGCTCCCACAGACAATCTGCTGGAATGAAAATACTGGGAGTGGTTTCTAATTGGCAGTAAGAGGTCTGTTGGCTTCTGCCTGGAGAAAATACAAGTCTTGTGGCAGTTAGGCCCAGATGCGCCATTGATTGTGCCTGCTCCTCACTCATAGTGAAGCCGGTCTGTTGGCCCAGCTCATTCTCTAGGCCTCTGTCCGAGAATGTCACTTGGTGGGATAATCTTGGAATATGTTTAGGGGTGCCTGATGTTTGCTTTGAAAATCTTTGAAAAATCCCTTTTCTAGTTTCAGGAATGTATGAATAACTAATAAATACTTAAATCTTTTTATGTCTTGTGGAACCACCTTGTGAAACTGGCTATGTAATTTTAGTTACTGCAATGACATTTCTCTTTGATTCCAATGTAAGTGACCTCATGGCCTGGTCCCCCATTCTGCTTGGACCCCAGTCAGAGCCCTGAGCCTGGTGCTGGCTCTGCCTCTGCCTACTGGTGGAAGCAGAGTAAGTTACCAGGCTCCTTCCTGAGCCTTATGATCCTCTCCTGGGAAAGGAACAGAAAACTGGATCATTTTTATGGATTTGTTCCAGTGTTAACACTATATGATTCTATTCATCTTTCAAGCCTGCTTGTCTTTTTTTTTTCTCTCTTTGTAGAGAAAAAGATGTAAAATTTTCTAGTTGGTAACTTTTCATTGTAAGGCCAATACTCACCAGGTTGGCTGCTGAAGTTGCTATTTTGGCTGGTTTTTTTGTTTTTGTTTTTTTTGCCTGTATTGTATGGAAGAGCTCAAATACAATTTATCTAATCACAAATTCTGAGCAAGAGTAACCAATAGTTACTAGTTGTTAGTTTCATGTGAGAGGAAGCAAGACTTCCGAGGGGCAAGGGTTGGGGCGGTTTGGATTGGTGGGGTGTGGAGGATCTAGTTTCATAGGAAAAGAAAGACAGGGAATGCAGTATGCAAACATGTAACAGGAATCTAGTCCCGATTCACAGTTAATAACCTCTGCCCTTTCATATAGGAAATATAATACCAGTGCTTATAAACCTGTGTGCAAGGAAGTAGCACCAATAAAAACTTCATTTATAAGAGCCATCTTGACATTTTCTAAAAGGCCTGATGAAAAGGCTATTACAATTTTAACTGAGATACTAATAACCTCTTATTATCTTTAGTTTCTCTGATGATAGATAAATGTTGGTAGAATCTCTAAAATACAGAAAACAACCTAGATTGGATTATTTTTCTTGTCGTCTTTCTTTTTGTTAACAAAACTTTTTTTCTATATTCTCTACACCTCCCTTTCCTCAAACATAGGTATAACCAATCAAGTTAACTTCCTGAGGGGGAGTTAGTCTTTTGTGAAAGACTCTCTGGTTGTGAGAATGGTTGACCTCTGAAAGGAATTGCAGGCTTTGGAATCTCCTTTGTAGGAGTTCTCCAAGAACAAGAGAAAAGCTAGTTTTTTCGTGGAAGAAATTCAACTGAACAAATTCTGAAGATCATCTTTTAGTCCTATCTTTCTTGATTTTAAAACTTACCTCTATTGTTGTTAGTACCTTAAGAGATTTTGTTGTGGGCAACAAATCATTTCTTCTAGATGTTTATGACTGTCCTTTCAGACTCTTGAAATAGGTTTTGGCCACCGGACTGGGCTGCCTGGCCTGCTGCCTGGCACATGACTTTGTTAGCACTGGCTGCATTCGAGTATCCTGGACTTCCTGAGCTCCTGCCCCTCAGCGTGGCAGTTGTAGAAAACCACATTCAAAGGAAATAATCCAGGTGATAAAAGACTCTAAATTTAGAAAACTCTTCCCTTCCATATAAGAGAACACAATTTGTTTCTTCGTCCCACACAAAATAGAACTGTCCAGAAAAACAACCATGAAAACACATGACCCCGTCACTTCCCTCCCACTTGCAGCTGTCAAGGCTTCCAAGTGAAATTCGTGTGTGCTGAATAATTTTGCAACACCTCATAGTCACATGTTTTAGTGTCTGTTGAGGCTGAAAACCGTCCGTCCATTTGAGGGGTATGTCAATATAGCCTAGTGTGGAGACAGACACTTGGGAGCCTCACCCGATCTTTCTGCATGGAATCCGCCTGACTGCCTTCTAGGCTCCAACAGGAGAAAACTCGCCCAGGTAACCTGCCTACATTCCTCACTCAGTGGGCTTTTGGATGGAGGGTTTCTCTGGAGCTACCAGGAAACAGAAGTTCAGGGATTATCCAGGAGTTCTTTGAGCAAACAGTGAGCTAGGGCCCTTCTTGCAGAACGTCCATTAATTTTTAATTTTTGAGTTGCAAATGGTGCTAGAGATTATCCTGATCTGGATAATCTAGCTGATAACCTGATGTAGCAAAATAAAGCACTGGGATGTTGGGAGAAAATACTAGAACTTCTATTTATTTTTAATACCATGAAAATAAGAAAAATTAATTTTTATTAGTATATATGAGTTGACATTTGCACACCCTCCCCTGTTCTTTAGGTCAGAAGGCCCTGTGTCCTGAGGGAGGAGTAGGTTTCCCCTCAAGGAGGGGCTGACACTGGTGCCCTCACCTGCCCATATATGTTGCATTGTATTTGTATGTGTCCAGTCAAGTTAATTTGCAGAATATTAATTTGTTTCAGTTAAACTAGCTCCCAACAACAACACATTAAATAAGAAAGGTAGCTCAAAAAGATTCTGGAAAAAACAAAATGCAGATTGAAGATAACACTAATTATACAAGCAAGCGTAAGGGAACCGTATGAAATGGAGGAGTTAATACTATGATTCTAGGACAAGCTTTTTGTTAGTCATCTTATGAGTTAAAAAAACAATACTAATACAATCTGTTCTGACGCCAAAGTTAGCCCCTGCATCTCAAAACTATCAAGATGACTAACAAAATTAGGATTTACATCTACTGTTATTAAGAATGCACATATTGGAAGGAAGTGTATCTTTGTCTTAAGTTTCCTGATGAAAATAATGAAGGTACCATGATGAAAAAAAAATGGAGAATAACCTCTGCAATTTTTAAAATCCAGTGTTTAAATGTATTTACTAATCTTCATAAAATTTCATTAAACTAGTGTTTTGAAGCCTCTTGTGAAGTTTGTTACTTGTATGCAAAAGTTAAAAGCCACATATCTTAGGAAACACTTGTTCTTTCACCTAACACAAGACCAGATAAGATAATATGTTGGAAACTATCTATCTGGGTTTCTTTGTCAGAAAATGCTGTTGAAAGTATTGTTGAAGATATTATTGAAAGTTTGAAGAAACAAATACTGTATTAAAACAAGTTAGGGAGGGCAAAAGACTTGTTTTACATCTGTAAGTTGTTAGCTCTAACCTATTGTTTATTTCTGTTTCACCGATGAAATATACTAAATGATTCTTTTTGGTGAGCCACCGCTGGGTGAGATTTATTCACAATCTTTATGAAAATGTTTTATGAAAAAAATCGAGTAGTGTTTTGTTTTAAGAAGCAGCTGTTTCATTCTAAGGCAAGGTTAGAAAAGATAAATTTGTTCACTGCATCATTCATAAGCACGCTAGTGCGGCCAAGATGTTGAAGCCAGAGGTAAACAAAATACTACATGATGTTACTTTATAGTTAATTTTATAAAAACAGACCTTGAATATACAGTGTGGTAGAAAACTTACTTAATACAATATTTTGTATTAGGTTGAGAAGGGACCATGAACTTTGTACCTCACAGAGGTTTGCTGTTTAGTGTGTTGAAAATTACTTATTCAAGAGTTCTTAAACTTACAGATAAGTTATATTTATTTTTCTTTTTATAAAAAGGAAAGGTCTCCATATTTTGTTAATTGTTTCTGTGATAACAAGAAAACTCAGTAGAGTACTATCTAGAGGTCATTTTTTTAAAAAAGGAGCATAATTAATTTGTCCTTCTAAGAATAAGTAAGAAGATAACTGAATTTTAAAGAAACTCCTATTATAGAAAGAACATTGTTTAGAAGTATTTGGAAATGTTTACATTATGTATGATTTCACTGCCTAAAACTGAGACAGACGTTAAAACCCAGCTATGTAAAATAAATTGAACTTAGGACCAGACCTTCCAATTAACATATCACAAATAATTAAACCTAGATTTTCAAACATGAAGCATATTCTGTCATATTGTTCTTAACAAAAATAATGATTATTAAGAAATACAATGGGTTTGTAGTCTTAGACATATTTAAATATAATAAATATTTAAGTGGATAAAAAAGCTGTGGGACATTTATACAATGGAATACTACTTGGCCACGAAAAAGAAAGGACTCTTACCTTTTGCAACAGCATGGATGGACCTGGAGGGTATTATGCTAAGTGAAATAGGCCAGTTAGAGAAAGACAAGTACCATCTGATTTCACTTAAATGTGTAATGTGGTGAACAAAATAAACTAACAAACAACATGGAAGCAGACTCATACATACAGAGAACAGACTGACAGCTGTCGGAGGGGAAGAGGGTTGGAAGACTGGGTGAAAAAAGTGAAGTGATTAAGCAAAAAAATAAAAATAAAACTGATAGACAGAGACAACAACATGGTGATTGCCAGACATAAGAGGGGGTGAAGGAGAGTTAGAAGAGGGTATGGGGGGATAAATAGTGAAGGGAGGAGACTTAACTTGGGGTGGTGAACACACAGTACAATATACAGATGATGTACTATAGAATTGTACACCTGAAACTGATGTAATTTTATTAACCAATGTCACCCCAATGAATTCCATAAAATTTAAAAATAAATAAAAATTTAAAGTATTGTTTATTGCATATTTACCTTTTACTTTTGTCATTTTGATGTTTTGTCATGTATTTAATATAGTTCATGTGTACATATCTACTACATGAGCATGGTATGCATGTTCAAAAGCTTTTTAGTATTAGGATTCCTGATTCAGTAATGTTGGAGACTACTGCCAAAGATTCTTAAAACTTTTGGGGACAGGAACAGTCACAGGTTCTTTGAGACAATAGAAGATATGTATCTTCTTCTCAGAGAAATTATGTACACATTCCAGCAAATAAAAATTGCCCAGAATTTCAGGGTGATCACATGCCCCCTGATGGCTGGTGCCATGCACTCCACTAAACCCCCCTGATGAGGACTTGAATGCCCTAAGGAGTATGCGACATACCCAGGGTCACACAGTGGTGTAATCTGATCTTTGAGTCAAGACTTCCTAATCATATGTCAGGCTTTTGTCTGGTTGCTGAAGATGCAGATATAAGGATGGAACTCTATGTGGGACCCCAGGGGATTCACAAGTTCATTGGGGACTCCAGCGTGCAACAAATAATCACAATTCAATTTATGTTTAGAAGAAATTTGTTTATTGGGCTGGCATTAAATTATGCCAACTTTGTGAGGGCATTATGCTGGACTCCATAGGAGATGCAGAGATGGATAAGGCAACCCTTACAGAGAATCAAGTCCCAATTGCTTCAGCTTCCAGCACTTCTTGTAATATTCCTTTTATATTGCTGAACCTCGTGATGATCTTCATTGGGGTTTGCAGCTCTGTTTCCTTCAAGCGCTAAATGATGATGTACAAGTAAAGGAAGGTGAGGCAGAGGGTCATACTCCTTCCTATTTCTAAGCAACCCAAAGCTCTTTGTGCTTATGTGCACTAATGTGCGCTTCTTTGCCTGTGGAATAGAGAACTGAACTCTTGGATAAATTGGCAAATGGAAGAAAACAGGGAGTAATGAAGGAGGCGTGGAATTTTATAAGCTTCATGATCTCTTTCCCCAAAGGCCTGAATCTGTGTAATGAGGTAGTATAACAAATTCCTGCCTAGTCTGAACTTATTCCTATAAAAAAAGAACTGATAGGAATGAAGTGAATGTAAATTTTTTTTCTGCCTCGGTCATTAGTTGATAATATTCTTGAAGGTGATATAGAGTTTTTCTTATAGATATTGGGCTCTCTGTAAGGGCTAAAAATAAACAGAGCAGCACAGGGAAATAGGCAAATATTATTGATCTGTGTCAGGGCCATTTCCACCTTAATGTTTGCAAAAGGCACAGCACAGTTTTGCAAAACTATTTATAGAGTGCAGCTTGTTCATTGCTTTTATATAGATGATAAAAACAAGGTGAGTTGTCAGGTAAATTTTGGTTTATATTAGGAGATAGGACTGAAAGGGATCTCCTTCTGAATTAGGGAAGGGGGCTCATCCATTGTGCCCCATGGAGTCCATTGTCTGTGTCTGCATTATCCTTGGACATGCTTCTAGCCTGAGTACCTCCTCAGTTGGTGTTCACCCCACCAGCTGTCCCCAGCCTCTCTCAGCTTCCCCTGTCCTGGGAGCAGGGGCTACAGCAAACATGGTACCTCCCACACCCCTTCTGTCTTTCAGTTTGTCTAGAGAGTTCTAGTTTCCTGTTGGTACTGACCATGCTTATATGCATACATGAACATTTGTATATAAATAAAATGTGTTTGTGGGATCCTCTTTTGGCATTTCGTTCTTTTTTGGGGGGGGTAAATTTTTGTTAATTTTTTTCTCTCCACTCATTTCCTACCAGAGTTATTTACCCCTCTAATACCCTCAGACCCTTATTTTTCTAGTTTCCTTTCCATCACACTCACCAAGCTTCCACCCAGGGCTCTCTCTCTTTTTCCTTTTTTTATAACTGTCATTTCCATTCAACAAGCATTTAGTGAGTGCTAGGCACCTGCCAGGTTCTGGAGCTGAAGAGCAATAAGACAGAATCTCCACCCTCAAGTTGCTCAGTCCAGTGGGACTTGCAGTCGGGGCTGTGCCCTGTTCTCTCTACTCCAGTGATCGATGGCTCCCTCCGAGTCGTTTCCTGCCAACATAGTCCATTTTAGTAATAACTAAGCACTAGTTCGTTAGAAATTAAATTCATCTTAAACCCCCAGTAATGTCTGATTTATAAAAGGAACTAGGCTTGTAGCAAGGGATCACCCATCCTGAAATATGATATGAAATGGGGTTGAATTCTGTTTGTGTTAAAAATGCCAGAGGGAGGCCAATGGGCCTCACCACCCCCCAAACACACTGTTGTAACGTTGTTTCACCTGAGGGCATATTTGTCCAGGTTCCGGGAAATGGCCTGCTGACTGTTTCCACTCTGAGGTGGTGGTCGTAGTGCCAGGGCAGCACTGGAGTTCTAAAATAACTATTTTTAAATCAGTACAGAAAGGAGACAAACCAACCCCGACTACACATGGTAACAGCTGACTCCACTTTGCGGCTGGTGGAACTGTATCACCCTGTACCCACCTCTTCTCTTTAGGACTTCCATACTTACAGATCTCTTTGCCCATCCAAATACAACACCAGCTTCCTTTCAATGAAAGAGACACTAAGAATAGTGACAGGCAGTACATTTTTCACAGTCACAGAACAGTTGTATAGAGGCCAGACTTGAAACAAGAGGTAGGGAAGGAACTTGAAAACTAATACACATTTTAAATATAACCCTTGTCTCTATCGCTCAGTCTTCTGATAATCACCAGACAAATGGTATCAGGGCTGAGATAATGTGAGATCTTTAACCGTCAAGGCCTTGCTGTGTGGATGGAATTCTTAACTGGTTTCATCACTTGTGATAGGGTTAACGTCTCTCTGGTGGCTGGGTATCATTGGTTTCCCAGCTTCATTCTTTAAATCCTTTGGTGCCAGGTCATTCTTCACTAAGTCTACTCAGTTCATCCTGGTCTTCCTCTGTTGCTCATTCCATACCCTCTGGAATGTGTCACTATGTGTAGTGTCCATTCTGTGGTGAGTCTCTAAGTGGCGTGCATCCAAATGATTACAGCTGTCTCCCTTGAGCCTTATATAAAGTAACTCATTCTTGCCTTTTCAAAGAGGAGTGATGCCATGAGGTCACCGGCACTGCCAAATCCAAAGTAGTCCTCATCCTCCTGCATGTTATGTCACTGCCCAGTGTTCTAGGCCTAATAAAAGTTGCTGACACCTAACTCACCTTGACTTACTCACATGCTATGGGCACCCTGATCACTGGCTATCGCGTGGAGAATGGGTTGTATGTGGACAAAAGTGGAAGCAAGGCAACCAGTTGGGAAGGTATGCAGTAGTTCAGGTGAGATTTGGTGATGGCTTGGGTAGGTGATGGCAATGGGGTTGGAGAGAAGTGTCAGAATAAACAGGACTTGATAATGAATTGACTATGTGGGGAAAGGAATGGAATGGAAGCATGATGCCTCCTGAGTTTTGGGGAGAGAGAGATTAATGAGGGAGGTATGCTAAAGAGGAGGGCAATACAGACAGCACAACTAAGGTTGGCTAAATGATGTTAAGGATCTCTTCCAATTCACTAATGAGAAATTAACTTAAGATCGTTAACATTAAAATATATATAATAGCCCTTTGAAAACTATAAAATTTAGAATGAATAATATGTTTATTGAACAAATCTGTTAGGTCGTGTATTTGATGTATAGAGAAGTTGACCATTTGGAAACATGTTTTGAAAGGAATCTTCGAGAGGGGTGCTGTCTCCCTGCAGTGGCTAAGTGCCAGAGTACCAGGGGCTGAATCAGCTGGGAGATATTACTGCAAGGCAACTGGACAGGCAGAAACTGTAATGGTAGTGAGATAAATTTATGCCTGGGAATACAACAGTGAGGGTCGAATCTGAAAGTCAGTGAGAGAGTAGACTGTAAAAGAGTAGCCTATAAGAAGTTCAGAGCCTAGAGGCCCAGGATTCAGGTCAAGTATCCAGGATTTAGTCCTGTAAACAGATACCATGAGCCCAAAGTGCAGGGTGACCTGGAGGTTATGCTGGACTGATTCTAATGGGCTCATTGAACGCTTGTCTGGACATAATCGCCCTAAAAATGGGCATTGTATAAGTCTTCCATCTGAAAAACAAAGGAAGAAAATAGACCCATTTTCTGCATCACCTATATTAAGTTAAAAATGTCTTATACTTATTGGCAACATTTTATGTGTTTGCTCCAACTGAGACCTATAGCTCACAGACCTGCCGGTATTACAGGATCAATATAAAAATTCCTGTTGTTTTGCTGACTTAGATATTCACTGAGGGATTATTTGGGAGACAGATCTGAAAAGCAATTATGTGGAAAGTTCAATATGCTAGTTCTCCTTGAGAAGTGTTGCTGAGAGGGAACTTTCCGGGAGCTTTTTTGGGTTTTGCCATGTATGCTTTCTTCTGGATGCCTTGTGGCATGTGGTAATTGTTCTTCCAGTTCTTAGTTTTACTTCAGTCCATCACTTCGGGGTCCCTATAGGTAATATCCATAAATATTTTGTAGCTTGTTCTTTAACCAAAAATCTTTATAGCATTTCATTTTGTTTCAGTATAGCCTGAGGATTGGCAAGGAGGGAGTGGTGCAGGAGGACGAACAAGACTTTTGTTTAAAAGATGGCTTTTCTCAGGTTGATATCCACAGGAATATCTGTTCGTTGTCCTCTGGGCATGGATTTTATTTATTTATTTTATTTTGAGAGTACCTTTATTAAAGCTGGAGACAGTGAAACAAGGAAGGACTTAGGATAGAAGAAGCAACAGGAGAGACCTTGGGTGAGGCTTCTTTGGCTCTCTAGAAAGTCAGAGAAAAGGGGGTCTTGGAGACAGATTCAGGAGGTTAGCCGAGGGTGAGCTGCCGCTGCCCATTGCTCCCCTGGTTGCAAGTCTTTTGAGGTCCCTTAGAGTATAGGCGATGCGTGCCTGTGGGGGAAGAAAGCCATAGGTGTGTTCCCAGGAGGGGTAGTATACCTGGCATGAATTTTAAACCATTCATGAGGCTCCTTTATTCCCACCCTGCTCTTGCCCTTCCCCCCACCTCATCTCCCCTCCTGTTCTTTCCAGTGTGAGAAAGCACATTTGGGGCCATCTCCACCTGATAGCTTCCATGTGTGGCCTCAGCCGTGGAATGCTGAATGTTTGCACTGGGTTTGCTGAGAGCCAAGTCAAGAAACAAGCATGTTGATAAGGAGCCAAGTACCCATCTAGTGTAGCTGCTCTAGTTTCACCCCGAATCCAAGCTGGAGTTCATTCTCCAAGTTAAGGAAGACCAAGGAATGGCTTGAAAATGGAGCAGGAAGGTTGTGCTTTATTCTTAGCTACTAGAGCAGAATTCTGGTTCACTGTAAGTCAGCACTTTGTGTTTCTGATCAGCAGCCAGGCCTGGCTGACTTCTGTTATGTGGCTCCCTAGCTGCCATGTGGGCCACTTGGAAGCTGCTGCTTTTGTACTTCCACAGTCCCCCTTTCCCCTTGCACGTGAACTTTGCTGATTTACTTTGTGACTTACACAAAATAAAAGAAAAAAACCCACCTATACCTAAGATTTCTTGTGTAATGAGATATATTATTTCCTTCCATTGAAGGAAATAATTGAAGGAAGAAACTGTTTCATGATTCTGGTCAGGAGAATTTTAAGGAATAAAGTAACACTCTTTTTTATTCTTTTAATATTTCCTCAATTGTTCTTAGATTACCAATAGTCTCCAGTGGGTTTCTGCAATAATGGTGCTTCAATATTTTTTCCCCTAGCAATAAACAATCAGTAGATTATTGGTTATGATCATTTTCTAAAATAACTGGCTATATTCCTTTATCATACTGATATTATAGCACAAATGGTTAATTTCCTAAGAAAGGTAGCATGTAAGCCTAGTTTGACCAGATGTACTAAATGGACACAGAATTATTGCTGATCTAACATAGCTTCTCAAGAGAGAGAAGGAGAAAGTTTGAAAAATGGATAATCTTAACAAAAAATAAGGTATCCAGTCATCTTGGGTAGGCTGGTATTTTAAAAAGTAAACTGAATAGCTTATTCTACTGTTGCTATTAGAAACAGGATCTGAATCTACAGGAAAGATTACCCTGAGGCCCTTGGTCCTTTCACGTTGGGTACCAGTGATGGCAAAAGATAGCAAGCTTATTGATTAGGGAGAAGAGTCTCTTCTTCTTACTCCCATCCCCATTTCTCAAGTAGGTTCTTAGGATAGAGCACCAAGCAACTATATTGATAAACAACAATCCTTTAAAGGGGAGGCTGGTTGCTCTAATCAAATATTATTCAAATATGTGGCAAAGCTTTTTACTTCTGACGAAGAAAAAGAGATCAGAATTTGTTTTAAAGTGCATGTGTACACACTCAAGCATGTGTATGGGGTGTGGGTGGGGGGATTCCTAGAGTTTTCTCATTATTCTTCAAGCGCTGAAGAATAGACCCAAGTCTAGTTCATGGGTCTTGGTCCATGTTGCTTTAAAGTCTTTGATGGAAAGGCATTCCCTTTGCAACTGAGAGGGGTTAGGATTTTCAGATTTTGGAATTCTTTCTTGCTTCCAGTAGTAATTGGTTCTAAAACAGAATTGAGAGTGGCAAATGTCTATTTGTCAAGTGAAAGGCTCACCATATTGTCTTCTTGTTTTTTCATTCTTTTGTCTTTTCTTTGCTTCTTCCACTTCACCACTCTAAGCCCTAAGACTTGCCTCTACCAGAAAATCTTCTCTGGCTGGCTTCCACCACCTCACCCCTGCCATTCACATCTCGTCTGTTGTTTTTCTCTTTGTCTTAACTTGCCACTGCATTCTATTGTTAGCTATTCAAGCTTTGTGACAATAACATATCCTATAACCATTTATTAAAGTGCTTAATAGTTGTTAAACTAAACTTCTAGTACCTATTAGCCCTTTTACAATTTTAGCCACTAATCCTCGTAGTAAATTTCAGGTCAGCCCCAGGAAGTATTAAAAGTATTCTTTAATACTTTATGTGATGATGATCATCATCATTACATGCACAAGTGGTTTAAAAATAAGCTCAGTTACAGGAGGGTATATGTTGAAAATAAAATTTTCCCTTTCTCCTCCTTTTTCTCTCCCCAGATATAAACAGTGCTAACAATTTTAATCTATCCTTCTAGAAGTTTGTATGCATCTGCAAACATAAATGGGAGCCTATTATACATCCTCTTCTGCACCCTGATTTTTAATTAACTTAAGTAATTATTGTAGAGATGTTTATTTCTTCACTTTTTTTCTTACTGGCTCTGAAATATCCCATTGTGTAAATAATCAATTATTGATTTAAGCAGTTCCCTGCTGATGAATATTTAGATGATTTCCGTTTTCTTATTAGTAATAATAATGCTGCAGTAAAGATTCTCCTGCATTTGTTATTAGTGTTTTTTGCTAATGCTACTTCCCAAGGGGACTAAAGATCCTGGACTCATACCCCTAGAGAGGAGCAAAAGCCAGCCACCAGTGTGCCTGCCCTCTTCTCCAATTCCTGTTGTTGTTTTTTTCCATACTTGACTCTTCATAACCTAATGCTTGACCACATGCAATGTGCTTAAACCAGGGTCCGCTGAAATGGACAAGGAGGGTAACTTAAATATGTTAGAGGCCTGAGGCTGGAAGACATTGAAATTAAAAAAAAAAAAAAGTTAAATCCTTATGGTTTTCAGGCTCCAGGATGCCAGCCTGTGATAACTGACTTAAACAAGGCAGCCCTCACAAGGTCCTTTATGCAAATAGGTTGCTCAGCCTGGAACAGCTGCAGTTCCACATCTCCATCCTTTGTTCTTTTTTTTGACACTATTACAGCTGCCTGCCATTTACTTCCCCTTTTTCTCCCTTTCCCTAAGCCCTCCCCCTCTTCACCGCATCGCTGTGTGTGTCCATGGGCTTAGCATATATGCATATATGTTCTTTGGCTCATCTCTTCCAGTTCCCCCCTGCCCCTTCCCCTCTGAGATCTATCAGTCTGTTCCATGTAGTCCATGCCTCTGGTTTTATTTTGTTCATCAGTTTATTTTGTTCATTAGATTCTGCATACAAGTCTTTCTCTGACTGGCTTATTTTACTTAGCATATTATTCTCTTGGTCCATCCATTGCTATCGCAAAGGGTAAGAGTTCCTTCTTTTTTACAGCCATGCAGAGACCCAGCTTCAATTCCACTTTCCCAGCTTGTTTCAATTTCCCCTCCCCCTTGCTGCCTTAGCACTGTGTTTATGCCTCTGTTTATCACACAGTAGTACTATATTTATGCCTCTGTTTATCTTATCCATTGGAGGTATTTGAGTAGCTGTAGAAGGCTGCTGAAAGTCTGGGCCTTTGAGTTTCTCATTCTGTTTGCCCTTAACATTTATTTCCTTATAGTGGATTCTCAGTAAATGTTTTTATTGGGAGGAGGATGGGGGAAATAAAGCCTAGCATCAAACCACAGCCATGCAAAATGGAGATGGTGTATTATGGTCATGGCATCCAGTGGAAAATTAAACAATCATTGAGTGTCCAAGACATGAATATTTTTCTGCCAAAAATAATTTTGTACAAGTAATGTATAAAATATTACTGAATTAGGAAAGTTTCCTTTCTCTGTGTTATGTCCAGTTGGAGTAATAAAGATTAATTTGCTTCACAATAGAAAACATAAACACAGGGCAGGCTTGAATTCTCAGTTTGAAATAATTTCTTAACTTCAATGATTGTGAAAGCAGCAACATCCAGGCAGTTAGAACTCTGGGCAAATCCAGGTAAGAACACATACAGCACCCTGCAAAATAAATAGCACCTTAATGCCAGAATGTCAGAAGTGCTCTCATGAAGTTTAGGCTTGAAAACATCCTAAAGGAGTAACACCACATAGTAGCATGCTGGCGCATTGGCTCCATTGATGTACGTATTAATTGCTTTGTTTAAACTGTGTGTCCAAGTCCAAGAATAACTGAGTGCCTGGTTTTCTGAGTGCCACCAGCTCCAGCTTGGGAGAAGGCCTGCAGATCTTGATGTAGGTAGGAAGTTCATCAGCATCATGGAGCATTTTATTCTGAGATTTTGTTCACAAGTTGGGTTTATTGAGTTAAAACTTACATACAACAAAATTCACTTTTTTTTTAGTATATAGTGCTATCCAGTTTACCAAATGCAGAAAGTTGTGTAACTACTACCACAATCAAGATATAGAACAGTGCCATCATTCCCCAAAACTCTTGCATTTCCTTTTGAAGTCAACTTTTCCTTCCACCCCCAGCCCCTGGCCACTGCTGACCTATTTTCTGGCCCTATAAGTTTTGCCTTTTCCAAGATGTTTTTTACATATATAATCATATGCTAGGTACTTTTTTGAGTTTGGTTTCTTTCACATAGCAAAATGCTTTTGAGATCCATCCCTGTTGTTTCATGTGTCCAGAGTTAGTTTCTTTTTGCTGCTGAGTAGTATTTCATTATATGGACATACCACAGCTTATGTCTTCACCAGGTAAAGCACATTCCAGTTGTTTCCAGATCTGGTTCATTATGAATAAAGTCACTATTAACATTCACATACCATTTTAGTAAACACGTTTTCATTTTACTTGCATAAATACCTAAGCATAACATGGTTGGGTTGAATGACAGGTTTATGTTTAGTCCTTATAAGAAACTACCAAATCACTTTGCAAAGTGGCTGTTTTGTTTTGTACTTCTATAATATTAACTGCAAAAGGTCTAAGATGAAGCTTATACCTACACCATTTTTGATCATTTCAGTAGGCTGGTGGTGGTTGAACATAAGGGAGAGAAGTGGAACAGAGATGTGGACTCCATCTCAAATGGGCTAAGCTCTTTGTTTACATACAGAACATTTTTTTTCTGCCTGAAAATGATTAAAGTGAGTGTTTAGTTGCTTGGCAAGACTCTGCCCTGATGTTTAGGGGAGATTAGAGCAGCTTTGCAGATAAGCTCCAAAAATCTATGGGGCCACAAAGGCCTTTCCCAGGCCATTCAGGAGTCACCAGGGGCATGGTGTTGATGGCATCTGATAGTTTTGAATACTGGGACCTGAAGATAGCACATCTTTTGAGGATGGCAGATCTAAGTTTTATTCATATTCTCAGTTGCATAATAACTGATTTCTTTTAGCTCCTCACCTAAATGCTTTCAAATTCTGGTCACTGGAGATAGTTTGCTCATAAGGCTTCTTGCCATCTAGATTCCCCGTGGTTGAAACAGGGCTTTATGGGTTTGTCCTCTATACCTGGCTTTGGAACCTTGGCCCCAATTCAGGAGAGACATATCTGTGCCTTCTGACTATCAGTGCATTCACCACCTTTATTCTCAACAGAAAGATCAGCTCAAAGGCTATTGGAGTTGGAGGCCTCGTACTCCTATGGTCTTTTGGGGCATGGTTGTCTGCTTTAGAATAAACCGGGTATCAAAAACAGGAAGAAAAAAAAGTATCAGTGGCATGTGGACCTCGGATGCTCTTTTGTAACCTTCAGAGTTCTGTGGAAACCATAGCTGCCCCCTGACCTGGAAATTTGGCCAGTAACCTTCAGGAACCAGTTACTCACAGTATTTATTTAAGTATGAATTAACTGAGTGATCTTGACTAAGGAAAACTTTCAGCCGAGGGCACTAAACTCAATGGGGTTTTGGTATTTTACTCACAACTCCACTTTAACAAAGTAGGAAGGAGATGGGAAAGCAAATAGAAAATGATTATTTTCTACCTGATTTTGCTTCAGGGGAATGCCCATTCAGTGCCTGCCTATCAGCTGCAGAGCTACAAGCTCCCCTTCCTTCCTTCCCTCAGCTTGCATCCTTGGAGGTGCTCTGGAAGGCTTTGCAACATCATTAGGGAGGTCTTGTGTTTCTGGCTGATTTGACATTCTTCTTATGGATGCCAATTTGGACAGAGTAGTAAAGACCAGTATGATACCTGTGGTATCCAGAGGAAGAGGTTTGTTTTGTTTCCAGCTACAGATCTGACTACAGGTGAACTTTTTAGAGCTGAGGTATCAGGATGTAAGAACTTAAGAGAAGCTGAGGTGGTTGGGGGTGGGAGAACACAATCACAGGTTTTGATGGTACTGTGTATCCAGGAGCACCCAGCAGTTTTGTGGCTGTTCTCTCAGCATTCACGAAACTCACAGGATGCCTTTCCCTTTTATTGCCTGGTAAATTGTTTCCCCAAAGCTGCCAGGCTTTGTAGCTCCAGGGAATTGTTCAACTTCATATATTTCATGTGGCCTGAAGAAGACCCAATTGGCAGACCCTATATATTCAATTCCTAGAGGGAGTGAGTACATGGAAATATCTCTGGGACTCTTGCTTGCTAGGCATATAGCAAGTAAGAGTAGCTTGCCAGTTCACAAAGCTAGATATTTTGTCAAGCCAAGGAATACATTTGCCAAGGAAAAGAATACAGTGAAAATGAGTGTAGGGAGAAGAAAATGCAATAATAGAAGTAGTCATGCTGCTAAATTTCATTCTTAATAAGGCAAGTTGCTATTATTGCAGAAGACACCTAGGATCAGAACATAATATAATACAAAGATATTCATAATTATCATTGATGTGTTCTGAGTATTGTAATTAATATATTAATACTGGTGATATCAGTAAAACATTCCTTTCCTCTACATGTTTATGATTTATGGTTTGCTAGATCACAAAAGTACTGAACACTCCACAAATCTCACTCCCCAGCCAGGGAAAGGCTCCAGCTCATGAAGCATGTGGTCCATCTTTACACTTAGATTTATAGTGGATTGGCACTCATATACTGACAAGATGCTTGCTGTCTGGGGACGGGGCAAGGGCTACTAAAGTGTTTTTTAAAAAACTTTCTTTGTTTTCTGACAAAGACAACAGTTCAGAAATTTCCAAATTATCTTGCTGTTTGAGCCTCTCAATATGCATCTGAAATTGTTTCCCTTTAGTCCTATTATTGTAGGCTTTTTTCTTCTTCAATGAAATATGTGTTGATGATGTCAAGTGGGAGTTGCCTCCATTTAAAAAAGGTCTCATTTTTGAAAGAATATTTTGGGAACTTTTTTCTTTTTTTCCTTTTACTTTTTTTTGTGAAAATGACACATATATAGGTAAAAAATAAAATAGCGTACAAATTCTCGTGCTGAAAATCCATGCCCTGCTCCTACCCCTCCATCCCTCCCCAGGATGACTGTGCTCTCTGGTAGTGGATGCTCAAGTGGTTCTTTGCTTGTTGCTTAAGAATAATTTTACACTGCTGTTTTTTGATTCATTGGGTCAATTATCTGTTGACTCTATGCTATTTGTTCATTTCCATTACCCTTCTCCCTCCCTAAATTGGTGGTTCCTTTTAATTATTCTATTGATAATCTTTGTACCTTAAAATAATAGTTTTAAACTTCTATTTTTGATCCACTTATTTACATAGTACATCTTGACCGTCCATTCTATTAGGTGAAAGTATTACTAATCCCAGAGAAGACACAGCTTCAGTTCTCTTTAAAACTTTCTTATGTTTTCTGAATGATTTGTTTCTTTAGGAATCAGGAATCATGTTTAAATTACTTGGCTTTCCTCTTTGGGGCTTCTGATTTGTTTTGAAATAGCAGTGGTGAACTTTGGTTATCCACCAATATGTAAGAACAAAGGGCTAAGTTGATTTTTCTTAGTGCTTGGTGTGGGTGTTCCCTGCTATTGCATATGTAAGTCTGATTTCCTGTTCCATGCTGCCCCTGACTTGGAAGGGCCATCCATGCTGTGCGCCACTTGTCTGGAGTTTCACGTTAGGATCAACACTGAGAAGGGGCTAGATTTTCTCTTGGTTTCTGTGGGTGTGGGGAGGGGTGCGGGTTGGGGGGAAGGTGCTCCAAATGCCTGAGAGAAGGGCTTTACTCTAGAGTGTTGGCACATACTCTAGCCCTCCTGGTTCTTTCCAGACAGCTGTTTGTTTGTTTGTTTGTTTTTAGGTTTTTGGTATTTTTAACTAATTTTAGACATAGAGAGAAGTTACAAAAACAATACAGAGAGTTTCTGTATATCCCTTACCCAGCTCCCCCTAATGTTAATGTCTTATATACAGTACAATTTCCAGCAGTTTAAAAATTTCTTTATAGATAAGAGCCCCCAGTAGTTTGCCCACAAGTAAAATTTCAGCACAGTGCATGGACATAAGGCAGGGGGAAGGGGGAAAGAATGAAGGGCGCTCACAGGTCTCATATACCTTAAGCAGACTTCAATGAACCTCTCTGCTTTTCACCTCTCTTTAAAATTTCAGTCTCTGTTGCAGCTGCCCAGTGAGCCTAGGGTCTTCCTGGTTTGCTGCTACATTGCTGGGTAGCTCATTCCCACCCTCCCACTTTTCCAACGTTTTCTCCTACATCTTCTTCTCTGGGAAACCTCAGTTACTGCTCTTGAAGACTTCAACTGATTAGATGAGCCTGTATATGCACCCCCCCCACCCACATCCACCCAAAGTAAGGAAGATAATCTTTCATTCAAAGTCAAAGGATTTAAATGTTAATTACATCTACAACATACCTTCACAGGAACATCTAGGCTAGTGTTTGCCCAAACACCTGGGCACCACAGCCTCCCCATGGGAACACATAAAATTAATCATCGTCTACTCTGTTCTCTTTACCATCCTGTCCTTGGTTTCCAGAAATTTGTTGAACTCTGTCTTCTCCCCTTGATGTTGCTTTCCCACCATGTTGCTTCACTGCTATGTCCCATTTCAGGATCATTTTACCAGATTGTAGGGAAATAATTGCTTATATTCATTTCACCATATTCTACCAGAAGAAACCACAGTCTACCTGTTAAAGAGAACCTGATTCTCATGCAGCACCTCTCCTAAACAGTGGTGTGTCAGCAGAGGTCAGCAGTCCTATTGAGATTTAAAAGGAAAAAAATAATCATATGATTCAGCTCAAATTTATTTCCTTTACATATTATTCTAGGCAGACTTACCATTGTTGATGCTTAGGTATCTATTGCATTGTACGTATTTAGAATTTTTCAAATTTTCATTTTATTTAATCTGAAATATCTAAATGAAATTTTTTTTTACTTGTTTGGATATAAGTTCATTCAACTTTGAAATATTTGAAATATCTTCAAAATAGGAATTTTTAGTTTTGTAATCTGTCCCTTAACTCTCTTTTAAAATCATAAACAAAGCTCTTCCAAGGGCTTATGCATCTCTGTAATTCATAATACCTAGAAGAGTGCTTTGTCCAAAGTAGGCACTCAATTTTTTAAAAAAATATGCTTACATTTTCCAAAAATCCTTTAGCCTTGTATAATAATGGCATAACTTATATGGTACTTTAGGAATTTCAAATGTTTAATTTCTGACATTTCATTCACTGCGCACACTTGACGCCACTTGTTGGGTAGGGCAGTAGCGGGCATTTTCAGTTTTCTTTCACAGGTAGGACACTGGGGCTCTGTCTGAAATGGCTAATAATTTGCCAAGATGATGTACCTTACAGAGTCTGAATCTGCTGGATTCCAGGTCTCCTGACTGCTGGTTCTGTGTTCTTGACTATGCATATGTTTCAGTATGCTGTACATAACCTAGGGGAACATTAGACAGTGAGCATATTTCTGTAAATCCTAGTACTGTTAGATATGCTTGCAATGGAGTCACATTCAGGGCATGTTCTGCTAATGATCTAAACTCTCTTTCAAAAAGGTAAGTTTCCTTGGACAATCAATCCACCCTACTGTGTCTTTGCTTGTTCCATAGCCATGGACCAAATAGAGTCATGCATGAAAAATGCTCCCAAGGTCAGGCTCTCCCCCAGCAAACTTGTGTTTACCAACCAGAAACCACTGTGTATTTTCAAAACCAGAGCCTCCTTACCACTACCAAAAACTCATACAAAGTATCAAATTCAATATATCACATATTTGCCAAGAGCTGCAGTCCTTTCCCTCCCGTATCTCCCCAGACACATCTTGTCAAAAATCAAATTCTTGTTTAATTAAAGGAGTAAATGAAAAGTAACGCTGTCTTGTTTAAAAAAATAGGCATCATTTCAATATAATTACAGGCTCATCGTCACAAATATATTATCTTCCTTTTTTGGCTAAGAAATACCACATGTCTCAATTTAGTATGAAACACGCATGACAAAAATCCAAGGCCCCCTCATTGCTGTGAATTAACTTTCTCCCACCACCATCTAGAAGTGAATAGGGGGACAGTTTCCTTGCCAAATACTCTTTACCTTTGGTTGCCTAGTTTTTCTTTATTCCTCTTTTTTTCAGGTCTGCCTGGGAGATCTTCCTCCCGCACTCCCAGTCCCTGCCTTTCCCCGGGACTCAAGCACATACTGTCAGCTTAAGGGCCCAAGTAGTTGCAAATTATGTATTATTCAGCACAGTTTCTGGCTCTATCTCATATTATTCTGCTTTGGTAGCCAGATGTTTAAAGGATTCAACAGTCCTTCAAGTACATATTTCCTGTTAGCACTTCTTTCAGGACACAGGAGCATTCTTTGGGCCTGGGGTTCCTAACCTCAGGGATGTGCCTTTGCTGTAGAGACCTGTGAATCCCAGAAGGGAAAGGTGGAATAATGTGAACACAAATGCATTTTTTTTTGGAGTTGCTCTATAGTTTTTCTCAGACCCAAGAATGTTTAAGAAGCACAGCGGGCTCTGAGAGGGCTTTCACTTCCACCACCTTCTTCTGTTTTGACTTGCGGAGTGGGCTGGGCTCTGCCATTGATCTGCAGATGCTGAGCAGCAGCTTGCTTCCTGTCTGGTTCCTCTGTCCACCGGCCCCGAGCCGCTGGGCTTTCCCCATCCTGCGCACTCTCTCCAGCGTTCTGCCCCTTGGCCAACCCAACCTTTGCTTGGCTTTCCTGATTCCTTCCCACATCCCCCTGTCCCGGTGTAGAAAGTGTTCCTGTCCTACTTATTTGCCAAGCACCTTTACTCTAGTTTGGTTTATTTAGGGTTTCTTTGCTGAATATAGAGAATCACCAGAAGTTTTCCTCAACCCTCTGTTCCACTCATTAGAGCCACTGTCTGTCTTATGGGGTGACACATTCCCTTCCCAGGGAGTCCTATCCCTCATGTGACCAATAGCATCCCTGTGCCCTGAAGAATCCTGGTGTTGTCTTCTTCCCTGCCAACCCCCTAAAACTGCAATATCCACACTAACATTGTAGACTATCCTCCACCCCAGTCCATTCTGTTACAGCCAGCTTCAGTTCATGAGCAGGCTTTACCTTGCTTCTGCCTCACTGTAATAACTTCTCTCTCTTTGTCTTATGATAGCAGTTTCTATACTTTCTGGTTAATTGTTCAATTTTAGAATTGGAAAAAAATAGCCAACCCTGATTAAATATGAAAAACATAAAGGAAACTGGTCATAGATTGAAGATAAGAAAAAGACAAAATAACATAGACTTCTAGAGCTTTCTTTTGGTTTAGGCCTCATCTAAGAGAACCTCTCACGTCCTGTGCTCCTTCTGACTTGCTGCCCATAAGGGGTCTGAGATGCAGACGGGGCACAGTGGGAAAGTAAGCTGAGGGATCTGGCTCCTCGGCCACATGAGCCTCAGTGGACTAACCCCAGCATCATAAACCAAGTTGGTAGTGATGGTGGATTTGGGGCCCCAAGTAAACTGCTGTTCCAACCTGAAGTTAACTCCCCACAAGGTCTGTATTCTGAGCCTGCTGCCACTTCCAACAGCCTTTGCTGATACACAAACGAGAGAATTCAAGCCCTGCCATGTTTAGATCCTGCTTTAAGTTAGTTCTGAGCTGCTTCATTGCTGTTTCCGATGTACAATCCAGAGCTAAAGAAGTGACCAGCCTGTGGCCTCTCAGACTCATAGTAAAGCCGGGTCATGGGCAGCAGGCTAGTTCCTGTCCTCAGTTAGGGACCGGGACACCCCGACCCTGCTAGATTGCTTGTGCAACCTTCCCTCCTGTCCTGGAGCCAAGTTGCATAAGGGATTGTCTGCCCCTGCATTACTAAAAAATAAGCAGTTCTCTTGGAAGGCCAAAGCCAGCTCCCCTCTGGGGCCTGTGGGGGCTTCTGGGCGGTATATGCACCATCCAGCTACGTGATTCAGCCACATGTGTCCTAATCTAGTGCTCCTCCTGCAGAGGGAAGATAATGAAGGCGTGCCTAGCTGACTCCACAGCTTCTGCCTTTTTTCTTGGTTAAGAATGTCAGTGAGACTTTGCAAAGTGTTTTAGAGCCCACTGCTACCAGATATCTCAGTTTAATCTATCTAAAGCGCCTGTGGGAGGAGAAAAAATATGCTTAGTGCTTAGTTGGCTGTGTGAATAAGGTGTCAAGAACAACCTAAACCCATGTGTGTACAATGGAAGTTTCCTCCTGTCACATAGCACTTGGAGTTTTCCTGACTTCTAATCCATCATTCCTCTGCACACCACACCGTCTTCATGCACCACCGCCCTTCCCACATTTTGAGAAACTAAAATAACACAAAATGTTGGGACCTGGCTGTGCACCTGTCGGGATTAGTTGTAAGGTCCATAGTACCCTCAGCCAGCTGAGTCATGTTGCCTTTCATCAAAGGAATCACCCTAATGTGGGGCCTTGTGGGAGACAAAAGTATGGTTCTTAGTTGTCACCCAGTCATACTAGCAGTGTGACAAGGACAGTTCAGAACAAGGCATTTGCATCCCACTCCTCCACCCCCCTTCTGAAGTAGAGGGCCTTTCTTAGGCCAGGCACTCTACTTTGTGCTTCATGTCTGATTTAATTAACACTCAGAGCATGTCCAAAAAGAAGGCATATTTAGTCCATGTTATAGATGACAAAATCAAGGGTAGAGAGTTAACAGGTATCCCAGGTATAGAGTGCCCCAGCTGTCACTGCTATCCTTTGGTAGACCGAGGTCAGCACCCAGGTCCTCTGACAGGAGAGCCCTTGCGTGCCCTACTAACACCATGCTGTCATGCAGTCTGTTAGGTCCCGGAACTGTACATTACAGTCATCTAGGGACTTTGAAAATGAGTAAGTCAGAACCTCTTCATTTGGGGCCCAGGGCATCTAGGGAAGAGCTGGCAAGCATGTGGTTTCCTCTCCAGCACTGAGAGGACATCCTGCCTCACCATCCTCCCAGGGCCTTGCAGGGTCTGAGCAAAACTGCCAGCTCCCCTGATCTTCTTTCCCCGTCCCTGCCCTCAAGACAGACTTATTCACTGCAGTTCATTCAGCTTAGGGCTCAGGAAAGATTGGAGCAGGAGGTGACTGCAGGCAGAGCTGAGCAGGCAAGCTGCGATGTGGGTCTGGGCCCGGGAATGTCCCTTGAGGGTGAAGAGGCAGGCGGGCTGAAGTAGCCCTGTGTTGGGGCAGAACAGAGAGAACCTGTGTCTAGCACAGTGAAGGGTGAATTAGACTTTAATGAAGTAAAAATGACTAGGTTTTAGTTAGCATGGGCAGGGGTTTCATTGTTAACAAAAAGGAGTAAATGAAAAGGAATGTGGTGTTAGGAGAGGGAAAATGAACATGCTGAGTTTGAAGTGTTAGAAGAACGTGACATGGAGGTGTCTAGTGGCAAGTGAAAATTTGTGGTGTGAGACAATAGGACTTGCTCAGTTTTCCAAATGCATTAAGATGTGATGCAGAAGAAGGTGAGAAAGTCGATAGCAAGAGTGCACCCCAGTTCTTTTGGAACGTTCTGACAATATTCTTGTGTGTATGTATCTTGGAAACATTTTGCTAAGTGAAAAAAACAGACAAAAGGCTACATATTGTAGGATACCATTTATATGAAATGTTTACAATAGGCAAATCCATAGAGACAGAAAGTAGGTTAGCAGTTTCCAGGGCAGAGAGGAGTGGAGAGTGACTGCTGATAAGTATGACATTTCTTTTGGGGTGATGAAAATGTTCTAAAATTGACTACAGTGATGTTTGCACAACTCTGGGAATATACTAAAACTCACTTTAAAGGAGTAAATTATATGGCGTGTGAATTACATCTCAATAAAAAATAAGGATATATACATATAACCTGCTCAGATTGTCATTATTTACCTGACTGAACATAAAATCCAAACCAAAAATGAATTCCAATTTATATCCAATTTAAATCGAGTATACATGGGCATCTTGGTGCCTTATGCAGAGGAAGCACACTTTATTCAGCTCCCCTTCATAGTTTATCTTAATTGTTGGTGCAGGAAACCAAAACCTGTGAATTAGGATAGAAGAGCAGTTTAACAAATAATTACATTCTCTATTAAAAGAACCACATTTATTTGCTGGAGAGAAAAAGCCCTTGATCCTTTGCTGCCTTGTATGTTCCCTGTGAGAACCATGCTTACTTGGCCTCTATTTAATATGTAGGTTCTTATATTTAGGAATTGAAAAAGTAGGAAAGAAAAAGAAAGATGAAACAGAGATTCTTCCTTTGGGATTTGCAATAAAATATTAATTTGATCTTGGCTCGCAATTTTTAAACCTGAAAAGTACAAATGTTTGGATAGTGATTACTGAGTTGTCTTCATAACACATTGGAACTGGGTATTGAAAAATCTGAGATAACCTGAAACTTAGAAAGGCACAGTGTACCAAGTTGACTTAAAATGAAAGAAAAGGCTCTGGCCAGGTAATTCAGTTGGTTAGAGCGTCATCCAGATACACCAAGGTTGCAGGTTCAATCCCCCAGTCAGGGCATGTACATGAATTGACCCATGGGTGTGTAAATAAGTGAAACCACAAATCAGTGTTTCTCTCTCTCCCCTCTCTAAAAAGGGTCAATCAATAAAACATTTTTTTTTAAAGGAAAAGATTAACAAAAGTAGAAGGTGCTATTTTGGAAACAGACTTAAATGTTCATGAAAAACATTGGACACACTTCAGTATAGGGGCTCTAAATACTGTAGTGTCAAGTACTGTGTTCTCCTTATAAAGTTAAAGTGAGCATGGCTGGCAGCCTGTGAAGGACTCAGCTTCACTCCAGGCATAATATTTGATATTGTCCACACTTTAGTCCTCTGTTACTCTTGGCTTAGGTATCTGATGTGATATTTTGTTTTGTTGTTGTTGAAAGAAAAAAAGGTTGGAAAATTCTCAATTTGCTGCTGTGGGAGGGACATTCTGTGCATGCATCAACATAGACCTCTCTTCAGTCTAAACATGTATACAGCACCTTCAGTTTGAAGAGAATGTTGTTTAGCATTATTTTCCAAAGCCTTGCAAAGTACATTAATATTCTGCATCCATTTCACTAATGCATTTAAATAAAAGAAGGCTTGAGGAAGTTTTCTTCAAATACTGTTCTTAGCTCTGTACCGGGACCTAATTCTTAAAGGTCTTCAGTCTCATTTTCTAAGTTGATTTTGCACAGCTTCCTCCATCCAAGCCTCAGAGGCAGTGCTGTCCAGGCAGCAGGCTGAGGGCCCCAGGTGCTTGAGTGCTAGAGTAGTTGATCCCTGAGTGAACCCAGATTTATTCAGTGTTGTGCACAGCTTTGATAGACAGAGTAAAAGGCCAAGTAGGGACCCCTATTAGGAAGGGTTCCATTCTTCTGAAAGGCTTTTCTTCCTCACTGGACAGCGACTATCCAAAGATGTCCTGCAAGCAATTGCTTGTTCACTGCTGGAGCTGATTTGCTGCCCTACAAAGCACATGCATTGCAAGAAGACAGGTTGTGGATGTTTCTGCTGATTCAGCAGAGCACTGCCACTAACAACCAGCTTGAAGAATGAATGCTGAAGTCATGTGTCAGTGCACACCAGAGCAGTTCTTTGTGCCACAGAAAGCCCGACTGGTAGCATGCGGGAGAATGTCACACACAACTGTTACCGCCCACTCTTGATTTTCAGTTTCGGGTTGTGGATAGCTTATTTCAAATCTACTGGTAGTCTAAAAACAATTTCAGCTTCTCTTTCAACCACTTCCCAACCAAACCTTACAGTAAAGATGCTAACAAGCAGCAAAACTGAAAATACCAATTTCACCTCTCCTCCATACCTGCCTGGTGGGGCCAGAGATGATTCTGGATGTTCCCCAAACAGAAACTGAGTTTACAAACTGGTGGCTTATGGTCCCACCCATGGTGTGCTTTATTTGGTCTATACTGTGTTTTTAAAACATATTCGAATGAGTCGTCAACATCTAAACCTCAGGAAATTCCACGTAAAATCTACATTTCTGGTTTCTCTTAAAATTCTGAACATCTGGTCATCCTGGGCCCACATTCTCCAGTAATCACGATGTGCTGAGGCCAAAGGGCAGTTGTGTGCTCAGACAGGATGTGGCTCCCTTCCTGGCTGGCCCGGTGCCCACAGCCTGCTTGTACCACTTTCATTACCTACTAGTCCCTGTGAGCATTTGGGCTTGGGCTCCCCAACAAGAGAAGGAGCCCAGAAGAGGAAAGATTTTTCTTTCTTCACATATGTCCATGGTGACATAGCCCGGCTGGTATGAAATTTGATCTACTGATGGAGAATACCATCATATACAGGCCAGAGTCCTGAATGCAGATACAGGTGAAATTAGTTCAATTTAGCATATAGGACTTCACTTTCATGTCTGATAAGGAGTAAAGGCTATTTCAAACAACGTTAGATTAGTATAAAGAAAAGCACACAAGTGGAAGACAGGTAACCTGATTTTTTTATGCAGCTCCCCTCTCCCCATGATGATACGAAAGTTTCCTTACCTGCATGATGGAAGTGTTAGTAACCACCACCTGTGCTCTTTCAGCATTCATTCATTTAATAACATTTGTAGAGGGTGGTTGACACAGAGGGTTTAGAGTCTTACGAACATGAATCTTCACTCAGGACTTCATTTTGCTCATCTGCACAATAAGGATCTTAATAGTAAACGCCTTAGTATCTGGTGTACTCTGTATACTCAATCACTGTAAGCTTTTATTTCATTTATTAAGTACCATTTGCCATGCTTTGTGCTAGGCCTAGGAAATACAAGATTTTTTTAAAAAAAAGACTTTAATTATTTGTTTATTTTTAGAGAGGGGAAGGAAGGGAGAAAGAGAAAGAAAGAAGCATCGATCTGTTGCCTCTCCAACGCCCCCAACTGGAGACCTGGCCCTCAACCCAGCTATGAGTCCTGACCAGGAATCGAACTGGTGACCTTTTAGGGACTCAATCCACTGAGTCACACCAGCCACGGTGAAATAAGAGATTTTTTAAGAGTGCTTTCACCACCAGCCTTTTAAATCAGAGATCTATGACATTTAGGGGACCATCCTATTGTTATTTGAGTCAGAGCCATGACCCCCTTCCCAGAAAAATGTGTACATATAATAATTTGCATAACATTCTGGGGATCTGGGAGCCCCTGAAGCCCATCCATGGGGCCTGCCCCATTAGGTCCCCACTGGGTTGGTCACACAGGTTGTGGAAACAGTGATTGTAGGGAAGGTGGTTCCGGAAGAGACAGAGCTGCCCATAAGAATAGTCAGGCAGGGCATTTCTGTGTGAGGGAGGGGGCGGAGGTGCACAGAAGTGAAGTAGGCAGTGAGGGGAATTTTTAATGAAGACAACATCTCTTTTTTTTTAAATTCAGACACAGAAGATATTCCTGTAACAACTAATGTAGTCAGACCCAGCATTTATATATCTGTCATGTGTATCATAGTGGCTACTCTGACGCATGTTAAGTTCTGGAATTATCTCTTTTTTTCTATTTGTCTTCCTGGATATGGAAACTAATCTCAGTATTTTTTTTATAAAGCCAGTCCATTGCTTTGGCATAAGGTTGCTTTGATTTATTGTGCTTTCCCCCATATTCCAGTGTTTCCCTAGTCTTTTCAATCTGAAGTTCCCAATATAGAGAGAACTGATTGCACAGGGGACCTGGTTATCTGTTGGTGACTCAGATTGGGGCTCATGCCTCTGGGGCCATCTCTGCCCTTGACCCTCTCAGACCTTTAGGTTGGATGCAGTACTTTTTTATGGTCCCTCCAAAACAAATTCAACTGCGACAGTATTGGGAAACAGGTAGGTTTTGCTGAGGATTTGGGAGGCAGAGTGAAAAGCAAATTCACTGCATTTCACATCAAAATTCCCACTAGGCAACCCTCAACTGCCAAAGTTTTTCTCTTTCAAAGGCTAGTCCCCTCATCTTTCCTCTACTTTACCCCCACCCTTCTTCTCACTCTATAGCTCGTGCAAATTCAGAGAATGTAGCTCCCTGTGCTTCTGCAGTTCTGTTCCTCATTGCTGTTATTTCATACTGCCTTGAATTATGAGAAACCTTCTGTGCTGAGGAGGATGATTTTGTTTATACCATGCAACAAGCAGCAAGCTCTCCTTAGTATTCATGCTATATGTAGTGGGGTTGAAGTTTAAATAGCAAATATATCCTCCTCTCCTCCTCTGCACCAACTACCAGTTTCTTTCTTCTTTATTTAATACATTGGAGGCATCCTTGATGTAGAACATGTAAACTCATCTCTCATTTTGAATAGCTGCGACATGTGCCATTGTTTACTTGCAACATGATGTATTTAGCCTTTCTTTTTACTTTTTTCTTTCTATAACAGACAATGCTCCAGTCAAACAAATATTGCACACTTGTGTGACTGTCCTTAGGATAAATTCCTGGACTTGGTGTTTCTGTGTCATGAATATAACATTTAGCATTATGACATTTAGTAGATATTGCTATCCAGAAATGTATGTTTCATCCAGCTATGTAAACGAAACTGTTTCAGTTTTTCATAAAATTACCTCATTTTATGTTTGTTTATTTATGTCCCACCTTGATTCAGGAAGGCTTAAGGGGGCTGGCAGGAAAATATAAATTAGAGGGAGATGGGAAAGGAAAGTGGAAAACAATGAAGACATAAAATGAACTGGTGAGTAAGGTTATAAAAATCCATGTGAGCTCACTCATTCTACGTCTCAAGGCAATCCTCAGGTTTGGCCCTAAGCTCTCCAGCAGCTGATGCAAAGAGGGGAAACTGATCCATTATACGATCTGTGACTAAAAACAAAACCATGTCTTGGTGGCCTCATATATAAGACATTGAGATGTACAGTGAGATGATGTCCTCAGCAGTGTGACCTCACATGAGCCCCATAGCACCCCTGTACCTGCTGTTTTGTATTTTGAGCAGAGCCCTGTCTTTAGGTGCACATGTGCTGATCATGTCGGGTGGGGAGCAGCCTGGCCGGCACTGATAAAGCAACACCATGCTTTCCACTATGACCAGATAGCGGGGCATTCAGAACAAACATGGTCACATGAACACACAGACCTTCCTTTCTCCAAAAGGCTTCTGGGAATTACCTTGGAGAATGAGACTAGAAGCAAATCCAGGCCACAGTCCATAGGCCAGGTCAGAAAAACACTTCTGAGGGGTCATTCCCAGGTAGGCTGTGTGGATTGCCTGCTATGTGAGCAGGCTGAGGGCCAAATGGATATGCTCTCCAGGCTGCCCAGGGTTGGGGACAAGGATCCCTGAAAGGAGCCAGTGGCCAAGGGCCACCTGTGCAAACTACAGATGCCAAAGAATGGACTCTGGGGCATTGTAGCTCTGAATCTTGGAGAGAGAGACAGGAGTGAGTTGGGTAAGCTGAGCTGGGTGGGAAGACCTGGCAAATCAGCCACCCCAGATGTGGAGCTGGCAGACAGCAGGTGGAGGATGAGAGGAGCCCTAGACAAAGAGAAAGGAGACTCAGCTTTGCAGAAAGCACCAAGGGGCTGAATCCCCCAGCAGAGAATCAGATGACTGTGCAAGGAAACTCTGATCCAAAGCAGAGGGCGTAGCATTGGACACCAAGAACTATCAGAGAGAGCTGGGCTCGGAGCTGCATTTGACAGCAGGGCAAACAAGCAAGAAAGCAGAGGGACTCCAAGGGTAAGGGATGGCAGCATATAAAACAAACTGATTGAATCACATCAGATTCTGTCTCCAGGCCCCACTGAGCTGTGGATAATTTTACCCAGAAGGTACCCACAAGGTACCCACACTGTGGTATGGACTTCCAGACATGTTCTATAGGGGACTCATTGAGAATGAACAGGGGAGAAAAGTTAAGAATTTGTGGCTCTACCCCATGAATATAGAAGGGAAATATCTTCCTTTGTCATTCCCTGGATGAAAAAGTGGAAGACAGTAGGAGAAAGTCTGCAAGGGGAAGAAAAAAAATGACAGTGGAAACCTGATTGAAGGAGCTTTTTTTTAGTATCAGCCTGGGGAGAATATGCTCTATAGGCTGCCCAAAAGAGAGATAGGGATTAAGAATAACAGGCAGTTCCAAAGGGAGTAAAAGAAACCAAAAGAGGCATTGGAACAGGCCTGTTATATTGGGAATACAGTATGGCATGAGGAAAAAAGGAGGCACGTTTTCCAATTAGAGAAGTTTAATCTATTTGAGGGGCTTTAACCTTTCTTGATTCCTTTGGTGTGTCCACTTGAAAGTTTGAGTTTTGAATCATCGTGAGTTTTAGCCAGTGTAGATGGGTTTTAATTTTACCTACTTAGACCCTGATCCACTATTTAAAAGCCTACTTGCCCTTCACATCAGTCTGCTAATACACTCTGTTTTTGCTTGCTATACCTAGGAGAAAGGCTTTCTCATCCCCACGTTCTGTATCCCTCCAGGCTGCTAATAAGAGCCTCCCATGGTGTCTGGCTTATTACATTGGGGAATGTGGCTGATGAAGACATATGACCCCAGCTTAGGTTCTGGTATTACTATGGTACAACTTTCCCCAGAATATTATGCAGGTGAAAACATAATTTGAACGTATATATGGGGAAATGTGTAATAGTAAACTTTTGAAAATAGAATATAGAATATAGACAGAATATAGAATATAGAATATAGTGACAGAATATAGAATAGATTTCAGTATGAATATTAGTCACATGACTTCAGCTGTCACATGTAATTTAAATAGCTTTTCATTAAGACTTTTAAGTCACAGACAAAAATTAATTTATTAGAATATTGTTCAGATATGATTGAATATGTAAAAAGTTAATAAATGGAACATAGAAATCCATTTTCTCAACATACACAGTTTCCATAAATTTAATGTGGTGATCTGAAACCTTGGCTAGGACTCTCTGAAATCTATTTTTAAATAAGTTCATCAGATGAACGCTGCTAGAAAGGTGTCACCTTTGAAAATCCTTTGAATGTGATGATTTTGATTTGAAAGCCCCCATTTAAGGTTCTTAATCATTTCCTTGGTAACAGAGGTTTAGCAAAATACAATTGCAACAGAAGCAGTAATCCACACTCAAACATTGTTTTTCTAGCACTACTGAGCTCAGAGAAGTCATTATAATGCAGTTCAGGCAAAGGGGGGGTGAGGGCTGAGGATTGTTCCCCCAAACTCTCTCTGCCACTTCCTGTTGTCCTGGGATGTCCGCTCCAGCCTCTTACTAGGTGAGAGGCTCAGACACCACATGGATCAGGAGCGGAGTGGCCTCGGGGAGCCAGGTTGCAAGTGCATCCTCTGCAGGTGGGAGCCTTACTTGCTCTGGTTTATCACACCTGGCAGGAGAACCAGACAGGTGGAATTTCACTGGGTTGCACTCAGGTCTCCAACAGGGACAAACGGATGCAAAATTTGTTTACTTGGTTAGTGTCACATAGCACACTAACATGTGGGCACAGGGTAATCACAACTCCCACGACAGCCCAAAGGAAATATGCAGGTCAGGTTGTGAAAGAGCACCCATAGTTATGTAGAAAGGTGTTTGGAATTCACGGGAGGTTAGTTTTGTTTTAAAGTCTACTCATTGCACTAGCAGAAAACAATGAGTGTGATTGCTCTTTATTCTCCCTAACATCAGTACTTCCCAAGGGAGGTAGTTGCCATGTGATTCTCCAGGGAGACATGGTGACATGGAATTAGATCTTGTCAGCAGGTATATGGCAAAAATAACTAAAATGAAGAGCCTCAGAAAAAAAATACTGACATTATAAGCTGAAGTAAAATATGCAAATATGAGATTACAAATAAAGATAGCATTTATAGACCATGTAAAAGGACAGAAAATATTTTAAAGCTGATAGGATACCATGCGATGTAAAGAAATAGGTATATAATTTGTGCTGGGCATGAGGGGAAATGCGGTATATAAATTATGCTGAAAACAATTTTTCTCCATTGCTGGAAGATATTTGGAATTGGTATGTAAATCCTGTTGAATTTGCAGCATTTTTTTTCAGTGCTGTTTGTTACATCCTTTTCCCAAGATCTTTCTCATTTGAACAAGAGACAGTGACAATAAATTCAAACATACAGTTGTAAAAGCCGATCTCTCCCTCCACTTACATTTTGACAGCGGCTGCAGAAGGTGAAACCTGCTGGGCCTGTGAGTGGATGGTGGTAAGTCTGTATACCAGGTGGGAGGGATGTGCTTGCGGCGGAATCTGGCCCTCAATTACTGAATGACGTCAACGCCTATCTTGTTGAATGGCAGGGCTCAGTGAGACAAGCAGAAAAGAGAAAGATCCTATCTTTTTAATTGACCTAGTCTCACCTCCCCCAGAACTACTGATGATTTATAACACAGAACTTCCTTTAATTTCATCAAATGCCTCACCCTGAAAACAATGCACAGTAGTGATTATGGATAGTGATTATGATTGAGGACATACTTTGTCCCTATCTCTTATAATTACTTCCTCTATGACCTTATTTAGGGAAAGGTGGCATGAAACTCACTGCTTGGTTTTGTTTTGGGGGCTGGGGGGGTGGTCCTTTCATTTTAAGCCATCAAACCCCTGTTCTAAACGGAGTGCAAATCCCACCATTGTATTTCTAACTTTATATTACAGATGCTGGACTCTGCCAAAGCAGCAATAGTAGTGGTGGGATTGGTGTAGATAATGAAAGCTTTCAGTCTTGGAAAGGGAAAAATGAAAAGACCTGTTCAGAATTGCAGGGCCAGGGAGGCTGGTGGTTTTCCTTATATTTCTAGGTGATCGACAAATTATTAGTTACCACATGTATAATTTATTAGTAATTGCTCTAATTTGCCTCCTAAGTTTCGAAGTTGCCAGTTCACTGAGATCAACATTTTGTTCCCATAAAATAGGAACCATGTGATAATTAATGAAGTAGCTAGCCAGTTAGGGTGCTTTCTGTGCAAAGGCAGTTATTGCCATTGTAATTTAGAGAAGTGGGAGAGAAATAACAGTCAAATTTCTTAGAAGGCTAAGTGACTAACATCTCTCCCAGGGATTAAAATGCTACATGCACCTTTTCCTCCTGTGGACATAAGGGTGCTAAGATAACTGCCTTTCCTTTGGGTTGGGTTGCCATCTACTTTAAACAAAAACGCTTCCTTCCTGGATGAATCCCTCCTGCGCGTGGTCTGGGAGGCAGAAGGCTAAAGAGTCTGAAGGTGAAGGTAGAGCAGAGCTAGGCCTATTGCAGGGATGTTATGGACAGGGTTAACTTTTGTTTCTTCATCTCAAAGCCAATGTTCCACTTCTTCCAAAAAATAATTAGCTGACATCAGGCATTACTATAAGAACCTTAAATGCAAAATGTCTTCTTGTGGCCAACCTGTCAGATTTTTCTCTGTTCCTGAATCTCCTCAATTTACCAACAGAAACATTTTCTACTTTTCTTCTCTACTGAATAGCCAAACAAGCTGAGAGGTCTGATTCTGTCTCTCTGCCATCAACAAAACAGCAAACTCCCTTCTGCTGCTGAGCTCTGTTCTTGCTTATTTGGAAGAGGCAGGAACACAGCTTAATATTTGGATCTCACATTTAAGCTTGTAGTCCTGGAATTGACAGGAAGTAGGAAAACGAAGTTTTTAGCTGACATTTGTGAAAATTGGAAGTAGAAGTGACAGAATAAATGTGGATTGCTCAGGACATTTGGGAATGTCACTCTTTTGCCCAACTCAGTTGGCAAATATCCGGGGACTGATAAAATTCCTTTGCAGTTCATCAGAATTTAACTTTGGCTCAATCTGTCAAAGTCATAACCACATCTCTCAAGAGCGCCATTTGGCTACAGGTCAAATCCATTGACATAAACACAGTGGATGTTCCTGAGTATCATTCTTAACCACAGTGGATTAGGCATGCATTGAGCAAGATCAAATACCAAAAGCTACCAGAAAAACAAAGAAATGTAGGTGATCCCTACTAATTTTATTAAAATCAAGGTACTTTCCTAAGTGACAAAATGGTATTTGGACAAATGATCATATAGTTCCGGAACCTGATATGAGACTGTGACTAAGAATTTTAACCAAATTTGAAAACTCTACTTATGGCCTTGTGACTTCTTCAGTATACTCCTAGCATGTTCGTGCCCAAGGAGGAGGAGCACTGGATGAGTCTCTTGGTTTAATACTTATTGTTCAGTAAGCAATAGGGCAGGATGGGCAGCCCATTTATCCTCAAAGTGTCGTCTTAGGGCCAGCATCATCAGCATTATCTGGTAGCATGTAAAAAAGGCAAATTTATGTCCCTACCCCACTTTACTGTGGCAGTAATTCTGGGGGTGAGGCCCAGGAATCTGGGTCTTTACAAGCTCTTCTGATGATTCTGATGTTCACTCAAGTTTGAGAACCACTGGCCTCAGAGTCTCTGGAACGAACTATCAACTAGCAACTGATGGTTTGTGATTGTGCCTGGATGTCTTTTTCCCTGCAAACGAAAGAAGTGTGGCCGTCATGCTATCTTCTTTTGGCTGGAAGTCGCAGCTGCTGATTTTTGCTTTCTTCTCTGTACAATATTTCCCAGTATCTGGATCAAAACTATGGGGTACCATACACTGAAATTAACTTGAAATGACAGTTTTGTTTTTAAACTTGGAAATGTAAGGAACTCCTTCTAAATGTGATTGGACTGTTTTTGTTTATTGGTAGTAAGAGCTGACCAAGTACCAAACCAAGAGAGTATTACACACTTTTCCTGAATAACCATATTTTTTGGACCATAAGATGCACCTAGATTTTAGAGGAGGAAAATAGGAAAAAAATTTTTGAAGAAAAAAATGTAGTAGAATATTTAATAACATAAATAATATTTCCCCAATGTAAATGTAAGCAGAACTCAACAGCAGCATTAACAACCCTTATTCCTCCCAAATTTGGGGGGGAAAGGTACATCTTATAATCTGAAAAATATGGTAGCTCTCTGAACAATTTAGCCACATGCAATATAGAGAAAAGCCAGCAACTAGACAAAAAAGACCTATCAACATTTAACATACACATTACAAAAACAGCACCAAAGCTCATATTTTTTAAAAGTTCTTAGAGGCTGCCAAAATCTATTCACTTTTACTTTTCAAAATTAGTGTGGCTCAGAATTACATGCTAGGCTTTTTAAAGATTCAGATGTGCAAGACCTAAATACAAGAGCTAAAACTATAAAACTCTTAGAAGAAAACATAGGTGTAAATCTGCATGATCTTGAACTAGGCAATGGTTTCTCAGATATGGTGCCTAAAGCACAGACAACCAAAGCAAAAAATAGATCATTAAAATTTAAATATTTTAAGCTTTCAAGGACACGATCAAGATAGAGAGTGAAAAGATAGCCTGCAGAATAGTACAAAATATTTGCAAACCATACACCTGAAAAATCTAGTATTCAGAATATATTTAAAACTCCTTACAACTCCACAGTAAAAAAAAAATCCAATTTTAAAATAGGCAAAAGATACGAATAAATATTTCTCCACAAAAGATATAAAAAAGGCTGATAAGCACACAAAAATATACTCAACATCATTCATCATTATGGAAATACAAATCAAAACCACAATGTGATGCCACTTAACACTAGGGTGGCTACACTCAAATAATGTGTTGACAAGGATTTAGAGAAATTGATACCCTTATATACTGCATGCTGGAATGTAAAATACTGCAACCACTTTAGAAAACAGTCTGGTAGTTTCTCAAAAAAGTTACAGATAAAATTATTATATAATACAGCAGTTCCACTACTTGGTTCACACCCAATAGAACTGAAGACACAAAAACGTGTACATGAATGTTTACAGCAGCCTGTTCATAATAGCCAGAATGTGGAAACCCAAATGCCCATCAACTGATGGATAAATAAAATGTGTTATATTTATAGAATGGGGCATTATTCACTTAAAGAGAGGAATAAACTATTGATGAATGCTAAAATATGGATGAACCTCGAAAAGATTAAAGTAAGTGAAAGAAGCCAAACACCAAAAACCATATATTGTAAGATTCCGTTTATATAAATGTCCAGAATAGGCAGAGCTATAGAGATAGAAAGTAGATTAGTGGTTGCAAGGGCTGGAAGAAGTGGAGAATGAGTGACTGTTAATCGTTCTTGGGTTTCTATTGGGGGTAAGGATACAGCTCTGGAAATAGATTGTGGTAATTGCCGCACAACTTTGTGAAATATAAAAACCACTGAATTGTACACTTCAGAGTTATTTTACGGCACGTGAATTATATCTGAATTTTTTATAAAACAGGCAACAAGTTGGATTTGGCCTGCAGGACCATAGTTAGCCAATCCCAGTTCAAGTGTGAAAAGTGGGGAGGGGCAGATACATAATAAAGATTGACCAAATGATGATAATTGTTGAAATGGATAATGGGTATTTGATGGCTTATTATAATATTTTTAAGTATATTTTATTGATTATGCTATTACAGTTGTCCCAGATTTTTGCCCTTTGCCCCACTCCACTTGGTACCCCCCTTCTGTCCACCAATCCCCCTCAACCTTAGTTCATGTCCATGGGTCATGCATATAAGTTCTTTAGCTTCTCCATTTCCTGTACTTTTCTTAACATCCCCCTGTCTGTTTTGTACCTACCAATTATGCTTCTTAATCCCTGTACCTTTTCCCCATTCTTTCCCTTCCCCCTCCCAGCTGAAAAGACTCCACATGATCTTCATATATATGATTCTGTTCCTGTTCTAGTTGTTTGCTTTGTTTGTGTTTTTTTATTCAGTTGTTGATAGTTGTTTGTTGTCATTTTAATATTCAGAGTTTTGATCTTCTTCTTTTTCTTAAATAAGTCCCATTAACATTTCCTATAATAATGGCTTAGTGATGATGAACTCCTTTAGCTTTACCTTGGCTGGGAAGCACTTTATCTGCCCTTCAATTCTAAATGATAGCTTTACTGGAGAGTACTCTTGGTTGTAGATCCTTGCTTTTTTCATTTTGAATACTTCTTACCAGTCCCTTCTTGCCTGCAAAGTTTCATTTGAGAAATCAGCTGGTAGTCTTATGGGAACTCCTTTGTAGGCAACTCTCTGCCTTTCTCTTGCTGCTTTTAAGATTCTCTCTTTAATTTAACCTTTGGCATTTTAATTATGCTGTGTCTTGGTGTGGCCCTCTTTGAATCTAACTTGTTTGTAACTTTCTGTGCTTCCTGGACTTGTATGTCTATTTCCTTCACCAAATTGGGGAAGTTTTCTTTCATTATTTTTTTCAAATAAGTTCTCAGTTTCTTGCTCTTCCTCTTCTCCTTCTGGCATCCCTATGATTTGGATGTTGGCACTCATGGAGATGTCCCAGAGTCTTCTTATTCTCTCCCCATTTTTTTTTGAATGCTTGTTTCTTAATTCTGTTCTGGTTGAATGTTTATTTCTTTCTTATATTCCAAATTATTGATTTGAACCCCAGCTTCCTTCCCTTCATTGCTGGTTCCCTGTGGATTTTTCTTTATTTCACTTAGTGTAGCCTTCACTTCTTCCCTTATTCTTTTAGCATATTGAATGAGTTCTCTGGGTATCCTTATCAACAGTGTTTTGAACTCTGCATCTGATAGGTTGGCTATCTCTGTTTCTATTAGTTCTTTTTCTGGGGTTTTGTTCTGTTTTTTCATTTGGGCCACATTTCTTTGTCTCCTTGATTTGGCAGCCTCCCTCTGTTTGTTTCTGTATAGTACGTAGAGCTGCTTTGCCTCTCTGTCTTAGTGCACCTGTTAACTTGTATGGAGCAGAGTCCTAGGTATTGGCCAGGATGAGGCAACCCACTTCACAGCTTTGTGGCTCTGTATATGGGGGAGGAGTTGGAGAGGAGACAATGCCACTGCCTGGCTGCTGGTGGCTTGCTCGGCACTCTCCCTGTTTTCAGTCACTTCACTCCCTTCCCGTATGAGACTGGTGTCCTTCTAGCTGCTGCCCCAATGGTGGTTCCCAGAGTTGGTGGGTTTGCGTTAGTTCTCAGACTGTGTGGGCCCTTTAAATGGACTATCCTGAGAAACCGGCAGTTTCTTCTGCCACCCTGACCCTCACTGCTTTTTACAGCCAGAATTTATGAGGCTTTATTTCCCAGCACTGGAACCCTGAGCTACATGATCTGGCCTGGGGCTGGGATCACTTGCTCCCGAGGTACCCCTCTTGATTTTATCTACTACATGTGAACGTGTGACTGCCTGTTCCGCTGGCCACCGCCACCACTGCCTTGCCACCGCCACACTGCATCCTCTCACCCTGGCTTCCTGTCTCTGCCCCTTCTACCAGTCTGGATGAATATGGTTTCTTTAAATCCTTGGTTGTCAGACTTCCATACAATTCAATTTTCTGGCAGTTCTGGGTGTTTTTTGTTTTGAGGTTAGTTGTGATCCTTCTTATGGTTGTGCAAGGAGGTGAAGTGAATCTACCTACGCCTCCATGGTGACCGGAAGTCCTTGGTTTATTACAATATTTTTTCTACTTTTGTGTATGTTCAAACATACACAAAGCTATTTCCATACTTTAAAAAAAATCATGTATGCTGCATACTGAATTAGATATTAGAATCACCAAGGATGGGGCCTAGGCATGTATAGTTTTGAAAAGTTTCCATGAGATTCTTTTGGAACCAATCAGTTGCTGGTGTGAAAAATCCATAGTCAGAGACCACTGGTCTGTGTATAGCTCTCTTTGTTTAACTCCCTTAGAAGGTTGGCAGGGGCGTGGGTTTACTTACAGTCCAACAAGAAAGGTAATAAAGAACAAAATGCAAATATGAACACTTAAAAAGCTCAATATTCTGAAACCACATAGCATAGAAGCAGACAGTCCTATATTAGAAACTGAAATCCTCATTATATCACAGAATTGCACAACTTTTGATATTAATAATGAAAACCTGGAGGCATTCAGAGAGGACTGAATTGTGTTCGGTAGATGTTAAGGCATATAAATTCTCATTTTAGAAAACAGCATTTTAAGAATGGTTCAATAGTAAAACCTCAAATATTGAGGATATCTGATTATCCAGGTAAGATAGTTTAAATATCTTTAACAGCTTTATTTTAAAGTCTTCTAATACATTTTCCAATTGAGTCTTATAAACAAAAAATCTACTTTGCAACTAAGGAAATATGAGAGGATATAAACTTCCTGAAATAAGCATCAGACAGAGAAACATTTTGGGGGACAGGGAAACAGATGGAGGAATTTTTGTTCTTTAATTTATAATATCTTCTAAGCTAATTGTCTTTTTTTTTAAGTGAGCTTCTTTGAAGTAATATTTATATATAATATTTTAAGCATATCAATTGAATGCTTTTAACAAATGTATGCACACAGTTGTTTAACCACCACCCCAACCAATATAAAGTATGATTCCATCCCCCCAGAATTCTGCACCTCTGTGCAATCAGTCCCAACATCCCAACTCGTGTCTTGCTCCAGGAAACACTGAGGTGATTTCTGTCATGACTGATTAAGTTTTGCCTCTAGAATTTCATATAAACAGACTCACCATGTGTGTCCAGTTTCCTTTCCTTGGCCTGGTAATTACAAGAAACATCCATGTTGATGCATGTTATCAGTAGTTTATTCCATTTTATATTTTTGGTATATTACATGAATATATCAAAAATTATCCATTTACCTGTTGCTTTCTATTTGGGACTATTATGAATAAAAATGCACAAGTCTTTTTATGGGCATATGTTTTCATTTCTCTTAGGTAAATATGCAATGCTGGGCCATATGTTAAATATATGCTTAACTTTATAAGGAAGTGCCAAACTCTTTTCCTAAGTAGTTTCACCATTTTATACTCCCAATACCAATGCATGAGAATGCCAGTTAATTCCCAAAACTTTGACTTACAAATTGGTAGAGAAGAAATGCCCTCTTTCTCTCTAAATGGCTTCATCTCTCACTGGCCCATTGTTTTGTCTGCTGCTTAAGGAGCTTCCTCTTGAATTTATGTAAACCTTTCCCAATACAGTTTTAAATCATTTTAAGGTTCAATTAGCATTACTATTAATGATTGTTAATATACTGTTAATTAATTCTATATAATTAACTATGTATATAATTAATATAGTGTTATTAAAACTAAAATTTGAAGCACAAAATATTTTTCCCTACACTGATAGCTAAAAACAGCAATTTATTTCTAAAACAGCATTTATTTATGTTTCTTTCTACTAAAAGGCAATGACTATTATTGAATCCTTGACCATTCAACATCTTAGCGATTTTTGTGGTTCACCCTTTCGGAAGTAGGCTTTGTGTGGAAGTCAGTGCCTCAGTTCAGGAAAGAACAGTTTAGTGATAAAGAGCTCTAGCTTAAAGAGGCAGTCAGACCAGCATGAGAATCTTGGCTTCTTTCCATGGGCCCATTCTTTAATAAAGAAAGCCTTGGTTTCCTCATGTATAATCTTGGGGGGTAAGGGTCATAATTATACATATCTCATATGGCTGTTCTGAGGACAATGATCTCATGTATGTAAAGCCTTTGGCAATGTTCCTGGCCCATATTTATTGCTTAATAAACGGAAGCTTTAAAAAAGATGTATCCCAATGTGATTGAAGAAAGAAGTCCTTATAAGAAAAATAGGGATGTGTTCTAGAATGTAAATTCCCTCTCCTTGCTTTGATCAGAAGCATGTTCTGTCTCTCTGCTTGGAAGTCAGGGAGACTTCCATTCCATCAGCTTCCAATAAGTGCCGTCCTCCTCAAGGTCGTCCCCTTCCCTCCCTTCACTCCTGCTGTGGCTGGAACCCTTCTCAGCTGGTTCCAGTCTTGTTCGCCTGCTCAGAAGCCTCAGCTATTTCAACTAATCTCATGCTGAAACACCATGCTTCCTTCCAGAACTCAGCCTTAACTCCCACATGTTTAAGAAACTGACAAACCCATGGGCTGAGGGATTTAAGATGCATCTGCTACGTGGACCCCAGCCTCAATCATAATAGGACAATAAGAAAAAAGTCACTGGACTCACACTTAAAATTCCAGAAAATCATTTTTTAAGTTTAATTTTCCAAAGACATGAACCATAAAGAAGGTAAATTCTCTAGCCTCAGACTTTTGATTTAAAGACCGTTTGGTAAATGTTTCTCTTTGTACCTATGCTTAAGGGCTTTTAGGGAGTAGCCAGAAACTGAAGTCTGTCAGGAAGTGAATGAATCATACCAACAAATCAGCTAATTTAAGAAATGTAATATGTTTATTTATACCTAGCAAACAGAGCAACCAAGGAAACTCAGGTTGAACTAGCACCATGACAGCAGGTGACTGACTACTCCTTTGAATACCACTTGTTACCCTTGCTTTTATGTGTGTTGTGCCCTTTGCCCTGTGGCATCAATTCCAACCTCATCTCCAGGATGGTTGAGGCATAGCAGAGTGAATGAGAGGAGGAAGGTGGGTTATGATATGGCAGGACTGAGTGAAGTCAGGCTAGCCTTAGTTCAAGATCTTTCTGTCAAATTCTCTACAAGGTATCAACTGAAGGGATAGGCTGTCATCTCTATCAGCTCGCTCAGTTCCCTTAGCTAGACTGGTGAAGGTGTGAGACAGTCAAGTTTTGCGTTAAATACTGAAAACAGGGCCCAAAGTAAGAGTGCTCTTTAGGGAGGTTCTTTAGGCCTCTGATGCTCTGCCCCTTGGTTAGTTGAGTTACATGGAGAAGAAAGAGTAACGGAAAATGTGGGTGAATTATTTTGATGAGCTTCTAGAGTTTAAAATCAATACCCTGACATTTTGACATCCTAATCTATTTTTCTTTGGTTTTCCTGACAGAAGGGCATACAGCAAACAAGGAAGAATCAAGATTCTTCTTCAACTGCTCAAAAACTCACTAGATTTTTTTCTTGAAATATTTACCAATTTAAAAACTAAATTTAAATTTTTGTCAGCTCTGTTTCTAAAAATGGGTAGTGTCTTAGATCAAATTTGTCTTGTGTTAGTTCACACTAATAAGTATATGTCTGTAGCAAACATATTTTATGCCATTTACTCAAGCAGAAAATGTGGGTGCTTGGTTTGTGTTTTTCATTTTCTTTTTACATGCAGCATTTTTTTTCAATAGTTAGCAATAACATTCTAAGGACTTTTTTTCCTTGATAACTTTAACAAGTTACCTAATATTGGTCACATCTTCTGCTTTGGTTTATATGAGAATTACAATTAATACTATCTAGGCTTATCCTACAAAAATGGCAAATTCAGTGTATAATTATTGTAGTTTATCTTTTAAAGGAGAATTGCATTATTCTAGGATCCTTTCTTTCTGCTAAAAAACATATTTCCAAAATTCAGATGTTTCTTTTCTAAATAACTGTAATTCATAAAAAAACATTTTGTAACAATTTATAAAAATAGTTTCCAAGCGGACTATCATAAAACTATTCATTCTTTGCTTACTTGTTTCATAAACAAAATAAAGACAGGTGAAGACAGTAGAAATAATGTAACAAGTACCATCTATATGCCATGCACTGAGCCAAACATGACATATATCAGCTAGATAATGCTCACAACATGTTATAAACAATGACAGGCACCATTACCTTAATTTATATATGAGGGAACTAAAGCTTAGAGAACACAAATGCCCCCAGTCACATGGACAAAAAGAAAATTTGTTATTAAAAATAATAATGACATGGATTCAGCAACAACTTACAGAATCACAAGTTCGTATTAAGTTTTATTATTCTTGCTATTTTTTAAAAGATTTTATTTATTTATTTTTAGAGAGAGGGGAAGGGAAAGAGAAAGAGAGGGAGAGAAACATCAATGTATGGTTGCCTTTTGCATACTCCCTTCTGGGGACCTGGCCTGCAACCCAGGCATGTGCCCTGGCTGGGAATTGAACCTGCAGTGATCCTATGGTCAGCAGGCTAGTGCTCAATCCACTGAGCCACACAAGCTAGGGCTTCTTGCTATTATTGAAAGCATGCAGTTCTCCTATATATGACATAAATGACTATTGTTACATAACCTTAGACTGGAAGGGAATCAACCATGGAATATCTAATACCCTCATTTTCCAAATGAAGAGGTTAAGGTCCATGGAAGTGAAATGACGAACCCACAGGGACTCAGCCAGTAATTGAATTTCAGAATCAATCAGCAGATATACACTGTATGCCTCCTGTGAACACAGGTTCCTCAAATGTTGGCAATTTATCCACAACTTCCTTCTCTGGGTTATCATATTGCAAAACTGCCATGTTCATGGCCTAGATCCATCCTTGTTTCTTCACGTGATGCTGCCTCCCTAGCTCTGTAGGATGAAGACATGGCATATTTCTGTTCAGTTTTGCAGATGCCTGTTTCTTTACATTGTGAAAGAGTAACCATGGTAGCTTCAACGTTGTCAGTATCGAGCCTGTCAATATTATTGTGTACTGGTATCACTAAAGTTGTCAAACAATTACTATCCTTCCTTGTGTTTATATTTAGCAGTGACTGTTCAGGGTGTGATTATAGGATGTAAACAAGCTCCACCCAGAGTGAGCTGGAATGACTAAATGATTGCCTGGGGACCTAGGTTACCCAATGCATATTGCACTCGGAAATGAAAATATGCAGCATAGACAACTTTATGATAACTATAAATTTGGCTTCCTACTATTATCACTTCAAGCCAAATTATATATGTTTGATGAGGCATAATTTCTTATTAGATCCAGAGAATACCAGGGTAGAATACATCATGATGAAATTATGATTTGAATTTTAATTAAGTTTTGTTCATTCCCCAATACTAGTTAATGAAAGAAATGCATCTGTAGTTATACAAATAAATAGGGGGAAATGTAGGACAAAAAAGGAACAAATTATACTGCTCATCAAAAATATTTTTTGTAATAGTAAACATAACCATTGGCATTTTTGGCGGGGGCGGGAGGGGGCTCCAGGCTGAGTTTATTCAGAAATTCGGTTACATTAACATCAAGCACCTAGACTCTTTCCCTCTTCCCACAGTGCCATGGCTGATGTTGATCCTCAGGTTAGTGGCAGCCTGGCTGTAGCCGTTCCGAGAGGTACATGCAGAAATGACAATGTCCACAGGAAAAAGAGAAAAGGTCTCTTCCTATGATCCTTTCTCTTTTTGTTTTTGTTTTTTGTTGTTACGTGAAATAACTTTAATGAATTTATCTAGAACCATTACACAAATTCTCTTTTAAACAACTTTTTTATTATATTTGGTTTTTTGGCATTTTTTTAACCTGTTCATGAACCCTCTCTCATCAGCCTTAGGTGGTCATTTCTGAAAGACAGATGTCTGACTCTGGGTTTTGGCATCTCTGGTGAGAGATTTAAAATCCTGAATTCAGCCCCATCACAATTCTCTAAAATTTTATTTTGATAAGCTCTATGCAAACCCTGCATGTAGATCAATGTTTTTTTCAATGATAAATGTTTCAATGTTTTTTTCTCTGATAAAGAGAATGCGTTGAAACCTTTCCAACAAAATATCATAGTGAAGTGGAGAGGGATTTTAGTGTGAAGGACTTTGATTTTCTCCATTCTGTTTGCTGTATTTCTCCCTTTTCTTCATTCAACACACCCAGAATTCAGACACTAAGAATAAATGTTTCTAATGAGAGATGTCATAGAATGTATGAAGTCATATCTGGAATTGCCTCTGACACATCTTGTCTGTACTAACTATACCATCAGCTACAAGAGACTATAATATAAATAATAGAAAATTGAGTTACCTGAATAATGAGTTACCTATTTCTCCTTAATCCTAGCGACTTTTAATTCATTCTGGTGAGTACTTAACTTTTAACCACAGTATTTATTGTCTGCTCATTTTTCTGAATCACAATTATGTTTCTGAGTACATAAACAATTAGAATTTCATGAAGGTTAAAGAGTCAGATGGAATAAACTAGTGGAAACAAGGTGATACAATTTCAAATATTAAAACTGGTATTTGCCACATCGACAGACAGTTCTCTCTTTTTTAAATGCACATAAAGAAAATGTCAAATATCCTTGCTATAAATGGCTTGGGGGCCAGGTAATAGATTGTTTTTCTAAAGTATTTAAGTTATCAAAGCAGTAGCAGGAGGTCAGTGTCTGGTGTTGCTTAATAGCTGGAGGCAGATCAGGATGATCTTAGATTTGCTTTTCAAAACATTTTCACATGGAGAAATAATAATAAAAAATTTAAAAGAAAAATTTTACAGTATGCATAAAATAAGCAGAATAAGATTTATACTCCACCTCTGTAAGGGTATTGAATATCATTTCAATTTTCAAATATTGATACCACTGTCATATTATTTTCACATTGTGACAATTTTGAGTTTTCTTCACCTGACTTTTATCCCATGGAGCACTGTGACTGTTAAACTAATATTTATTCATGATTTATGCTGCCTGAACTCAAATCTTTGGAACAAAATTAATAAATCATATGTTGATAGAGAAAATGGCAGAGACAATAGACAATTTGATGAGCAAGTTCTATGTGTTTGGTACCACTTATTCCTACTTGTAGTTTATGGAAATTTTTTACTTAAGATATACCACTCTTAGGAATTCTGGAAAATGTATAAATTCACTTTCTTGCCTGAGCTACTCCAAAATGGGCTGAAGCCAGGCTGGACCAAAATGGGCTGATGTAGTCACCTCACCCTTTACAATATAATTAGCAAACAATATCACATAGTTTGACTTTATAGCACAGCAAAACTCTAACTCAAGACCCTCCTGTTGTACTTTATATCCATTTGTTCTTGCTTTTTTCTCAGAGGAGCTTTAGAGTATAACTGACTACCCTCTGTGGAACCATAACTAACCTAGGAGACAAAGGTTCGTTGGAAATTAGTCCAGGAAGCAATGCTGGTTGGAATGCCAAGCAGACCTAGCTGTCTGTTAGTTACTGAATTGCTTTCCATGGGGGTATAGTAACTGCAGCTTTAAGAACACTCAGAAACTCTCTTTGATGCATTTACTGTGAGGATGAAGACCATTCTCAGCTATCAGACTGTCAACATCCCAGAAAATGTCAACATCACTCTGAAGGACCACATAGTTATTGTGAAGGGCCCCAGAGGCACCCTGCAGGAAGACTTCAGTCACATTAGTGTAGAACCCAGTCTCCTTGGAAAGAAAAAGAAGAGGCTCTGGCTGACGAATGGTGGAGCAATAGAAAAGCACTGGCCACCGTTCGCACTATCCGCAGTCTCGTACAGAACAGGATCAAGGGTGTTACCCTGGGCTTTAGTTACAGGATGAATCTGTGTGCTCCCACTTCCCCATCAACGTCGTTATTCACGAAGATGATTCTCATATTGAAATCAGAAATTTCTTGGACAAAAATATATCCATAGGGTTGGAAGAGTTACTCGTTGCTTGTTCAGTATCTCAAGCCCAAAAAGATGAGTTGATTCTTGGAAGGAAACAACATTGAACTTGTATCAAGTTCAGCTGCTTTGATTCAGCAAGCCACAACACTTAAAAACAAGGAAATCAGAAACTTTTTGGATGGTAGCTATGTTTCTGAAAAAGGAGCAGTTCAGCAGGCTGAGTTGTCCAGCTCTAGAAACAGCAAGATGCTGGAATGAGTCCTCAGACTCATCTGCAATATTTTGAAGATTCAATGAAAGCCACATATTAGGGAAAAACGAATACCCAGAAATTATTTTCTATATTTATATAAACTGTGATTATTTTTTAAATAAACTTTATTTTAGAACAGTTTTATAATTACAGAAAAATTACAAAGATAGTACAGGAAGTCCCCATATACCTTCTACCTAGCTTCCCCTGTTGTTCCCTGTTGTGTTAGCAAACTGGATCACCTAGGAGAAATGAATTAATTCCTCAAAACATACAACCTTCTAAGATTGAATCATGAAGAAATAGAAAATCTCAATGAACTGATTACTAGTAAGCAGACTGACCTAGTAATCAGAAATCTCCATACAAATAAAAGTCCAGGACCAGATAGCTTCACTGGTGAATTCTACCAAACATTCAAAGAATAATTAACAAGAATCCTTCTTAAAGTGTTCCAAATAATTGAAGAGGAGAGAATACTTCCAAACTCATTTTACAAAGGCAGTATTATTCTGACACCAAAGCAAGACAAGGACACCACAAGGAAAGAAAATTACAGGCCAATATCTCTAATGAACATATGTGCAAAAATCTACAACCAAATATCAGCAAACCAAGTCCAATAATATATTAAAATGACCATTAAGTGGGATTTATTCCAGAGATGCAAGGATTGTTCAACAGTCACAAATTAACCAAAGTGATATACCACATTAACACAATTAAGGATAAGAATCATATGATTATCTCAATAGATGCAGAAAAAGCTTTGACAAAATTCAATATCCATTTATAATAAAAACTATCAATAAAGTGGGCATATGGGAACCATACCTCAACATAATAAAGGCCACAGATGATAAGCCTACAGCTTACTCAACAATGAAAAAAATGAAAGTTTTTCCACTATACTCAACAGTGAAAAACCAAAAGCTTTTCATCTAAGATTAAGAAACTATGGTACATTTACACAATGGAATACTACGCAGCCGAAAGAAAGAAGGAGCTCATACCCTTCGCAACAGCATGGATGGAGCTGGAAAGCAGTATGCTAAACGAAATAAGCCAGGCATTGAAAGACAAATACCATATGATCTTGCCTTTAACAGGAACCTAAACAACAAAACAAAGAAACAAGTAAAATATAACAAAAGACACTGAAATAGAGGACAGGCTGTCAGTGACCAGAGGGGAGAGGGGAGAGGGGAGGGAATTTCAGGGGAATTTCTGGGGAGAAGGGAAAGGTTTACAGGAACAAATATAGAGGACACATGGACAAAACTAGGGGCGTTAGAAATGGGAGGGAGGAGGGGAGGGATGGGTGGGTGGGCTGGAATGGGAATAAAGGATAGAAACTGTACTGAATAAACTAAAAAAAAAGAACAACTTTTATTCAAAATAGTATCTGATAAAAGATATAAAAGGCAACCAAATTGGAAAGGGAGAAGTAAAACCATCACTATTTGTGGAAGACATGATTTTATATATAGAAAACCCTAAGGACTCCACAAAAAAACTGTTAGAATAAATAAACTTAGTAAAGTTGCAGGATACAGTTTAATATACAAAAATCTGTTGCATTTCTATGTACTAACAACAAACTATCATAAAGAGAAATTAAACCCAAAACACTAATTTGAAAGAATATATGCACCCTTATATTCATTGCAGCATTATTTACAATAGCCAAGATCTGGAAACAGCCCAAGTGCCCATCAGAGCAGATAAAAAAGCTGTGGTGCCCTGGCCAGGTGGCTCATTTGGTTGGAGCATTGTCCCATACACCTAAATGTTACAGATTTGATTCCCAGTTGGGGCACACACCTGAGTTGTGGGTTCAATCCCCAATCAGTGTGCATATGGGAGACAACTAATCAATACTTCCATCTCATATCACTTTTTCTCTCTGTTTCTCTCCCTTCCTCTCTCTCTAAAGTCAATGGACATGTCCTCAGGTTAGAATTAAAAAAAAAAAAAAGCTGTGGTACATTTGTACAATAGAATACTACTCTGCTATAAACAAGAAGGAAATCTTACCTTTTGTGACAGTATTGATGGACCTGGAGAATATTACGCTAAGTGAAATAAGACAATCAGAGAGGCAAATACCATGTGATCTCACTTATATGTAGAATCTAATGAATAAAATAATTGAACAAATAAAATGGAAACAGAGCATAGATAGATAGAACAAACTGACAGCTGTCAAAAGGGTGGGGGATGGGGGCTAGGTGAAAAAAGGTGAAGAGATTAAGGCAAAAAAACTCCAAGTTCTTGGAGACTAGAGTTGGCAACTGCACACCGTGGTCCCTTTTGCACCTTGCTTAACTTCCTTTATTTTCCCTTATCTGCATATGATGCCTTCTTCTTATTGATTGGATTTGCCTGCAAACTGTGTAGTTAATAAAAATTAAGATAGATTAATACATAATAAGATCTCATTTGTTCATCTGAAAAAGTGGAGTGATTTTTGTAATTCCTGGTTGAGGAACCAGGAGACCTACTAAGTCATTGACTCCCTGTGTTCCTTGAAGCAGGGCTTCTCAGGCTGGATGTACGAGGTCTGTCCAGAAAAAGTGCAGCCATTGTTAATATAGCCATTGCAAACCATTCTTGTCATTGCAAACAAGAATGGCTTGCACGACATCGATGTTACCTGGCAGGCACGGAGAGTGAACTGGAATGCACATACATGAACAATGATGACTTCACTGTACTGATCACTGGGGGTGGTAGACACCATTGAGTGAGCATGGGTACTGTGTGGCATTCGCATTCAAAATGACTGAGTGAGTAGAGCAATGAATCTGCATCAAATGTTGCCAGAAGATTGAGTATTCCTCCGTGGAAAGTATTCAGATGATTCAGAAGGCTTTCAGGGATGATGCAGTGAGTGTAGCACAAATAAATGTGTGGCACAAATGCTTCAAAGTTGCAGCAAAATCAAGACCATGTTAACTGTGTTTTTTTATTGGGAAGGTGTTGTGCACCATAAGTACGCCCGTCTGGGCCAAACAATTAATAAGGAGTACTGCCTCAGTGTTCATTAGTTGAGAGATGCAGTACAGTGAAAACATCTGCAGCAATGGGTAACTGGTGATTGGCAGCTTCATCACAAGAACATGCCCGCTCATGCATTACATCTCATGCAGAGTTTTTTAGCAAAATATCAAATTATTCAGGTGACTTAGTACCGTACAGCCCAGATTTGCTGCCCTGTGACTTCTGGCTTTTCCCCAAATTAAAATCACCTTTGAGAGGGAAGAGATTTCAGACCATTGATGAGATTCAGGAAAATAAAATGGGATGACTGATGGCAATTCCAACAAAAGCTTTTGCATAGTGTTTTGAACAGTGGAAGAGATGCTGGGAGAACTGTGTGAGGTCCCAAGGTGCCTTCTTTGAAGGAGACTGAAGCATCATTGTGCTATGTACAGTGTTTCTTCTATCTTATATCTTCTTCAATAAATGTCTTTATTTTTCATAGTGCATAGCTCAATACTTTCTGGACAGTTATATATAACATGTATAACACAGTGGCACAGACAACAGTATGGCGATTACCAGAGGGAAAGGTGGGTGGGAGGGGCCATAGAAGAGGGCAAAGAGGGGATAAAAGAGGATGGAAAGAGACTTTACCTGGGGCGATAAGTGCACAATGCAGTGTGCAGGTGATGTTTTGTCGAGTTGTACACTTGAAACCTGTATGGTTTTGTTAACCGATGTCACCCCAATAAACTCCATAACAAAACATCAAAAACTCAAAAACAAAAGAAAAATTAAGAAAACATACCATTTACAATCACATCAAAAAGAATAAAATATGTAGGAATAAATTTAACCAAGTAGGTGAAAGACTCATACACTGAAAACTACAAGACACTGATGAAAGACAAATATAGAACAACCAATCCTAAAATTCATGTGGAACCACAAAAGATCTCAAATAGCCAAAGCACTCTTGAGAAAAAAAGAACAAAGCTGGAGGCATCACACTCCCTAATTTCAAATTACTTTTACAATTACAATAAAGACTGTACAGTATTTGCATAAAACAGACACATAACTCAATGGAACAGAACAGAGAGCCCCAAAATAAACCCACACATATATAGTCAATGAATTTATGACAAAAGAGGCAAGAATTTGCAGTAGGGAAAGGACATTCTCTTTAATAAATGATGTTGGGAAAACTTGACAGCCACAGGCAAAGTAATGAAATAGACTAGTATCTTACACCATGCACAAAATTAACTCAAAGTGAATTACAGACTTAAAGAGATTAAGAAGTGTAAATTGGTAGTTACAAAATAGTCACAGGGACATAAAGTACAGCACAGGGAATCCAATAATACTGTAATAACTACGTATGGTGCCAGGTGGGCACTAGACTTATTGGGGAGATCACTTCATAAGTTATATAAATGTCTAACCACTATGCCGTACAGGTGAAACTAATATAAAATAATAACTGAATGTCAAAAAAATAAATAAATAAAAGTAAATAAATTCTAATGGATAAAAAAAGACTTGAATATAAGACTGAAACCCTAAAACTCTTAGAAGAAAAATAAGCAGGAAGCTCCGTGACATCTGCCTTGGTGATGATTTTTTGGATCTGACTGGCAACAGAAGCAAAAATAAGCAAGTAGGACTCCATCAAACTAAAAAGTTTTTATGTGGCAAAGGAAATCATCAACAACATAAAAAGACAACCTACTGCATGAGAGAAAATATTTGCAAATCACATATCTGAGAAGGGACTAACATGCAAAAATATATATAAGAGCTCATACAACTCAAGAGCAAAAAACAATTTGATTATAAAATAGGTAGAGGGTCTGAATAGACATTTTTCCAAAGAGGACATACAGATGCCCAATAAGTACATGTAAAGATGCTCAGCATCACTTGATCATCAGAGAAATGCAAATCAAAACCACTGTGAGATGCCACCTGGCCCAAGATTGCTAGCTGTGTTGCTATGTGAACCTGAATAATGATCTCTGCATCTTTGTTTCTTCATCTGTTAGCAAACAGATGGGTTTAAAAATATGGTCAGTGTAAGTGAAGACAGGAGAAGTTGTGAGATTGAGAGAAAGATAGGAAATTTAGGACCAGAAGAGAATTGTTTTTAAAAAGAATCTGACTAAAATCTCAGATCTACTCCTTGTAACAACGTAAAAACCTCAGAAACAATCTCCAAGATATATGTGAGAACTTGGCAGAGGGTGGACAAGACGTTAAATATAAATGAGAACAGGAGGGATTATTTAATACATGATTTAGCTCTCATTGTGAAAAAAGAAAAATAGATTAATACCTCACCTCATACAGATGGATAATTTTAGATGGATTAAGGACCTGAATGTGTAAAATAAACTTTCAGAATTATTAGAAGGAAATACAGGAGAATATTTTTACGTCTGCAGGGGAGAGATTATTTCTCAGTCAGTACACAAAAAGGATAGTTCATAAAGGGAAAGATTACATTAAGAAGTAAAATTCTTTTATGCAAAAGCCATTATAAAGTTAAGATACAAACCCTGAACACATATATTTCAACACATAAAAGAGCAAATATGTTGGTTTCCAGACCATATAGTTGGAGAATCCTTACAAATCAGTATAAAAAAGATGAACAACTGACTTCAGAAATGAATAGCAAAGGGTACCTTCAAGTAGCAGGCAAAGGAGATTTCAAGGACCAATTAATATAAAAAGAGATGCTATCCTTACTAACAATTAGGAGAAATGCCTACTAAAACAGAGATACCATTCCTCACCCATCAGAATGGCGAAAATAAAGTATGGCTCTTCACCTACTGGGCAAGATGAATGGAATGGAGAATTTTCCTGGGTTTCTGGGCGTGCAGTCTCCACACCACTTTAGAAAGCAAGTTGGCAATGCCTGGTAAAGTTGAAACTGTGATCCAGGAAGAAGCAGTTTTACCCTTAGACATATTCCCTAGAAAAGCATTTGCAGCAGAAGCCCTTTACAGGGACATTCACTAAAGCATCTTTGTCATGGCAAAACCTAATGTTTGTTAACGGAGGAAAAATACAATGAATTTCCTAGGTTTGTATTTTGTTTCCTTCATTGCTGTGTTCTCAGCCACCAACCAGTACAGTTCCAGGAACATTGTTGGTGCACATAAATATTCATTAAATGAATAAATATGGGGAAAATAGCAGTTAAAAATGAATACAGAGTACATGGGGCAAAAGTAGGTTTACAGTTGTTTGTATGGAAAATAATACAATAATTAATAAATAACAATGCAAGAATAAACTCTGTGTTTCCTGTACTCACAACTGTAAATCTACCTTTGCCCCACTCTGCAAACTAGATCTGTATGCATCAACATGGTCAGGTTTCAGATACTGTGTTGGGTGAACAAAATGATCTTGGAATATGTATCCTATGGTACAAATTTAAGAAACATAAAGCAATAATGTATGTTGTTTATAAATACCTAAAAAGTAAAGGGAAAACAGTAGAAATCAAGAATATGGTAGATGAAATTTTTAAAATTTATTTACTGGGTTTAAAAGTTAAGTCAACATCATAAACCATAGAACAAAAAGACAAGAAGATAAAATATGCGAGAGAAAACTTGTTGAGCAGGGACACCTAGTCTTAGCTGTCCAACATCTGATTAATAAGTACTTCAGAAAAAAAGTGGGGACAACTGGAATAGCATAAACAATGAAATATATTTTTTAAAAAAATAAGTGTTCCAAATAAAGACAAGAAGTACAGTATTTGAAGAGATTAATAATACCTAACATTTTACTGAGTGCCTATTATATGCCAAACACTGTACTGAGTGTTTTACATGTATTATTTCATTTAATCTTTAAAATAGTCCAGTGAGGTTAGTACTGTTATTATCTCCATGCATAGATGAGGAAACTAAGTCACTGAGGCTGAATAACTTGCTCAGAATTACATGACCAGTAACAAATGGAGCATAGATTAGATCCCAAATCTTCCTGGTCCAAAAACTTGTGCGTTTAGAAAATATGAGCACATTTTTGAAAACATAAATTAATTACTAACTATAATATCAACATCCAGAGATATATTTTAATGTATCTCATTCTCCCAATATACCTTCTCTGTGTGGTACATTTTTGCATTTCTTAACAATGTGGGGATCATACATATATGTTATATATTGTTTGGTAACCTCCTTTTTAAATTTAAGAATATATGACTTATTCCATATGATCCAATATTCTTCTGCATTATCAATTTTACTGTCTGCTTGGTATTAATTTATTTATTCAACCAATATTTATTGTTGTACAAGGCACTTTTCTAGACCTTTGTACTATATAAGTGAACGAGCAAACAAAATCCCTGAAGTTGTGGAGCTCACATTTCAGTAGGGGGAAATAATAATAATAAACAGAGTGAGTGAAGTGTTTATCATGTTGGGAGCAGACATAGACCACCTGGATTAAATGATACAGCAGTTTACAGGGATCAGGAGAGCTAGAAGAGCGGTGGGGTGATTGAAGTTTTCATTGAGAAAATGACATTTGAGCCAAGCCTCGGTGGAGTAAAGGAGTAATCGCTCTTATAAAATTGAGATATAATTCACATACCATAAAATTTGCTTCCTTATTAAAGTGTACAGATCAGTGGCTTTTAGCATATTCACAAAGTTGTGCACCTATCACCACTATTTAATTCCATAACATTATCATCACATCCTAAAAAACCCTGTATCCTCTAGCAGTCACTCACCACTGCCTTCTCCCACAGCCCCTGGAAACCACTAAACTGTGCTTCACCTGTGCTGGACATTTCACTCAAATAGAATCATGTAATATGTGGCCTCTTGTGTCTGGCTTCCTCCACTCAATTCCTACAGGGTTTTCCCAGTTTGTAGTATATATCATTACTTTATTTCTGTTATGGCTGAATAATCTCCCTTTGTGTAGATATACCACATTTTGTCTATCCATTTATCCATTGATGAATATTTGATTTAGTTCCACTCTTTGGCTATTATGAGCAAGGCTGCTTTGAATATTCATGTACAAGTTTGGGTGAGAATACCCATTTTTAATTCTACTGGGTGTATGCTAGAGGTAGAATTGCTGAGTCATATGGTAACTGTATATTGAACTTTTTGAGGAATTCCCAGGTTGTTTTCCAAAGTGGCTGTGCCAGGCAGAAAGCATGTAAAGCACAAGGAACAGCCAGTGAAAGGCACGTCTACAGCACAGCAGGGAGGCTCCTGTCACTGGACCGGACCAAGGGAATCAAAGACGGAGTCAGAGACAGGATGGCAGCAGGGCTAGAATGTGAGGGCCCTTTAGATCATTGTCAAAACCTTGGCTTTTATTCTGAGAGACATGGGGACCATCGCAGAGTTTTGAGCAGAGGGATGTTGTGACCTGGCTTCATTTCTTAAAAAATCGTAATGGCTGCCATGTGGAGAACAGACTATAGAGGAAGGAAGATTAGGAAACCATTGTAGTGATTTAAGCAAGAAATAATAATGGCTCAGACCAGGGGGGAAGCAGTGGGGGCAGTCAAAGCAGTGAGATTCTGGATATGTTTCGAAAGTGCAGCCAACTAGATTTTCTGTTGGATTTGGTGATAGTGGTAAGAGAAAGAAAAGAATCAAGAATAATTACAAGTCTTTGGCACCTGAGTATCAGGAAGGGGAAGATGCCATTAACTGAGATGGAGATGACTACGGATAGAGCCGTTTTTGTTGGGGGTGGTGGGTTCAGAAGTTTGGCTTTGACATGTTAAATTTGAGAAGTTTGTACTCAGCCATGAGTTATTAAATAAGCAACTGTACATGCAAGTGTGGATTAGAGGGGAGAGATCTGGGATGGAGATATAAATTTGGGATTAACCATGTTGAGGATTCTGAAGGGACTGAGTGTGGATAGAGAGGAAAAGAGGACCCTGGACTATAAACCCCAGACTTTCTAGCATAAGGTGATAGTGAGAATGGGAGAACTGAAAAAGGGCATCCATGAGGTAGAAGGAAACCCAATCAAGTGTTGTACCCTGGAAGCCAAGTGAAGAAAGTGCATTAAGATGGAAGAAGAAAACAATTAGGTCAAATGCTGCAGAGAAGTCAAATAAGATGATAGACTACTGGATCTAGCAACATGGAGATAACTGACCTTGATGAGCAGTTTCTTAGGAGTAGTGGTGGCAAAAAGCTGATTGCATTGGCTGTAAGAGAGAAAGAAACTCTTCAGGGTAATGGATAGGCTCATCATCTTAATTGTGGTAATGATCTCATGGTGCAGACATATATCAAAACTGATCAAATTATGCACTTTAAATTTGTGCACTCTAGGATACTTGAGTTAGACCTTAATAAAGCTGAAAAAGAGATAATGGGAAGAGAGAAATGAAGAAACTCCCTTGTGAGGAAATTTGTTTCAAGAGGATCAGAAAAATGAGGTAATAGCTACAGAAGAAATAGAGGAAAAGAGGGACCTTTTTCTTTTGTGGTGGAAGAAATAACCGTGTGTGTGTGTGTGTGCGTGTGTGCACTGCTGGTAATGAATGGTTCAGTAGGAGAGAGAAACTGATGATGTTAAAGAGGGGGAAGTTGCTAGAGTGAACCCTATAGAGAACATGAGCCCGCAGGGTGATGGGATCTAGCACACAAATGGAGAATGGGAGACACAGGTGCTTCACTGATGGGGGCAGGTGGAGAGGTAGAGAATGGCCATGTACAGATTCCACTAGGGGAGGAGATAGGGTGGTAGGTGTCTGTGGATATTTTCTTAGGATTGCCTCGCTTTTCTCTATGCATCAGGAAGCAAGGTCATCACCTGAAAATGAGGAGGGGGGAGAACGTGTTGGATGTTTGAGGGGGAGAAAAAGTCAATGTGAAATCAAATCATTGTCAAGGAAAGTGGCAATATGTAAAGGAGTGGAGTGAGGAATGATTATTGGGCAGCATTTAAAGCTTATGACTCTTGTGATCATGAAGTTTCATTCAAAGCAGTGGTGTGTTTCTCCCAAGCCATGTTCATCAGGAAGGACCAGGAATGGAGTTGGCAAAGAATTGGATCATGGTTTCACCAAGAGACCAGACCAAAAAGAGAGGTAAAGGAGTTGTGGGTACGTGCAAGAGATTAATTATGATGATGGGCCATTTGTATAAACTGGGTTAGGATGAAAGAAGGGACATTAAGGAGGTGAAGGAGAGGGGAAATGTTCTAGAATCACTGGATTGGAGGTCCCGAGGAAATCGAAAGATTGTTGGAGATGAGTTACTGAGGGCAGTGAGCTGGAAAGGTAGAAGGTGATGGGTCAGAGCAGATGCATAACACAGTAGTCCATTGTGTGGATGTACAGAGTTTCTTTAACCAGTCGGCCCCTTTGTAAGATAAACCTATAGGATCGTAGAAGCTATCTTCTTTACTTCTGCCACCTCTTGTATCTTAGTCATTGCTGCCTCTCCTTGAGATCCCAGGGATTTCTGGAAGGTTCAATCTCTTCTTTCTGAGATCCCAACCTAATTATTCTCTGTAAATACCTTTGCTTCTCTGATCCCAACCTTCTATAACACCTGCCCTTGAATTGTGCTGAGGATTCTGTGGCTCCTCTGAGGAATGGAAGGGAAATGAGGGGAAACCAGTGCACTTGCCACATGTCCCTCCAGGGTCTCCTTGAAAACTACTTACCCTGTCATGTGTTCTTTCATTCAGTGTATTGTTTCTTCAGGGAGAATGGAGGTTATCAGAGGCTAAATTGTCTCTATTCCTTTTGTGTTTCTGCACAAGCTCTAGCCTGGTGTGCACAGTGGATGCTCAGTTAACAGATGGAGTGAGCAACTGGGCAGTCCCATCGAAGGTAGCTGCAGAACCCTGCTGTGGCCCACCCTGGACCCGGTGAGAAGGGCTCTCGGTTGTGCTTTGGGAATGGAACTGGGCAGTTCTTGGCTTGGCTTTGTTTTATTAATGCAGGAAGTGTATATTGCTTTCTTCCTTCACTAAAAATGATTTTGATGAGTGAGAATGAAAGGAAAATGCAGTTAAGCCAAGAAGTGGGTACCTGCTGATTATTGATAGGGATGTCTTCTCTGACCAAATACACACTTGTCCTGTTTAGGGAATCCGTTCTCACATTGGCTACCCGCCCCCACCGTCCCCATAGACACATCCTCCCAAACCCACATGATAGGTGGCCTCTAATAGCTGTGACTTTAGTGACTACCTGAACTGGGCATGTGATGACCTGCACAGGGCAAAGATATTCTTTTAGTCTTTTACTCCCTTACCTTCCTCAGTAAAATCAAGGATTTAAGAGGTTATTTTTAGCCACTTTTGTCAGGAGGAAAAGGAGGAAAGGGAAAGTGAATGAGCTTGGATATTCTGCTGCAACTTCCTGTAAAGAACGAGCTTTAAAAAATATCCTTGGGGAAAATTAATTCCTTTGTCAATAAATGTCGGCAGATAATCTAGTGCCAATTGCATATGCCTGGGGAATGTGCCTGTGGAAACTCAAGGAAACTAAATCATCACGTGACGTGTTGCTTGTTTTTTTTTCCCTCCCAAACACTGACCAGGCATCTGCCATTACCTTCCATTTTTTAAATTGCAAAGGAAAAAGAAATGCCAAATTGTTTTTGCAACTCCAAAGGGCAAATTGGATATGTTTTGACATATGTTGAAAATAAATTATACTAAAATTTATTCACATATTCAATTATCTTTCTGGGACACACCAAACTAAATGTCAATTTCACTTCTTGGTCCCCTGTGCACCACACCACTGACTGGCCTTTGGAGACTTTTAGTGCTGGAGTTTGACTCTCCGTCCACACTGAGCTTAGTAACAACAAGGCAATCAGAGGTCCTTAGTACCCCTCCCCGCTCATTTACAGACCTACCCCTACTTAGAAGAAACACTCTCCCTTCCTGGCCTTGGCTTTTGGTCACTTGCATGGTCTGTCAATTACCCTGGCTGCTAGACAACAGATAAAGGCTAGGGTCCTACCTGACCCAAGGAGTATCTTTTCATTGGAAGCTAAAAAGCCTCGGAAACCCAAGGCAATAAATCCCTAACTGAGACATTTCATCTCCCAAAGTGGGAGAAAGCAATGCTGGCCAGGTTTGTCATATCTCCCCACTTTCAGCCCCGAAGCTCACAGGAAGTTTCCTATTGGAACCAAAGCAGGAGCTCTCACACTTTAATGGCAGCCCTCAGGAATAAATTTCACAAGGCAACCCTGTACACACAAACACAAAACTTACCTTGCAGTGTACAATGGATGGCAGTGCTGTTTTTTAAATCCATTTTCATTGAATTCTGTATCTTTTTTGTGTGTGTGCTGCTGAAGACTTACTAACTTGATTTCACAACCTACTATGGGTCACTACCCAGAGTGTGAAAACCACTGCCCTAAACTAGCTGAGTAGTGGTGTAATGTGTGCATCCACTCCGTGGTTAACCCATGAGTCTGAGGAGCCAGGCACAGTGCTGAGCACTTTACCTGCAGCTTCACAACCACTCCAGAAGGTCTGAGTACTGTAATGACCCTCCTTTTACAGATGAGGCTCAGCTGAAGTAAGAAGCTTGTCTGAAATCCCCAGCTGGCAGAGCCAGAATTCAAATGTCACCCAGTACAATCCCACTCTCATAACCCTGACCCTGCCTGCTCGAAGCCCACTGGTAGCCACCCACTGCTCTCAGGGTCAAGTTGAACTTCTCACCTCTTCAGCTCTATTCTTCTCTCTTCCCTCCTACTTTGAACCACTGCCTTACAGGAACTTCCTTTGGCTGCTCTAACACCCTGGGGTTTGTGTTACCTCTCCCAGGAACTCTCTCCTCCCTCCCCTTGGCCTGGCTATCTCCTCTCATTACTTAGGTCTCAGCTTAAACTGGAGGCACTCATTTCTCCAGGAACCTTCTCCGAATGTCTCCGCCCACCCCCACAACCAGGATAAGTGCCTCCCTATATGCTCCCAGACTAGTCTCTTCTGTCTCCCTTCTAGCACCTGTGCCATCTTATTATTTTGCTTCTATATCCAACACTGATAAATGTTCAACAACCAGTTCTCTGAGGGAAAGGGGAAGAGAGGAGTGACTTGGAGCATTTGCTGGTCTCCATAGTGTAAAATACTTCCAACTGTTACCAATTTCAAGCCATTGTTATGGCTTCACTGAATATAAATTTGGAAAGAAATCGATGAGATGGCAGAAGCTGGCTCCAGCACACCAGTGGGTTTCTGTCTTGTCTTCTCTGACCAGGGAAGCAGAACACTCATCTTTGTCTTGCTGACCACTGAGTATTTCCTCAGTGAATAGAAAAAAAAAAAGGAAGGAGGTGGCAGACAAGAAAAGGCTCTGCTCTTCTGAGAAATATTAAGGTTATCAAATGTATTGCTTCTTCACAATGAGTAAGGAAGGAATTGGAGAGAAAAGGATGAAGACTGTATGTAATAAAAATAATAACCCACAATCACCTCTTCCTTTTAGACTATAAAATGCTTCCACATACATTGTCTCATTTGATCATTTTTGCAAAAATGTTATCAAGATTAGTGTTATTTAATAAATGAAGAAACTGTCGCCAAAAGGTGAAGTGGTCTTTCTAGGTTCACAGAGTTCACACCTGAGCTAGAACCAAGGTCTCTTGAATTCTAGCCCCACATTCCTTTACTATTCAAGTGGCTTCCTATATCAACATACCTTCTCAGGGTGTGAAAGCAGATGTTTGGACATATGCAGGAATTGGGAGTAGGGAGGGTGATGGCGCAGGGAAGGACGAAGACTGTTCAGGCTTGATCGTTGTTGTGTGTGCCTATGTGCACATCTAACACAGATTCTGGACAACAGAATACCAAGTAAGCAACAGAGCCAAGAATGACAAGGACATTTAGTACAGTTGTCTGTCATTATCCTGGGGGTATTGGTCCCAGGGATCCTCCCGCCCCCTTGAGAATACCAAAATCTAGGATGCTCAAGTCCATTATATAAAATGGTGTGGGATTTGCATATAATCTACACACACCCTCCCATATAGTTTAAAGATTTTATTTATTTTTTAGAGAGAGGGGAAGGGGGGGAGAAAGGGAGGAGAAGAAACATCAATCAGCTGCCTCTCATACTCAACCTAACTGGGGACCAGACGCACAACCCAGGCATGTGTTCTGACCAGGAATCAAACCCGCAGCCTTTCACTTTGCAGAGAGACACCCAACCAACAACTGAGCCATACTGATCAGGGCCTCCCATGTAAAGAGATACTTTCAACCATCTCTAGATTACTTATAATACCCAATACAATGTAAATGCTATATAAGTAGTGGTTATATTGTATTTTTTAGGGGATAATGACAAGGGGGAAAAGTCTGTACATGTTCAGTGCAAATGCAACCATTATAGACCTAACTACATAGTAACTGTCAGCAACAATGTAACTTTATGCATATATTTATATATAATTTATATAAATAAATATATATAATATATATGTGTGTGTGTATATATATATCCTGTTTGCAGTTGTTGGAATCTGCAGCTGTGGAACCTGCAGATGTTCAGGGCCAACTGTATTGGGAGGGGGGATTGTGGATTGTGAGTAGTCGAGAGCAGGGGTCGAGAATCTGATACCTGGGTTCAAATCCTGTTCTACCACTTTACTCTGTGACCTTGTCCCTGTAGCCTTTTGGGGCCATCATTTTCTGCTATTAATAGTAAGTTTTTTAAAAAATGGTCCCTGCCTCGAAGGATTGTTGTAAGGGTTAAATGAGATAATACATGCCAATTGCTTAAAGCAGTGCTTTAATGTTATATGAACACTGAATATTACTTTTATATCTTCTATTGCCTTCTCCTCCCTGCCATGGTTCCTTTAAGACACTGAGGTAATTTAGCCTCCTGTATTGATGTAAATCATAGGAAAAGAAAACCTTGCCAATAGTGTAGTGCTGCTCGTATGAGTAGGGATACAATGCCACCCAGCATCTGAGCTCAGGAGTGTTGTAGTAAGTGTTTCTGAGGAAGTTTCAAATGTGTCAAAAGACTGCTCTGAGATAGTCACAGACTTAGCAGGAAAGCCAATGACCACTTGGGCTCTTCTTAGCGAAAGATCTAATAATTTCCCTTCTCCATGCAAATTCACCGTGGCTTTGCATGGCTATGACATGCTTTTCAAAGTACAGTCGCGAGTAAAATGTACAGAGACATTAAACTCCATCTGACACAAATCCTCTACCATTTGCTCACCATGGCTGCTGTGTAGTTATTTCTCTGTGTTTTATCCGTATGTCTGTGTCCACAGTCTTCACTTAAGAACGTAAACCCCTTTAGGACAGAGACTTTGCTTTTTCAAACCAAGACAATAGTTTTTATATTTTTAAATAGTTTTCTTTTACAAAACTGAAAACAGACTATTGTTTTGTGGCATGAAAATTTTATGACATTCACATTTCAGTATCTATGAATAAAATTTTGTTTAAAGTTTTTAAATAGTCATTTGTTTTCTATGGTCTATGTCTCCTCCTGCCACAGTGGCAGAGATGGGTAGTTGTGACAGAGATCCTTGGCCTGCAAAGCCTAAAATATTTATTATCTGGCCCTCTACAGAAAAGATCTACTGACTCCTGACCTAGAATAACTAGTAAATCCCTAAAAAGTTAAGGTTTTATCGGTAAATACTACAATAGCTATATTGAAATTTGAAGGTTTTTATTGCTTCATAAACCACACAGGGAACAGTGGAAAGTGTGCTATTTTTGAAAGCCATAATATGATTAAATAGCTAAAAATGCTCAAGAAGGCTTTGTTTCCATCTCTAAGATAGCTGCGAAGGGGTTACAGGTTAGGCCAGAAGCATTAGGCAGAAGACGGCAACTTTGAATGTCGCGCAGCACCATGAGCGTGTAAACCAGCAATAAAAATAGCTGGTATTGCACAGAGGGGTGAAAACCTTGAGTCGCCCAACACATGCATTTCCAGCTGATGCCCTGCCTTCTTGTTTCCGCTCTCACAATGTAAACCAGTGTCTTTTTCGTGATCTATTTCTGTGGGTTTTGCCCATTAAAATGGCTTCCAAGCATAGTACTGAAGTGCTGTTCAGTGTTCCTAAGCACGAGAAGGCTGTGATGTGCCTTATGGAGAAAATATAAGTTGCTTAAGTTTCATTATCTATCTTACATGAGATGTTAGATGAGTTTCATTCAGGCATGAATTATAGCGTTATTGGTCCTGAATTCAATGTTAATGACTCAACTATATATTAAATAATGTGTCTTTAAACAGAAACACACATAAAACAAGGTTATATATTGATCATTTAATGAAAATGGGAGCAGAGGCTTGCAGGAACCTAGCCGCATGTTTCCCGTAGGAGTCAGTATTTACTAACTCAGTGTTCTCGGCAATTTACAGAACATAACCACCTCAAATAACAAGATCAGCTGTATTTGGATCACCTTTCTATTAAAATCTTCGATTTGGGGCTTAAATACATTTAGACCAGAAGCATCTCTGACTGTTAAAATTACAACTGTTTTTCATAATTATAATCATTTTCAAAGCACTAAGAGGAATTTCTTCAGTTCTTCCAATATAATTACAGTTCTCTATTTTATTTATTAATAATGTACCATGTTCCAAAAGGAATCATACTGAAGGTTGATCACCCAGCATAGATGATATAGGAAAGGGTGGAGGATAAGAAGGAAATGAACACATAGTAGCCAGGGGAGTGGGAATAAGTGTTCTCCCATCCCACCCACTCCTGAGACCTTTCATCCACCCTGGCCCGTTAGGACCACTTAGCGAAGCCTTCCTTTCACATGAGGAGGAAAGAGCATGAAATGGGAGATTACATGGATGAGACGCTGATCCTCACTTTTTCCTACAGGGAAAGCATACCCAAGGGTATGGAGTTGTCAATGAAGAAATGATAAAGATAGTGTTTAAGCTGAGGGTCATCTGCTGTAATTAACCCTAGCATAAAATTATGTTTGTTGTAGAATTGGATGCTAACAGGGATTTGTGCCTGTGCTATTATTACACATTATCCAAAAAGGGGGAACCCTCCGGCAACCTTCCTAAGGTTTTCTGAGAAAAAGAGCCATTTGCAACTTTAGTGACTAGTATACCCACATAATTCATGTGCATTCAAGGAAAGGACAACCTTAGACTTCCCCACTTCTAAATACCTGATTTGACTAGCAAAGGAGATCACTGTATCATTTTTCTTGTTGTTTTTAAGCAATAAGGAAAATTATTTCTTTTAGCCTCTGCAAAACTGAGGAAATACTACATTTTCTTCATAGTCAAGCACTTGTGGAATTGTTTTCCCTCAAACCAGATTCTCATTTCCTGTAATTCAGGACTGCTCACAGAACTTTCTTGTCTACAGTTCTAAAGTGCCATGGAGGAAAATTAAATCATTGCACAAGATGGGAAGTAGAGGAGGTGTGACACCTAGAAAAATGTGTGATGACTCACACATATGAAGGGGTTTCGTCCATAACATGAGACTTCAGAAATTTTAAGGAAGCTGATTAAGTTCTGTAGAATCAGATCAACAGAGCTAATAATTGTGCCCTATTGTCTTCTAAATTAGTAAAATGTGAACTGAAAAAATCTGAGATACTCATCAATGGCATCAATTGCTGAAATCATGAAATCTTACAGCCATTACACTGTCTCGCCAAATCATTAAATACCAAGAATTCTTCCTATTTCGAAACTTGAATCTCATCAAAAGAACATGTACTTTTTCTTTAAGTATCCAATTGTACTCAGTGTTATTGGGAAACTCGGGAGTTTTCAGGAACATGCTTGTCATAACTGGAGAAATCACCTACTTTGTTAACTCTTACTTTGGGGGGAGAAAGGTTTTTCACTTTTTTATTCCCCTTTTTTCTTCCATCTCACCTCACTCTCACCTCAGCCAGAATGACTGATGGCACCTTGCATCATATAGGTACTTAATCAACATTAAATAATAAAAGGGGTAGTGAGTCACAGAAAATTTGAGTCAAAAATGCATCTATCACGTACTTCCACTCATGTTAGGATGCAGAGAAAAATCATAAAATTCCTTTCCTTTGATTTTCTCATTTGTGAAACAGTGAAAATATTCTCCAGTTCTCCTAAGGTCACATGGTTTCAATGTACAGTTAATGGCCAGGCAATTTGGATATATAAATCCCAAAGAGGCTGTTTATTACAGCTCCTGTTTATAGATTTGTCTTCTCTAGCAAGGATATGACTCACGTGAAATATATGGATTTTTAATGTCAATCTGGCATGTTTCTGGTGAAAAAGAAAAAAGCCAATCAAATGTTAATTTAAGCACATTGTATTTATATGGAGAAAAAAAAGAGAGAGAGACAGAGTAGTATCCTGTCTGGGTCATTTTGTCTCTCCACTGTTGACATCTGTGGCTGCCCCCAAGGCGGGTAGAGAAGCCACAGGAGGTTTCTTTCAGTCACTAACCTGCCTCTTCCCACTAACCACGCTACTTCCTGGAGCAGGCTGCCTTGGAGAGGGTTTGCTCATTTCCCTCCCTGGATATCTGTAATGTCATGTCCGCACCTATGGAATAAAGGAAATCCTCTTGGTTGCTTTTTGGATTATTTATGACGATGGCACATGCTTTTTTAAAATTTTGGTAGGCTTGCTCTGGTTCAGGTTTGTTGTCTCGGGAAGTGATTTAATATGCTTCCCTTTCGGAGGGTTATACAATGTTATTTATTTATTTATTTTTCTAGATATGATAAAAATATATTTTATTTTAGAAAATTTTGAAAATACAAAAAAATTCAATAAAAGTAAAATAAGGATAACTTCTTACCCAGAGAGAACCACTATTTATATATGGATATATCATTTTTCTCTTTGGTAGTTGAAATTATAGATATAAATATTTTATATCCTACTTTGTTTCACATAGCCTTCTATTTTATCTTTTAGTGCCATTAAACATCTATTATAAAAGCAATGTTAATAGCCCTACTAATGATCCATTATATTGGTATATTCTATTTAACCTTTCCCCAAATTTTCAACAACTGTCTTGTGCTACTAGAAAGGAATACTGTTAATATTTCTGATTATGTCCCTAAAATAGATTCCTAAAAGGAAAGGCACAGCCATTTTAACGGTACTAATACATACCGCTAGATCACTTTTCAGTGTGTGTGAGGGCTTCTCACCCCTGCTGAGGAGAACCTGTGTCATCTCTGCTCAGCACATGCTAGTCATCCACACCCTTAATGTGGGATCAAGGGTCACAGATTACTTTTCACATAGCCTGAGCATCATCAAAAAGGTAATCAGGAATTTGCTTAAATTTTACTTTATGGACTTCATATATATATAAAACTTTTACACTTTTTAAGTTATCAGCTCTTTGATTGTTTCTACTATATTAATCAGCATTCTTCAGAAAATCATAACCAGTAGAATAGGAGACAAATAGAGGTAGACAGATGATAGATAGATAGGAAGGAAGGAAGGAAGGAAGGAAGGAAGGAAGGAAGGAAGGAAGGAAGGAAGGAAGGGAGGAAGGAAGGAAGGAAAATTTATTGTAAGGAATTGGCTTATGTGATAATGGAGGCTGACAGTCCCAAGATCGGCAGCATGAGTTGGCAAGCAGGAGACTCAGGAGAGCCGAAGGTGTAAGTTCTAGAGATCTCAGTTCTCAGTTCTGAGATCCCAGGACAGCCGATATTTCAGTCTGAATCTGAAATACTGATGTCCCAGCTCAGTGGCAGTCAGGCAGGAGGAATTCCCTTTTCTTCAGGGGAGAGTCAGCCTTTTGTTTTATTCAGGCCTTCAATTGATTGGATGAGGCCCAACCACATTAGGGAGAACAATGTTTTACTGTCTCTCAGTTTAAATGTTAAACTTTTCCAAAAATACCCTCACAGAAACACCTGGAATAATATTTGACCAAATATCTGAGCACTCTGTGGCCCAGTCAAGGTGACACATAAAATTAACTACCACATTCTACATCTTATACCACCTTCACCTGTCTGTCTATCCTAACCAGCCACTACAAAAGAAAAAAATTTTTTTTAAATAGTAGATGTTTCCGGTGGTTTTGCTAGTTGACATCATTCAGATACAGAATGTGCAGGACTTCCTCAATTTGCAAATACAGTATGCTGTGACAAACAGAAACTTGACTATGTGATGGTTAGATTCCAATAGCAGCTCATAATCACCTAATAGTATTTCCGAATATGGAAGTAGTAGTATCATTTCAAATAGAACCAGCCATTTTGTCTTGAGTGGGAAAAATCTATTCATGATTTCCAAATCTGGGTGCCAGAAACATGCAGCCTCCACCATGCTTCTGCTTCACACAGCAAAGCAAGAACCTGGGCCTGGGTGCACAGGATGAGAAGACCTTTGAGCCCAAGATTCTTCTTTCCTGCACTTTCAAGATGTTATGGGTTGATGGGGAAATGGGAATTGCATTACCTCTGGAGTATTTTGGATCTTTGTCTACTCATTCAGTCATTTATTCATACATTTATTCTTCCTTTCATTTTTTAAATAATGTTCTCCATGTCAATTTAAGGATACTGTGTGCATATGGGTGAGTAAAGAAGAGAATTAGAAATTCTTTGTTTGAAATTGCAAGCCATTTCTAGATTAAGAGTTCAAATTCATGGCCTGCCTGTTAATTTTCCTAAATGATCTGCAGGTAGGATTACCTGATCTCTAGTTTGGTAAGAAACATCAGGATCATTCAAATTCAAGAAAAAAAAATATAATGTGAGAGATTAAGAAGTAAAAGTAGGTAGTTACAGAATAGCCATAGAGATGTAAAGTACATCCTTTACAGATGTAAAGGAGCAGCCAAAGAACCTATTCTCATGACCTATAGACGTGAACAATAGTGTGGGGATTGCCTAAGGGAGTGGGGGATGCTGGGTGGAGGAAGGTAAAAGGAGGAAAATTGCGATAACTATAATAGCATAATCAATAAATTATAATTTAAAAAATAGAGAAAGAGACTTCTGGCCAAGATGGAGGCATAGGAAGATACACTGTGCCTCCTCTCACAGCCAAAAGAAGGACAACGACAAATTTAAAAACAATCAATAACCAGAACTGCCAGAAAATCAAACTGTATGGAAGTCCAACAACCAAGGAGTTAAAGAAGACATACTTATTCAGACTGATAGGAGGGGTGGAGATGGGCAGCCAGGGCAGACAGGATGAGTGGCAAGGTGGTGGCTGGAGGACTGGGTGGTCCCACATTTGCATTCAGATAAACCAGGAGGAACAACTGAGAAGTGAGACAGACAGTGCAACCCAGGGTTTCAGCATGGGGAAATAAAGCTTCAAAACCTCTAGCTGTAAGAACATGTGGGTGTTGTGGTGGTGGGAGAAACTCTCAGCCTCACAAGAGAGTTTATTAGAGAGACCCACAGGGTCCTAGAACATACATAAACCCACCCACCTGGGAGTCAGCACCAGAAGGGCCCAGTTTGCTTATGGGAAGCAGGGGAAGTGACTGAAAGCCATCTGAGAGCCAAGCAAGCTAAATTGCTCCCTCTCTGACCACTCCCCCACATACAGCACCACAATGCAGTGACATGAGTTGCCCCGCCCTGGCGAATACCTAAGGCTTTGCCCCTTACAATGTAACAGGGGCACTGAGACAAAAAAATATGGCCCAACTGAAAGAACAGATCAAAGCTCAAAAAATAGAACTAAGCCACAAGGAGAGAGCCAACCTATCAGATGCAGAGTTACCAAAACACTGGTAATTAGGATGCTCACAGAAATGGTTGAATATGGTCACAAAATAGGGGAAAAAATGAAGGCTATGCAAAGGGAAATAAAGAAACATATAGGGAACCAACAGTAAAGGGAAGGAAACTGGTACTCAAATCAACAATTTGTACCAGAAGGAAGAAGTAAACATTCCATCAGAACAGAATGAAGAAACAAGAATTCAAAAAAATGAGGTGAAGCTTAGGAACCTCCAGGACAACTTTAAACATTCCAACATCCAAATCATAGGGGAGCCAGAAGGAGAAGAGGAAGACCAAGAAATTGAAAACCTATTTGAAAACATAATGAAGGAGAACTTCCCCAATCTGGCAAAGGAAATAGACTTCCAGGAAGTCCAGGAAGCTCAGAGAGTTCCAAAGAAGTTGGACCTAAGGAAGCACACACCAAGGCACATCATGATTACATTAGCCAAGATCAAAGATAAGGAGAGAATCTTAAAAGCAGCAAGAGAAAAGGAGATAGTTACCTACAAAGGAGTTCCCATTGGACTATCAGCTGATTTCTCCAAAGAAACCTTGCGGACTAAAGGGGCTGGAAAGAAGTATTCCAAGTCATGAAAGGCAAGGACCTACATCCAAGATGACTCTATCCAGCAAAGCTATCATTTAGAATGGAGGGGCAGATGAAGTGCTTCCCTGATAATGTCCAGTTAAGGGAGTTCATCACCAAGCCCTTATTATATGAAATGTTAAAGGGACTTTTCTAAGAAAAAGAAGATGATCAAAACTATGAACAGTAAAATGACAACAAACTCATAACTATCAACAACTCAACCTAAAAAAAACAAAAACAAAAATAAACTAAGCAAACAATGAGAGCAGAAACAGAATCACAGAAATGGAGATCACATGGAGGGTTATCAGCAGGGACAGGGAGGAGGGAGAATAGGGGAAAAGGTACAGGCAATAAGAAGCATAATTGTTAGATACAAAATAGACAGGGGGATGTTAAGAACAGTACAGGAAATGTAGAAGCCAAAGAACTTACATGACCCGTGGACATGAACTAATGGGAATGGGGGGAATGCTGGTGGAAGGGGGGTGCAAGATGGAGGAGAACAAAGGAGAGAAAAAACAGGATGACTGTAATAGCATGATCAATAAAATATTGTTTTAAATATATATAGAGACAACCATCAAATAGCAGAGATACCACCAGACTGCTTAGAAGTTAAGTGCTATAGAGGGTATTGTGTTTGCAAATGGGAGGTCTGTGTCAGCTATATGATCTTGTTGTTGTATTAAACCTGGATTCTGAATTTGATGTCAAGATAGTAAATTCATTTATTCATTCAATGAGTCAACAAATATTTTTAAGTGCACGTTTTTATGTGCCAGCCACTTGTGAAAAAGCAATGGTCTTAATAATATTGTTTTTTAAAAAATTAGAGAGGAGCTCGAGGGTATAGGGAAGGTTCATAAAGTACACCTTTTAATGATGGCATTGCCGTTAAGAAGATTGCTCATGTGAAGAAACTGTGTATGCTTTTGTAGTTTAAAAAAATAGTACAGTTCATTGAAGCAGATTCCTTGAAACTAATAAAAGAGGCTTATGGGAGTTGAAAAGAAATAAAGAGAATGACTTTACAATCATCTGTAGATACACAAGCATCTTTAAATGGCCTTTTTACTCTTTTTAATGAAAATATCCCAAAACCTCCACAGTAATGGGTAATTTGCCTAGGAACTCATCTTCATTATTTGTGTAACTTTTAATCTGCCTGCTTTTAGTTTCATTTACATCAAAAGCACTAAAGAGCTCTAAAAAGATACTAAAGAGAATGCCATGTTTAGAGCATAAAATCGTGTTATTGAATTTACCATAGAGATCATCATTTGTAAATCTAAGAGATGAGTCCAGTTTCTGAACAGGCGAAGCTAGAGAAATCAGCACGCCTCATTTGCATACATACACACCGTCATCGTGGATGGCTTTAGTTGCATTTTCTCTCCTAGCAGACAGGACATATTTTATGTCACCTTGAAAACAGAACTTAATAAAACTTAGGATGCAGTGTATTTTGGCCTCTTTCAAGTGTCCATATCCTTACGACCCAGATATACAAAAAGTTATGTTTCCCCTTCCACATATCCCTCTGTTTTATTAACAGAACATGCATTTCTCCCTAAGCTACCTAGTAAACATCTAAGTGGGCCCTGTGCTGAGTACTGTGTAAACAAGATAAAGAGATGCTGGGAATGTTGACATCAACAGACAGAAGTGGAATTACAAATTCAGTTTGGTTTTCTCCTTTATTGTTAGAAAAATGCAAAGAAATGTCCTCCCCAGAAAAGAGCCCACCATTCATTCATCTATATCCATCCTGCTAAGTGCTTCAGAGTTGCTACCTCATCCTGAGGCCAAAATGGTACCTGGCCCTTAGGCAAATCCAGGGAGGATAAAGGAAAGTTACAAAGAGCTAAGTGGCCTACCTGGCTTTTGGGAGTCTCATATTCTCCCTCTAGCAAAAACAAAGGGACACAGTATTCTATTCAGTATTGTACTGGTGCTGTGTTTTAAGATAATATTCTCTGCACACTTCCCTTTACATCAACACTTTATTTATTTAGGTGTACTTGGGTGTTTGTGTTCAGTCTCACCCCAGTGTTCCACTGGTAAGTTCTGGCTCATCTGCCCCAGTTAAAGGTCACAACATCTAGTGGCAGGATTCATCAGGCGCACCTCCGTCCCTCTCTGGAGCCTTATATAGTATTCTAATAATAATGAGAGATACCACTGATTGGGCACCCACTGGGCAAGGCACTTTACGTAACCTATGGGCTGATTGTACAACGACTCTGTAAGAAGTCACTGTCCTTTTTTACAGATGGGAAAATGGACATGCAGAGACATTAAGTTAGTTATCCAAGATTGAACCCCAGTAACTGGTAGCAAAAGCCATTATCCGAAGTAGTATCTGATTCCTGAGCTCATCTTTTTTCCTGCTCCTTCGTTCTGCTTCTCAAAGTACTGTGTTTTCTCCTATGTTAGTGTCAGTATTGTGATAAATGCCTTCTGGCTTGAGCAGAAATATCAAAAGCAATAGTGTACCCTAGTGATACTCGAAGTTGCTGTGACCATCACACAATAATTGAGCTAGCAATGCTTTCTGTGTTGCTAAGGTCTATGCTAAGCACTCTATATGCATTATTTTATTTAATCCTAAAATATGAGATGGGCATCATTTATCTCCGTCTTGAGGGAATAGGAAAGCTGAGATTCGTACCAAAGGTGGCAATTCCAAGGCTCACGTGCTGAATCACTGCAACAAATAGCATTCCCCCACCTTGTTTTTAAAAAGAAAATTGTAGCACTTTTCACTGGTGAGGCTGGTGACTTCTGGCTTCTGTCAGAGTTGACCATTGCCACTGGATGTGGTGGCACCTATTTCCTTCCCTGTTGTGCTCATGTTAGAAGTTTGCAGCAGTCCCTGGGCTCCATGGCTAAGTCCAGGATGGTAAGATTTACGGTGAATTGTTAGCATAAACATGGCATTATATTACAGTCATTGATTGAATAAGGTGAAGTTTTATTGTAGTGAAAATAGAAGATGGCATTATGGGTGGGGGCAGGGTGTGCACACATGTTGGAAGATTCGCTTTTATTTACATTAGCCAAGAGGTCGGGACCTGAAAATACAACTGGAGGGCCAGCTATCTGAGTAATAGTATTACTCCTGACAAAGAAGTGTTTACTAGAAGGATTCTCAGTAGTTGTTGAATCGCTTTTATTAGTTTATTTAAAGTATGCACTTCCCTTTTCACCTCAGTTTCAAAAGAGAGTATCTGCACTCTTTTCAGAATGTGTGAAAGTCCTCCATTTATAGAGCCATGGAAGATGTTTCTGCCAGTTCCTTGGTTCAGCAGCTCTCAGTGAGTTCCAGTGAAGCCAGAAAAGAAGTGCTTCCATCCTGCTCATGTGCTTGGCATGAATTTTTTAACTCATGTCCTTCCTGCTTACAGCAGCGACCTCCACACTGATAAATACAGGGCTGTTTAGGAATCTCCTCTGATTCCATTATTTTTCTTCCGACTGGTTTGTGATTCTACACTGAATTTCAAACTAAATAGAAATGCAGATGGGCACAAGAGCATCTACTTTTCCCAAAATGCACAGTTTTTCATGAGTATTTCCCTCTTGAAGTGTGTGGACAGAGGCTACATATTATCTTCCCATTATCACTCTGTTTTAATGTCTAACTGACAGATGCTTGTCAGTAAAACAAGGCGATAATGGGCAGAAAATGTCTCCGCTTTTAGAGAGCAAAAGAAGAAAGACCCTGGATTCCTATCTGTCTCAGAGACACGTGTCAGCCATTGTTAAAGAAGACTTATAAATGCCTCTGTGGGGAATACCTATGAGTGGCCTAAATGTTTTCACCCTTATTAGTAAGACGAAGAAAAAGGAGCTGTTTCCCATACACACGAAGATTTACCCACAGTGCGGATTCTTCCACCAGTGGAAGCTTGCCCAGTGTGTTAATGTGTCACCATTACAGCCCTGGAGCATGGTGTAGCCATGCCAGATGGCACCTGCAGATGTCACTGGATGGAATTGGCTTCCTGATGGGTCACAGACAAAGCTCAAGCTGAGACAGCTCAGTTGACCTCAACTAGTCATTCTGAAAAGGTGTAGTTCTGCCCACGTGCTTCCTCATGCTCGAGGTGCTTTCAGATGTGTCTAACAAATAATATGAAAGCAGAAGTCTACAGGGCTAAGTGACACCAAGTGATCTGTGTCACAATAAGCAAAAGAGAGGATATTTTAGAATCGTTCTCATTTTCCTAAAGGATCAGTAAATGCAGAAGGAGTGTTGAGCCTAAGGAAAGACTACATCAACCACAAAGATGAGAGTCAGATACCAAGACAGGTGAGGGAAACAGCACTTGGCTTTTCCACTGCGAGTGCTGCCAGATGGTAGGGACCATGTCCTCGACTAACTGTGTGCCCTTTAAACCACAAATCCAGTTCTCCATACTCAAGAGGAAGGATGATTAATGGGGCAGTGGTTTTTTATTTAAGTAAAGACAAGTGGACCTTTAAGAATAATATAAACAACAACAGAAACAATTCAGTCACTACAGGATGTAACTAAGGCACCAATTCCTTTCTCTAAAAACTGTAAAAGGAAAGAATTAAGCAGTGATCCTGCCTTTTCTGTGCATATTGTATTTGAGGATAACCAGATTGCACTGGTTGGTGCAGGAGAGATCTTCCCACGAGAATTCCAGCTGCTAAATGTGGAAGGGAAGCTAGAATTGGCAAAGCATAATTTTATAGCCCTCCCCGCAAATGAAGTAATTGGTACAAACAACTAATAAATGCATTCAGTCATCTGACCAGTAGGAACGTTAATGGAGAACTTCACAATGGAGGGCTCAGCTGATGTCACGCACACCCACTGGAAGTGGGATGACCACACATTAGGTGCCACCTGATGTGATGCGATGAAAAGTACAGTGCCACCTATGAGCTATTGCAGACTAAGAGTTTCCTTGCAGCCTAAGAGTTGAACTTAAACTTAATCAAACCAATTAATAAGTTTGCAGAAAATAAGGGGATAGAGGAACAAGTTAAATGGTACCTCAAGAAAAGAAATTAAGAATGTGGTTATTGAGACAAGGCTCACGAGGAGCCCTGTACAAGTTTCTTCAGCAAGACAATGGGGTGGAGGGAAAAAGGGGGTGGCTGTGTGCGAATGAGAGGGACTTCAGAGGCAGAACTTCCAGCTATTACACCGTGTTTGGGTCATTTAAACAAAGCAACTATAAGCAATTTTCTCAAGAGAGTTGGAGAAATTTGAATACAATTTGGGTATGAAATGATACCGAGGAATTTTTTTTTGGTTAGGTAGGATAATGGCTTTGTGGTTATATAAAAAATGTCCATTATTTTAGAAATTTATACTGAAGTATATAGGGGTAAAGTGACATAATTTCTGGGACTTGCTTCAAAGTCTTAATACAGTGAAACGAAAGAAGGGAGGGTGAAACAAGTGTGGCAAAACTTGACTTACTGGATGGGAGTGATGGCGTATGTGTAGGTGTACTGTAGTCGTCTCTCTGTTTGACATTTCTTGTGATAAGAATATTCAATAAAAGAATAACAGCTTTCTCACAGAGATGGTCATGAGATCCATTGGAGCTATGACTAGAAAAAGTTCATTACCTGATCATTAAAATTTTTATGATTTTTTTCCATTTATTAAAAAAACAGGGGAATGGGGCAGGATGGAAGAGGGCAAAGGCGGGGAAATTGAGACAACTGTAATAGAATAAGCAGGAATTTTTAAAAAAGAAAAAAGCAACTAGTTTTGTTAGATCTTTTGGGTAGTCACTAGAAATTAATTTCATTGCCATACATCAAGGAACTGGAGGAGACTTTGTGAAAGTGAATGCTGATCTGAGCTGAAATAACTTGCTTTCTTCAGCATCTGCAGTGGCTGGTCTTCAGGGACTTAGCTGGCTACATGTGTTTTCACATTTATTAGTGAAATTGAAGATTCAAGAGTAAAACACAGTCCTTGGGAACATTGTGTTAATTTGTGACATGCTAGAGATTTTTTAGCCCATGAAGCAAAAGCTCCATGGGGGCGTAACTGTTACTTTCACCCTGGAAGGCAGTGGAGACCCACTGTATTTATTAGGCACTTAGAGAATAGAAAATGCTGTGAAAATAGAAAAATACACTCCTACCATTGCTGTTAACAATGTAATTTTTGCCTGTTCTGAAAGAAAACTACCATTGAACACATTTAAAAGTAAAGGTAGACCTCTGTTTAATATTTGGTTGTTTTGTGTTGTATAATAACTTCATTCAGTGTCAATAGACAGTTGTTTTTGTTTTATCAAATAGGCTGGATCAGGTGAAGGAATTTCACTTATTATTTTTGGCAGGACTGGGTATGCAAAGAAATGAACAGACCAGGTATTTGATTTGGGGCCTTTTTTCTAAGTGGTTGAGGAGCTTAAGAGGAAGTCCTGGGGGCAAGACAGCCCTCTGTGTAAGCTGATGCACTGGGGCATTTTTATTTTATATTGAATTTATTGGGGTGACATTGGTTAATACAATTATATAGGTGTCAGGTGTACAATGCTATAATACATTATCTGTATGTTATATTGTGTGTTGACCACCCCAAGTCAAGTCCCCTTCCACACTGGGGCATTTCTAACAGGCGTTAAACGCTCAGCTCCCTCGAGGACTGTGAAGAGAGTACACTTGTTCCTTGTACTGAAACAGTAAAGCCAACACTCCCACAGGTGGGGGCTATGTAAGACTGATGATTGCCAAAGTCAAGGTGCATGGTGAGCTGGGACAGGCAGCCAAAGGAGCAAGTGCAGGGGGTTGGGGTGGGCATGTGCTCTGATTAGTAAAAATAACATCTCAGTGGAACCTTTGAAGGGGTCAGTACGCACTTTGCATTGAGCAGGTGCTTTGTATTGAGGTAAGTAGGAAGTAAGAAAAAGGCCTCTTGCCACTGATTTCCTGGTCCTCAAGAATCCAGGATATGTAACTGTGAAGAGGTTAGTGATAAAGTGATCTCAGGTAACTCAGTTCTTGGCTATGTATTATGATTTTCCTGTGCTTGTTTGTATCTTGATGATTTAAAAGACTGGACACATTTTAGGAAAGCAATAAATAGAATCTATGGTGTATGTACTTGTAGGAGACAGAGTAAAGTCATTCTGGTTGGGGGGGGAGGCAGAGCGGGCACGCGTGTCTGTGCTTTTTACCTATGTTCACACAAGTCTGTCAAAGCAGGTGTGAGCAGTTCTGTCCCCACAAGATGTTGGCCTGGGAAGACGGGAGGGTAGTGAGGAGGATTGCAGAGGGGTGGGCTGGGTGAGGGGACATAAGGCCAGGACCTGGAAGGGCCTGTCTTCACCAACATGGCCCGTGGCTGTTGTGAGATTACTCTGCTGCTCTGCGATCTTAAGCACTGCCAGTTACCAAGTGCCCTCCCGGTGCCAGGCACATACCTGCCACGGGGCCTCAGTGTCGAGAGGAAACCCAGGCTTAGTGCCAAGTAACTCCGTTCCATTAATAAGCTCTAGGTGGTAGTTCAAAGTCAGCACTCCATGATCTAAAACAAGGGCTGTGTCCCCTCTCCCTGAAAGGCTTCCGGGGGGTCCTGAATCCCCAGCCAAATAGGTAAAAAGGTGATGCAGAAGCACCCAAAGACTCTGACAGGCCTGTAAACCACATGTGAAAGAACATTAAGTTTGGTAGATTTTAGTAATTGAAACATAGGATGGGGGAGCCAGTCTGGAATGTCAAAGACAAAACTGAAAAGCAAAATCCTAGACTAAAGAATTTTAGTCTTTGCTCTGCATTGCCTTACTATTCCCTGGCAAGCTGAGTAACTTTGGTTATCCTTACAAGTATATAAAGGGTGACACAGCCAAATGTCTCTTGGGACCTCACAGGCCTGAAAGCACTTACAGAGGGGTCCCCTCATGCCAGCCTCATGGAAGGCAGAGCTGGGACACTGCCCTGTGAGCGGCCAAGACTGCAACCTCCTAATGAATGGTCTTGGTGAGATACAGATGGGGAAAGCCCCAAAGAACCCTGGTTTAAGATAAGGTGGCAGCTGGCTTTATTCCAGGGTACAGTGCAAGACTGGAGTTAAGAATTAGCACATCTGTACTGCTGGTGCTGGGTTGTTTGTGCAGAGGAGGGTGAGACACAACTTGGACTGAACCCCAAATCAACTTTTCCCCTGAGGGACATTCACTGACATGCTAGTAGAAAATGTGTATGAACCCAGAGACAGATTGGGAACTTCTCGTACTTAGAGCACGCTCAGCACTCACTTGCGGCTGCAGTGTTTTTCTCCTGGGTTGTTAGATATCCCGGTCAGCATGCCATGCCTTCCATACCTTTCCTTATGCTGGACAGGCAGCTGTTGGCACTGGACACACTGACTATCATTTAAAGGATACTCTTTTATTTCTCATCTCTGAGTAATGTCCCACGAACTTTTCATTCTACTTTGCCTGCTCTCCTCTGTTTTTTTAAACTTAACGGTTAACTTTTCTGACGTGCCCAAGCTCCCAGAACTCATCCAAGCAGCTCCACTCCCCCACCCGCTCACTGGGCTCAGCAGGGCTCTGGGCGCAGGAGCTGTTGTTATTTACAAGTGTAATTCAGCCGCCTCTTCGTCTTTGAACACGCGGGTTGTTGTGGTATTTTTAATTGCCATTTTCATCTATATAATTAAAATTAAATGAAAAAGTGGATAGCTTCCAAAATCTGAATTAATTTTGTAAGTACTGCTCAAGGGGGGAAAATATGTATAAATATGATAATTGTTACTCGATTCGCCTTCAGCAGAACTAGAGCATTTTACCTGGCTGAAAATAAAATATAGTAATTTAAAATTAAAAAAGAAAAAGATTAATCTGATACTTCAGTGACTGAGAATCAGAATTAATGACCTGGATGGGAAATGATAAATATCTCTAGATTCATTTCAAATAGTACACAAGGAATGTGTTATCATAACTCTCTCCAGATCCAACTTGCCTTCTGCTGGTCTGGATTTTTTTCTCCCCATGGTTCATCACTGGTGTTTACACATTCCTCAAGACAATGCCATTTACCCCAGATCAAAACCTCCTTCATGTTCGGAAATAGGCATTTCACCTGCTTATTCTGCTCTGTACGACCATGAGCACATGGCAGAGACAAGTGAGACAATGAAAAGAAGTTTCTTTTTTTTCTTTTTAATTCATTGGGCCAGCCAGTGTTTCACTTGCAGACTCATCAAGCGCCCAATGGACATGTTTATAAAGACCTGATGGTCACCTTATTTGGAACGACAAATCCTCCGCTGTACATAATGAGGTCAGTGAAGCATCCAGAAAAGAAATGTATAATTTGGTAGCGTGGGTCTGTAAGCACAGCCCTGCCATGGCTATTTAAGTTTAATGAAGCAGCTACTTTGCTGCTACACATTCTTAGTGAATAGCCTCCTTGGCGTGTTTTTGAAAACTTAAATGTTGCTGGTAATCATGTCCCAGCAATCTCCTTGGAGAGCTTTTGTGCCCTGTTCTCAGAAGAAATATGCCACTTTTATATGTTAATGGTTTTGGAATTAGTCATTTGCTCCGTTTTCACTGGGAAGCAAGGTCACTGTGTGATTCCCTGTCTGCCTTCATTTTCCCTGAACACTCAGGATACTCAAGTTGTTTCACCAGCCATGCAGTGCACTGTCTGGTTACAACATGCCTGAAAAGCCAGGGAAATATTCTGTCAAAGAGTGTTCCTATTCTCAGGGGCTTCTTCGAATCCACAGTCTGAAAACCTAACTCAGAGGGGAAATTTCCTGGACAGGCCATTATTGCTACACTTTCCCTGTTTCAATCACCAACCAACTTGTATCACCCATCCGTTCGTTGGTCTCATTAGAGGAAGCCTTGCTCCCTGAGTGTGAGATGCTCGAAGAAGGCTAGGGATATTTTAGAGATCGTTTTGGAAGCAGATGTGCTCAAGTAAAACTAAGGTCAGGCTTCTGAATCCTGGGCCAGTGTTGACAATGTGCCCCCTTGTGAGAACAGCAGGAAATCTGGCCCTTCCATGGTTGGGCAGTTTCATCCCCCAAATTTAAGGCATCGGGTGGTTTTCCCTGAATCTGCAAGGGCATGGTTACTAGAGCCGTGTCCTCAACTCTGCATCCCAGGAAGGGTCTGAGGAACACTCCGGGCTGTTTGGTGGCCCGTACTTGGGAAAAGTAAAGCAGGACTTGAAATGGCTGAACTCCATACCCCCAGAAAGTTCCCGGGAAAACCTAGTAAGTTCCTAAAAAATATTTTTGTGCATGGACAAAAGTGAATAAACCAATTCGCTGCTTTGATGTGCTTTGTTGATCAACTCTGGATGTGGAGGTAATACAGGACCGCTCCGGGACGTATTGGGACCTGAGGATTCCACTTCTTAACGTCTTTGGAATTGACATTAGAGTTGAATTTGGGAGTGCAGTCTTGCTCCAGACTGCCCCTCCAAGCTTGGGTCTGCTCAGGCCACTGCCCAGGCAGCCCACATGACCACGTCAATGCCCATCAGCACACACACACATGTACCATTATGCTCACCTTTAAACCCTGTGGGTAATTTTTATATACAACAGAAATGCCAACATCACAGATTCCTCCCCCAAACAGCCTTCTTATCCTCCATCTAAGAGATTAAAGATGACTTGGCACTAAAAATACAGTCCTGATAGAAGTAGGCCTGAAGAGGCAGTTGGGAGAGGCTTGTGTTTTATTTTCTAGTGTATTTATCACATGCTAGATTAGCAAGATAATGGCACCTGCTGTAATAACTGACCCAAGTATCTCAAACTCATAGTAGTTTTTCATCATTACTAAACATTTTATTTTTTTTTTAATTTTATCTATTTTTTAGAGAGAGGGGAAGGGAGGGAGAGAAAGAGAGAAACACAGTTTGGTTACCTCTCACACCCCCAACTTGGGACCCGGCCCTGCAACCCAAGCATGCGCCCTGACTGGGAATTGAACCAGCAACCTTTCAATTTGTGGGACAACACCCAACCCACTGAGCCACACCAATCAGGGATTTACTAAACATTTTCATGAAAGAATAAGATAGGCGCACAGGGATATGAAGGAGACAGGGCTAAGGAGAGGTGGGTATGCGAAGAAGAGGCTCCCTTTGTGCTCCCCCTCTAATAGAGATCGAGTAGTACCACAGCAGGGCTCAAGTAAGATCCAAAACGTGCAGTGTGGTAGGAGCCAACCAGCCATGGAGCCTCAGAAACGAGATGCAGCCCAGGACAGAAGAAGAGCAGGAATAAAACTTAACATAGTGATAAAATGCAGCCTTCTAGGTGCGTAGCTTGTTCCAATTTATTGTACAAAGCGTGTTCACATGTATTATATTATTTTAGGTCACACAAACAACCAGATGAGGTGGCTCAGGAAGTACTAGTACTCTAATTTCAAATGTGGAAGAAATCTCAATGAAGTCTCAGACTGAGTGATTCACCCTCGTGAATAGAGAGCCAGGGTGCAGGCTCAGGTGTCCTGCCTTTAAGAACAGAGCTTGTTCTC
>CM052540.1:111747729-111879274 GCA_028533065.1 Trachops cirrhosus
TCCCTTCCCTTCCCTTCCCTTCCCTTCCCTTCCCTTCCCTTCCCTTCCCTTCCCTTCCCTTCCCTCTTGTCCTCTGGACACATCCTCATGATGTCAGACATGTTCCCATGGAAATCACTTACCAATGGCAGCCTGTTCAGAAATGCAGCAATGATTATCTGCAGCCTAGTTGAGTCCTTGCTTTCGGAAAACCTGTACTTCGTCCTTTAAAGGGATCACAGTTTAACACACAGTCCTTTTTGTCTTAATAATTGCCTACCCAGGCTTTCATTTATTTAGCCTTCCCTCCTTTTTTTTATTTAATCCTCACCCTAGGATATGTTTACTGACTTTAGACAGAGAGAAGGGAAAGAGAAAGAGAGAGAGAAACATTGATATGAAAGAGAAATATTGATTGCTTGCCTCCCATACGTGCCCTGACCGAGGATCAAATCTGCAACCTAGGTATGTGCCCTGACTGGGGATCAAACCCACAACACTTTGATGTTTGAGATGAGAGTCCCACCACCTGAGCCACCCGGCCAGAGCACCTTCCCTCTTTTTTTAATGTCTCCCTCTCATCTATTCTCACTGTGTGCTGCTGAATATGGCCAGTACCAAATTATGTTTTATTCTCATCCTGAGTGAGAAATTATACGAGGTATAAAACCTAGCCAACAAAGGACCTATCCTATCAGTGCAATTTGAGGTTTCAAGTTTATACAGACATCACTCCCTCCCAGCATGCTTTTGTTCTGAGAAATCCCAGAGAGCAGAATTCTTGGGACAGCAATTTTCTCACAAGAGCAGCAGTATTCATAAGAAAGTGGTCCAATGGTGCTTGAAATTTTTGCAGAAAGATCAGTGAGAGACTAGCGCTAGGCTACAAACCCACAGCTCAGCTCTTTTTAGCATCCACGGCAATAGCCTGCTGTTTTCCCAGGTGGCTCTGAATGAGACAGGAAAATGCAGTGGGCCATTTGTCACTGCCCTAGGTGTAATATTCATACCAATTGGTACATGCAGCCCGCAAAGCCCACTCCTGCCCATGTCTGGGTCGAGGCCTCTGAGTTTCCTTTGGACTGAGATCAGGGAGAGTGTGCTCCCCTCTGAGCTCCTCCACCTGAGTAGATGATTAGATTTACTCTTCTTGTCTTCTGGGGTTGGAACCAACTCAGCCCTTCCCACCATGATCGAAGGTGCCCATGCTCTGTGTGATTCCTCATGCACTGTTTGCAACTCAAGACATGACTTTTTTAGAAGTATGGGGACTCCCATGCCAGTCTTAGCATCCCAAGGTGATTCTGATGTGAGGCGATCAATGGATATGCTGGCATGTTCTCCAGTGAGTGCTGGGCTAGAGACTCATTTCAGTCAGGTCCTAAGTCGGTTTCAGGGTTCTGCAGAGATGCACAAGGGAAAGAGGCAGGACTTACTTGCAGGACAGGGCAAAGTAGAGGAGCCTTGTGTTCCTTTGTGCCCAACTCAGTGCCTGGCACCTGTTGTGAATGGGGTAAACTGACCAGATGGCTGATAACGTCCCCTTTGACTTTGAGAAGAGACGTAAACTGAAATATATCATTCAGAAGTGAAGTGACAGATATAAAATAAGATTAAAGGAAACTTTACTTCTAGAATGGTTTTAAAGACATTTTATTGTAAGTGTAGGTTCTACATTTAGAACTACTTCCTTTGATACAGACTTAGTCTACGCTGTAAGTAAATGAACTTGAATCCGTTATGCATCTTAGTGACAGTCCTTTCATTAATCAGGGTAGCCTAACTACTGACACTCCTGGTCTCATTTTCTCACTCTGTGCATCCCCGCTCCACCTTCTTCCAATTCCACCAAGTGTAGGGAGGCAGTGTTTGGCCCTCTGAGTTGGAATTATGCAAAACCCAAAAATAGACTCTCAAAGTGCAACCAGACATAATGATTCCATGCAGTAAGAAGGTCACTGTGTCTGCTTTTCCTGCCAAGACACCCCTGGCTCTTAATCTATGGCTGCCTTGTGAAGCAAGAGAGCTGTGCCAGGAAGTTACACTCTGTGACTGTGAGGCATTATGAGAATGTAAAATCATGTCAATGGGGTTTTATAAGGGCAAGCCAGGAGGGGGATTAGACACAGTTTTAGAAAGACGGTCTTTGAACATCCTTTTTTCTGTGGCCTGAGAGCTACCGTAACTAAGTTTAAAAAAAAAAAAAAGCTATCTGGCCCCAACTGCAAATCAACTCCACCCACCAATTCTGCCAAAAATTAAAAAGACAGCCACTCCAAAAATTTACTGTGATTGTCTGAGTAGTGGGATTATGAGTTAGTTTTATTGTTTTGTTTGTGCTTTTCTGTAGTTTCCATAACATATGCCTCTTGCTCTTGCAATGTCAAAAAAAAGCAACAACTCCTACCTACAAAGCAAAACTGTAGTAGCTAATTATCTGATTGTATTCCTGGAATGCTCAGTAGCTGGTACTTGAGAAACCCAACAGAGTCGTGACAATGGCATGGAAAGGGCAGCCCTGCCTTTGCCCCTATGTTGGGCTTCTCCCCACCGTGAGGTTCCAAAAAGCTCCTGGGAGAGGCCAGACCACAGACCCTGAGAGGACACGTGGTAGCCAAGGAGCACAGGAAAGGGAACATGCTGAGCCAGACACCTCAGCAGCAAGGAAGGGATCCCATTCCCATTCAGCTGTCTCTGGTGGACAGGCCTGTTTGACATGTGCTTGTTGGAAGGGACAGTGTCAGCTCAGTTAAACTGCAAACACTATATTCTCATCCTATGAATGTCCAGTTGATGCACCTTGTTTTGGAAATTGGGAAGATCCTGTTTCCAGACCTGTGGGAGTCAAGCAAAGTATAATAAGCAGAGACAAATATCTGGGAGCAGCAAGCCTTTGAGGAATGCCAAAAATCCACTTCAGGTTGGGGGAGGATTTATTGGGTTGGCCAGAAAGTTCGTTTAGTTTTTTTCCATAAAATAAAAGGCACACATTTCATTTTCACCAATAACTTTATTGATTTGGATATTTTGAGTATGTCAGCCATCTCCCACATGGTATAATGTTGATTGTTCTCAATTAATGTCTCAATTTTATCACTATCCACTTCCATGGGTCTACTTGACTGTGCAGCATCGTCCACCAAGAAATCTCCAGCACAAAACTTCACAAACCACTTTTGACATGTTCGATCAGTCACAGCCTTTTCCATACACTGCACAAATCTTTTTTTTTTTTTTGCATTTCAGTTGCATTTTTAATTTTCCTGAAATAATAAAGCCTAATATGTTGAAAATGTTGCATATTTTCTTCCATCTTCAATATAAAAATGGCTGCACAAAAATTCAACAATTTTGTTAGGTTTTCTTTAAATGCACACTGATATGACAGCTGTCACAATACAATCTAACAAAATTATCTTGCATGAAGTTAAAGACAACTAAGCACTACTAGAGCCATCTTACAGAAAAAAACAAATGAACTTTTTGACCAACACAATCCTTAGACTTGGAGCCTTGACCACCCAGACTGGTATTGACCATGAACTCAGTCTGTCAACCAGTCTTGCCTCTCTCTAGGCCATGTCACCACTCAGGAGCTTCAGGTGAGCAGAATGGGCAGAAATGGCCTATATGGACTGTGACACAGTCATTTCACCTTTAGACATAAATAATTCCTCCTACAAGTTTCTATAAAGCCTCTATTTCTTACACATCACATGCAGACTTATAATTGATTGTAGTAGTGTTCCTTACCCCAGTGGGCCTGACTGCTTTGAATTTGAGGTCAAGTTCAAGCCCATACCACACAGATCAGAAACAGAATTCCTAGCAGTCTGCATGATAGACTATGTGCAGGGAGGTAAGGCTACCACTAAGAATGGATTATTTTTAATAAGCAGCAGAGATCTCATTCATCAGTTTCTTCTTTTCTCCTGTATGTCCATGGATTTGGGGCAGTATATAAACAGAACTCAATACCAGTATATTTGTTGCTATGTCCATTAGGAAAAATATAACAGGATCATCCAACTCATCATGTCATAAATAACTTTACTTCAGGCTAAAATAGGTTAAGGTCTTAAAGGAAGTTAATTTTCACGACATATGTAGATGATTGTATTATGAACACAGATACAGCAAAAATCATAATGGTGGTATATTATTAATTGAATGATTCGTGTTTGGCAAATATTGTCCTACAAGACGCTGCTTAGTCAGATTTGTTTTTATTTTTTTATTTTTATTTTTTAATCCTAGTATCTCAGAATGAAGCCACATGGAGAATAAATTGCTTACAAGAAAAAATAGTTGCGATCAGTAATAATGACTCTAGCAACTTTTAGAGAGTGTCAACAAAGACTTATTGCTTCTCCTGTGCAGAGCTGGAGAACCACTTATCTTCTCTTCAGATCTGGCTTTAGAGCCGTCATTCCCTCCCCGGTCCCAGAGCAGGGATCCTAAATGTTTATGTACACTGACATGTTCGCTGTCTTGTTCGTAGCCCCGACCGCTGTTTCCTGTGGGTCCCGTGTGTGTGCATGTGCATATTAAATGATAGTGGGCTGTGTCTAGGCTATCCCTGTTATTTATATTAAATAATGACATGATGATGTCAGTAGCCTGTAATTCTCCATTTCCTATTAACCACCCTGACCAAGTAAACTGTTTTTCTGATCTCTCTTAGATGGAAATCCTGTTTGAATGTGGAAGCCATTAGCAGAGTAATTGCTGTCTGTTACCATGACAACCAGCCGCTGCAGTCACCTGCCCGAAGTGCTGCCAGACTGCACCAGCTCGGCTGTGCCTGTGGTGAAGACTGTGGAGGATTGTGGCAGCCTAGTGAATGGGCAGCCACAGTATGTCATGCAAGTTTCAGCCAAGGACGGGCAGCTGCTGTCAACAGTAGTGCGGACTCTTGCCACCCAGAGGTAGTACCACAATTAAAATTAAAATAAATGAATGCGTAATTGATCCAAAGAGCTCTTTGTCAGATGGAAAACGCTAAAGGGAATGTAGTTAGTGCTCAGATCTTCACATCAGGTGAGAAGAAGTACTGGGGGGGGGGGGTACAAAACTACACAAGTTCTGCTTCTGTAGTAACAGGGTATAAAACTAAAATTCACATTGTTCAGTTTTCCACTTCAAGTCACACTTGCAGAGAGCCAGGCAGGGAAGGATCCCACGAGACACAGAGTCCTTTGCTTTACATTTATTTTGACATTGCCACAGTAACTACACTCACTGTCTCCAAGTACTAATGAAGGTAATCGTTTGTTAGAATGAAGGAGGCACCTGATTTCACAGGACTAAACCAAAGTGAATAGATTTGTGGGCAAAACTTTTGAAGTGACAGCCAATCAGCACTGCCTGATAGGAGCACTGGCCAGGGCCACTTCCTGGCCGAGTCTCTTCTCTGGCACATCCCCACTTGGCCACTTCTTCCATTGCTCCCTCCTTTGCTCCTCATGGGCCCCCACCCACGATCCCTCATACACACCCTGCCCTATGAAGTGTACTATTGTTAAAAATTCCACAGCCTGTCTCCCCTGAGTGATGAGCCAAAGCAAAGCTAAAGGCTTTTTAACAGCCCAGAGGTGGCTTATCCAGGCCAGCACTTTGTCCCTGGACGTTTCTTCTTGTGCTGTTGCTGCCCGGTGGCAGACTGACAGCTACAGGCTGCCTGGCCAACAGGCACACCTTGGCTTCTCCAAGCTTTCTTTCAAAACGAGTAAGTGGGACTTTGACTTGTGAACATAACATGTATATCGGCACCGGACTTGCCTCCTGATATCAGCGCTGACACTTCTGACCCCAAAATTTGAATCAGTCACCCACACCTTGGCCACTTACTTTGGTCTGAGCAATAGCCAACCCATCCAGTGCAGATGCAGGTTCCCAGATCGGAACACGTGCCTGCAGCAGGACTGCTGGGGGCACCGCTACATTTTCTGTTGCCCCAGCCCAGTCACGGTGTCCACCAGACATGGTTTCACACACCCATCCATGTTATACGCATTGTCCATGTACTTCCAATTTGGGCTGCTAGCGCAAAGGGGAGAAATGCGGGGGGGACAAGTCAACATATATTTCCCCACCTCTTGAGAAGCTTCTAACAATTGGTTAGGACTCAGAGTACCACGAGGCAGTGAGCATCATTGCTCATCTGTGAACTGAGACAGATAACTGATGTGCACCTGTCACCCTTGCAGCCATCAACCACCTCGGCTGATCAGGAAGAACAGGCTGCAGAGCTAAAATGACTTTGACTTGCAAGCCACTGTGTTCGTGCGCATGTGACATTTTTACATGTTCTCCTACCTCATAGTAATGTAAACTGGAAGGTTTTAAAATTGTACATGCAGTTGGCTCAGTGTGAATGAAGGAGGCCAGGAATAATGAGAGAAAAATGTCAACTCTTTAAACTTTCTTTTCCTACCCCTGAGCTTGGATGGGTCTTTGGGCAAGTGAGAAGGAGGTCCTTTTCTCTTTGAATAGCCTTCACTCATTCTCAGGATCATCTCCAGAGAGGTGATGGGAGACAGCCATGTTTCCATTTGGACCAAAGATGGCATCAGAGAGGGGTGGGTGTGAGTGTGGGTCACTCGTCTTTGGGGGACTGGGAGGGGCAGGGGAGAGGGAGTAAAGAAGTTGGTCCTTGGGTTGGCACATACAATGATGACTATTTTAAAATCTAATGCCCAATAAAGGGGAGCTTGAGCAATATAAGAACATGTGAAGCAGAAAGGGCTAGTCCTCTCACAGGACACAGTATCCACTAAGGAGCAAGGTCATCTTTGTTTGACCCTTCCATTGGACACCGATTTATGGCCATGTTACTTGATTCTCCCTGACCTGAATTTTTACACGTGTGAAAATAGTCAGCATTAACTTGGCATTTACTACATGCTTTTGGCCGAAGCTTCTAATCTGGACTATCTTTTCTCATGATCACCATATGAGGAAGGCACCATTCTTTATACCCATTTTAGAGATGAGGACACTAAAGTACAGAGAGATGATGTTACTTGTCTAAAGTTAGCCAGCTGGTAAGCAGCAGAGCTGGCGTTCAAGCCCGGGCAGCTGGAACCCAGAGCGTGTGGCATGAACCACTCTACCAGGTGCCTTCACGAAACATGCAGAGCTGCAGATGGAGGCCTCCTCGGTAAAACATACTCATCACTCGTTTTCAGTGTAGTGTCCTTAGCATTCCAGAGAGCATCCTAGGAAAGTTCAAAGGACTGACCTGCTACTCAGCTTTGTGCTGTGACTCGGACACCACTTCTGCTTGGCGGTTTCAGGGTTGGCAGCCAGTTAACTTCCCTCTTTTCATCTCCCACCCTATTCAAAGGAGAAATGAAAGGAACCTCTGGGGATTGAAAAGTGCCCAGGTTCAAAAAACACAATTTGTCTAGAAATTACAATTGGTGTCATTTCAAAACAATTTCTGTTCTTAATGGCAAGGGGTGGTTTTTATTTTTTTAGTTGATGGTTTGCCTGAATTACGTCTGTACCCAAGACGAAAATAGCATGCTGCTTGTTTTCACTCACTTTTGGCCCTGGGCCACTCCCTGTGTCTTTGTATTGGCAAAAGTGGATGTGCAAGGACTGTGGCACTGGATCTCATTGCCAAGTACAAGTGTAGATCTAGGGTTTTAAAGCAGGCGTCTTTTCTGAGCAGCTGCCACTGGGGAGGGTCTGAAGGACACAGAGCCACAGGACCACCCCCATGGCAGTGGTTTCTAGCCCAGTGACCAGCAGGTGCCCCTCCTTGTCTTGCAGCCCCTTCAATGACCGGCCAATGTGCAGGATCTGCCATGAGGGCAGCAGCCAAGAGGACTTGCTCTCTCCATGTGAATGTACAGGGACCCTGGGGACAATTCATCGGAGCTGCCTGGAGCACTGGCTGTCGTCCTCAAACACCAGCTACTGTGAACTCTGCCACTTCAGGTTTGCAGTCGAGCGCAAACCCAGGCCGTTAGTGGAGGTCAGTAACTGGGGCACGTTCTGAAAACTTGGCTCTAATGAGCAAATGATGTCTGCTTTTATGACCAGATCACAAACCCTGTGCAGCTTCACTGAAGCACGGTAATAGCGCTGTGTGAGAGTGTGGGTATGAGAGTGTGTGTGGGTATAACAGAGACAGAGAGAGCTCACTAGCTTATGCAGGTGCAAGAGTAGAAAGTTGACCTCCACAAGGTAGAGACATGAGAAGAAATTAGTGGGAGGAGAAGGGGAAGTTTAGAGACTTGATCTCCATTTTTCTATCTCGGTGACATGGAGCAAGTAGATCACTTTTCTCTTTTCACTCCATCCGCCCACCTTGAAGCAGAAGATCAGTGGGCATATTCTGAGAGGTCTTATGAAAAATTGTGGCCGCATAGTGGTTTGAATAGTTCTGTGACCTTAGCGAAGTTATTTTCCCTCTTGGAAGTACTATCAGAATTAAATGAGTTAATGTTTATAAAGCACTTAGAAGAATACTGGGAGCATATACAAGTACTTGAGTATGAAAAGAAGATCTCTCCTAGGAAGTTATGCACAGGTTTTTTTCAACAAATAACCTAATATTAGAATCTCTTTTCTTAAAATGTGGTGTTGTCACCAGTCATTAAGATGGCAGGACATTCTCTTTTATGTTTTAGGAGCCACATTATTCTTCTTTAGACCAAGGGTCTTGAATTAGCTGAGGGGATTGAAAGTTGTCATTGGACTATTTTTTGCCCCCTCCACTACCCTCATTTTCTACTACTCAATTAAAAATTTTATCTTGGCAATAATAAATATTATTATACTTTGTGAAAGAGACCCAAGACATTGTGCCTATAATCCAGACCTGCTGGTAACTTCCTCCTCATTTCAACAGCTGACCCAGTGAAACTTTGGCATTAAACTAAAGCTGGAAATCGTGAAGCCCTGCTGGGAGACTATTTAAAACCGTGTGTTAGCGCCTCCGCACTTAAGGCTCTGGAGAACTCTGTGTATGTATATTCTCTTGGGTTTGACCCTGAAATTTTAATCAGGACCTGTAACTGAGGCCTGTTTTAGCTATGACTTGCTTGCCAAATGGCACAAATTTATTTGACTTCCCCAGTAAACTGTATGCTTTTTTTAAGACTCTGAATCAAGTGACCTCTTAATTTAGCCATCTTGCTGCTTGACAGCCACTTTCAGAGATTCATATTTATAGAGTGCCCATCAGGGATTTGGCCCTCTGCCACATTCACTGGGATTTCCATGTCAGAACTTCTTGCAGAGGGGGAAATATAATTAAATAACAAACAAAGGAGATGAAGGTTTCTCAAGCCCAATGGCAACAGTTCAAAAGAAGCCTATTTCTCCTTTCTAGAAACTTTCTGGAATTTCCCCAAGTTGATATGGCAGCTTCTCTTAGTGAGAAAATCCTGCTTTAAATGGACTGCATCCAGCAGTCTTCTTTACTAGTATCTCCCCAGTAAAAGAATGTTGACTTTTGCTTGGTAAAAATCCCAGCGTATGTGTGGGTGACACATAACAAAGGCATGTGTGTGCATGTGTGTACACGCATGTGCACACGCCTTAGTTTTTCTCAGATTACACCCCTGTCGTATCACCCAGTACACCCATTGCCTCTCAGAGAGGGAAACGTACCCCCGCACAGATGTTTCTTCAGAGCTGCCCGTGTCAGGCCACAGACGGACTCCAAGGTCTTAGGCGACTGTTGTTAAACCAGGAAACAAGGCAAACGACCCTGAGAGTGTGTGAGGTGCTCTGCAAGATTTAGGGCTTCGCCTGCAAAAGCTTCACCCAAACGGTCGCTGGTGGTGAAATTTTCACTGCACAAATGGAATGTGACATTTTTCAGAGTTAATGATGATTGAACAAGTTGAAAGTGAAAGGCAAACCTTCCCAAGCCGGGGGAGGCTGGCCGTGTGATCATCCCATGGCGAAATGAACTTGCTGTTTGACCACAAGCAATAAAAAGAGGTTGTCTTTGGTTTCTCAGCTAGAGGACAAATGAGAACCAGGTGCAGGGAGATTTTTAAACAGAAGACATTACTAATTGACTCTTTCCCCTTACCAGGGGAGGGTTTATTTATAGTGAGCATTGCTTCTCAATACATTTACCTCCAGATAAACATGAATCTTTTTAGTAAATCATCAAAACCTGCCAATTTGGGTTAAACATTATAGGTGCTATTACTTTGGTTCTCATGTTCATTCTTTTAATTGCTTTAATCATTATTTTATTTACCAGTTGGGTCTGCCTTCTCATTAAAGCAAGAAAACTCCATAACATTTAATTTTAAAATCAATATGGTAATACCAGCCCCCATTACTAGAGGAAGCAGTTGAAAAAGTCATTTATAAATGTTATTTGTCAGCACCCAAACATTAGCATTGGTCAGAATTACTTTAACACCTTAGACTTCTACTGTTCAGTAAACTCAGTCCTTCATTCAACATAGCCCTTTATCCTCCTAAACAACACTGCTCCGAAGACACTTCCCCTTCACTTCCTTTCCCTCACTCTCTATAGCCATCAGGTGTTCATTTTTAACAGGTCAGGATCCCAGAGCTAGAGCCCATGGGCTTTTACATAAAGTCTTTCTATCCCTTCCCCACAAAAGCGTGAGTTTCAATTCATAATGGCCAATCAGTGGACTGGTTTTTATTAGCACCTCCAAACTGAGCGTCACCTCCCCACTTGACCACTGACCACCTGGGTGAGGTAGCTCAGTTTCTCTGAGCTGCAGTATGAAGGAAGTTGAGCTAGGAGTTCATCCTGATATTTTTGGTCTCTATGAGGCTACATAGACTAAAGGTCCAAGGCTAAAAAGTTCTTGTGCAAAAAAATGCACTCTTAAAATGATACGTTGCATGGAACATAGTTTATACCTCAATAAGTCATGTGCGTGTGTGTGTGTGTGTGTGTGTGTGTCTACTTGCCTGCCTCCCTACATGGCCAGATTACATCTTTTAGTCTCTTTTGGTAAGTCCATTGCCAATTTTATACCCTAAATATTTTCTTGTTGCTAAGTAAGCCAGTATAACAAGAGCTAGTTTCAACCCAAGAGCTCCCTCGTGATCATCTGGTTTATCCAGCCATGGGTAAATTTCCTCTATAGTCCAGCTAATATAAATGTCACAGGCCTGGGTCCAGTCAGGTAAAGCTCAAAAGGAAAAACAGTCAGACTGTGCATAGCACAGAGGAAGAGCAGATACAGCACACATGTGTTTCCCACCTACACAGCTTGCACTTCTCCCATGAACGCCATGTATTTTTTTGTTGATGATGTGGCAATTTGCGAGATGAATTAGCCCCAAGCATGATGACCTGATAGAACACAGTCCACAGACATGCACTAACCATAAAAGGATTCCCTGAATGACCAGCCTGAGTGGTTTTATGGCCTCCTTCCTGCTTATTTTTAGTTTTCCTCATTTCTCTTTAAGTTGAACTTTGATACCATTCTTTTATAAGGGCAAAATAGAGCAAACCAATAAAAATACTATGACTTGTTTCCCAAAACTGTGCACCTTGCCTCCAGCCTGTGGCTGGGACTGCACATCTTACTGAGCCATTTCCCAAGAAAGTGCTTCTCACTATGTGCATATTGCGTGCTTGCGACATCAGTTTCTGATGATGGGAGTATCTGCCACTGGCTTTCCTAAGACATGTATCAGTAACACCCAGCCTTGCCCGGAAAACTCATGAAGTAATAGATCAGCTCCACAGTGTCCTGATGGAAATGCAACAGCCAGGAAATGGGGGAAATCTGCAGGAAAGGCTCCCCAGGATCTGCTCCTTTTCCAATCAGGGACACATGGTGATTTTTCACAGAGGGAGTGATTAGGCTTTCATATTGCTATTTCATTTACACACACCCAGCTAACTGATAAGAATCGTATGAACCATGTGGAAGCTGTTCCTTGTGAATCAGAGGTTTAGCTGAATGGAAATGGAGAGTGTTTGCACACATGTCAGTTACTCAGAATAATGGGACATAAAGCTAGGGAGATGAGGATTGGGGATTTTTTCAAACATTTTAGTTATTTTTTTTTTTGTAAGTCACTGGAGGAAGAAGGTCCCAAAGTGTCCCTGCATTCACTGTAATCTGCAGCAACACAGCAGGGAGCGTGGCCCTGCTGTGGGGAGACCACTGTGTGCTGTGGACTTGCTATTTAATAGATTTGAAATTTCACTTGGACCCTCCTAACATGTATGTGTCAGACTTAGGTGGGGACGTTGCCCAACTCTTATTGTAGTTGATTCGGCTTTGTTTTAATGTGTATTCATTTGAGTAAAAATGTGAGCTTTTAGTTTCAGAGTATTCATTTTTATTGGCAAGCCCTTGTACCATTGGGGATATATACTGATTTGAGGAGCTTCCCAGGTGGGAGAACCCCCCATTACTCCATTCCTCGAAGGAAAGCAGCAAGCTCTCCTCTTCGCTCCAACTCATGAGAGCAGCCCAGGGAGTAAGGCGGCTAGACCGTAATCACAGCATGTGGTGGGCGATCAAGAAGCACCTGTTCATTGAATAAATGGATGGAGAACCTCCCCCAGTTGCAGGCCATATATCTTATTCTTGGCCTATGGCTGCAAATCAAAAACTGACCCCTTGCCCTTAAAGTTTAAGATACACTTCGTTGGACAAGGGCTTTTATATAATACAAACCAGCCACACTTCTCTAAGCAACACAGCAAATGTGGTGATTCAGGCCAATCCTGTCTCCCACCTAGTCATAGTCTTCAATCCAGCGTTTCGGAGCCGTGGGTGGCAGGAACCCTGTATGCACTGTAACCAGCCAGGAGAGTCTGTGCACTGCAGGGTGTGGCTGGGAAAAGCTGGCCTGCGTTAGAGAAGTATGGCTGGGGGTGGGGCAAATCAGAGCAGATTGGAAAGATTCAGGCCCAGATAGTGTTTGTCAAGCTTTTAGGAATCCAAGCACTGTGCAAGCAAACACTCTGTGAAAGTCTTGGGGAGGGAAGAACCTATTACCCATTCGGGAGATGAAAAAACTAGTTTATGGTGGTGATATTAGGTCAAGATCCCTCAGGAGAGAGAATAAGGGGATCTACTGGCCCTGCATTCAGGCCTCTCTCTCTCCACTCTGTGTTGTGTTTGGAGAGACAAAGTAGAAGTGAAGGCCACACCCAAGCATTGGGAAATGGAATGTGGGAGGGTTTTAGCTGAGGCCACTAGGAGTTCCCACTTTCCACTCCCTAGTCCACCACAGGCTGCCACCACCTGACTCAAGGGTGGACGGACACAGGTTCTTCCTGCTCTGCCACCTGGCTTATTAGGCCCCTCCTTTCCACATCCAACTACCTGAGGCCACTCTGCCACCCAATCCAGGCGAGGCCAAGGCTGACTCACAAAGCAGAGCAAGGAGCTGTAGCATGAAGGACAAAGGAAATGTCAAGTGCCAGAAGGGAAGTGTGTGAGGGACTTCTGTCTGTTTCATGGGCAACAGAACAAAGGTCCTCCCACTGAGAGACCTTCACCGTCAGTGGATGGGCTTTGCCAGTGACCTTCCCGAGCAGGGCTTCACAACACGACTGGGGCTGTCATTCTAGAACTGTTGTACAAACAGCACTGGGCTGGCTGCAGGGAGCCTTGGATTCCTGGCCTGGGCCCACCGTGACCTGCAGTGAGAGCTGGAACAAGTCATTTTTTTATGCACCAACTTCCTCACTGGTAAAATAAAGCAGACCTCACAAACTGGTATCTCATGCACACAGATGTACTTTATTGAATTAGCATTTTTTAAGAATTTGAATACCTTTAAGTGGGACATGAACTCTCCAGTTTCTCCAGGCCTTGCCTTTTGCTTACATCCACCTAGCCCTCTTGCATAAAGTGTCTACTATTTATGGTTGAGATTCTAGAATTGGGTGATTTCTCTAATATTTTAAAAGAGTTCTCTAATTCTATGTGCATTGCCTTCTATCAACATATCTTTCCTCTTGCGGTAGTAAAGACCGAAGCTAATGATCTCCTTCCTATTGTCCCCACATTGTAAGTGAGCTGAAATGACTGGTACACAACCACAAGGTAAAGGAGCCACTAAGAGACATGTGGTAAGAATAACAACAGTTCAAATATCTTGCACTTGCAGTATGCCTTAGTGTTGGCCAAGTACTTCCTTGACCTCTGATAAGGTTGCTGAGCAGGCAGGCCACCAACATCCAAGTGGACTGTGTCACCGTCCTTTGTGCCAGCTGTTGAGAGGACAGGCCTGATGACCGAAGTCCAGCAATCCTTGATCCTGCCGTTGTTTGGGCTTAAATGTCTCTCTTGGTTTTGGTAGCTAATCTGGCAGTTGCTTCGTTACTTAAAGCTTAGTTACAACGAAGCTGTTCTAAGGTATCTATTAAATTCACAGCTTGCTTCATTAAAAATCACTTCATTAAAAAAGCAAGCCAACTGAAGTGTTCACAGGGCCATGCCAGACGGAAGTGAGCTAACGGCTGGGTTCCTGTGTTTTCAGCCCATCCACTGATGGTGAAGGGTTACTTCGGAGGGAGAATCCAGTTCCTTGCATACAAAGAATTGCATGGCCAGATTCCATCATTTTACTGATACTTGTGGTGAACCTGAAATACAAATTAGAATCCACATTCTCAAGAGGAACTTTTTAAATTCTAGTAGCTGCCCCTACCTCTCCATATTTGAGGAACAGAGACACATCGGTGCAAAACACCAAGAATTGTTTCACATGACCTTTTATTTTAATTATTCTGTCTTTTAAAAAACACAAAGGAGGATAAAGAACAATATAGCAAACAGGTGTGTATCCACTGCCTAGAATTAACAAATACTTGCATTTTGTGAGCAACATAAACCATTCAAAGGACGAGCATCTTGAGGGCCCAGAGAGAAAAATGTCTGTAGTCTTTACTAATGTACCCTCAGGTGGTCTCAAATATAGGAGAAAATTCAGCCAGGTTTTTCTTAAGCACATCTGGACCAAGAATAAGAGGAAGTAAACAAAATGAGACAGATAATCCTGAAAGATTGCGGATCCTTTGGGCTAATTCCAAATATAAGAACAAAGCACAGCTAGTGTTGACCACCAAGGGTCCCACTGCTTTGAAAGGCAGACAATTAGAAGTTATGATATGGGAGCTCGGGGTTGGGGGTGGAGGTGAGGGTGTCCCTGGGCAGCTGGCCGGAGAGCTTTGTAAAGAGGCGTCTGATGGAGGAGCAGTGAAATGTCACTGAATGACTACAGTTTCGGAGCATCTTTCTCCTGCATCTTGCTGAAATAACAAAGCACATTAGCTCCCAGGAATGGCCCTGTGTAGGTACAAGGCACCGTCATGAGCTGCAGGGAGACATTAATTGTGGACACCCTGGTGCAGATTTCAGATGCAGAGTTAGAGTACGCACAAAACTCCCACCGAGGGCTTCTGCCAGCCCTCCTCTTGCCTCTTCAGTTTTGTGTCAACAACTAACACTTAACTCCAAAGAAAGAATACACACCTTTAAACAAATAATGGTGTGAAATATTGTGATAAGTACACGATCATGGTTAAATGCTGCCCAATGAACAATTGCATTAGAATGAGCCAAGTGGAGCAGTAGCTTCAGTTATGCAGTGGGAGATCCATGGTCTGTATTCCCTGAGTAACACCTTGCTATGCCCTTTTGTGCTAAGAGCTTCATTTTTTAGAAAAGGCACAGATCTGGACATGACAATTCAACCCAGTGCTATTAATTGCACTTTGGGTCCATCTGTTTTTATCCTGAAGATGCTCACACCTCAAAGTTTTTTTTCTCTTATTTACCATTTCCTAGGCAAAGGGTAAATATTACTGTATGTGCTATACACCCACCCGAACTCTCTTATTTCAGTGTCTTGGGTATCCCTATAAGGGATAGGATTCCATTTGGTAGATAAGGAAGCTGAGACTCCGAGATGTTAAGCCACTCTTAAAAGGCCTTAAAGACTTCCAGCCACAGGCCTAGTAAGTGGAGAAAACAGAAGAATCCAGGTCTCTGGCTCCATAGTCCATGTTCTTTCTACTATACCGGGCTTCTCTTCCTTCCTGGCTCAAAAGTACTTTCTTTCGCTTGCTCGTTGACACACACATGTGCAGGCACACACACAGCTGGTGACTCCTTTATCAATAGCCATGCTTTTTAAGGGATCAGATGTAGTTCAGAAAGGGGAGAATGAAAACAGTGTGGATTAAAGCCCTGATTTCCTTTTTTTTTAATCTTCACCCAAGGATGTTTATTGATTTGAGAGAGAGAAGAGCATCAATGTGAGAAACATCGATCCGTTGCCTCCTGTATGCGCCCTAAGCAGGGGTCAAACCCACAACCTTTTGGGTGTAAGGGATGATGCTCCAACCAAGTGAGCCACCCAACCAGGGCCTGGTTTCCTCTGGATGCTGAATTCCTGTATTAAATCCGGAACTGTTAGCAGGGAGGGAGGGGTGACTAGGTGGCGCACAGAGGATTGGTAGGGCAGTGAACCTGTTCGGTACAATACCAGAATGGTCTTTATACATTTGTCCAACCCCACAGAATGTACAACACCAAGAGTGAACTCTGATGTAAACTATGGACTTTGGGGAACCTGCACTGACAAAGTTGTCAACGTAGGCTCATCCATTGTGAGCAAATGTGCTGCTACAGTGAGGGATGTTGATTGGGAAGCGGCTATGCATGTAGGGAAGCAGAAGACATATGGGAACAATGTACTTTCCACTGAATTTTGCTATGAACCGAAAACTGCTCTAAAAAATAAAGTCTATTTAAAAAACACAAAACCCTGAGCCATGCCAGATTGCGTGCTAGAATGGTGGAATGGCACTACTCCTCGGTGCCTCTTCTAGTCTAGCTGGGAAACAAAGCTCTTTGGGATAGCATCCTGTTAGAAGCCAGAAAAGTCATTCCCAGTTTCCAAGGGGCTTTGCCTACCCTTTCTTTTTCTTCTTTTCATCCAGTTCCTCTTCCTCTGCATTTCAGTCTTCGTTTTACTGAGTTTATTATGCCACCAATGTCTTCTGAGATTACCCCTATGGGAGAGATATTATTAGAAAGCCTTATGAACTCAATATTGTTTAAGAGCCCTCTCCCTCCTTTCATGAATGGCTGGGAAGGTTAATCACTCATAATATGGTTACACACTCTTGTTAGGTAAATTTCTTTCAAGGCTGTCATGTAGGTAATTCAGAATGGTGAAACTGGTTTTACCACTCACGAAGGAAAACACTGGATTTTCCCTTGATTTATTCGTATAATAGCCTCAATTCTTTGCTGCACTTTCATGACAGGTGCAGCAGACTTGGGAAAAGATAAGAAAGACCCCTGTCGGGTGTTGCGTGGCTTTCCTCCTCCGAGCTCACTGAGTGAGCGTTTCTATGGTGCGCCTCTTCACTGGCTGCCTTCATTCCTGAAGAGATGGGGACCCTGTGAGGTTGTCTGGAGCCACATTGTTTCTTCACACTCCATTATTACAGAGTTAGAGGGGTAGTTTACACCATGATGGATATATGAGAGGAAAGTTATGTTTGCACTTACATAGCACGAAAGAGAAAAAACTGCTTCGAGGCTCGTAGTTTAAAATACTGAAGACCAGGTTGCATTCTTAGGTGTGCCAGTTACAAAAATGTGTAGATTTGTTTGTAAAGATTAAGGTCAGATGAAAAGAAGAAAATGAAATCTTTTCTACACATTATTTTATCACTACTTCACCTCCAGCGATGCTATTAGAAACAGAAAGTTGGAATAAATCGTGAGGTTCGAAATCTGTTAAGGCTGTGAGGGGAACAAAGGCTAATGCAGCACTCGGGAAATGCTGGCGAGCAGGAGTTGCAAAATAGAATCTACAGGCATTGAAGGATTTGTATCTGGGAAGAATCAGTAAAAGCAAAATATGAGCAATGTAGGGAAACCAGTCACCATCTTAAAATGTGATACAACCCCTCCTACTTGCATCAAAGCTGGAAGATGATGGGCGAAAAGGCATGAGAGATGGAAGTAATAAAATGGCTCTAATATTTTTCTAAGTACTGGCTCATCTGCTTAAAATCTGACTTGAATGTTGAAACCCTGATATCATTCATTCATCAAAATACACAGGTGTTCAGCTGGTTATAAGACATACCTGATAGACATACCCATCGTACATCTGGAAAGTAACCCTATTAGGGGAAGATATGGCAAGGGAAAAGAAAATATCTAAAAACCAGAATTCAGGCAAGATGGAGGGATTTTTTAAAGAAAATCTACAGGAGACTTCAATTTATTTTTACCAAGGGAGTTTTCCAATCTCAGATTTTCTAAACAGCTTTATTGAGATCATTTATATACCACATAGTTCACCTATTTGAAGTGTATAAGTAAGTGACATTTAGCATATTCACAGTGTTGTGTGATCTTCACCACAGTCGAGTTTAGAACATTTTCATCACCCTGAAGTGAAACCTCACACACTTCCCCGCTTCACCCCACAATCCTCCCATCCCCCGCTCCACCCCTTGCCTCCCTAGGCAACCACTAATCTATTTCATGTCTCTCTGGATTTGCCTATTCTGAACGTTTCCTGTAAATGGAATCCTACAGTATGTGGGCTTTTGTGACTGGCTTCCTTCACTTACCATAACGTTTGCAACGTCTAGTCTCACGTTTTATAGAAATTGTATCTTAACCTTCCTTGCTATAATTTGATTTATTTTTGTTTTGATTCCTTCTCAACATCCTATTTACCCTAATGTGCTGCTACTGCTAGTCATCGTTTACCAAGTCCTCCTGCTTGTCACTGTTCTAGGCACTTGACTTTTCTGCTCTTGGCACATATACCCATCTCCATTCTAGAAATGAGGAAACTGGTGCAGAGATGCCGTGGTCTTTCCCCTCTTAAAGCTTCGCCTTTTCCCTACCACAGCCTACGTGATGAAACCCTGTTCTTCTCTTTACTCTTTTATTGTATGGAAATCATTCGTATTGGTTTTTTATATTGTCTGAATTATTGCCATCTTTGCTCAATGAGAGTCCTTTTCTTCCTTTAATCCAATTAATAAATTAAATTAAGGTTGCTTTCTTGATTCTGTTTCCCTACAAGTATGCAATTTTTTTAATAAAACATTTTGTGCCCTAAGTTGATTTTTGTTTTTAACCAGGGTCTGCGGAGAAATGATGGATTCTCAAAGGCAGTCAAATTCTACTGCCCATATTTTTAAGAAATATTATATAAGGTTTTCTTTTATTTAAAGGAGCATTCACAAAATACCGTATCCATGGATCTACTTTCTGTCATATAGTTGAATGTGTTAAGTGTGTGGAATTCGATTCGTACATTTAAAAGTCAACTGGATGGCCCGTAGTTTAGGTGGATTTGTTCTGTTCTTGGTATTTCCCGCATTGGAGATCTAAGCAGGCCGTCTGAAAGCATCAGATTTGGTTATGACCACAAAATGCATGTCTTTCTTACATTAAGTACTGGAGTTACACAAATGGTTCTTATTCCAGAAGCAAGGATGACAGGTGGAAGGAAGGAAGGGAGAGTTCTGTAAATTGCTGAGCCCTCGTGACAAGGCCAGAGTAAGAGGAGCCAAGGATGCCAGCTAGTGACGAACTCCTGTGTCAGCACACTGTGCTGTGTGGGCTGGGACACTCCTGGCCCTCCAATCATGCTGGTGGGGGTCTCTTTTCTCTAGGGCTCCAGCTGCTGGCTGCCCCTGAATTGCTCCCAGTGAAACAGCTGGGACCCAGGTGCTAAGGAATGTAATTTGTCCACAAAATTGGTGTGGAAGCTCCAAAGTTATTGCCTACCCCCAGCCCTGTGGACATGCTGCACATGGTATGTGGGAACAATAAATTTTGTCCCAAAGATGAGAGCTTACTGCCCATATTCTTAAGTTCATCAGGCCTCAGAAAGTTGGACTGGACCAAGGAGTGCCTTAAGACATTTTATGGAAATGCTCTAGAGCATTCTAGTGCTTCTTCGCCTCAGACAGGCTTGAGAATCTGAGAAAAGCTTGAGCTCCTTATAATGAATATAGAGCACTATATTGTACTATAATCATCAAAGCTGCTAAGAGACTAGAACTTAATTATTCCAGCCACTAAAAGAAAGCATAATTGTGTAATGTGAAAGATGTGCTAGATATCTCTCTCTCATGGCAATCACACAATATTAAATGTATCAAATTAACATATTATATACCTTAAATTTATACAATGTTGTATGTCAAATACTGTATCAATTCAAAAAAAACCTGTATCATTGAGGGGGAAAAAAAGCTTGAACTCTCTCCCCTGAAATGCACATCCAGTGTCCAAATACAGCTTCAAAGGAGTCACAGGTTTTCTGAAGCTTTATACCCTAAGTCAAGGGCCCCCGATCTAGAAAAATAGTTGTATAAATTGCAAAGCACATAGATTTTCCAAAAAAGTCTCCTACACCCTTAAAATGTTTTAAGCATGACAAGTAAGGAACTTTTCAACACTTCGCTGCAAATTCCCGCCTCTGGAAGGAGGCCATGTTGTAATTCTGCAGGGGCCACAACACTGGATGCAATTTGCCAGTCTTGAAGAAAGAGCTAGTGATTCCGCCTGCACACATGCAGGGCTGGGCTAGTTATTAACTTAGGTTATGCCATGGTTGGCTTGATTCTGCCTTGGGGACATATAGGGGGCACATGTCTCAGGATCAGTCAAGCTAAAAATGTATGTGTGTCTCCCAGTTGGGGCAGAGCTTTCCCACAGGCAGGAACTGCGTTCGCCCAGCCGGTCTCCCGCCTGCCCTTCTGCAATACCAGTCCTTGATATCATGGCCCACGTGGCCCATGTCATTTGAACTGTTGCCCCTACCCCTTAAGAATGTCTCCCCTGAAGACAGCTTCGTGAGATTGGTAGCAAAATGGCCTGTGAATAGTGAACATAATCACGAGAAGTAATGCCAGCAAAATGGAAAACACTGCCTTCCCCTCATGTAACACTGTGGCATATTTCCACCTGGTGTTCTGATAGTCTGGGTCCCATACCTAATGAAGGATATGCAAAAAGTCCTGGGGAGCACTGCTCACAGGTGGCTGGGTTGGCCTAGACAGAAAGAAGGAGACTCTTAAATGAGAGGAGGTTAGGGAAGGGTATGTTTGGAATCTCAAAAATCATGACCAGCTCAGACAATGGGAGCATGAAGTACATAACACAATCCAAATTGCCTGAATGCTGTAGGGCTCCCTTCAAAGTTTCAAGGTGGGAAGTTTCAAACCAAAATAAAGAGGTACCACCTAATACTGCATCCTGTGAACTTAAGCCATGGCCTCAAGTGGAGCCTTGAGAGATTGCAAATCCATTCATTGCTAGGATGTGTCTATTGTCAGCAAGATCAGTCAGGCCCTCCTAAATATTGGGGCCTCTTCTTGGCAGCAAAACATTGAGCTATATGGACTGTGAATCTAAAATTGCCTTTGTTCTCACAGTTCTCCCATCTAGCATAAATTTTTCCCTTTCTCACAGTGCTCCCATTCTTGCTTACTTTGGGAGTACGTGATGCTGGGAGGAATGTCTCTTCTCTCCTCTAGATTACATTTCATCGAAATCCCTCCTCCACACTCTGCTTGGATAGTTTTTATACTTACATTCTCACTACATCTGAGGGATACAGATTTTTGAATGTGGTCCCATTTTGAGGACCTGGTTTTGAATTTGATTTCTCCCTCTCTATTTCTTTAAGCATCCCCAGTTATCAAATAGGGATTTATTACCCTTATTCCTGTTATTCATTATATTCTCATCTTTTGTCTAGTGTTCCAATTGGGGCTTTTTCTTGGTACACTGTCCTGGCACCTTTTACCCCATGATCCCATCCTTCTGCTGGAAGGAATTACTCAAAGTTTCAGAAACCTGGGCTCCAAAAGTAGGCCAGCAGAGAGGGTGTGAGACACCAGCAACTTGACCCGCTGGGGGGCCAGGGTCCCATAAGGGCCCAAATGAAACAGGGCTCATGGGACTGGGAGCTACTCCTTCTGCCCTGTTTGTAAATAACCACACAGCACTACTCCATCATCTCCCAGAGGAAATCATCTCTATTTTTGGCACTGTGCATCTTATATTTGTCAATTTCCTTTGGAAATTTCTGTTTTCTCGCTCTTCATCCTCCCTTGGTTGTTTATCTCCTCTTATGTTTCTGGCTTTGCATTGATCACATGTGCCGCCTAATTCTGCAGAATCTTCTCATATGTCAGACAAGCAATCCCCATTTGGCTGTGATCACTTCCACAAAGCAATGATATGAAATAATTGAAGAGAGATGGTTCCCATTTTGCTTATATCTGAAGTTGCATGTGAATACATAAAATTATTTTGCCATTTAATTCTGCTGTGCTGCTAATCTTATCTTTGGAAAATTTCAAACCATTGGTGTGAGTGTGTGTAGCATTTGTTTAAATAATGCCAGTGCCAAATATAATGTCCCAGACACAAGTATAGTATTTATGGAGAATTATAGCCCATTAATTTGCTTATTGGCCTAAGTCTTCCAGGGAGCTTCGCGAACCTCTAGGGTGTCCTTGAATATGACTAATGCATCAGCCATATCACTGCTATGAATGCCAGAGCCACTGCTAAGTCTGTGTCTGTGGCAAAAATTGTTTTATTGTATTTGATTTGAAGAATCAGGATGAATAGTCTTACGTGTGTGTGTGTGAGTGTGTGTGTGTGTATATTTCAGTTACACTCATCTGATTTCTACCCAAAGCAATCCTCTGGTTTGGAAGAATATATGTATTTCTTTAGCTAATATATATTAAGCATAAGTTAAATATTTTAGGAGATGGGGATATGACTGTGAATGAGCCAGAACAATGTTGGGTATGAATAGAGCTTACCTGCTAGAGAGAAAGATGCAGGATAAACAAGTACATAAATTAAAAGATTAGATGGAAGGAGATTTGACATGGGGTGGTGAACACACAGTACAACATACAGATGATGTATTATAGATTTGTACACCTGAAACCTATATCATTTTATTAACCAATAAACCAATGTTATTAACCAATGTCACCCCAATAAATTCAATTAAAAATAAATAAATAAAAACATTATTTCTGTCAGTGGTAAAAGTTATAAAGAAAGAAACGAGTTGCTGTGGTAAAGAATTACTGGAATGTGGGAATGTTTGGTGGTTTGTGAAGGCAGACAGATGACTGATAAGAAGGAACCTGCCATTGGAAGAAGTCCAGGCAGAAGGAACAGCCACTGCAAGGATTCTGAGGCAGGCAGTTCAGTATTTCTGAAACAGGAAAAAACACTGCTAACAAGCACTGTTTTAGAGGCCAAAGTAGGTAGATCCCAGGTACTTAAGCTTTCCTGTCATGGACCCCTTGCCAGTCTGTTGAAGCCTATGGATGGATCCCTTCTCCGTGTCACATTTTTTTAAAATATTTTATTTATTTATTTTTAGAGAGAGGGGAAGGGAGGGAGAAAGAGAGGGAGAGAAACATCAATGTGTGGCTGCCTCTCAAGTGGCCCCCACTGGGGACCTGGCCCACAACCCAGACATGTGCCCTGATGGGGAATGGAACTATCAACACTTTGGTTTGCAGCCCACACTCAATCCACTGAGCTACACCAGGCAGGGTCTCAGAGTCATGTTTTTAATTATAGGAGATAAAATACGTAGGAATGCAAAGAAAACCAATTACATTATAATTCATCTATCAAAATATTTAAAAGACAAAGTTGTGATATAAAATGTAAGGGCTTCTTTAACACATTTTGTGGCAGATGTGATAACTATGAAATAGTAGTATGTCAAGATATTTGCAATAGTTATAATGTGATCACACCACAGGTACTGCTCACCGTACTGAGATTTTCTGTGTAACTCAATGAAATGCTGAATTTCAATTAGAGATCGTAAAAACAAAGATGTCATTTTCCCCTGCCCAGAAATCACAGATCCCATGAATGCTATCCTTGGCCCTTGGGGCCCATGGAGATAGGGTACAAACACCTGGTCCACATCACACAGAGCAGTGTGGGCCAGGGCACAGCATTAGACCAGTGACGTTCAACCAGTGTGCTGCAGAATTTCAGTAACTAGTTTGCGTGCGGAACTTTCCAGGTGATGGAAAAGGTTGAAAATTGCTGCATTACCCAAGTGATGCAAAGCCCTCGAGGAACTTTAAGCAAGAGAAGTGACACAATCTCGCTACTTTATAGATCCTGGATTCTAGAATAACAGGGATAGAGAAGAGAGGACACTCTTAAACGGCTCGGGTGAAAGATGAGAGTGGCGTGGGAAAAAGTAGTGGCACTAGAGAGAGATATGGGAACAAGTTCAAGATGTATGCCAGAAGAAGTAGCAGGAGCTGCTGATAGGCTGGATATAAAGTCCCCGAGATGAGGAGAGAGAGAATAAGGGTAGCACTGAGGTTGTTTGCAAGAGCCTCTGGGTATTGGTGTTGCCGCATATCGGTGTGGGACAACCTGGGGGGAAAAGCGATCTGTGGGAGAGTTGGGATGGCGGAGGCGAACCCAGTCTTCCATCATCGGCCTTATGAAGTCTGAGATGTTCATTGCCCAAATGGAGAGATATCTATTGAGCAGCGAGATGCACGAGGCTGGAGCTCAGAAGAGAGTTGATGGCTGATACATACGCTCTTCAGTTGAACCTAAATTTTTGAACAAAAGGGGGAACTTAACAACTAGAAAAGGTCCTTGATTCCCCTCAAAGCTGCACCTTCCTCATTGTTGTAGGAAGACTCCCACTTTTTCCTTCTCCATAGAGGTGAAATTAATAAAGGTCGCACAGCATTTGGGGGAACCAAAGCAGTGGGTAACTGGAAACAGTATCTCGTCTCCTGCTTCCCAGGCCACGTTATCTCCTGCACCATGCTCTTTCCCCAATCTTATCCATTGTAGGAACAAACAAAAATTAGGACCGAGATCTTATGTAATGCTGAATCAAGTGGAAGGGAATGTTTGAAAGAACAGTAGGCTGGAGATTTCAAATACTGGATGTTCCACCTTGTATCATTGAACAAGTAACTTAACCTCACTGATGCCTAATATCCTACATTAAGATGGCAATGATAACACCACCTGGTGTTATTAAATTCAGTAAAAAGTATCTGGCACATAATGAGAACGCAGTTACATATTTTTGGTTGAACTAGAGTTGTATAATTTTTAAATGGACTTTTGGTAGTGTTATTTTCTTATATACTTCAGGGTAATTTTTCTCTAGGGGAAAAAAAAGATAGTAATTGTGACTAAATCAGTACAAAGGACCTTGAACAATTTACTCAATTTCTTGTGCTATTTCATGACCTATGGAAAAATAGATGGTATTCTGTAGCTGTTTACATTTTGGGAGAGAAAAATCTTGAACAAAAACAACAGGCTTTTCACCTTGTAGGAACAAAACAACGTATAGTTATTTTTCTTGGAAACCTAAAAAGAGTGAGCAATACATAAGGAATGCTATCTCTAGTCTAGAGGGCTAAAAACAGTGAAGTTGACAACGTGATGTTTACACACCAATACATTTTCTCTTTACCAATCGATTTAATTCATCTAACTAATATTGTAAGATCATTTCTGGTCAGGGCCACCCGCACCTTAGATGTTTATTCATTCATTTTCACTAAGTATCCACTGTTCCAGCACTGTTCTTGGATTAAGACATACAAGAATGCCCTGCCATCATGGAGTTCTCGCTAAAGTGGGAGCAAAAAGATAAATAAATAAACACACAAATAAATGAATAGCATCATTTCAGAGAGTGTCATTTGCTCTGTAGAAAATATAGCCAGATAATGTTTGCAGGTGAAAGGAGCGTTTTCCATGAGAAGGCATCATTTGAGCCAAGACATAAATGATGAGAAGGAGCCAGTCATGCAAGAATATGGGCAAATGAAGGGTAAGAGGCAGTAGGAGAAGCAGTCAGAGAGGGAGGCAGGAATGAGGAGGTCTTCTTGTAGAGAGAGTTTGGCCTTTATTCTAACCATTGGAGAGTGTTAAGCAAAGGAGTAACATGATCTGATTGATATTTTTACTAGCTCTCTGTGACTGTTGTTTGGGAACTGGACTGTAGGGTGGCCCGCGTGGAAGCAGGAGATGATGCTGGCTGGCTCAGGAATGGTGGCGTTGGACATGGACGGAAGAGCCCAGATTCCAGATAGATGCTGAAGGGAGTGCCAGTAGGACTTACTGAAGGGCTAGATGTTTGGGGCAGACACAGAAATGAAACAGGATGACTGAGTGACTGGGTGGATGGTGTTGTCATTTACTGATACGGAGGAGACTCGGAGAGAAAAGGGGGTTGTGGGTAAGTGCTAAATCAAGAGTTCTGTTTTGGACAGATTAAGTTGGAGCTGTCTGTTAGTCATCTCCGGGGAGATGTGGCGTGGGCTGTCGAATATGCACATCTGGAGCTTTGGCGAGAGGCTGAAGCTGACGGTGGACATTTTAAGGTCACGAGCAAATCCTCTGTTAAGTTTTCATTGGAGGTGCAACGCTTCAAGCCTGGCTTTGATGGCTATCTGGGGCACGCATCTCCTTGGCTTCCCTGAAGTCAGAATTTCCTTCTGTGTGACTTTGACTGTGCGGGAAATTCACTGATAGTCTGTGGAGTTCAGGGATTTAAAACTCTGGTAAGAGTTTGTTTTTGTTCTCTGCTGTGTTTCCAGTGAACTGAAATGCATGGTTATCAGATTTCATCTTCACTTTTAAATCATGCAAAAGACCTGTCGAATATATTCTGATCATCGTGCTGCCCCTTTCACATTGCGGCTCCCCAGGCAAGTGAGACACTTTAGTGTTGGTTGTGTTAGGCTTTGAAAATAAGACCCACCCCAAGAAAGGCAAGCACTCGGTTAACAACTCTACCAAGTGTCAGATTAACAGCAGGCACTCAGGCAGATAAACCCAAGTGAGTAAATGTTGTGAGACCATGCCCTGCTTTTTCCCCCCAGCTCCAAACATTTGCTATAGTTCTATCGGTTGTTATCCCTTCTATCAGTTTCTTTCATTCTCATGACGCTTTCTCATTAAGGAGATTCATAGGGAAGGTTGTAATCAATCAGAGCTATTAGCCTCCAGAGTGTAATCTGGTTCTAGTACAAACTGACCTGCACAAAGTCCTGTCTACCTTGGGGGTTTAAGCCGATTAACTCAGAGCCTGGGAGGCAGAATCTAAAGTCCCAGAGCAACACACCCCCTTCACTGCTACCCACCAGTAAGGGATTTAACAAATTGACACTGTAATTAGATCCAAACCCACAGTTAACCCACCTTGAAGATAATCGCTAATGCCGCTCATTGCGGATGTACGTTTACAGCCAGTGAACGAGGCTGTGTCCCTGGGAGCAGAGTGCTCTCTAATCCCCTCTGCTGTCACAAGCCCTGTGGTGCTGATTACTGCGGGTTTCTGTTATGCTTGGTTGGTTGGTTGGTGTGTGTACTTCTTTCCAAGAGTAGCTCAGTCTTGTGGTTCGGGGACAAGTTGGTGACTGGAATGAGATGTTCACAGAAAAATAGGCAGCTCGCTGCCGGGGCTCTCAATAGCATCCCTGCCCTGCTTTATGGTTTTTGTTTTCTCTTATAATTTTTTAAAATTTTATTGAATTTATTAGGATGGCATTGGTTAATAAAATTATATAGGATTCAAGTGTACAATTCTGTAATACATCATCATATATTGCATTGCATATTCACCACCTAAAGTCAAGTCTCCTTCCATCACCATATATCTGACCCCCTTTATCCTCTTCTGCCTCCCCCCAAACCCCCTCCCCCTCTGGTAACCACCATTCTGTTTTCTGTGTCTATGAATTTTGTTTGTTTTGTTTTGATTGTTGCTTTCAGTTTTATATCGCACATATAAGTGAAACCATATGGTTCTTAATTTTTTCTGACTGACGTATTTCACTTAGCATGATGTTCTCAGGGTCCATCCATGTTGTCACAAATAGAAGTATCTCATCCCTTCTTACAGCTGAGTAGTCTTCCATTGTATATATGTACCACATCTTCTTTGTCCAGTCATCTATCGAAGGACACTTTGGTGGTTTCTGTGTCTCGGCCACTGTAAATAATGCTACAATGAGCATAGAGGCACAGATATCTTTACAAATAAATATTTTCAAATTTTTCTGGTAGGTTTCCAGAAGAGGGATTGCTGGGACATATGGTGTGCTTTATAGGGGTGCCCTGGCAGCAGTATGGGTGGGCTCACCAGGTGAAAGATGCCATACCAGTCAGTATTCTCAATTGGCTGACCTCAGCTTTTAAAATAGAGCTAAGTATAAGCTGTGGGCCAAAGTTAAACTGAAGGTTCTTCAAGAATGATATTTTACTTGCAAAAGCTCTTCATAAGTGGCAGGACAGATTCATTGGTATTTTACTCCAGGGAACATGATAAGTAAATATTTCTTATTATACGGATAAAACAGTTAAGGTACAGTCTAACTCCTCTCCCCTTTATCTACCTATTTCCCCACACTTTTTGTTACTAAAAATGACGATATAATAGAGTGGTTAGGAGCACAGACTTTGGAGCTAGACTACCAAAGCCAAGGCCAATCTTCTACAAGTTATTTAAATCCTCTAGACCTTGGTTTCTCTATGTATAAAATGGTGGTGATAATAATGGTACCTCTTTAAAGATTATTGAAAAGTAAATTAATTACTACATGTAGTATATAAAATAGCATTTGGCATATTATAAGCATTGGCATTCATTCAACATGGAGTGTTGGCTGTGCTAGAAGCCAGTGATATCAAGACAAGGTTTCTCCTCAGGTCAGGTGGGAAGATGGACACACAAACCTGCCAGTCTGAATTGGCCTACTCTTCACTGAATGCTTGGGAAAGGAAGATATTGCTACAGAATGCATATAATATTCTATGTATAATAAGTATAACTGATGAGAGGCTGATGACATATATGAGCAAGAAATATAATTGAACAGTAATTGAGATAATGTTGTCAGTTATGAATTAGGACAAAATGCATGATAATAGAGATCTGTCCAGAATAAGCCCAGCCATTGTTAATATATAACAGGAATGGTTTGTGTGACACCGATGTAACCTGGCAGCCAAGGAGAGTGGACTGGAATTCACATGCGTGAATAATGATGACTTCACTGTACTAGTCAGTGGGGGCAGTAGACACTGCTGAGTGAGCACATGTACTGTGTGGCCATCACATTCAAAGTTACTGAGCAAGTAGAGCAATAAATCTGCATCAAATTTTGTGTTAAGCTCAAACATTCCTCCACAGAAATTATTTGGATGATTCAGAAGGCTTTCAGGGATGATGCAATGAGTGTGGCACAAATAAAAGTGTGGCATGAATGCTTCAAAGATGGTCAAGAATCTGTTGAAAATGATCTACATTCTGAAAGGCCTACAACAAGCAGAACACCTGAGAATGTTCAATGTGTTGAGCTGTACTCAACAAAGATTGGCCACTGACAATGCGAGAACTAGAAGTGATTCCAAAAGCTGTTGTATCTGAGATTTTGGAGCAGATTTTGGCATGAAACATGTCATGGCAAAATTTGTTCCAAGGCTTCTACTACTAGAGCAGAAGGATTACGTGCTGCAGTTGCTAATGACTTGATTCAAACCACTGCCAATGACCCAGATTTCCTCAAGAAGGTCGAAACTGGAGATGAATTGTGGGTCTGCAGCTATGATCTGGAAATAAAGGCCCAGTTGTCCCAATGCAAATCATCTGGTTCTCCATGCCAGAAGAAAGTACAGCAAAGTCGCAGTAAGATCAAGACCATGTTAACTGTGTTTTTTGATTGGGAAGGTATTGTCCATCACAAGTACACCCCTCCAGGCCAAACAATTAATAAGGAGTACTGCCTCCATGTTCTTCATCAGTTGAGAGATGCAATACAATGAAAACGGCTGCAGCTATGGGCAACTGGTGATTGGCGGCTTCATCACAACAACACGCCCGCTCATGCATCACGTCTCATGCAGAGTTTTTTGGCAAAACATCAAATTGCCCAGATTTTGTGCCCTGCAACTTCTGGCTTTTCCTAAAACTAAAATAACCTTGAAAGGGAAGAGATTTCGGACCATCAGTGAGATTCAGGAAGATAAAACAGGGCAGCTGATGGCAATTCCAACAAAGGATTTTGCAGAGTGTTATGAATAGTGGAAGAGATACTGGGAGAACTATATGAGGTCCCAAGGTGCCTTCTTTGAAGGGGACCGAGGCATGATTGTCCTATGTACAATGTGTCTTGAATCTTGTATCTTCAAAAAATGTCTCTCTTTTACATAGTGCATGGCTGGATACTTTCTGGACAAACCTCATATGGCTGAGATTAAACACCCAGACATTGGATCTCTCTCTCTCTCTCTCTCTCTCTCTCTCTCTCTCTCTCTCTCTCTCTTGCAGAACTTCATACACAACTAATATACAATATATGTTTATACAGATAATCCATGTTCATTGTAGAAAAACAAAAAATACATACACAAAGATAAAAGTTAAAGATCATTTATAATTGCTAGTTTTATTTTTTATTTTTCAATTACTGTTGAAATACAACACTGTATTATTTTCAGGTGTATGATATAGTGATCACATATTTATATAACTTACTAAGTGACCACCCCAATAAGTCTAGTACCATTTGACACCATATATAGTTATTACAATATTATTGATTACATTCCCTTTACACCCCTGTAACTGTTCTTATAACTGGTAATTTGTACCTCTTAATCCCTTCAACTTCTTCCATCTGGCAACCGTCAATTTTCTCTATGAGTTTCTGTTTTGTTTTTTAGATTCCACACATAAGAGCAATCATATGATATTTATCTTTCTCCTTCTGACTTATTTCGCTTAGCATAATACCTCCTAGGTCTATCCATGCTGTTTCAAATGGCAAAATTTCATTCTTTTTTTATGGCTGAATAATATCCTGTTGTATTTATGTGCCTCTTCTTTAGCCACTCATCTATTGATGGGCATTTGGGTTGCTTCCATATCTTGACTATTGTAAATAATGCTGCACTGAACATAGGGGTGCTTACATCTTTTTGAATTAGTGTTTTAGATTTCTTTAGGTAAATACCCAGAAGTGGAATTGCCAGGTCATAAGGTAGTTCTATTTTTAATTTTTGAGGCATCTCCATACTGTTTTCCACAGTGGCTGCAAGGAAGAGCCGCAGCTTTGCTGGGTGTGCTGGTCCGTGTCTGTGTGGACGCACTACCTCTATGCCAATGTCAGTGTCAATGTGCCTGTAAATGTATGATTACATACCGAGGATCACACTGTTCATTCTGTTCAGTAGCATTCTTTTCCTGCTCAGCAGTATAGCTTGTCAGTAAATATAAAATACACAATATCATTTGAAATTACTTTGTGGTATTCTATTTTCAGTAAATTCCATACTTTATTTAGACCATCCCCTATTGCTGGAAATTTGAGGTATAATCACATGTTTTCTCTCATAAACTCTGTTTGTATAAATATCCTTTATCAGCCTACTTGGATCTTTAGCAGAGGTTCTTACCATGGCACAGGGCGATTTTTTTTCTCAGCAAAAAATATTATTACCAATGGTCTTGTTTCAGGAGGCTGCATTTGTATAAGAGCTAAATGCCACCCGAGGTTCTGAAGAAGTCCCAGATGTTAACATAATAGTACCTGTTTGAAGAACTTCATACCCAAATACGACCCCAGAGCAAACAACACACAGAGTAAGCTCGACCAAAAATACACACATAGTGTTAATAAGGTACGAAACCTTGGTACTGGGTGATCATGTACATGTAAAATGGCCTGGAAGTTTTTCAGGAATATAGAAGATCAAAAATAATTAGGAAATAAGAAACTGGGAAGGAGCAATAGTAATTTCTAGTTTGCCTTTCCAATTTCCTTTATATCAGACAGAGGTAAGTAGTGATTCATAATTACCTCCTTTCATACCTGAGTTATTTCACTGGGCAATGTCAAAGGCCACATAGATAAGTAAAGTGCTAAATTAGTTTTAATAAAGTGTATTCAGAATTCCCAAGCAAAAGAAATCGGAGGAAGTCTTAGCCAGTGCAGTCAGCTTGTCTGTGAGCCTGTCGTGGTTATTGAGAACCTACTGTGTTCCTACAGGAAAATCAGTCCAGGCTTCCAGATCTGCTCCCAGAGACAGTCTCAACCACAAGTGGCGTCAGGTCGCTGCAGTGTGGGCACCACTGTTTAAGAATCTGGATTTCTGAATGTCTTACAACTTTAATTTTCAAATATGTACTAATAGGACATCTGAACAATCCATGTTATTTTAGAAAACCATGAAAAATAAGCAAGACCCTGATCCTCTTTTCAGTTGGACCTCTGAATCACCTGAAGTAATCGGTTAACCTTGCTGAGCCTCTGTAAAATTTAGATAAAAATATCCAATTTCTACTCTCCACTTCTTAGTGTTTAAGCAAGAAAATGTTCATTAATAAGAGTTTATTAAATTTCTTTGAAGCTGCTGGGATGTCTGAGGTAGTATTCCAACACATTTGCACTTGATCATTTTGGTATCTATATTAATTTTTATACTTTACTTATATTCACAGGCAAGTCAACACCCCATTATCTATTTTTCAACATTTCTTTAGGTCCATTTTTGAGCTGAGATGACTCCTGTCAGCATCTCAGCCCCTTTCTAAGGTGGGTTCTTACTGGAGGGTGTCATTCACTATCTGCCTCAGGCAAACATCCAAGGATGGGCATCTCCCAGGAAACTTTCTTCTGTGCGTTTTACCTCCTGTCTCTTCTGCTCACTCCTTGAGTCCTTTGCTGGTCCTTACAGCTCTTTTGTCTCTTCCTTCCCTTGAGCATGACATGCCCATCTCCCTCCGGTCAGACCCAGCCTGTCTCGTCTTCTCTGTCATGATCCTTTCCTTCCCACCAGTGGATTTGCGGAAGCTGTTGCTGTGGCCAGACACTTGGAGTGTCTGCTCAGCGGCCCATCGTGCTCCTATTTGGGGGCCAGTCCCTAGCACTTCTAGGACTCCCCTTCATTGCTGGGATGAGATAGAAGACAGAGTCACCAGTGTCTCTTCCCACTCCCACCTGTTACCTGTGTTTGACCCCACTCCTCTGGACTCCATGGCCTCTCTCATTATTACATGGGATGGCGACACGAGAATGTCAACTTGTTTGAGGACATGTTTCAATACTAATTTGAAGCCACCAGGCCTCACAGTAGAAATATACACTGACACCAATATGTAAGCGTAATTTTTTTCTAGAATAGATTATGCAAAACATTTCAGCAGATATTCAGCAGTTTCCCAAGTGGGAGGACAACAACCCTATCCTATGGGAATTCTCAGCTCTGTCTTTAAACAAGCACAAAATTCTCCCCATCCTTTCTGGGGTTGGGTCAGGCAAGATGGTAGCAAAATTAAAATATCTGGGACAGTCCTAAGTAGGAGGTTCAGGGTCCTAAAACATGGGGGGGTGCATTACTGAGTTCATGGTCTCAGGTGAACCTCTGTATGTGGGTGGTCCCCAAGACCACCCTCAGGCTGAACGATTCACTAGAAGGACTCATGGGACTCAGAAAAGCTCTTACATTTGTGATTATGGTTTATTAGAGCAAAAGGATGCCAATTAAAATCAGTGGAGGGAAAAGGTGCGTGGGGCAAAGTCTAGGAGAAACCATGCACAAGCTCCCAGGTGCCCCCTCCAGTAACGTCTCACATTACTCTTTGCTTAATTTTTCCAGCAACGAATTGTGACAGCACCTACAAAGCATTATCAACCAGGGAAGCTCACCGGAGCCTTGACGTCAGGGTGTTTATTGGGGTCAGTCACATAGGCAGCAGAGCCTGCATGACAACCCTCAGCACTCAGACTCCAGCCCCCTGGGGGCAAAAGGAGGTGTTCAGCATAAATCACACTGTTGGCAGAAGCTATCTGATTACACTGGTACCCTGTGGCCCAATGCCTCAGGCATACAAAACATTCATCAGGCAGAATATTACAAGGACTCAGAGCTCATCCCCTAGGAGCCAGTCTTGCAAACATGTCGTTCTTGGGGATGGGCAGGAATTGAGCAATCCAGGCCTGCTGAGTTAACCCCTTCCCTCACATATTCCCTGGGTGAAGACACCAGGAGGCTTTGGCTATATGAGAGCACTTCTGGCACCCCAGCTATTACCTTCCAAAAATAACATCCTCTCCACCTTCCACTTAGACTCGTTGTGATTTGTAATAATAACCATTGAACTATTTTCAAAAACAGCTGGCCATCTGCAGCACGGACACATTATTATTATCATCATCATCATCATCATTGTCATAATCACTGTTGTCATATTATTATCACAATCACTACTATTCAGGGGGCGGAGGCATGGGAATGAGCCCTTAATGCTCCCTTGTGATGTCAGAACAAGTCAGAAGTGCCTTTTTCCAGATTCTGAAGATAAAGACAACTTCAGAGTCATGTGACTCCACTCCACTTGGGGTTATAACCATGTCCTGTCTTTCTCTTTCCTTCTCCTTGGCAGTGGCTGAGAAACCCAGGCCCCCAGCATGAGAAGCGGACTCTGTTTGGAGACATGGTGTGCTTCTTGTTCATAACTCCCCTGGCCACCATCTCAGGCTGGCTCTGCCTTCGGGGCGCCGTGGACCACCTGCACTTTAGTAGTCGGCTCGAAGCCGTGGGACTGATTGCACTCACTGTCGCACTCTTCACTATTTACCTCTTTTGGACACTAGTAAGTATGGCCCACAGCCCCAGGGATGCAGGCCAGCTGGAGCTGGCAGCCCCCCAGCTGGCACAGCTTGTCTGTATCACATCTCACCTGCTGGTTCAGGCTGGCGAGAGTGTGTGATTTGGTTTGTTACTACATGTGAGTGTATGTGTGTGCGCACGATGCGTGAGCAGACATGCGCTGCTGGGAAGAGCAGATCAAGTAAAGAAAAAGCCCCAGCTTCTGAGAGCCCATCAGTCAAAGACACACACCCTGGACTTTTCTCCCCTCTGGTGGTCTCGGCTCTGTCTGTTACAAGGCACAGCATTTTCCTTCTCTTGCTTGTGTTCCTCATTTTTTGATGGGATCATAGTATATCATGAGTGATGCACACGGCCACTGCTGCTGTTGCTGCCTGCACAGACTGTGAGTCCTCCTGCTGGTCACTTTCTTCTTACACCCTGACCACAGCCTGTAGTCTTCATTGGGTGCGGGGCTGCCCGGTGCCTGACGCTTATTCTGTGTGTTGGGATATTGACCCTGGTGCCCATAAAAACACCCATTTATCTAGCTCAGAACTGCTGCCAAAGAACAACCATTTCCCAATAAGCGTTCTGCTGTAGAGGAGGAAGACTTTGTAAACATCTCTGTCATTTTCATCCTGTTCACTTACGAAGGAAGCTGACTGCCGGGTGCCACTTGGCAGCACCCACAAAGTGCAGCGTTTGATCTCCCTTTATGCCCTTCTGGGACCCACACTGAAGAACGTCACTATCTAGAATATTTTCAGAAACGGGGCCCCCTCTTCCTGGCATTCCTCTTCCGTGCTACTTGTTTCTAAGCTGAGCATGTTTCATTGTTATTCAGTATGTATTTCCTGTCTAAAGTGTACTGTCCCGGTGTCCCATAGCACAGCGTCAGCATGGGAAGCTTCCAGGGCTCACGTGTCCTCCCAAGCCCTGCCCACCTGCCTGTGGCCACTCCTACCACCCTGACCACGACCCCCTGCTCATTTCCCTCCTGTGCCTCCCCTGAGGTGAGAGTGCTCCGACAGTGAGTGGGGGACACAGTGCAAACTGAGCAAGAGGGACCTGACTTGAGCCTTGGTAAATAAGAAGTGTTCTGATGCTTCATACGTGATCTGAGACCTCCGGTTAATGTAGGCATTCCGTTCCCAGCCTAATGAAGCCCCCAGACAAAACCGTTGTTGTCTCCTTAAAAAATCTATGCTCCCAAACTGTATCCTAATTCCTTATGAATCAAGCAGTGAAGCTGGCTCAGAATTCACTAGGACACTGTTATGGGAAGAGATTTAGGAAGAGGAAGTTAAAGAGCCTAGCTAGCACCATCTAAAGTCACTTCACTGCTCTGTGCCTCAGTGTTCCCATTAGTGCAGTGGGAATGGTAATAACATCCATCCTGCTGGCTTCCCCTGGTGCTATTAGATTAACATGAAAGACTGCAGGGGGAAATACTTTGGAAAATAATTTTTTACCATGATTAGAGTTTTACTTGTCTACCATGTTTCTTAGAAGAGTTCTTTAAATGAAAGTATAGACTTGAATACTAGCTTTCAAACCAATTGAAGGCCTTTTTGAAAATCAGCTCTGTAAAGCATCCACTTACCCAACAAGGAAGAAAGGCACGGAGGAGCATGGAAGGAAGAAAGAAAAATTACGTAGAGAAAAATGGATGTGACCCTGTTTGATCTCCCATTTTAGTTGAAAGGGAGGTGTGGGTGGGAAAGCTACCTGGAGTGGGCTCTTTTAGGAGAGAAGTAATATACTTCATTGCAGAAATCTTTCCAAGAGCCACTGCAGCCTAGTAAAAAGCGCATGCGTTTAGAATCCAAAGGCCTTCGTTCTACCACAAGATTTAGCATCCTAATAGCTGCGTAGCATTAAACAGGGTACTTAACCTCTCTGATCATCCTTCCTCTTATGCAAAAAAAAAAAAAAAATGGAGGAAATGATTGATACCCTGGGTCAATGGGCTATTGTGAGCATTAGGTGGGATAACATGGGAACATGCATCGGAGCACCTAGCATAGGCACCCTGGTTTTCTTCCTGTGACTTCCCTGCTCCCCCAACTCCCTCCACCCACCAGCCCTCTATAAAATGCAGAGCAGCTGGCCCTTTGACTGGTGTGAAAACTGTGCTGCTGTATCAGCTCAGCAATAGGTTACTAGTCTAGACGAACTCCTTCCCAGATAAATGCTGTACTGAGCTGCCCTGGCAAGAGCTGTAATTCAGAAACTGACAGCACTTGGAAACTGCCCTCCAGCAGAAACCCATTGTAAACAAGCTGTCAAGCTTAAGGAGAATATGCTGTGAAAATGTCTTAGATAAACAAACACGGTGTCAGTACCGGCCCCGCTCCTCAGAGGAGTCTTCCCGGAAGGGCCTCTCAGGCTGGGTGAAGAGGGACACGCATCCACACTGTGCACCTAAAAATGCCTTTGGAGCTCCTCGACGCTCACAGGGCCACAGGGGCCTGCCCTTGCCATGCACTTCTAGAGTCCTATCTTCTGGAACCTGCTGTGTGGAAGCGTAAGCATCTGGAACCCAGGAGGCCAAGGCCTCAGCCATCTCCACTCAGCGCTCGGAGAGGGGTGCCCCAGAAACATCACTATTCACATCACAAACTCTTCGTTTGAAGCCCATGGACAGATGCCAAGAGAGCTAGCTGAGAACTGAGTCCACATTAACCATTAAGAAGGTGTCCGTAGAGGTGCAAGAATGGAGGCACCGCAGTTCAGTGACCCCAGGAAGTCCTCCCAAACAGTGGGTCACTGGTGCAACCAGTGCCCAGCACGGAAACTCTGCTTCCATCAATCACAGTGAAATGAAAGAATGTTCTGCGTCCTCTAGCTGATTCCCAGTCCCGTGGGCTAGTCACTTAAATTCTCATTATAAAGAGGAAAAGCCTCTAATAAAATGCTGTCCCCAAAAGGCTCACTGTGGGACCGGTTTGGACACACCCTCACGAGCCCAGGGCAATGCAGCATGAGGGTGTTCACTGTGACCCTGTGCTGGGCACCCCTCCCACTGATGAATGCCCATGCAGTGCTCCTCTGCTGCGGCGCAATCAGAGAGCTGGGCTCATCTCTGAAAAGGCAACTTGCAAAGCTCTGGACCCATGGATAACCTCACAGTCGCACAGTAACCTCCTCCTCAGAGAAAGCGCAGAACGAAAATGCATAGTAAGATTTCCCAAAGCCTTCTGCGACCTTACAGCAAATGCTGAGCACCAGCCTGTCGCCTCGCCTACCGGGAAGGTGGGGACCTCTCCTTGTGCCAGCCATATGATCTCAACTCTTTGTACAGACCTTACCCAAGATGGGAGGTGAATAAACATCCTTTGGATGAAGAAATGAATGCACTTCAAGAAACCCATCCAATGAGGGGTAGTTTTATTACAATAGTGGCCCAGTCCGTGCTCTCTCTTCCTCCTCTCTCCTTAAAACCTCGGAAATTTCAGAAATTGTGTATTTCTGAAGTTCCCAATGCTCCTATTGCTATAGCTTCTTTTGGCTTATGTTTAGTTTCCTCCCACTGCCTCTTTATTTCTCTAAATCAAATCTCCTTTTATTCCTACTCTATTCCATTGCAGGGAGGGAGCTCTTAGAGACAGGAGCCGGCCTTCACCCAGGGCAGTTGCACATGGTGGGCCCTTCTGCACCGCGCCCAACTTCCTTTGTTTTCCCTCTCGTGGGGTCATCTGCATAGGATGCCTTCTACTTAATCGGACTTTCCTGCAACCTGTGGTAGTTAATAGCAATTCAGAGAGATTAATGCATAATACTATCTCATTTGTTTGTCTCAACAAGCGGGTTGATTTTTGTACTTCCTGGAGGGGGAACCCGGAGACCGACTCAGTTGTGGACTCCCTGTGTTCTTGGAAGCAGCGCTTCTCAGGCAGGGATGTGTGTGCAGTCACCTGGAGAGCTTGTTAAGAGGCATGCTCTGATTCCTTAGGTCTGGGTGGAGCACCAAATTCTGATACTCTAACAAACCCCCAGGTGATACAGGCCAACCCTGCACCACACTGAGAGCATCATTAAAGCAGATAGCCCAACCTCCTTTCTCCCCCCATTTCCTACATCTGAGCAGGATTGTCACAAAATTACCTTCTTTTCCATACTTAATCCATCAAAAATAACAGGGCAAGAACACTAACCTGTGTGTGAGGCACTGTGCTAAGTGCTTTTTTTTATTTTTATCTTTGTTTTTCACTTACAGTTGACATACAATATTATTAGTTTCAAATGTATAACATAGTGATTAGAGGGTTTCACAGGTTGGGGCAAAAGCAGTTTTCGGTTATTTGTATGGAAAATAATTTACAATAATTAATAAATAATAGTACAAGAATAAAGTCTGTGTTTTGCATACTCACAACTGTAAACCTACTTTTGCCCCACCCTGTATAACTTGTAAAGCGATCAACCCTATAAGTCTAGTGTGCATCTGACACCATGCATAGTTATTACAATATTATTGACCATATTCCCTATGCTGCATGTGCTAAGTGCTTTTTATGCATTATCTCAGATATCATTACTCACATATTACAAACAAGGGAACTGAAACTTGGAGATAGCAAGCAACCCTCCCAAAGTCACAGAGCCACTGCACAGAGGAGGCAGATTCAAGGCCCATGTGCCTGGCCCCAGAGCCCAAGGCCTGCTCCCTGCCCTGTAGAAGAAGGAGCTACCCACCTGCACTCACAGCTAATGCCCTGCTTACTGATGCCAAGCATGCGCTGCTCTTTAACATCATGAATGAAAGGACTCTTGATTTGAAATTCAGCTCTCCTGTAATATTTCCAGATTCCAGACTTCCTGTACTGCCAAAGCTCTTCATTAGTACTTGTCTGTGTTCTACCTCTTCCCTGCCCTTGGCCCTGAACAACAGGCTTTCCAACCTGCCTCCCTTACATTCATGAGTAGCACCAAGCAGCAGCAGGACAGAATAGATAAAAGAGAATCAAGCTTAAAAAAAGAAAAAGAAAAAAAACCCTGATCCGCTCTGGCATGATCAGGGCCTTTTGTAGAAAAGCACATCTGCGTGAGTTTAAAAGCTTATATTTTCATACCCAAATCTCTCTGGCACTCAGCCTGTGGCATTTGCTTCCTAGCCTCAGATATTTGAGTGAGTGGCCTTGAGTTTCATGATCCTGCCATGAAGCCTAACAAGCCCTTTCTGATCAGGGACCTGCACTCTCCCTCACTTCTGCAAATGCTAACCTCAAACCATTGGGTCAGCTACTTTCTGACCTGTCCTGGGATCAACCCAATCTACTTACCCCAAAGGGCTGAACGGCCCACACATGGATAATTTGTCACCCTAAACCCATGGGCACCTTCTTTCCCAGAACCTAGTCATCTGGATGCACTCAAACTGGATCCTGTCCCCAATTTTAAAGGCAGTTTGTACATCTTCAAAAGTACAGGTGAAACTGAATTTCCTGGGAATTCCATTAGTGCTTTTTTGCCAGCCTTCTCCAAAACAAACTACACATGTGATCTTCTCATTCAAGTACATTTGCATAAGAAGCAAGCACAGTTGTGTCAAAATTAACCACAGGTTCCCTGTTCATGCTGTCATACATGTATAATACAGGCTTAAATCTTAAGCAGTGTTGCAATTTGAAAGCGTAGGATATTTATTCGCTCATTCATTCACACAGCAAACCCTACTGAGCAACTTCTCAGGGCCAGACACTGTGATAGGTGCAGGGCATGTAAAGATGAAAACAACACAAGCCCCGCTCTCCAGATGCTTCTAGCGCCAGGGAGAAAGAAACAAGTACACTGATGTGCAGGGCACTTGATGCCATGCTGAGGTGGGCACCGGGCCCTGTGGCTCAAAAAGAACCGATTGGGGAGTTTGGAGCCCATGCCAAAGCTTCCCACTGAATTCTGGGTGTTACAGAATACTGGGACTGGAGGCACTGGGGCTCACCCATCAGGGCCATCCAGTATAGTTCTGCAGCTTGTCCACCGCACAATAAGAGAGATCCCCTTCCTGTCACAGTCAGTGTGAATGGGGTCCTTTGAGTTGTGTGGTGTCTAACCCGCAGAAGGGTGTGATGCATGAAGCCCTAGCATCCCTCCCATTTAACAGAGAAACCTGAGGACCAAAAAGGCACATCACTCAGTCCCACAGCTGGGGGACGGCTGGCGCTGTACCCACTCTGCCCACTGCTTCCAGCCGACTCCTTCATCACAGATGCTTTAGGACCTAAACACCACTATTCCCCAAATAAATCCAAAACTCAGAAGAAGTCTTATTTGCTATTGATGCCCTGATTTTACCCAACACGAGGAGGAATGAAGGAACCCTCTCCACAAGCCGTTCCGGTGTGTCCCCGCTTGGGTGCCCTTTGCTTGGCGCCCGATGCCCGACAGCCAGCTCTCTGGAGCAGCTTTGCCCAGGGTCCTCGCCCCGCTGCACTCCCCGCGGCCGGGGGTTTGGAGCCGCATTCCATGGCATGTTTCTTGGGTTGAGTATCGGTGTCTACTGACCTGAAACCTTCCCTTATTTTCCCTCTCCTACCGCAGGTGTCATTTAGGTACCACTGTCGATTGTACAACGAATGGCGTCGGACCAATCAAAGGGTGATTCTCCTCATTCCAAAGTCTGTCAACGTACCTTCTAACCAGCAGTCGCTGCTGGGCCTCCATTCTGTCAAGAGGAACTCAAAGGAGACAATTGTCTGACATTTGTGTGGTTGGTTGATGGATGCGTTGTTTGGGTTTGGAAGTTTCTGCACTGGGGCCACGCACTGAGCCACCCCCAACCCGTCCTAACTTGCCGTGGGTCGAAGAACATCCAGAGCCGCGTTAGCGCGTCGCCCCGAGCAACGAACTCTGCCAGCAGAGAGCAAATGCTGTTTCACTTCAAATCATGGATGCTGCAATCATATGATATTTGCTAAGCTGCCAAACATGTTTATTTAGCAGATACTGTATGGAATTTCCTGAACACCTCTTTAACATATGAGGAAGGTTGTCCTGCTAAGGATGCAATTCAATTCTTCCTTTTTTATTACTATTTCAAATATATATATATTAAACTTAGATGATAATCAAAATGGAAAGCCAATGTTAAAACTGGTTTCTTTGGATGGGTTTTGTTTGGATTAGTTTATTTGTTGCTGGTTTCTACTACAGGTTCTTCAGGGCCATTTGATAGCTGAAGTGGTGTTTCTCATCTCCCTCGTGTCCCATGCTCAGGGGACAGCGTAAGGACTGCAGAACACATCGTGTTTGAAGGATGTATTGTACTAAACCTCACTTAATTATTCCGGCTTCAAAGGAAAAAGAGGTGTGGCAACTCTCCCCACAGCGAGCTGTTTATTTAAATTTCATTAAAGAGAACAAATAAAGATGGTGAGAAGCACGCTCCTGTCAACTTGTTTGGTACTGACGGCTGATGGAAGCTATTTTCTAATAATAAATACCCGGTGTGTGAAAGACAAGCCCCACTGATTGCAATACTTTTATTTTTAATTATAAAACCTGTGAAGTTTCCCAAAGTAGATTTTAAAAGGAAAAAGGAAAGAGGTTGGTGTTTTCACTCCCATCTCACTGAGCACATGTCTTAATTCTGCATTCGCAGTGACTCGGAGGATCATTAGACATTTCTAGGAACCCTGGACCTGTTTTGCATATCAATTAGCATTCTCATTGCTCTATTGAATTTCCAGCTTGACAGGTAGATGTGGCCAAAAAAAAAAAAGGCCCGTCCCAGCCCTCTAAGACCCCTTTGTCTCAGTTTCAGAAGACAGAGCCCCACACAGAACCTTCCCCCAACCACGAGCCTATCTGTCACAGACTGAAATAGACTTTTCGGGAGGGCTTCATGTCCCTCTTTTATCTGTGTCGGTGTAAAGGGCACGGACGGGGCCTGTGCCTGTGTGCCCACTGAAACCAGGGAGCGGATGCGTGGTGAGAGGAGAGCGCCTGCTCCCGCTGCCTGCCCCCGCTGCCTGCCCGCCCACACACAGGGGGAGAAGGCGGAGCCCAGCTTTGGGGAATGCTTAAAATATGGATTTCTAGAACATGACCCACATTCCGAATATCACTCCAGCGTCTGCCTTACGCTCCCCACGTGGGAGAACAGAAAGTGCAAAGGAACAGGCTCTGAGGAGGGTAACGATTTTTGTCTGCAGATTGATCCAGCTGATGCAGGTGTTGCCTTTGTCTGCAGAGCCTCCACTCACAGACTGTTCCCGCGCCGCCGCCGGGGAGGGAAACAGCTGTACTGCTCTCCGCGCAAAACTCAGATGTGCTTTATGGTTTGTGACAATAGATTTCCTCCCCACCACGCTTCACTTCGACACTTCAATTCCAGTAATATACGTCTCAGCCCTTCTGTTTACTCGGCCCTGCTCGCCCCTCTGGGCTATCATTAGCGGCACCACCATCAACCGTTTCTTAATTGACCTTTTTAAAATGCTGGACACCACTGGCTGCACACAGCTGTCACACATTAAATTTCCAGAGCCGAGGGTCCAACTCGGTGGCTGGTGAATAGTAGCCCTGTGATACTGTTGATAAATGAGGTCCATCCGGCCTTAGCCCCTGAGCTGCCAGGTTCACCAGTGACACCTTTTGACTGAATGGCACACTCCAGAGAAGACCATACCCCTCCTTCTCCCTGCGTCTTCCATGAATTAAGGAAGCGACAGATTCCTAGGACCATTTCCTGTTGAGGGTGGCTGCGGAGAATCCCTCTATCTCGGCTCCTGAGATGAGATATAATGATGCAAAATGTCACAGGCAGGCACATCCCGGCAGCTCACTGCGGCTCCTGTGCTAGGAAGGTTGGCACATCAGTGCTGTGCCTGTGCCACGTCTCTTCTCCCTGTATTTGCACCCCCAGCCTGAGAAAAGAAGGCAGAGTCCAAATTCGAGGAGCAGGTTGCACGTGGTGTGGTGGGCAGGCCACCCCTGCAAGCCAAGACGGGCATCCTTGCCTCGCCTCCCAGGCTACCAGCTTGGAGCCTCCTTTTGAGAAACTCTGAACTCCCCCAGCACCTGGGCCCAACTGGGATTCTGAAAGTTTTTAGAAGACCTCAGGCCCTCTTGGCCTTTTACCCCTGTGGTTGTTCAAGGTGGAAGACGCTAGGGAATTTCAGCTTATGCTCAAGCACCAGCCAAGGGGGCAGGAGGCAGGTGCGGACTCCAGTTGAGGCTCTGCATCTGTCACCAAGAAATGCTACATCTGCCTGGAAGAAAAGGTGCCTTTTGCTCACTGGCACAAGGTGCTCCACGGGTGACCAGCAGCCATGCTAGCTTTGCACTCTGTTTCTTTCTTTTTGAAAGATCAAGAATGAAGTGGGGACTTCATGAAAGGACTGGGGAGGGGCAGGTAGAGGATCTTGGTGGTTCACTGCTTCCCTCTACCTACCATCTTCTTGCAGCGTCCTCTCTCCTGCGCTCCTTGCTGTATCCTGTCCTAACCATTTTTCCTGAGGACAGTAGGTAGGGACAAACGTGTGTCACAGTGAAGCCAGAGAGGGAAACTGACAACTGAAACAAGTCCAGCATGCTCCTGTCTGCCCCGTGTGTGCGCATGTGTGTTCCTGCGTGTTCTCGTGTGGGGCACAGAGGCCGTGAACGTTCCCGTACTTTTACAGCTCCTCAGAGAGCTGCACAGAAGCTCAGATGAGCTGTAAAACCCAACTACGGAAAAATAAACAGCATCACTTGGAAGTTGCTTGCTTTTGTCTTTTGGGTCCTGATCTCCCTTCCTCGTGCCCTGAGGGCCCCAGGTTGTTGCTTACATCTGTCCTGCAGCCACAGTCACTTCATTTTCAGAGAAAGGATCTTATCTGGGGGCTTGGAGGAGCCAAAGGAGAAAACAGAGCGATGTGGCAGTCCGGCAACCTGCCCTTCCACCAGCGACTATCTCGGCCTTTTCTGACTCCCCACCCAGCCTACGGAGCATCATGGCACACACAGAAACTGTGTCTTTACCCCACCCCCACCAGCGACTGTCCCAAGGCCTCAAGAAGGAAAATTGGCACATGCTCCCTTTCCACTTTAATCTGGAATGTTCCCATGAAGCTACCTGAATTTCAACCACACAGCTTGTAGCCCTAGTCCTGGAAAATAAATGTACATTGTGATTCTGAAGCCTTACGTGGTGTGAGAGGTGGTCCAGCAAGTGAGGACAGGGTTCAGGATTATTTTATGACAAGAGGTCGGGACCAGGATAGACCAGCCGTCCCTCCCAGCTGCACGCACGGGGGATGCAGCAGACTGATGGTATGAGACGGGTGCCCCAAGGGGCTAGAGTCTGAGAAATCGGCACTCCCGACAGCGATCCCCGGGCAACTGTGGACCTGCTCCAAAATGTGTCGGTTCTACAGAAATACAGTGGCTGGTATGTCCTACAGTCCACCCTTTTCAGCTTTGCAAAAGTCTCTGTGTCTGGGAGTTGCCTTTGAGACATACTGGCTTTCCCTTGAGTTTAGCTGCTCCGAGGTGATTCTGGCTCTTTGCTCGAGAGGGCAACAGGATGGGAGAGAACCCACCGTGAATCAGACAACCGGGGTTTTTAAGCCTGGCTCTGCAGCGGCCCAGCTGTGGGTTGTGAACAAGTGACCCTACCCCCATTTCAGCCTCAGTTTTTGCCTCTGTCAAATGAGGATAATAACTACCTCAGATAGTCCTGGTAAGATTCATAAGGCTTAGCTCCCAGTAGTTCATGAATGAATAGCTCCCCTTTCCCTCCCTTTCCTTCCACTCACTGTTGCTGATATCTAGGCTATTTTGCCTTAGCTTGGGTTTAGATGAACAACTTTGATAAATGACTTGAAGGGCCTTAACCAAATAGTTTTAAATCCTTTTCAAAATGGAGAAGGATTGATTTCAAATAATCAACCCATATTTACTGAGCACACATGCTTGGGAGTAAAAAGAACTGTAAGAGACACTTCTGGAGGTCGGAATTCCTGACTTGACTGAGGTCTTTGAATTATGTGTAGATTGCAGTTGCCCTTGCATTTCCTGATACTGAATGGAGCTTATGACTAATTGAGAATTCATCACAGATACAAAAAATTGCTCGTTCTGAATCTAGTGCTGCAGAGGAAAACAAATATAGTCCATCAGTTGTCTGTGTTCCCAGAAGCGAGGGACTCGTGAGTCACTGAGCTCATACATCTAGTGCCTTCTTGGAGGCTCTGAATTCTGAGCACAAAGACAATAGAAGGTGATCAGTTGGGGAGGCCTGCTTCCTTTTGAAAAACTCTTCTTTTTGAGCCTATTCAGGCCATAGTTACTCTATCAAGGAAATGAATATACGGACTCTGCCAGAGGTCTTATTTTTATCTTAGTTGTGGAAACCAGAGGCAAAGAATTGGGTTAGTCATACATTTTAGTCCATGACACGATTTCTGTCACCATCCACCTACGGAGGTCCCTGTTCTATTTTATTCCACAGATTCGTACAAAGTGCCAAACACATCCCAGGAGCCATGCACTATACAGCACTTTGAAAGTTATCTCCTTTAATTATCACGACCTCATCCATTGCTGCCTAACACATCACCCCCAAATTTAGTAATCTAAAGCACCCACTTTATTGCGTCTCACTATTCCGTGGGTTGACCAGGACCCAGCTGGGGAGTCCATGGGAAGTGCCTCTTCCAGTCTCCCTGGGGTGGCCTCGGTGTTCCTCCTGTGGACCGTCTCTCCACATGACCTCTCACTTTCAAGGCTCCCTCTCTTTCCATGGCTGCTCAAGGCTCCAAGAGGGGAGAAGCATCTGCCCTAATTAATGTGGGCGCTTGGAAGTGCCCGAGCGTCACTTCCTTGCATCCTGTGGGTCAGAACAGTCACAGGACCTGCCTCCTGATGGGAGGCACTGCTTGCACACACAGGGAGGAGCAGAATTGTTTGGGCCCATCTGCGGAGATTAGCTACCAGACCCGTTTTATGGGTGGGGAAGCTTAAAAAGAGGTTCAGTTACCTACCCAAGGAAACAGGGCAGGTAAGGGGCAGAGCTGAGATTCAGGCCCAGACTCTGGAGTCCCTGCTGCTAACTGGATATATGCTGCAATGCCTCTCAGCTTCTAGTTTTATATCTTCCCCTTCATGCCTAATCTCCAATCTCTTTCCTTCCTGAGGCACCCACTCCAATATGAAATGGAATATGTCTACATCTTTGCACAACATTGTTTTGTGAATCTGTCTTAATTTACATAGAAATGATTATGCTATAAATCGCCTTCTTCCCCTGCTTCCCCCCTCCTTAACGCTGTTTTGAACATCATGCTGCTGTGTACCTAGTTCATTGCTTCCAGTGGCTGCTTGGGGTCCCATTTTACCTTTTCAACCCCTTCATGTTACCCCCAACTCCTCGACCCGCCCACAGTGCTGTGCTGGGCTCCTCACGGTCCTGTGGGAGAGTTCCTCTGGACTAGCACCCATCGGTGGGCACGCGGGGTTACCGGGTGCCGACAAATTCATTTTCACTATTGTCGCATTGCTTTGCAGAAAGACTAGAGCACTTCAGACGCACACCCCCCAGTAGTGGCCGACTATTCCCTTTTCTCCACATCCTTTTCTATACTTGCTATTTATTTTTAGCCAGTCGGACAGTATAAAACCCATGACTTACTACCATATCTGTTCAAATTCACACTTCTTTATTCTTCCTACTGGGTTGGCTATCTTTTCCTTTTTAGTCTCTCTAGACAGTTCGATGTGCCACTGAGCCCCCATTTGTTCAGCTCTCCCAATTATGTCTGCGGTGTGCTTCGTTGAACAGACTCTTTAACAGTGACATAGTCAAATCTCGGGGTTTTTTCATGTACTATGTCTGGGTGGTCTTATTTAAATTTTAGAAGTTCTTCCTCATTTCAAAACCACAGAGATAGTCCCCCGTATTTTCTTCCTTTAGCTTTATGGTTTTTTGTCACCCTGAGGCCTTTAATCTCCCTGGAGTTCACCTCTGTGTATAAGATAGGAATCAACTTTATCTTTCTAAGACAGGCAGTTTTCCATCACCACCTGTGTGGCGATCTCCCCTTTCTTAATTCAGCTGTGGTGTAGCCTAGATCATAATCCAGTTCTGCCTAAACAGGGGTCTGTCTCCACTCCCTCAGTCGGTGGCTGCAGTCCTCTGTCCCGGCATTGCCTCACTGCCTGCCTCACCGTGGCTTCATGGTACACTCTAGGTCAGCATCTGTTGAAATGAGCAACTTCTCCCCAACCCCTTGCCAAGTTCTACATTTTTTCAAGATTGACTTAGTTATTTATGGACAATCTTTTAATTCTTGTGGATAAATTTTAAAATAGTTTTGTTAAGTCACTTGAAAGGTCTTAGAATTTTGACTGGAATCGTAGTGAATTTATACATTCATTTCATGAAAATTGACTTTTTTTTACAGTTTTTATCAACCCCATATAATGGTCATAGCATAACACCATTTATTTAGGTGTTCTTAGGGTCCTCAAATAGAATATTGATCATTGTTAATAAAATGTTTGTGCCTCTTTTGTTAGTTCAACTCAAATACTTTGTAGTTGTGTTGCTATGGTAAATGATATCTTATTTTCTCGCTGGTTAGCGCTGGCTTTGAGGAACACTTGTTATCCTGTTCTAGCGCCTTTGCTGAACTCCGGAATAGTTTTCATAGTTTATTGATCCCCTTTAAGCCTGCTCTCTCCCATCAGGGTGTGGGGGCGAGGCCCTCCAGCACTCTGCTGCTGCAGTCTCATTGTGGGGGTGCTTGCTGGTTTCACAGAGCCTTAAAGAGTGTTCAAAGTTTCTCCACCATCGATATCTGCTATACATTTTCCTTATATAATTTCATTGCATTTTTCTGTTTTCCTTATATTTCTCGTACTCTATGAGTTGTATTATTAATAATAGTTAGTAATACTAAAACTCACAGAGTTTGTTGGAAACAATTAGATATTTATTATTAGCTCTGGCTGGTGTGGGTCAGTGGATTGAGCGCTGGCCTATGAATCTAAGGGTTGCCGGTTCAATTACCAGTCAGGGCACAAACCTGGGTTGTGGGCCGGGTCCCAAGCTGGGCTCATGTGAGAGGCAACCGATCAATGAATCTCTCACATATTGATGATTCTCTCCCTCCCTTCCATTCTCTCAAAAGGTAAATAAATAAAATCTTTAAAAATATATATTTATTGTTACTAATTCAAATGATTTTAAATAAGATATTTATTAGTACAATTAAATATAATTAACAATTATAATATTGAGGGTTTTGTGTAACATTCTACTTTAATCTGTGTAATAAGATATACTACTGTTGAACCATCCTTTCATTTCTGGGTAAATCTCACTTAAGATTTTTTTAAAATATGTTTTAGTAATTATGCTATTACAGTTTCCCAATTTTCCCCCCTTTTCCCCCCTCTGCCTAGTACACCCATTCCCTCCAGCAACCTCCCCCCTTAGTTCATGTCCATGGGTCAATTTCTTCGGCTTCTACACTTCCTATACTAGTCTTCACATACCCTTGTCTATTTTGTACCTACCAATTATGATTCTTAATCCCTGCACCTTTCTCCCCATTCTCCCCCTTCCCCTTTCCAGCTGATAACCTTCCCAATCATCTCCATATCTATGATTCTGTTCCTGTTCTGCAGTTTGCTTAGTCTGTTTTATAGATTCAGTTGTTAATAGTTGTGAATTTGTTGCTGTTTGAATGTTCATAGTTTTGATCTTCTTCTTTTTCTTAGATAAGTCCATTTAACACTTCATGTAATAATGGTTTGGTGATGATGAACTCCTTTAGATTTACCTTGTCTGGGAAGCACTCTATCTACCCTTCCATTCTAAATGATAGTTTGGGTGGAGAGAGTAATCTAAGTTGTAGGTCCTTGCTTTTCATGACTTTGAATACTTCTTGTCAATCCCTTCTTGCCTGCAGAGTTTCTTTTGAGAAATCATCTGACAGTCTTATGGAAACTCCTTTGTAGGTAACTCTCTGCTTTTAAGTTTCTCTCTTTATCTTCATCCTTTGGCATTCTAATTATGCTATGTCTTGGTGTGGCCCTCTTTGGGTCCAACTTGTTTGGGACTCTGTGCTTCCTGGACTTGCATGTCTATCTTCTTCATCAAATTAGGGAAGTTTTCTTTCATTGTTTTTTCAAACAAGTTTTCACTTTCTTGTTCTTTTTCTTCTCTTCTGGCACCCTTATGATTCAGATGTTGGTACATTTGGAGCTGTCCCAGAGACTCCTTATATTATCTTCATTTTTTAAAATTCTTTTTTCTTCTTGCTATTCTGATTGAATGCTTTTCTCTTCCTTATGTTCCAATTATTGATTTAATTCTCAGCTTCATCTCCTCCACTGTTGGTTCCCTATAGATTTTTCTTTATTTCACTTAATGTAAACTTCATTTCTTCCTGGGTCTTTTTCATGTGTTGCCATACTCAGTGAGCTATTTGAGCATCCTGATAATCAGTGTTTTGAACTCTGCCTCTGATAGGTTGGTTATCTTCATTTTGTTTAGTTCTTTTTTCTGGGGTTTTGTTCTGCTCTTTCATTTGGGCCATATTTCTTTGTCTCCTCAATTTGAAGGCCTCCCTATGTTTGTTTCTGTGTATTACGTAGAGCTGCTTTGACTCCCTGTCTTAGCATGGCCTATTGTAGAAGAGGCACCTGTAAATTCTGTGGGGCAGAACCTTAGGTAATCACCAGGGAGGGGCAACCCACTTCATCTCTTTGTGGTTCTGTGTGGGGGGAGAGCTCAGAGAGGGGACAATGCTGTTGCCTGGCTTCTGGAGGTTTCCAGTCACTTCACCCACTCCCTGTATGAGACTGGTGCCCTTCCAGCTGTTGCCCTGGTGCTGAATCCCAGGGCGGGTAGTTCTGTGTAAGTTGTAAATACATGTGGGCCCTTTAAGCAGAGTCTCCTGAAAGTCTGGTAGTTTCTTCTGCTGCCTCAACCTCCACTGGTTTTTATAGTCAGAAGTTATGGGGATATATCTTCCTAGCACTGGAACCTTGGACCGTGTTGTCTGGCCTGGGGCTGGGATCCCTTGCTCCCATGGTATCCCTCCTGATTTTTATCACCACACATGAATGTGAGACCTCCCGTCCCTTTGCTTCTCCACGCCACACCATGTCCCCATACCTCTCCACCTGTTCTGCATCTCTGCCCCTCATGCCTTTCTGGCTAAATGTGGCTTCTTTAAATTCTTGGTTGTCAGACTTCCATACAGGTCAATTTTCTGACAGTTCTGGGTGTTGTTTTGAGGTGTAGTTGTAACTTTTTTGTAGTTGTGTGAGGAAGTGAAGCATGTTTACCTACACTTCCATGTTGACCAGAAATCTCAGTCTTATTTAATATTTTCTATATCTTCTCTATATTTATATTGAAAGTGAAGTGTTCACACCACCACCACCAATTCCAATCCAATACCTCAGTTTCATTTCCTTTCTCTCATTTTCAATTTTATAGCTCTCTTTTCTACCATGAGAAACTTGGCTCTCCCTGTCTTTAATTTATTAACCTATTTAATCAGTCTCTTTGCATGTAATCAGTCTCTCTGCACAGAGATTGTGGGGATAATCTCTGTCCCCACAGCGATCCCCTCCCCTGTGTAGATGTCCCTCTCCCCACTCCCTGCTCTGACACCCAGGCCAGGCCACCGCTCCATGGGGACGCCCGCCTCATCCCTGTCAGAGTCTGGTACAGACAGTGAGGTTCCTCATCTCAGCTCAGTCTGTGCTTACTTCCTTCTTCGTGGTGTTTTGTTTCCATCCTCTGCTTTTATTCCTTTGTCTAGCCAGTCTGAATTAATGGTGTATTTCATCAATCTTTTTAAAGAATAAGTTTAAAATACCATATGACTTCACTCAGATATGGAATCTAGTGAACAAACGGAACTAACAAGCAAAATAGAGACAGACTCATAGATGAAGAGCAGGCTGACAGCTACTGAGGGTGGGGTGGAAGGGTAGCAGGTGGAAGGATTGAGCAAAAAGGAAAAAGGACTCACGCACATGAACAAAAGTGCTGTGATTGTGGGGAGGGTGGTATATAAAGGAGATAAATAATATAAAAATATACCATTAAAAATAAAATCTTCCACAGATGAAAAATAAATTAAAAAATAAATTTATAACTTTCTTAATCTTCTTTTTATCTCATCCACTTTTGTCCTATATTTCATTAACTTTTAGCCTTACCTTTATTATTGCCTTCCTTCCTGTTGTTGTTATTTTCTAATCACTCTTGTCTCCGCCTTTTGTTGGGGGAGGGTAGGGAGGGGGGTTCTGGATAAATGACTTAGAACTACCCATTGTCCTCTAGTTACTACTTTATCTTCCACAATTTTTGAAATATTTCAATGTCCAAATTTCGTTCTAAGTATTTTTAAATTTCTCTTGTGTTTTTTATTTAACTCAGAGTCATTTGTAGTGAGTTTTTTTAGCTTTCAGCAAATGAGCATGGGGTAGGAAGTGTTATTCTTTTGTTTTATATTTCAATTATCATTATATTGTGGTAAAAACAACAACAACATGGTCTCAGTGATGTTGAGTCTTTGAAATTATAGCATTTTTTGTGTCTTAATACATGGTCGATTTTTGCAAATATATATACATGTGTGTCTGTATACAAATAAGCTCCCACGCACTAAGTGTGTGTTTCACACCTCCCTGTCTTTGCTTCTTTTCATGCTTGATCTGTAGGGTGCTGAGGAGGGCATATAAAATTCCTGATTACGTTGTCGATGTACTCATTTCTTCCTTTAGTCTTGTTGGTAGCTGCTTTATGTATTTTGACAATATTTATATATTTATCTTTATCATTATACTTCTTGATATATTGTTCTTCTTTCCAAAACATAATATTCTAATATCCTATTTGTCCCTTTTGATGTTTTGAAAATTCTCTTTTGTCTAAATTAATATTAAACATTTCTGTATCCTGTTATATCTCCTGTAGATAGCATATGGCTAAGTACTCTTTAAAATTTAATCTGAGAATCTCTCTTTGGATTGGTGAATTTAATCCATTTACACTTACTTTACTATGACGTTGGGTCTTAATCTACGATCTTCTCTCACGTCACATTTTTTTCCCCCCGTGATCTCATACTCTCCTGAGGATCCTGACCACCTGGGCTGGTGGTGTCTTCCAGCAAAGCGGGGAGTGAAATCCCTAGTGGGCCCGCGGAGGCTGGGCAAGCCTCTGGGGCTGCCATGTAGAATGTCACCTCTGACCACTTCAGCAGGTGACTCTGTCCCTCAGGGCACATCTGCACACTCTGTCCCGCTCACCATTTTCTGGGTCCCACCTGCCTGGATTGCAGCCAGCCAGGCTTTGAAGGCCTGAGGGCTCAGGAGAGGGATCTGCCTGCTGGTATGTTTTCTGTACCTACCGCCCGCCCCCGTGTGGAAGGAACTCAGCCCAACGTCACCCCGCTGACCTGGTGGCCCTGGACTGGCTCTGCTCTTCCCTGTGTTCTGAGAGGTGCTGAAGCAGACAGCGACTCATTCAAAAGTGCTATAGAGAAGAGAGAAAACGACAGGATGCTCCGCCCCATACCTGTCCTATCCAGACCTCCTGCGCCACACCTCTGCAGCCTGAGTGCTCCTTGGTTTTTATATTCTTTTCTCAGATTCACCGCCCATTCTCTCACTTCTTTATCACTTCCAGGGTTGATGGGGGGTGGGGACACAGGGCAGCCAAGAGCCAGGGTAAGTTTGCCACACCGTCTGGCAGCAGCACTTCTCAGTCTTCTCGGGCCCCTGGAGTTGCTGTGGGGGCGGGGCCTGGAAGGAGCCCGGCAAGCGTGGCGCTGGTGCCCCAGCTCCATTCAACCACTTTCCCTCTCTCCGTGTAATGGGAACCTGGTTGAAGTCTGTTAGGTTCTTTCTTATTCTAAAATTCTGGGTGACCTCATCTGGCCCTCTGGCTCTGAGGGACCCTGTGTTGGCAGAGGGCACTGAGGTGCTTGGCAAGAAAGGCCCTGCACCTCGGGAATCCCTCCTGTATAAAAACGAGGAACCACACTCTCCCCGGCAAGCTCCCTCGCCGACCAGTTCACAGAAAGGAGGCATCTGGGACTTTCAGCCCAGCTATAAATAAGTAACACTTACTAGACACATGAACTGCATTTTATTCTCAGATAAGCTGCTGACGTTAGTATTTTTTTGTCAATCTTGAGATTTGTGAGAGACTATATCTGGGAGCTGCTGTGAGAGCAGGTCTGCAGAACACCCATCACAGACCTGCCAGCGCCCCGGAGACCCCTGAGACCCTGAGGAGCAGAGAGGCCTGAGAGGAGGTGCTCCCCACCGTGGGCAAGAGGCATTACTTTTATAGTGTAACAAGTACAACTATGTTTTCCTCTCTTTAAATAGGAATCCTGCCCTGGATCGTGTGGCTCCGTAGATTGAGCACTGACTGGCCTGTGAACCAAAGGGTTGCAGGTTTGATTCCCAGTCAGGGCACATGCCTGGGTTGTGGACCAGGTCCGCAGTAGGGGCTGCATGAGAGGCAACCACACATTGATGTTTCTCTCCCTCTCTCACTTCCCCTCTCTAAAAATAAATAGATAAATAAAATCTTTAAAAATAAAGAAATAAACAGGAAGCTGACATTGGCTTTGGGGAAAATTGCTAACATATATATGTATTCCACATTCAAAAATATGTCTGGCTTTCCTCTATCTTCCTTTTCACTGACCCACTAGTAAAAGCAGGGCCAACCACATTCCATGTCTCGAATTTAGCCCTTGAGGGTACCGGGCTGCTCCCTGAAGTCCACAGGACGCCACTCGGAGCTCACCCTCTGCAGGCCATCTCAGCAGCGAGGGGCTAGAAGCAACCTGACCCAGGAGCACAGAGACAAGTGAGAGGCGTCTGTGGTAAGCAAACTAATACGGTTGTGTGGATCTATTCTGTGGTCTCCGTGAGGGCGCAAGGCTCAGCTCTGTGGGCAACGTCTTACAACCACATTAGCGATCCTGAATTAGAAGGTCTGGATGTGAGGAGAAACTCCCCAAAGGCACATGCCATTCTGGAAGGGGTGGCACAGCCCCTCTGGGCCCATGGAACAGTAGGGCTGGGGTGGGGGCAGTGTGGCTGGAGCAGCTTTGAAGGCTGCAGAATCCTGGGCCTAAAACTCCTGCCTCAGAAACCTGTGCTAGCTGGGAGGGTGAGAGGAAAGAGCCCAACAGTTGTTAGTAAACCTGCTTCATCCCAGATGAGAAGGACTAGGAATCGGACTCAAGCAAGGTCTGCAAAGATTAAGGGAATTTCAAATGTGCACCCTTTTTGAGAAGGATCAAGCGGGATTTATTTTGTTTAATGCACTTGGTGGAATTACAGTGGCCATTGACCACGCCCAAGTGCAAGGCTTGGGTCCCCCCTGTGCACCTTTCTTCCAGGTTCATTACTATTAGGCAAGGTCTTCAAAAACTGGGCATACACCTGGTTCTGGTATCTAAATACTTTTTCCCTGGAGAAATGTCCAACTCTAGGTCAGGGACAGGAAGTGTATCAGATGAATCTGGAGCACCTTGTCGCACCAGAAAGCAAGGAAGGCCACTGTGGTTGTGTCCAGAGGACACAAGACACAACTCAAATCAGCCGCGGTGGAAACTATATGAGCACCACAAAGAGGAATGACTACACATCATCTATGTTAAAAGTCACGGGTTTATAATGATCAAAAAAACAAAAAAACCTAAACCCTGAAATGTTAAAGGGACTTATTTAGGAAAAAGAAGATCAAAAGTATGAATATTAAAATGACAACAAACTCACAACTATCAACAACTAAATCTAAAAGACAAAACAAACTAAGCAACCAACTAGAACAGGAACAGAATCACAGAAATGGAGATCACATGGAGGGTTATCAGCAGGGAGGGGGAGAATGGGAGAAAAAGTACAGGGAATAAGAAGCATAAATGGTAGGTAGAAAGAAGATAAACAGGGGGAGGTTAAGAATAGTACAGGAAATGGAGAAGCCAAAGAACTCACATGCACAACACATGGACATGAACCAAGTGGGGGATCGCTGGAGGGAAGCGGATAACTGGGCAGAGGGGAGCAAAGGAGAAAAAATTGGGACAACTGTAATAGCTTAATCAATAAAATATACATTTAAAAAAAAAAACCTCACCAGTCACCTTTAGAGCATGCTAAAGAACCAAATCATTATTTGATAACTGCTTTAAAAAGTATCTTGTGTGCACTGTACCTTGGGTATAATTAATGAAGAAAAGATCTTCAGAGAGGAAGTATGCAAGTAGAAATATTGTAGAATCTAAATGAAATAATCCACAGGCCGCTGACCATTAAAAGATGCTGAAACCATTAGTCGATGGGGAACTTTATAATGGAAGAATCAGACCCTCAACACCCAAACCTACATATCAGTCTTAACTTGACAAAACAGAAAACAGCTGACATTGTGTCCCTGTTGATGTGATGCAATAGGAAGTACAGAGACACCCGAGATATTCTTGCCAAAAAAAGACCCTGAACCTGACCCAACACTGCTATCAAACTATTGGTGTAAAGGCATCAGTGGGATAAAGAAACTGTTAAATAACAACAATGGCAGGGCTTCTCGGCAGCAGCACTATTGACCCTTTCAGCTGGACATTTCATTTAGAAGAATTTTTAAAAAATGTATTACCAGCCCTGAGCAGTGTGGTGCAGTGGATTGGGCATCATCCTGCAAAGGGAAAGGTCACTGGTTTGATTCCCAGTCAGGACACACACCTGAGTTTTCAAGCCAGGTCCCCAGCTGGGGGCGTATGAGAGGCAACCAATCGGTTCTCACATCCATGTTTCTCTCCCTCTCTTTCTTCCTCCTTTCCCCCTCTCTAAAAATAATTATTAAAATCTTTTTAAAAATATATGAACCAATGTAACATGTTTGGATCCTGATTCAGAAAAACCAAATGCAAAAAACAAAACCAAAAAAATCATGAGACTACCAGGGAAGTGTAAACACTGGGCCCCTGGCCTCAGAGCATCCAACTAAAACCCCCGGCACCTGCCCAGAGGGAGGCTGACCCGATCAGACAGTCCTGCTACCCAGGTGCGGCAGCCCCATGCTCTGGAAACAGGGGGAGTGGCCACACGCTCCCCGGAGGCCTGGCGCCTACATTCACGAAGCGTGCGGTGCCCATGCACAGGCCTGGCTTTGATCTGGAGGCGGTGGGTTGCGGCTCAGCGGTGACAGGAATGAGTTTCATCGGCTCGTTCTCAGTGTTCTCTACATGTGTCACAAGGTCAAAACGAGAAATCCAGGACACTCGCAGTTTGCCTGGTGAGCCGCACAGGGGCGGCAGCTTTGCCCTGAGCGAGGCTTCCTCCGCCCCGGACCATAAAAGCCGTCCCACCCGTTTGGTGGGCTGCCCCTGGATAGCATGCATGACCACCCTGTGCTAGGCCAACATTTTTTTAAAAATCCTTATCGGAGAATATGCTTTGTTTGTTTGTTTTGGTGATTGTAGAGAGAGAGGAAAGGAAAGAAAGAGAAACACTGAGGTGGGAGAAAAACTGATCCATTGCCTCCTGTACGCACCTGGACCAGGAATTGAACCTGCAGCCTAGGTATGTGTCCTGATCGGGCATTGAACCGAAGGCTCCTACTGACCAAGCCACACAGCCAGGGCCAGGCCAACACTTTGGTTGTCAATATCAGCATATGTGTCAAGGTGAAGTCCTCTGAAACCCCGTTGTCCCCTCCTTTCCCCCTCCCACACTCCCAAGAACAACGCAGGTGGCTAAGTTCAGCCCCACCCAAGGAAGAGGTGCCTGGAACAAGGTTGACTGGGGAAGGCGAAGAATGAGGCAGCAGCTGTGAGAAGCAACAAGTAGACCCAGGGAGGAGCAGGGAAGTGGCGGAACGCCCTGCTGGGGTCAGGGGATTAGAGATGAGAGGAGGATGCATCTGTCTGCAAGATGTCCTGGTAGCTCTTCCGAACGTAACAGAGGTCACAAGCCCCCAGATGGGGACAATTTGCCATATGATACAGATCAATTAATGGGTAGTGCATATGTGCACTTCTCTGCTGGTCCCGTCTCTCCCTGGAATGAGGGCACCCCCTCAAAGAGCAGCCTTCTGGAATCCTGTCAGTTTCCTGGTTCCCCCAGAGACAGTATCAGTGAACATTAATGTGTTTCCTGGTTGTAACCATCCAAAGTCATTCACATCAGCCCAGCCGCTGCCTCCTGAGCCTGGTAAAGAAAACACACTGAAAAACGGATTGCTTAGGAATAGCCAGGTGCCCTGTGGGACCCCCCTGAAGGTCTGATCTCATTACTGTAACTTAGGATTCACGGGCCAAGGATGACAGAAATCACCCCAACTGCCTTCCTTCATTTCGTAATTCAGTATTTGCCAACCTTTTATCATCCACTTGGGGAAGAGCTGCCAAAGACCCAGTTACTTCTTCCAGTAACCCCAGGGCGGGAGAAGGGAAGCCCCCTTGGTCGGGTTGCACGCTGCTTTAGTATGCCGGAGGTTTGCCCGGTGAAATGTTCATCCCCTTTCCCAGCTGAAGGTTTGAATTATTATTTGTTTAAATGAAAACCTGAAATCAACCTATGAACATCATAAAGGACAAGCGAGACCCTGCCATCACAGGCCCAGGCCCAAGCCGCAGGGGGACAGCTCCCACCCAGCAGCCCACCCGCTCTGAGCACTGGGAAACCGTGGGAAGAGACTCGTGGCCAGCTGGCATGAGCCAAAAGCTTTTGTCCACGTTTGAGTCTCCATAGAAAACTCAGGAGTGATCGCCAAACGTGTTCCAGAAATCCTATTTCCCATCTGAGCTCGTGCTCCCGGGGCATCTCGACAGTCAGTCGTCTTTGGTTTTAAACAGCAGGAGCCAATGAAGCAACGTGGCCAGCCTGCCGCAAGTATCGACAGAATTCACAAATGCCTCCCTCCTGCCAGAAAAAGAGGGACTCCAACAGGGACACCGCAGCTCCACACGGCGGAGACTGGCCACGCCACGAAGATGTTAAGTGATTCGGAACAAATCAGACAACAAAGACTACTCAGTGGAGAGCTGACATTTGTCTAAAATGGAAAAATCCCCGTGCACGTTCCAAAGCATTTGACTGGGAGATAGTCCACCTCCCTCTTAGAGTATTCAAAGGAAAAAAAAAGAAAACAGCAGATCTTGCTATTCGTCAACCTGAGATCTGCTGTGACGTGTCTCCAATCAGGTGTCAGGTGGGAAAGGAGGTGCGTTATGAGCTCCTCTCAGGTACGGGTTCTGTTTGCAGGTATCACACAGAGTCTACCTTTGGGCAGCTCTCGACCTTTAAACTCCAAATTTCCAGGTGCTCCCAGGCTCCAGCCCCAGTCCCACACATTACAGCAGCAGAGGCACATCTAGGAGAGCCGCAGGGGGACCATGGATTCGCTCAGTTGCCTGCATGGAGAGGTTGAGACCTTGGCATGCCCCTCTTCCACGGAAGCACGCCGACTGACCCGGGCCCTTGAAACGTCAGGTCCAGGACCACGGGGAAGAGCAGGGAAGGAGTCTGGGCTGCAGGCCTGTGGCGCCCTGCCAGGAATGTGATCGGTTCTGGCCCTTCTTCCCCACTACCCATCTCTGCCTGCCCAAGGAGCCCTGGCTGGAGTCTGGATGTGGACCCAGGGCTGGCGCAAAATGGCCTTTAGGGCCACCTGCTGATCCCTTAGCTAATACTACGCAAGGTGGCGGTCACAGTTTTCAGTGCACTCCAATAATCCTAGCAGGAAGTCACAGAGTCTGAACACAGTGCAGTCACACCTGTCAGGGTTGTGGGAGTTTGTGCAGCTGAGTTCTCCCAAGGTGAGGAGCGTCATCTTTTGAAACTCAGCCTCCAACTAGACACATCTTTCCCAACGGCCGCTTTTCACAAGAGACCAGTTATCCCTGAAGCCTGCTGTCTGTGGTACCTTCCTTTCAAGGATTTTATTTATTTATTTTTAGAGAGGGGGGCAAAGAGAAAGAGAAGGAGAGAAACATTGATGTGCAAGAGATACATCAATCAGTTCCCTTTCATATGTGTCTAGACGGGGGACGGAACCCGAAACCCAGGCATGTGCTCTGACCAGGAATCGAACCGGCGATGCCCAACCGACTGAGCCACACGGGTCAGGGCACAATGCCTTCCTGTCAGAAGCACACTCAGCATGGTGGAGGTTTCTGGATCTGCGTGGTTATTAGATCGACACCGTGCTGAGCTGTGAGCGCCATCAGACCAGGACAAAATGACCTTTTACTTCCCTTTTACATTCTACTGCCAGTGCCTACCACACAGCACGGCACTTAGTAAGTGCTTAATAAATGTTTGTTTAATTAATATTATTCGTGACATGAGTTATTGTGGTGCTGCCAGTATTCTCAATAGGTCTCCTTGTTTAACCACTCAGTTGGCCAGGAGAAGCATTGACTCTGACCAGGACTGCTCTCACTTGTGGATGGACACACGGACAGCAGCAGACAGCCTTCCATTTCATAATGAGAAGTCTGGCCTTACTTCCCAGTTCCTCCAGTCAAAAACTTTGAAGTAATCATCAGTTTCAAATTCCTACTTATCCAGACCTACTGTGTTGGTACAGTGTTTCCACACGACCTCATTTACTTCTCCCATCATCTCTCTGTAACAGGACTTTTAGTCTCAAGATAGAGATGAAGAAATTGAGAGGCAGGAACCCTCACTTTTTTAGGGTCCCACCACTAAGTGACAACAACTGAGTGTCCCTAACTGCCGCCCTGGGCAGCAGCTTCCCACTCACAGGGCTGGTCCAAAGGCAGAGACATCACTGCCCTTCATTCCATGTGCAGCCTGTCTGTGGGGAAGGCCCTTGCATGTGGACAAGTTCAAGTTTGGGACATAACCCATGACTACACTACTTGGCATGTTTTAAACAATGATTAACTCTCCATCATCAAAAACATTTTTTACCTCCTTTCTAATCAGAGCTGAATCACCATTCCCAGTTACTCCTGTTATTCACAGCCCTCCCCCACTGCCCACTGAGATAACCGGGGTGGACTAGCACATCCTCTGGGTCAACGTAAGCAATTCCCAGATACGTTATTAACATGTTGCTTCACTGAGGCCCAAGCTGTTTTTAACTACTTGTCCAGTCTTCCACCCCCTCACTTCAGCCTACCTAATGGTGACTCTCCCCCTCAGGAGACTTCTAACTCAGAGCACTTCGTCTTCTCCCCCATGTCCGGGAAAGCACATCCTGAAAGGCAGCCAGCTGGGGAAAGGCCGCCCACCGGCGGAGGCGCGCTGCTGGCTGAGCTGGCAGAATGCGGTGCCGTGGGAGGAAAACGGAGACATGCAAGAGCTGAAAGATCCCTTGCCTGCTCCCGACTGAGTCACGTGTTTAAGGGCTGAGAAGTACAAATTGGCTAATCTACATGAAAGCATTTCCTTTCTTTTTTTTTTCTGCAAGCAGGTTTATTTTTATTAAATATTTTATTGTTGTCTATTACAGTTGTCCCAATTCTTTCCCGTTTGCCCTCCTCTGCCCAGCCCGCCCCCGACTCCTACGGTCCATCCCCACACTGTTGTCCACATCCATGGGCCACTCAGACATGCTCCTCGACTAGACTCTTCCCCTGCCTTCCACCATTACTTCCCCCCTGTCTGGCTGCTGTCAGTCTGTTCCATGTTTCCATGCCTCTGGTTTGATTTTGCTCATTTTTTTTCATTAGGTTCCTCTTATAAGTGAGATCATATGGAATTTGTCTTTCACTGACTGGCTTACTTCACTTAGCACAGTGCTGTCCAGTTCCATCCATGCTGTCACGAAGGGTGAAAGCATTTTCTAAACCACACCGTGCAAATGACATTTATTACATTTGCCATTAATTTGAAGAACATTACAAAGAACCTAGATTTAAACTAGAGATTTGGAGATTATCTGACAGTTGGAATTGTTCCCATTCACCTTGACAATGAGTAGCACTCTGGTTTGTAAACAAGGCAAAATATTTTCAGATAGCTGCCTGGGGTGGTAGAACAGGCACAGTCGGCTAGGATATGGAGCCGTGTGCTCAGACTCAGATCCCCAGGAAACAAGTGGGGCTCCGACCTTGGTATCCCTTGCTCTCTGCTAGGCAGTGTCAGGCAAAACCAGACCCCACAGTAGAAGGTTGAGAGAGTGCCTGAGTGAAGAAATGACATGCTCTCCAGGCAAGTGACCCTGTCTACAGACCAAGAACAGTGCCACTCGACCACCAAGCTCTGAGAGCTGCAGGTGCGGTGAGCACCAGCTTTGTGAACATTGAGTGATCCTTTTCCTTTCTCTCTTCTTCCTCTTTTTGGGTCATATGCTGCTTTTCTTCCTCCATGAGAATGAAAATGCTCCACATGTAAGGAAGAGACCGGCATGCGACACTGTGCTCCCCACAGAGCGTCAGAGCAGCCCTGTCTCTCCAGAACCCTGCCCCGGCCGTCTTCTAGAGGGGTCCCCGAAGGTCCCCCAGGCACAGAACACAGCTTCAGGCACCTACCGGAATTTCTGGTGTGAGATCACCCCGAGTCACCCAAAACATCCCCTTCTGGTGCCCAAACACTCCCTTCTCCCCAAAAGCCCCCCTCCCAGATCTGTAAACATAAGCACCCGTTTTCCTGGGGGCCCCGTGGCTGTGCCGGTCAGGGTTCAGTCAGGGCCCTCCTCCATTTCTTTCATGACACAGAAAGATGAGAACTATGCCAATAGGCACCCAGTGAGTGTTTCCAGCTCTTGTTTTTTTCCAAGGCTCAAATTTCCTAACAATTTTTCTTTCAGCAGGACAAAAACTTAAGAGGAAGTGATCTAACTAGGCAGCTGGGAAAAATGGTTCGTAGAAAAATCTGGCCCCAGAAAGAGTCTGGGTTCAGTCCCTGTTGACACCCATTGGAAGGCGGCAGAACAAAGGAGCGGGGAGCAGGGAGCGTGGAGGAGGGCTGGGTCTCCGCCTGGCCTGGCCCCAGCCCGCTGCGGGGAAAGAAAGTGCACCAGCTGCCAGGCTCTCGGTCAGAAAGCAGTTCAAGGGCGGTGTGAGCTGGGCGGTTCCCTGGCTCCAACATAAAGAATGGAGGAAAAGCGAAGAGAAAAGAGGGAACAAAGACCTGGGACTCGCAGTCTGGGACGCTAGATAGCAAACAAGTCCTCTGACGATCACTTGCAGCCACTGAGCTGCAAAGCGTTTCTGCCAGAGGTGAGACCTACTCGGCAGGAGAGAGGTTTCTCTGGTGTGACCACACAGGGGACACTTCAGCTGGCACCTGTGGCTAAACTTCCGTCATGGGACAGAGGACTGTACGGAAGGGACTGTGGAAACACCCGAATGCGCTCAACAGGTCAGAGCAGGCAGTGTGAAAAGAATTACCCAGGTGGAGTCCCCACCACTAAGGAAAACTAAATGCTAGTGAAGGCACCTGCAGGCCATGACAACTGTATGGGAGAGGTCGGAAGGCGGGTAGAAGCTATGGCAGCAAAGTGGGTCAGGGTCCATCCGCCGTGGGCCGGTGGGTCACGACAGAAGGCTTGAGACAAGAGACTGTCTCGTTTTAAATCAAAGAAATCAACACCGATATTTAAGAAAATGCAAAGTACAGAGAAGGCACGCACAGCCAAAGGAAGCATAAAAGCCACTGAAATGGAACAGGAGCTGCATTTCTCTGAGACAAACTTGGCTGGCCTTTAAACCATACCCCAGTTCAGGTCGGTGGAGGAAGCACTCCCGTAGGAGATCTAGGCGAGTGTGTTTTATTCTTATGAAGTAATTAAGGTAATGAACAGGCTGTCCCCTTAAATCGAAAGGTGCGTTTTGTTTCTGGGGAAAGGTAAGCAGATGACAGGATTCACCGTGCTGTTACAAGTGAGGGAAACGCGCTGCTGGGGAGGGCGGGCGGGCAGGGGCAGGACGGAGAGCGACTTCACAGGCAGGGTCTGATGCCTGTCTCCAGGGCCAGCCGCCGAGTGGACCTCCTGTTCTTCTCTGCCCTCACCCTGACCCTCTGCAGCAGCAAAGGAGCATCCGCTCCCCGATGTTCCTCATTAACTGTTCTTCCCACACAACGCTGTTAAATGAAGCTTCCTCTCCAACAATTCGAAATATGAAATCTGTGAGTTTCGCATGTATTTTGCCTAAATATTTTTCCTCATTCTCATCATTTTGGCTCTGAACGTCCCTATCGTAAGGCAGGCAAATGGCAGAAACACAGAATCCTAATACTGCCTCCTTTGGTGCGCCTGATTTTTTTAGGGGGGTAAGAGGTGGGGTAGGGTAGGAAAGAAGATTCAGCCCCTACTTCAGAATTCTGGGTTTTGCCAAGTGAATGTTATGGAAATACTAGGGCCTTACTTCAGGGGTTCCAGTTTGAACTCTCACATTCTCCTCTGGTAGTACCTCCCAAAATTCACATCCATGCTGCTATTACTTCATGCAAAAGAACTAAAAAGAATGGCATTTTTAGAAGTCAATGATCCAGAAGCACAGATTATTTAAAGATTCTTTTCAATTTCTCAATTCGTTTTTAACATGTCTTTTGGCCAGAGAAAGAAGAGACATTCAAACACATTTTTTTGTAGATTCAAGATTTGATGACAAGGTAAGAGTGAAACCAAGAGGAACACGACTTAGGACAATCATATCTCTCTTACAAACATACACAGACGCAAGTACATGACGGCAGGCTACAGTGGCAAGGACAACCCTTTCCTCCTTCTACTACAAAACTGGTAAAGTAGAATTAAATGTTTGTTGTACTACAGAGCCACGCTTAAGAAAATAAATGTCCAGACACCATAAAGAAATAAAGAACTGAAGTGGAAGCCTGGAATATGAGCCCTGGGGGCAGGGGCCAGGGGGCAGGGGCCATGGCGTTGAGTCCGGTGGAAGAGAGGCACTGGACCGGGCCTGCTGCGCAAACGAAGCGCGGAGCCATCGCCTGCTCCCCACCCCTCACCCACCAGCACGCTGCCTGCCAGCGGAGCGCAAGGCGGACTTCCGCTGGGACTCAGGGAGGTGGCCATGACCTGCGAAACAGAGCGCACCCATGCGCAGCGTCGCTGTGAGTTTTCTCTGCCAAATGGTGAGAAAACAACAGAAAAGGTCCGAACCATCACGATCACTGGGGAGCTGGCCCAGAAAACCCCAAATTACTCCGTAGCAGCACCATCAAAACCCTGGGACGTGGACCACTCAGGAAGCAAACGCTCGCTGAAGATGAGCTCAGAGAGCTAAAAACCCCATGAGGGAGCAAACCCCATTGGGGAGAGCCAGAAGAGCGGCTAACAGAAAAATCAGCACCCCCAAGAACTCAAGAGAAAAGAATTAGAGACTAGAACATGAATATATTACAATAACTTTTAACACATAGAAACTATAATGAAAAAATAAGTTGGAAAAAGAGCAGGCAAGTTCGAAAAAGAATCAAAGGCAGCTTCAGAAATGAAAAGTAGAGCGAATGAAATTAGAAACCCGATGGACAGAGCAAACATTACAGGGCTCAGAACAGTATCAGTGAGATAAATCCAAAGCAGTTACTGAGAACACAGCACAGAGAAATCTAAAACATATGAAAAAGGATGAATTCAATAGCAGTCGAAGAGAAATCCCAGAAGGGAATAACAGTGCATGGAACGAGACAACAGTCAACAAAATGAGAACATTCAGAATTTTCTTACATGAAGAAAACTGAGAGCTAAATGTGAGGAATAAAAATAAATCTGAGTAAAACTAGGGATGAAACAACATAATTGAAGACAAAATGCAAAAGCTGGGTGAAGGACTCATGCTTGTCTTAAAATGGTTCAATATGCAATTTTATATGCTATCTCATTAAGCTCCGTGGATAAGGAGACACACTTAACAGGCAGCGAGGCAGCACGTGCTCCGGCCCTCTCCAGGGCTCTGCGGAGAGCGCCGGAGGTGCAGCTCGCTTTCGGAAACGCCAAGTGATAGTCTCGGGCGTGTCAGTCTGCCTTGACTCCACAATCTGCTGCCCACACCTCCAGGGGCAGAAAACTGAGTCCTGGATTTTTACTCGAAATTTCACTAGGGCATAATACTACGCTTTGGAATCACAACTGCCAATTTTTCTTAATTCTGAACTAATTTAAAAACCGTTGGTTTCTATAACCTAATTTATCCAGCAATCGAGTACCTGGAGTGAATTTTGATGACAAGAACCCCATCTTGTGGCAACATTTTTCACAATCAAGCGTGGCCGCACACTGCCTTGCCGGCCTCGTTTGGAAGATAAATCTGCGTTGAGGAGTTATCATTTCACCTGCTTCGGCAGACAGACTTTCTAACTTGGCATTTATCTTGTGTCCGAGACGGCACCAGAGTGTGCAGTAAATCTGCAGAGCGCAGTGATGCTGGGACTTTGTGAGTTATTTGCAGGTGAAAGCTGGCAGTCTTTGCGCAGCTCACTGCAGGAATATTTTAGGAGGAAAGCAAACAGACTCGGGGTTAGCTTCTGAAATGTTATCATCTGGTGGGTATGGTTCTGGTATTCCTACAAGATGAACTCACATAACCAAAGCAATCACAAGACAAAATTCCTGTAACACGTAACAAATGACACCCCAATTACCAGCATGCCTAACAAAGGCACCCCAGCACAGCACCTGCCTACCTGCGTTTCTTACCCTTCATACCCTAACCCTCCAAAAGGGGCCTTTTAATCAGTTTCATTTCCCTATTTTAAGACAGTAAAACTAGGTTCTAGAAATAAAATTTCCATTCTTCTAAGCTAGAAAGCGTAAAGCTCAGAGCACAAGTTTAAAAAGACAGTAGATTAATATTAAAAGAGCTTTTTATTTGTTAATGTCACATAAGAAATTTAAGCAAGTTACACTACCTTAAAAAAACACAACTAACGCATTTTAAGAGAAACCCTCCCCCACCCACTCCCCCACTCCCCTCCAAAATTAAGAATGTAAGAGAAGTAACCATAAAACAAAGTTTTGTGGAATCCTTCATCCAGAGTGCTTACATGATTAGGTTAATATTGCCATCTTACAAAATTTCTCTTTTCTATTAAAAAAAATTGTAGCCTTGATTGTTTCTTACAAAAAATCTCATTACAAAATTCCGATATATTGAAAAATGCTCCCCCCTCCCTCACAGCACCGTTATATATAGCAGAGGATAATCAAGAGCAGATTGCTAACCCAGGAGAGCAATCTTCAGATTATGCCCAGACACACAGTGGTTTATTGACCCCCCCTCCTCTTCTCATAAGAACTTAAAAAAAACACATACATACAAAAAAATGCCAAAAAATTTGAGGGACCCTTTCCAAACAGTACACAGTTAGTTCAGTGTCAATAATTCACATCTTGCAACAAAGTGTATGGATATGATTTCTTTTACAAAACTTTCAGTGTCAAAAAAGAAATTAAGGCCATCAGATTCGCAGCTTAAAAATTCACATAAAGGAAATATAAAAATATTCTGTGCTTCGGAGAAGGCTCTGCACTGTATGTAGGTAAGGATTACCATACTTCTTTATTTCAAGGAAGACAGTTGACTTGAGAGGTTTACATAATTGCACAGCTTCTTTCGGATGCTCTCGGGGCTCCCTGATGAAGAAAACAGAAAGAAAAGACAGTACTAAGAAAATGGATCACAGTATTTTAAAATAAAAGTCACTACGAATCTGTATTACTGATCCTCTCTCCTTGTCCTCTTTAACCATCTGCTAGGGACACTTCCCCAGAACACTCCAGTGGCTGCCAGGACAGTGACTCTCACCTGACGCTGCACATTTAGATCCTAAGGAGCTTAAAAAAACCCTCATGTAGGTCCCTAGATCAATTTAATGAGAATCTATTTATACAAAATTTTAAAGCTCTTAATTTTAAGTAATTCTAACATGCAACTGAAGTTGAGAACCACTGTCCACTAACATCCCTGTGTGAGTATGACTTACGAGCCAGATGGGTGGAACCCATTCTGAACCACCACGCCAGAGAACACGCGGCTGGATCGACTTTCACCTCCTGATGCATCTGCACTGGGTTCATCCTCGAATGTGAAGGTCACAAAAAAACTTCTCGTCAACTCGCAAGGCCACTGGATTCATTTCCTAACGTGAAGTCCAACAAGCTGATCTGCCCTTCCATCTTCCCTCTTTTCAACCTTGGTATCATTATTTTCTCTGATCACATAAGCTAAAACTTCATATATCTTTAACTTCTGTTTTTCTTCTCTCATCTTCAAGTTCAGCCACTGTGCCTAATCAATCTCCATTTAAATAGCCCCTCAATGTCTCCACAATCTCCCTTCCAGAGTCAATGCTTCTGACACTGTTTCAATTTCTTGCTCTGCTCCAAGGTGTGCAGCAGCTACTTGCCTGGGCATTCCAGACTACGTCGATTTAACACCCACCTTCCAACTCTGCTTAGCTCACACACCCTACAATACAGCTGGATGCACAGACATACCTTGTGCTTAAGTCTTGCCATATCCCCTACGATGAATTAAAGATTGTCACAAAGTCTTTGCCACCACTCACATAAGAGAGAGTGGAGACTATTCAACCTCCCCTGGAACTGGCCTTGTAACTCCTCTGACTAAGAGAATATGGTGGAAGGGACACCGTGCCAGTTCTGGACCTAGCCTCGAACAGATCCAGTGCTCTTTGTTTTCGCCCTTTTGGAAGCCAGCTGCCATGCTGTAGAGCTTGGGCTAAACGAACCATTAAAAGCCACATGGAAAGAGACATGGTGGACATTCCAGCCCCAGCCAGGCTCCACCTGCATGCAGCGGCATGATTAACAGCAGTCTCCATCAGGCAGTGCAAAAAAATCGCCCAGCTGAGCCCAAACCACAGCATCATGGGAAGTAAGAAATCATACTTTTAAGCCACTAAGTTTTGGGGTGATTTTTTAATGCAAAAACAAATAATTCTAACACCCTCGGAACATCACCATCTGCTTCTCATACCCAAATAATTGCCCATCCTTCAAAATACTGGACAAGCATCTTTCCCAGGGTTCTTCTCAACTACGCTGGAGGCCTGGAGAGCATTCTCCAGTGTCTGACCTACTACACCTCATGGTCTGAGCCACTGGTCGGGCACCTGAATCTATCTGACATTGTTTATTTTACTTCTAGTCATTATAACCCTTCTCATTAAGGACAGGAAATGGATCCGTGCTTGCTTCTTAATAAAGCCAAGTCTAAAGTATCTGTTCTTAAATATTCCCTGAAATGTATAAAGTATCCAACCAAAAACTCATTCTACCTCATACAACCAACCTCAAGTGGCTCCCAACCATGGGGACTAAACACATAAGATGATGTTCATTTGCAGCAGGATTGGGACTAATAAAGCAAACGACCAGCGTTAAATCTAAAGACAAAGTTTTATAAGGATAGGAATTTTGATTAACGATCAGACTCAAACAGCTTGAGAATATAAACTGAAGGCTCATTAGTTATTAATAATTCCAATTTAATTAATTAAACTCAAATTTGAAACTCCTTTATTTCAAGGGCTCTTAAAAACCCAAGCATCAGCTAAAAATCTATCTTAAAATTAGATGATTAGAAACTTAATACAGTAACAATTTTCTTTCATACTGAATTTGAATATTGCTCTTTGTTTTTTTAAGTTTACATGCAGATGCTTACTCTAATTTAGTGATGTAAATTTCTCAATCACAGAACCCTTAGGTAAATAATTTTAAGCATGCAGTCTAATTTCTATATACTTATTTATAAGTGTTACGCATGTCCTACCATAACATTATGTATATTAAAAGACAAAACTGAAATTGGATGTAATGAGAAAAAAATGTTTTAAAAAGGCAGGCAACGTGTTCTTGCAAGACCCTAATGTACTACCGTGAATGTGTCCTCAGGAAAAACAAACCCCATTTGGAGACCGCTGGGCTGGCTCATCAAGTACGAGGAGAAGCCCAACTCCACTACTGGTTTTTATTTTCACGTAATTCTGTTAATAAAACTAAAAATAAATATACTGAAGTAATACCTGTGGGCGGAATTCTTCCTGGACAGCCACTTCAGCTGCTTCCTCCTCCTCCTCTTCCTCTTCAGGTATGGTTGTTTTAAACACTGTACTTCTTTGAGCAACCTCCTAAAAGCAAGAGTAGTTTGATGTTAAGTTAAAGCCATACTTAAAATCACAAAGGCTGAGAGGGAAGGGAAAACTTATCTTTACTTAAGTTTAAGAAGTAGCAGTCCTACATCAGGGCTAAAAAAATTTTTAAGTAGTTTATCAGTAGCTTTAGCTGCTGAACAGGAATTTTTTTCATAATTAGTAGCAGTTCTTAGATCTTCAATATTCCCTGCAGGGGGGCTACTGGTATCCAATTTGAAATGCCTGCTGAGAAGTTTCCACTGCTTTTTATCCCATTCTGCCACTAAGAATTCTATAAATGATTTGGCACACTAAATTCTTTTCACACTCAACAGGAATACTGAGTATAAAGCTCTCGCCTGGCTCCAAGGAAAGAGAAGGCGCTAAATAAATGCTGGATAAAACGAAGTCACGGGCCCACTGCTGCGATCTCAGGGACCGGGGTAGGACCGGGACCAGCTGCCCAGGGAGATGAAAAGGACGCGCTCCTTTCATTTCTTCAGCAACTGGCTCCTCTTGAATGAAATGGAATCAAGGCCAGTGAGCACTATTTACTAATAACACACTAGTGAAGTTTTATGCGCTGTATTCCACACATAAAACAGACCTCCTGTCATTGCCTGGCGGTGGGACAGAAAGTAACCACTTCCATTTTCTACTGAAAGACCCAAACACAGATGACTCGCCCCTAGAAGCTGCCGGCTCACATAACTGCAGCATTGTTTGTTTCTGTTTTTTGTTTTAAGCACAGAGCTAACCTGATGATCTGGCAGCAAGTAAATGAGTGTGCCAGAGAGCTCTGCAGAGCATCTCATTTAACTGTGTCCCGTGTGCTGAGACCACTCAAGAAAGACAACTCCTTTACAGGAAGAGCAAGACGCTAAAGTAATGTCAGTGAAAGTTCGACACAGGCCAGCTGGTGTCAAAATGGCAGAGGAAGAAAACCAAAAGTGTCACAGAAATGAGACTTCATTTTTTAATATGTCCGAGAATAAATCTGTGAATAAAGTAAAGTAGTACAGTATTCTGTGGGGCATTTTGATAATTTTTTTGCCAGGCCAGGGAAGATGGACCATTCTGAGTCTCTCAGCCAGAAACTTCAATTCTGTGAGATCAGTCTATGACTACACATACAAATAGCTATTTTCACAAGTATCTGCCTGCTTTAACCAAGTTAGCACTAATTTTTGTTGTAAAAAGCATGTAAATCTTTAGATCAATTATAATTCTTTGAACCAAGATATTGATTGGGAAATGGTAGCATGCAAAACAGAAAAGATTCTCAAAAAGCTTTCGAAATACCCAGGTTTCTTCAACTCATCTTAAAATAAGGGGAAAAAAGTCAAAATCTGTTACAGAATCCTCACATTCTAGCTTCCAGCGGCCCATGCCAGTGTATACATCCCATATGGCAACACTGGCTCTTAAAGCCCAGATGCAATAAGACTATTGGCCTCAAATGAGGGGCTTAGAAAAACAGCAACTTGCCCGACTTTATTAATTTTGAATTACTTCAACATAACTGCTTTTAATGCAAGCCTTCAGGTAAGCACTTCCCATTTGGCAACACTTGAAAACCAGTTACTCTGATGCAGAAAGACTGTATGGAAAAGGAATGAGCTAAATACTGCCTAAAAATTTAGACAGAAAAAAAGAACAAATTTAGGATCAAAAGTTGTTAGGTTTAGGCCTAGGAAATTGTTATTATTCACAGTGCTAAGAGATAAATGCATTTTACCAAAATAATTCCTCTCAGCAAGACACCCGACCCTATGAGGCACGCGTGGGCGGTCTCTACACAAACCGCTCTCTGGGCGGCCCTGGCGCACACAGCCCGCCTCCGCAGTGGTGCAGCGGCCGGTGCAGCGGACGGGCCTCCGCAGTGGTGCAGCGGCCGACTTGGCCGGAGCAGCCAGTGTGCTCATCTCCTCACACCTCTGTGCTCCGGGGCGGCTTGTTTGTAGCCTGAAACCTCCACGGTGGGAGTAGTTACACCACACAAATCAGTAAATGCTACAAGTCAGGGCAGTTTTTGTTCATCAACTGTTAAGCTATGATGCCTCTGTATGCACATGTAACCGTTTGCACATGCAAAAGTTCCAGTTATGCCTATATTCTACAAGGTACAGACAGAGTGCTTTATTTTTTTATTTCCCTCATACAAAAACATTTTATTTATCATCGTGACATTTGCTGTGTTTAATCATCTAGTACCCCCTCCCTCATTTCTCAGTAAGAGCCCCAGTTTCCCCTGGATACTCATCTCTCCCACGAAGGTAAAAGATGGGCTTGTCACAAGGAGCTGAGTGTGACCCAGCTGTGGCGAGGGAAGGAGGCGCAGGCTCCACCAACTCTGACCTCCTGACTCCAGGACTGGTTGAGAGGTGGGCATGTGACCCAAGCTGGTTCTGTAAGACTGAAGCCCAGGACAGGGGTCTCCCAGGGAAGGTGCCCTCTCCCATCCCAAGCCAGCCTGAAACCATGCGCGTCGTGGAGGAGCGGCCAGCAGGGAGGCCACTGGGGAAGCCCAGACAACAGAACGCTGCTTGGGGACACTGGGTGAGCCAACGGATCGAGCCTACTATCTCTGGATTTTTGGTTTCACAAACCCACATATTCCCATTATTTTAAAGCCAGTTTAATTGGCTTTCATTGGGTTTTCTGATATTTTCAATGACTCAGCAAGAAAAAAATATACAAAGAAAATTAAACTGACAAACCAATTACCTTCAATCTTACAGAAAAGTGGTCTTTATGGTGGTAACTATAGACTGCTGCAAATATGGTCTGGGACCTACTAATAATCATGGTCTTACAGAATTAAATAAACAGGTGCCAAAAGTACTCCTCTGACAATCACAGAAATAAATAACTATGTTGTGATACTGCCCTTGTTTCTGACAGAAGTCCTTTAATAGAGCCCAGCAAGCAGGAAGCCATAGTTTGTTAAAACAGACCAACCAACAAAGGCCTGGGAGTTGGTGGTTTGAATTATGAAGAGAAACAGGAGCTTCAGTTAGCTTTACTGAAACATCACCGATAGTACCACCTCAAGGCATATCCCATGTTATGGTACCTGCTTTGTTCACATCATTGTATCTATTGTGTGGGCTTTTCTACCCACTGCATCCCAAATATCCTCCTGTTTAGGTTACTACTAACTTGGAACACATTTTCACACAGAAAAAAATGCTACGGATGGTAACTAGAGTCCAAGGCTCACAAAAGCCTATTTCATCCACCTTATAATACTGCTTTTCAACCCGAGCAAGTCACCATTCATAACAATGTTTTGAAAGAGACGTGTACTCTGCCAATTTCAGTTATTGGGGCAACGAGCAGCACAGGAGCCACAGTAATTCCTGCACTTTGGTGGCAGCACCAGCAGCAGCTGGGAAGGATCCCAGTGCCGAAGGCAGTGAGCAAGGGCTTCTGCTTCTGCACAGACAGCAGGAGGAAGATCCAGCAACCTCGAAGTCTGTGAATTACTAAAAGCATTCTGTAAACACTCCCCCCTCTCCCCGAGAACCCAGCTGGTATTTGTAGGTGAATTCCCCAGATATACCCAAAAATATCACGCAGCTATACTGAGGTCCACAGAGAAGAAAATCGGATGCCGTTTCATCCACGGCCTCAGTCTGAGACGAGGGCCACTCTTCATTCTTCAGTGAGTTCCTTACGCAGAGCCGTCTCACCGTCAGCACGTGTCTGCTGTGGGGATGGGTGGGAGGGTGGCCAGGCACAGGACTTCTTGAAGAAATACCTCAGAGCCCATAATGAATGTTGTCAATTACTTTATTTCTCTGAACTTAAGTGAGGGTCCATGGTTGATATTTTTTTAAAAATTTATCTAATAAATTCTTACTGAATGCCTATTATGTACCAGGCATACTGACAAAAAAAAAAATCAGAATAAGTTGATGCCCTCCAGGTACTTATTACTCTAGTGAGAGGACAACCTGACCGGCACCGTGCAGGGCGCGAGGTCTGCACCTGGCACGGCGGGAGGAGAGCAGGAAGCCCCACGGGACCACTGTGGTCCGACCTTGAGACCACGCCGTCCTCCACAGACACTTTCATCGCCTGTGCGTGTGGGGGGGGGTGGCAGCAGAGTGACTTTACCTCACAATTGGGGACAGGTAAGGTTCTTTAACAAGAATTTTGGGACTGGCATGGTGAAAACATACACATCAAACAGATCTTCAAACTCCACAGTCTTCAAATCCAAAGTTTCACACTCTGAGAGCTTGGTGACAAGGCTAAAAACATGACTATTGACTAGAGGCCAGATGCTGTTCCAAGCACCTCCCAGGATTGTCTCATTTATAGTACTCTCATTATATCAATATTATCTCATTTATGTGGCCTTAATTCTGTTTTAAAGAAAACTAAGAGAGGTGAAGATACTTGTGTAAAGGCACAAAGCCAATGTGCAGTGGAGATTCTAGGCCCTGTGGTAACAATCATACTCCCATATGCACTCACAGTTCAGTCAACCTGGGTCTGATTTAAGCAGTCGGTTAACTTTGTATTTCAATTTGGTTTTTGCAAAGCAGTCACATTTGCTGTGATGAACTTTCGGGTGAAACCAACATGGAAGTGGTCCTGATAAAGTGGCTTACCTCTCCCTGAGAATTTTTCAGTATAACCTTCACATCTTCACCAGTGCCCCAGGAGTTCTGGTTCTTCCAGATGAGGTCTGTCGGAGGACTGGCCGTGACACCAGCATTTGCAGCCCAGATCTGGGGGAGAAAAAGGCCATCAGTCTCCTCAGAACCCAGCTATCCCACAGGCCAGTGACGACAGCACTACGATGAGAGCTGAATAGCTTATAGGACTGATTCTAAGTCTCAGAACTGTGTCCTAGCTTCAGACTAGCTATATTAAGTAGCTGTGTCAAGGAGAAGCCACAGAACTTATCTAGGCCTCAGCTTCCTCATCTGATAAATGAAAATGATGACACAGGGCTCCGAAGTCAAGGTGCTTACATTCACATCCTAGCTCCTCCTCTACGTGTCCGCCAACCTTGAGAAAGTGACCTTATTTTTGTCTTTCATACCATGGGACAGAAACGGTACCTTTAAAATGTAAGACTACCATCAGGAACAAATAATCACCCACAGGCAGTGGCTGGCCCACTCAATGAATAAGAGCTCTCAGAGTTGGCGCTCTATGATTCTATGGGTTTTATGGGCCCACCTTCCTATTAAGGGAGCCTTCGACCCCCTCCCACAGTATCTGTCCTCCAGCAGCCTGGAGCAGGAATTGAGGAGATGGCTAACTTCTCTCAAACCTTCTACAGCAAAAAGCCTACAAAGAATTCTCATGGAAACTGGTATGCCTCCAACCAGGAACAGTGTCACGACACCACAGAATGTGTGAGACTGAGCTTCAGAAAGAATACAGGAAATGGACACATCACCCAGCAGTCAATGGATAGTATGACTGCTACTGAAACAGGCAAAACGAAGAAAATACTTACATTTTCCTTCTCAACAGCATGAAAAAACCTGCCATATTTTTAATGTATTTGTTGGCAGAAGAGTATGGGTGAAGTGGAGAAAACATTGGAGTAGAAAGTGCAAGTCTGAATCCAGGACAAAGCACTACGGCTCTACGAACCTCAGCGTCCTCATCTGCAGGGATACTGCTAGTGGTCCTGATCTTTCTAAAGATCACATGGAAATGGGAAAGTTCTCTACCCCATAAATTGTTTTACAACAGAACAGGCATTCTGATGGCAAAAGAAGACTGGAGATGGTATAGGCAGGGATGTTTTTAAGTGAGAAAAAAAATGTACGAATTCTTGATTAGGAGAGTCCTTCCTCTTTAGAAGCTCACTTTAAGCTTCCAAGTCTCCATCAGCATGATAAATGCAAAGGTCCAGGGAGCGCCTGCCGGGAGAAATCTGAAGAAAGCCCCCCCCATGCGGGCAGACGCTTGGATCATGTGGAATGGCAGTGTTTTCCTAACTGCGAGTGACCCTGGTCACTAGTCCACATGGAACCACACAGCTGGTTTAGTGTGAACAATAATCAAAACACCAGTCATCTCACTGATGACTGATTTAGGCTAATTCAACATAGAATTGTTCAATATGGCAGCCGTGTGTGGCTCGTGAGCACCTGGAACAGGGCTGGTCCAGACTGAGACCTACTGGAAGGGCACCAGGAAGCAGGATGACGCAGTTTGAAAAAAAAGTTAAATATCTGACACAATTTTTTATATTGATCACATGTTGAAATGATAATATTGTGAAATGATAATATTGTGGATATAACAAGCTAAATAAAACGCAGTAGTGAAGTTAATTTCACATATTTCTTTATATTTTTTAAATGTGGCTACAAGAAAATTTAAAATTACATATGTAGCTCTCTTATTTCTGCTCTAGAGTTTTAAGCTCATCTTTGCTATTGCATTCTACGATTTTATAGAACAATCACTTACAACTACCGTGTTCCAAAAAACTTCTCACATTTAATGCTACCGACTATCGAAAAACACGTATTACGTTACTTTGTATTATAATTGAGTTCTCCACTAGCCCTACAGACTAGTGTCTATTTTAGTCCCTGTGGAACCATAGGCAGCGGGAAACGCAGATGACTGGCATAATGGTTTCCCATTACTTTAAAGAGATGGAGAGCACTCTCAAATCTGAATCTTCTGAATTAAAATGTTCGATACTTTCCACTACATTATGCAGTTTCCATAAGACATATAAGACTGAACAATTTTCTCTCACTATAGTAATTACTAAGGAGAAGAAAGAATAATGTCGTTAGGACATTTGTTCCCATTTTTATTCATTATTATAACATTAGCATGTGATATTTTCACATTGTGGCATCAAGCTCTATGAATACTTTTTAAAGGAGAAGTTCTAACCTCTTGAGCCTTTGATTTTATACACTAAGGTTTATATCAATCAAAATGTAAAACCTGTTTAATAATTTTAAAAAAGAATCGATAAAAAGACAGTCATCTCTACATTCTTTAGAATGAAAATAGTGACTTCTTTAAAATCACTATCAAAGCTAACATATATTATTGTTTACTAAATCTACTACTAAGCAAAGGCAAAGAAACCTTGTGTCTGATCTATGAAGTGTACTTCTCTAAAAAGTGAGCAAATGATATTTAGTAACTATTGAAGATATGGTATCTCAGAACCACACAGAAAACCATTTAGAACTCAAAATAGAATCAGAATGGCACATAGCCCATCTTTCTATATCTAGAACCTTTGAGACTATGTAAAAACTACATGTAACTTATGCTGAAATAAGTTTTAAAGGACTGACTCTACAACAGTGCCTATCACCGGCTGACTTCTGATGAAAACACAAGTAAGTCCTGATCAGCATGGCTCAGTTGGTTGGGTGTTGTACCACAAAGCAAAAGGTCACTGGTTCAATTCCTAGTCACAGCACATGCCTGGGTTGTGGGTTCAGTCCCCATTTGGGGCACATACAAAAGGGAACCAATCGATGTCTCTCTCCCTCCCTTCCCCTCTCTCTAAAAATAAAAATAAAAAACAAAATGTAAGTAGGTCCCTATCCCAACACTGGAAATGGTGACTAAGGGTGAGGTGGGGCCTGGACACCAAAACACTATGGTTCTGAGGCTCTCCGAGACTACAAACTGTTGCTTCGAGGCAGACCCCTAGCACGAACAGATTATCTTCCTAACTGTTTTTTACACCAGGCAGGACCTTCTGAACTGCCCTGGGCCACAATGATCAGTCAAGAGACAGCTGTTTTATATCTACTAGCGTCGACAAAATAAAAAGAATTCATAGGTCAATTCTTTCACTTTTAATAGACAATTGCCACTTTCAATAACACAAAATTTTTAAAAATCTTTAACAGCATGTATGATTCCCTAATAATGTCAAAGATATTATTAATGCCCAGTTCTAAAATGCTTCTCTTAAGCCAAAAATTTTCTTGAATTACTTTAACAGATGGCTAAGACAACGAAGTTAAATGATGAATAAATTCACTTACTGTAACAGTCTGGCCTGCCTTCAGCACATATCTTGAGGTATATTTGTAACTGACTGATGAGTCTCCAATTTTTCTGATCATCTCCCAGCCTCCCATTGGTTGATCCTATTCACAAAACAAAATTAAAAAAGATCACTTCAAATATATAGAGTTATGGAACAAACATATAAATGAATCTATATAGGCAGTTAATCTAGCTTTATGATAAACTTCATGTTATTCATATTTTCCGATCAGAAAACAAAAACATGGTTTTGTCATGCAGCAAAACAGTAACTTGACAATGTTGCAGTTTAAATGATTAAGGTACTTAATTTTAAAGGGGGCAAAACTGGAAGAAAGGGGCCTTTTCTGCTAGATCACGTGGGTCTTTTAAATTCACATCTGTCATAATCATAATCATGAAAATCTAACACTTGATTAATTGAAGCTCGGAAACAAGGAAGAAATGACATCTCTTCTCTTTTGCATCTGTACCACTTCTGCCCACATTGGACTCTCTCAGCTAAAAGCAGAAGGGGCTCACAAAGGGTGAGTGGCACCACGAGCCAGGCCCAAGGGCCACCTGGAGGCCCCCAGCTGCCCAGACCTGCCTGACACCTGAGGGAAGGCACGGCACATGCAGGCGATCAGCTCCCCTGGCGCACAGCCTTTATTCAAAGACAAGAATAAACCAGGCTGAGAGCCAGCCTCAGAACAGCTCCAAGCAGGGCTGTGCGCCTTCTGAAACACAGCCAAACTATAACAATGGAGCAACAGGGGCTACTCTGTTCTTCAGCAGTTCAAGTTGTGACTGAGGCTGAGGGCCTGTTCTCTTTAGTATCAGAACTGCGAGTGCTCCTTTGCCCATCCAAATTGTTCCTTCCTCCACATGCCGGCTAGTGTTTATGCCCTTGCACCCCAGACCTGCCTGCCTCGAGTATCATCTCTTGCCCTTTGGAGCCCCCAGCTCCACGATGCCTAGTCAGGGAGGACCTTCACCACTTGAAGCCCCAGCTCGAAACTCCAGAATTCCCTTGAATATCTTATGTTTACTTTTAAACAAGTAATTCCAGACAGGGCTTAATACTATTCTTGATATAAATTAAATCATTAGCATCTACTCAATCATTCATTTAGAGAGGAAAACACTCCCTGCAAATATCAGAGTAGGCTCGTATTTCCTTCCTTTCACAAAAGAATATCCACCACGTACACCCACACTCCAAAATTTTCAGAAATCTGGGTAGGGCAGGGAGTAACAATAATTCATCCTCAGGAAGGCCACTGTGACAAAATGGCCAGAAGCAGGGGGGCGGGTGGGCGGCGGGGGGGGGAGCAAAGCAAGCCCTGGCTCTTTAGTAAAGGGCTAATGAAGAAAATCTGTAAACTACTAAGAGCATCAACTCTCCTCCCCCCTCCTATTTTTATTTATATTTTCTTCATGAATTCAAGTGAAGACTACTGAATCCACCTAATTGCTGAGGAGTTACTACAGTTGCAAGATAGACCACCAATCAGCAAAGCCTTGCTGGGAAAAAAAGTGGGCCTGTTGCTCACCTGTTCAGAAGTGTTCTTCAAGCGGATGAACTTCCCATCAACATCTATCTCTTCGATGCAGACGTTCCCAGTGGCTGACGCGGAGTGAGAGATGCTGACACTACTGCTCGCCTCTGACTCTTCCACGTCGACTCTCTTCCGTTTTCCTCTGGTCGTGCGCACGCTGCGACTTGAGGATGCTCGTGACACCGTCACGCGGGAAGAAGGGCTTGGAGAGAGCTTCAGTCTGCACAGGAAAAGTAGGACATTGGGTTTGTGAAACACAGATGCCCTCCTGTCTTTAAAAACTGGGTATTAATATCCTGCAGGTGCCTTTCTAAAGCAAAACATTACTGATGACCTCTTAGTTAATTAAGATGGACACTGCCTTTGTCTAAGATAAACTTCTTTGGGTTAGGATGCCCACCATCAATTTTATTTTATTTTTTAAAAAATAGTAATTTGAATGTTTTCCCCATGAATAGAATATAACCATAATGCAGAAGGTTGTGCAAACAGGGGAGGAAATCATCCCACCTACCATCATGCTACCACAAACACTGTTAGATTTAGTACACTTAGTATTGTCGTCTGTCTTCTCTTTTTCACAAAATTACAGTCACAGTGTACGTAATGTTGAAATTGAATGTTTTTTTATTCTAAATCACATAATTTTCCTTTGGAACTTTTTTCTGAGAATAGGTATTAAGAAGATTCAACAATAACAAGATTTGAAAAATAAGTATGAAGTCTCTTTCAGTAAATCTGATATTTTACAACATATTAAGTTATCAAAACATTTTAAACCCAAAGAAAGGGCTCCATCCTGACACAGTTCAGCATATTTAACTAATAATAATAACAGTAAAAACTGCTTGAGCAACAGTTGTTGCTGAGGTGCATACCTACACCTCAACACCTAGGTGTTAAAAGAAATGACAGAGAAAATATGTAAAGTTGCCTTAATTGTTTTAAAATAAAACTCAATCCTATCTACTTCTTTTTTCAATACAAAGGGGCAAAGAGGAGACTACGAGGTGGGGGGACACGTAAGTTACTCACCTCTCTTCTTCACCTTCTAAGAGTTTTCTGTAAGCACTGATTTCCATGTCCAGGGCTAACTTTACATCAAGAAGTTGTTCATAATCGCTCAGCTGTTGCTGCATCTGATCCCGGATTTCCGCCATCTCTCTCTCTTTGTCGGTCAGCATGCGCCGGGAGTTGTCTCTTTCTTTAGCAAGCAAGTCCTCCAACTCTTGAATCCTCTCCAAACATGCTCTAGACTTCAGAGTCAAGGGAACACATTTACTTTCTAGGAACATCCCCACATTCGCACAAGGCAGCTATTTTAAACCATAGACCATTTCCTGGACTAGTAAACAAATGGAACCCTACGGAATATCTAACAGAATAAGAGAGATTTTGATCTTAAGAAATTAAAACCCAAAATTCCTCCAATAAAAACACAGCCTGCAGGGAAGTTTTGGCTTATAAAATTCCTAAAAACAAAGACATATCAATCAAATGTGTTATAAACGTACATTTAATTTTTCTGCATTTGGCCAAATAAAATAAAATTTTAAGCTGTGGTCTTAATAAAAGTCAAGCCTGGCTCCCCTATAAGCCTTTGAGCTCAGAAGCATAAATTAACGAAAGTCAAGAACTAAAAAGAAACTCATGGACAAAAGAAACAAGGGTAAGTTCTAGAGAACTGCGGGAACTGCGCAGGGAACGAAGACAGGGGATCCCGGCTTCCCTTCCAGGCCGTGTTGGCCCTGCAGGACCGCCGTGCCCGCTCATGCTCAGCAGGCACACAAAAACTACACAGCACAGTGCGGTCTGTAAAATACCACTGTAAGTGTAAACACTTTACATCTGATATTTAGAAATGAGAAATTACACATCCCAAACCGGAAAGTTCATCTCAGAAACCTTGTGCTTCACTAGGTAATTATTCTTCTATATTTCTCCCAAGGCAGAATTCATCTCAGCAGCCTCAGAAAGTGACAAAGGTAATCAACTCACAAAGACTGATGGATACACTTAGCCCTGGAATCACAAACAGCTGCACTGGAGCAGGACGGAAAAGGTACCTAGTGCAAAAATTAAGTCTGGAAAACTGGAGATAAAAAAGGAGCTCTGCACTGTGTAGGAACACCACACTCTAAATAGTGCATTTATTCCTCACAGGGGTATAGGCAAAAAAATTTGAAACTGCTTTTTATGTGTACTGGGGTTGAACAAATAGGTAAACAGGATAGCAGAAACCAGGCTTCTTACTCTCAGAAAGAAAAATTACAGATAAGCGAGAAAGGAAGCCTAAAATGAACCCTGAGGTACAGGGTATGAGTCAGAGACATCAGCATGATCTTGTGTTTAGCTTAATACAAATATAGGTAGACAAATGAGTGTGCAAACACGGATTAGCATACATACATGTACTACCTAGCTCTGCCCGCAAGAGGGCCGGAAAAACACAACATGAGCCTGCGGCATCTTCCATTCGACTACCAGAAAGTCAAGCAGTGCTCCAGGCCCCGTAGCCCACCTGACAGGACTCCCGATGGCCAGCGCTGGAACAATTGAGCGAATAAAATACTGCAGGACTGGATTATAACCCACAGGACAAAATAAATATCCAATAGTTCGTGCTGATATAAACAAATGAACGAATAAATTGATAAGTAGGGGAAGAAGAAATAGACCTTTACTTAAGAATCCCATTTAATAAATGCAGATAGCCCTGCTTCAGGGGGTGGAGCTGAATTCTTGCCCTTCTCCCACACTCAACAGTGGGCTAGACTCAGTGATTTGCCACTGCTCGACTTGCTTCTCAAGGACAAAGTATGGAAAGTGAAGAAAAGCAATTCGACAGTGAAGAAACCCAGCAAACACTACCGTAACCAATTATAAAGGTTAACATCACCAATGATACAGCATGGATGTTATCTAATCCCTGACATGAAGTAACAAAAAGGGCACTTAAATGCATGACCCCAGTCTAATCATGATAAACCTGGATAAACCCAGGCTGGGAACACTGCACGGGATGCCTGGCTAGTCCCCCTCAAAACTGCCATGGTCGTGAAAAACAAGGGAAGCCTGAGAGACTCTCATGGACGAGAAGAGACTAGGGAGACGTGGTTCCTGGAACAAAAAACGACAGTAACAGGATGTGGTGAAATCCAAACAGTGGTAACAATGTGCTAACAAAGGGGGAAACTGGGTGAGAGAGATGGTGCAACTGTCTGTACCATGTTTCCAACTTTTTAGTAAATCTAAATTATGCCGAAGTAAAAAAGTTGTTTTAAGGATAATCAATCAATTAATCACAATTCAGAGCGGCACCTGACATTCTAGAGCAGAAGCAGGCACTCATCTCAGAGTGATACCAAACATAATCCCTGCCTCCGAGAACTTGCATTTCCACGCATTTGCAGAAAAACACACCCTAAACTACTTTTTTCCTCTCAGGTTTCTTATATTTTCTTTCCTCCAAAAGAAAAAATATCTAAATTCAAAACACCTCTTCTTCAATCAGTCTCTTCAGGTCAGTCCCATGTGGGAGGCACACAGCACGGGCAACAGGTGGGACCCAGAGGAGCTGGTGAGAGACGTAAGCTACCCAAGGTTTAGAGATGACCTGAGCCTAGAGGTGTAAACCCCCAAATGTCCCTATTTGTCTGCCTTTGATGCTACAGAGTTCCTTCAAGGGGAAAAGTCAAAATGTAGGCATAAAAATGTTTTACTTTAAAGTTTACCCTGAATTATTTTGTAGTTGAAGTACAAATATTTAAATTATATTTTAAGTAGCTGCACTACAGCTGTTATGTAGTGAAATACATAGAATGCAACATGAGAAATAGACCTAGATTCTTCTTCCCAATTCTGCCGTTAACAACATAGGAGGCTCTTGGCACTCACTAAACAAGTATCCACATTTAGAAAATGAAGAGGTGGAACCAGTTTATCTGTAAGATCCGACCTCTGACTCTAATATTTTGTGACTGACTTCTACTGGTCTTGAATTTTTTATTTTGTAGTACATGACAGTTTATTGTATTAGTTTATTATGCTCTAGCTGCAAGAGCAATTTCCAGAGTCTGGGTGTTAGAAAAACAGAAATTAGATATGCTTTCAAAGTGCCGCTGGAAATTCCTGCAAGTCAAAGAGACTTCTGACCAACCAATTAATTCGGCCAAAGTAAAAAAATCTAGATAGAAATGCAATATATGAAATTCCAAATTCCAAAACATAATGCTGCTATCAGCTAAAATATTTTCTAAAGTCAGCATTTTAAAGGCTATGTCAATCTTAAGTAAAATTTAGGAAGCACTGTACTCTGCTAACGTGAGTCAGACCACTGAAAGGAAACACTGTGGCCTAACAGACAGCGTGATGAAACCGATATGACCCAACAACTACCACTATTAAGCAGATGTACATAGGAAAATACCAAGAGAGATGGCGTATGTCTCTTTAATGATCTTTCTAAGGCTAAAATTTAATAAAGATATTCCTCAAGATATACTATTTATCATAAGATCTGATACCAGGAAAGAACAAAGGAAAAGATCCCCACGCCTCGCCCCACAACAGAGAAATTTAAAACTGTTCTGGTCAAAGGAGGTGCTCCTCTCCTATTTCCTAGAGTTAGCTCCAAGAATCTCCTAGGCCCTGCCTAACACCATTTAAAATCAAGTAACCTGAACCCTGGGTAGTGTAGCTCAGTGGACTGAGCACTGGCCTGTGAACCCAAGGGTCACTGGTTCAATTCCCAGTGAGGACACATGCCTGGGTTGTGGGCCAAATCCCCACTTGGGGGCTTGTGAGAGGCAACCAATTAATGTTTCTCTTCATACATTGATGTTTCTCTCCCTCTTTCTTCCTCCTTTTCCCTCTCTCCAAAAATAAATAAATAAAATACTTTTTAAAAAAGATTATCTGTTATATTCCTAAAAGGAAATCTTTGAAGAGAGTGAGGTATAAAGTGAGAAACTGGGAACTAGGAGAGAAACCCGCTTGTCAAGCGGGCCTTACAGTCTCCGGGCAAGTCATCCAGCTCACCTGTCTGTGGTTGGACCCAGTGAACTCAAAGGTCCGTCAGCTTAACATGAAACTTCAAAATACTAACAGGACAAAACTGGGTCCAAAACAACCTTTATATTTATTGTGTGAGTATTAAGTACACATATAGGCAATGCAAAAACTATGAAGATTTTTATAGTACTCCATTTTATGTAAGTCACACTGTCTGCTTTGTTTTCTAAATTCCTGCAATAAATGTTTTCCGTTTTATAATCAGGAAAAGATTTTACTAAAAATAAAATAATAAATAGAAAAAAGAAAAAGAAAGGTTTAATCAAGAATCAGATAAATTTAGTCTTATATGGAAAGTTTAAGACAGTAAGATTTCCTCCCTTAAAGCAAACAGGAGCTGAAGTACTTTCCAAGTACCTGAGGTGAGCAGCAGACCGCCCAGGCACTGAGCACCATGTGGTTGCACGTGTGCTTTGTGCCCACAGCGCCACCCTCAGACTGAAACAAGCACTGTGCAAGCCTGCTTAAGCTACACCGAGAGCACACCATCACCCATCACGTACAGATAGGAACCCACGCAACACAACCCACGACACTGTCATTTGTCACTGGCTGCACCAGTGAATGAATGTTACTAAATTCTTAATACACAGATTAATGCCATTTCCTGAGAGAGAACTTGTCTAGAAACACAAAGCATTTACCGCCCACAAAGAATCTTTGCATGTTTTTCTTCATTGTGGCTTCCAGTGTGAATGAAAAAGGAGTTTGGTGGGCAGAGCACTGTGTGGAAAGGAGGCTGCTGGGTGGGTCAGAAAACCTGGGTCCTGGAGTAAGGCCTGTGATAAATCAGCAGCCTGCTTCCTCAAGGACAACTCCTTAGCTTTGGGTAATCTATTAGGTTAAGAATAATAGTCTTCTGATTGGAAGAAGCAATGAAAAAAGGAAAAATCCAAGGAGCACTGTAAAACCAGGGTGCAGAAAAATGCTACCCTCTCTAAAAAGTGGCATCAGGCAGAGCAAAGCCCCATAGACTACCACGGTGGGGATGGCTTTCCAGTTCAACTTCAGTTTTTCTTAGGGGAAGATACTCACCTCTTTCTGTAGGTTAGAAAGCTGAGATGAAAGGCTTTCAATTCTCATACGACTTTCCATCAGTTCTTCCCTGGCACTGTTGACAGTAGATGTATTCATCTCTGATGCTAGCCTGGCATTCTCGAGCTAAAAGAAGCAGCAAACCAGTCAGTCTTACGCGGTGAATGAATTAGAACAAATAAATGAGGAAGCATGATTCATCTTAAGGTATTTCATTTCAAACCTAAGCCCTGCTGGTAACCGGCTGATGAAACAGGAAGTTGGCAGACATAGCAAAAATTACTGTGTTTTAATGCATGAGCTAATATACCTGGGTCTTTACCCAAAGTTTATGACTTCAATATTTTATCCATTATATCACTAACGTCTCAGATACCACTGCTAATAAGGAGACTGGGCAGTAGCAATTTAACCGCGGAGACATTTGTGGGAAAACAAACATCACATATCCCTCACCCACCAAATAATACAAAATACAAAGAAAATAGGAAGAAAGCACTAACTGATAAATTATTCAAAACCAGACAGAAACACTTTTTTTCAGAAGCAAAAAACAGCTCCTCAGGTAGATTCAATATCCTGTCCCTGCAAATGCCCATAACATTCGGTTCTGCACGTGTCTCGGGCACACTTTCACGTATGTCATCTCTTCCCTGGCTCCCTCTAAGGCCGCAGTCCAGGTGATGGACCGAAACGTTGGCTCCTCCACTGCCCAGTATGATGCTCTGCACTGGGGTAAGTGTTGGACAGTTGAGTGTGGTGGTTAAAAGACCTCTCCCTTCCACCAACCAACTGATGCTTCATAAAATGGATTAAAAGCAATATGACCAGTTTAAGGCCATGCAATAGAAATTATTTTCAATACGCCTATGATCTCAATTTTCTAAGTCTTCCACTAATAATTCTTTTTAATCAGAACATGTAACATTTAACACACTGGGATAAAAGTGTTTACTAGGAAAGCTTGTATTTATTGGGATTTTATGAATTTTTGCATGGTCTGCTAATACAAGTGGGAAGTTTCTATAATACTTTTTAAATATAAAAAAGTATCAGAGGAAGAAATATCAGAGACTTTCCATTTGGCCTTTGTTCAAAAGAGGCCCCAGTGTGGTGGTCACACGCTGTGCACAATGATGAGCTGAGGTCAGACCGCATACAGTCCAGCATGGTTGGTACTTGTTATTGGAAGAAAACGATTTTCAGATGGTGTGGGTTTTACTACTACAACATGACATGAATGATCAATGCAACAAAGAGATAAACCCTCATCTCAGACAAAATTAGAATAACCTGACTTTCTCTGAATAATTTCTGGTAATGTTTACTTTATAGATAACTGCTGTTGTTTACAAATCCATTTTCTATATTTATGAAGACAGAGGAATTCGTTTAAGAAAAGGAGAACACACAGACACCACACCGTCTTCTCCAAGGGACTGTGAGTGCGGTGGGGAGGAGAAGCCGGTCCTCAGAGGAGGCTGCTTACTTTGGCGTGGTAGGTCTGCTCCAGCTCCTCCTTGTACAGCTTGACCTGGGCGTCGTGCTGCTCTCTCATCTCGTGCAGGGCCTGAGCCAGCTTGTACTCGTACTCAATCTGACGCCCAGAGTCCACCTCCACCAAGCGAGTTTCGTGCTTCCTTCTGGTCTCGTTGATCTCCTGGGGCGGGGAAATGATATAAAACCAAGTTACTCACCACAGCTGCACCCGTGCAAGTCTGACTGACATCAGCCATCTGAGTTTCAGGTACCAACCTCCTCATGTCTGTCGTAGGGCAGACATGTGAACACGTGTTTTTTGCCTTCGTTTTCAAACGAGAAGATTTTTGAGATGGAACTAATAAACAGAAATGGTAGCATCTTGAGCCCTGGGAATTTTCTTTCTTTTCAGTAGCATAGCTATTCGTTTCTCTGAAGGCAAGGAATGGCCTGGAAGGCTTACTAAAGAACCATGCAATCATGGATAACTATGTGTGTGTACTGAATAGTGACTTTTTCTAAACTGTCATGTTGATGATCCTAAAACACCTCTGGAAAAAAATCTACATGAAAAGTTAAACTTGTCAGGACAACTTCAACTAGAAAATTTGTACACAACTAAACTATTTTCTTAGACATACTAAGATGCAATAGTAGGCAGAGAAAGCTAATTTACATGACTTATTTTAAGAGCTGGTGCTAGGTATCAATATCAATTGATACAAAATCCTATTAACAATTACTACTTTACTATCTTGAGTACATAACAATTCATTACTAAACAACAGAAATGTAGGCATAATCCTGTGCTTTATGTTTTAAGGAACCATCCAAAACTAGAATGGCTAGGAACACAAATTCAAGAATAAAATTTCCATTCCAGCTTCCAGCTCTGAACACACAGATGTCTTTGATGACAGTAATTAAAGAGGCCACAAGAGGGGGATATAACCCACTGAAGTTCTTGTTTCTGTGTCATCTTACTCCAAGTGTTTTCCTATGCCCTGCCTCTGCTTTCTTTGCACAGCTTTGCACAGAGGAAAACGCACCAGTCAGAATCAGAAAACCAGGTTCAAATTCCAGCTCTGCTATTAACCTCCCAGGGCTCACATCTAATTAAGAAAGTGGAAAACATGCAAATGAAGGCTTTAGTTCAACCAACATTGAGCACACACTAATAACTTTGCCTTTTTTCTATCTCCCTTCCTCTTCTTTCTGGTTTTCTCCTTCCTTTTTTGCCCCCTCACCTGTTCTTAATACAGAACTATGGTAAACTTATTAAATAGAATTATACCTTCCGTTTGAAAAATAGTAAGAGGAAGATTTTAAATTCATTCTCAAGGCAAAAACTAAAACAATGCTGCTCAAAGGTGTAAAACCACACACAGCATCAGAACTAAGTGGTGGTAGATCACCAACAACTTTAACAAAACAAAAATGAGGCCAACTTAATATAAAAATATATCCATTTCTAAAGCAAAACTGTAGCCAACAATTATATTGTTGTAAACTGTCACTACAGTTTATAAGGAGCTTTCATACACAATATTCCATCTTGATTCTCACTGCTCCTTGAAGAAAAAATAGCAGGTATTGGTATTTCATTTTTAATAAAAAACTGAATCCAGAGTTGTCCAAAGTCTGAATGCTCAGGAGTATGCACTTTACCCCAACAATATCTATTTTGTTTTAACACTATTTCATTATAAAAATGGTCAGATTTCTAATATTTTTTCCAAATAAAAAATTAATTTACACAATAAATGCCTATTTTCAAGTCATTGTTTGTCACTGTTTTCAAAATGATTTAACTGTATGTCCACCCTGGGTTGATTCCAACCCTCTTCAATTTTGAGGGTATACACATTCCCCTTTCTCCAATTTTATTACTTATTTTTTGGCAACACTCACTGCCTTCAATCCCCAAGGCTTAACTGCAGAGGTTAAGCTTGTAAATGATATTTTAAAATTCACACGTTCCTATAAATGCTCTGGGTAGCCAGCCTTCCAGAAGGTTCCAACTGTTGCTGCCTCCAGGGATGCACACCCTGTGTCCTCCTCTCACGCTGGTCATGGTCGGTGTGTGTGACAGAGAGTGAGGGTGAATCACTTCTGGGATTAGCTGACAGAAGATAATGAGGCCTCGGTCTTGCTCTTAGTCTCTCCCTCATCACCCACTCGTGTGACAAGCCACACCATGAGCAGCCCTCTGCAGAAGCCCAGGCTGAAATGAACTCACAGCTCCTGCCAGCAGCCTGTGAATGAGCTGGGAAGTGATTCCTCCAGCCTGCCTGCAGGGGGGAAGCCTGACTGCAACCTCATCAGAGACCCTGAGACAGAAACAGCCATCAGCTACACAGCTCCCAGAATCCTGGCCTTCAGAAACTGTGATAATTAAGGTCTGTGGTTTTATGTTGCTAATTCTGGAGCAATATTAGGCAGCAATACATAACTAATACAAATGCTTAAACAGGCTGACAGCAATTAACTGCTGTGGCTAAGCCTTTATAAGTCAGATGAAGTAGATCATACCTGTTGACTATAACAGCTTGAATTCTTCATGCAGCCTTTTAGCAGCAGTACCTTGAAAAATTTACCACCAACAAAAAGTCTCCCATTTACATATACAGCTACAGCAAAGCCTTTTAGGATCCCTGCATTCCTTGAAAAAGTAAAATTATATATAGTTACCTCCTCATACATGTTTTTACGAAACTCCAAGTCCTCAGTAAGACTCTGGCAGCGATTCTCCAAATCCACTTTAAGTAAAGTTTCATCAGCTAGTTGTTTTTTGGCAGCAGTTAAGGAGGCTTCCAACTAACATAAGGAAAAAGAATTGATGAAAATTATACAGCAACATTTAGTAATGAATTTAATTGATACCAATGGATTGAACCCAGTCAAGTACTGCAACTTCTATATATGTACAAATGCACGGGAGTCCCTCATTACAACCTTTATCCTTCCCTGTGTGTTTAATTGCTGGTCCCACCCACAGAATGTCACACCAAAACACCTCTCAAATTTGGTGCCTGACAACAAGGAATGAACAGAGACTTCTGGCTTACACTTTCATTTTTTCCTGTGTGCAGAACACTGTCATGACACTTTCTCCTTTCCTTCTCTACATTTTGTCACAACAATGAAATAGGCTTTAAGAGCAAGCAACAATGAGTATAAGGACAACAGAGAGGAAAGAGAGCAAAATCAAGATACAATGATGGGAAAGTGAAGGCGCTTTGAGTGTTAGCTACCTTGATACTATCAAATAAGCCATAAAATAATCAAATTATTACATTTTTAAAAATAAAATATACAAATAAACTTAAAAATCAATCAGCCAATTAAGACAGGTAAGGCAACTGACCTGCCACCGCGGCTCAAGAGCGAGTTTACCTTACCTGGGCAACCTGATCCTTCAGATCCTCCACTTCTCCCTCTAAACACTTTTTGTCACCGAGCGCAGTAGCCAGAGCCGCATCTTTAGAATTCAGTGCTGCTTCATATTCGCGAAGCTTCATCTGGGCTCCACTAAGATCAGATTCCTTCTTGGCATAACTGTAAGACATTTGAAAGTGCACAAGACATCAAATTATACCCCTGATTAGAGAGGCCTTCTCCCTCTATGCTCAGGGGGAGACGAAGAGGCAGTTTATGTAAAAGCTGCCATAATTATTAATATTAGAGAAGCACCCTGGCTGGTGTGGCTCAGTTGGTTGGACATCGTCCTGCAAAGCAAAAGGTCGCTGGTTTAATTCCCAGTCTAGACACATGCCTAGGTTGCAGGTTCAGTTCCCAGTCAGGGTACAGACAAGAGGCAACTGATTGATGTTTTTCTCTCACACTGATTTTTCCCTTCCTCCCTGTGCTCCCCCTCTATAAAAATAAATACATAAAATCTTGTTCTTTTTTTAACTTAGGGGAGCAATTCAGGAGCATTATATCTAGAGTTTTTCAAGGATAACAACTTTCCCTCCCAATGACTGCCCTTCTGTGACTACCAATGATTCCAGCTCATAGAAGTCCATAAGATCAATGCACCAGAATCCTGGTTGCCTCTGAGAACACATGTCCTCCTTGTTCTATAGAGAGGCATTTCATGTTTTAGTAAGAATACATTTTTGAAGAAATCAATATTTATTATTTTTAAATACAATGAGTATTATAAACCAAGATGTGCAGGAGACATAAATAAAGATATAAAATGAGATTAAATAAATGAAATAAAGTTATGTTAAAAAGCAATTTTAGCCCTAGCCAAGTGGCTTGGTTGGTAGGAGCATCATCCTGTACACCAAAAGGTTGCAGGTTTAATCCCCAGGCAGGGCACATACCTAGGTTGCGGGTTTGATCCCCGGTGTAGGCGTGTACGGGAGGCAGCAGGTTGCTGTTTCTGTCACAGTGATGTCTCTCTCTCTCAACTTGATGATGTCACACAGAAACTCCCTCGACATAAGAAGCAACTGACCCCAAGTTTGCAAGCATGTCCCATTCCTCACATAAGAGGTGATTTTAAGATTTTCCTAACTATAAATTGGGGTCTCACTGATTTTTTGAAGGAAAATTAATTATTTCAGTTTATATTACTAACTCCTCAAACATGAGGTCCAAATTGAGCTTTCCTTTTCTTTTAAATATCACTTTTTGTTAAATGGAGTTCTATATTATAAAATTAAGGTTCCTTTGGATATATTTTGTCAAATAACTGCATCTTAAAAAACAGTATTTTTCCATGCAAATTATTATTGTTAATCAGTGACACTGGATAAGCCTTAATATCAAAGTTCTCAATACCTGTTCTTAGTTAAAACTGCACTTGTGGAAGAGTATTTCTACTACTGACGTCTGACTGGCTAAAAGAGGGATCTTTCATGAATAGAAATGAAAAATTCTGTAATATTAAAATAAAATGAATAAATCTGTCCAAAGCATAAGCAAGTGTAATTTAAAGAGAAGATTTAATAGTATTCATTTCTTATTTATTTTGCTATCATAAAAAAAAACTATATACATAAAATCTCTGTGGTCATATCACACTTTCTCAAATCCTATATTTTTAAAAACCACAAGATGGCAGCCTTTCACTGAAGACTAGTTTCAAGGGGAAAAAAATCAACTGTTTAAAAAAAATCCCATACAATCATTAATCTATAACAACAAAAAAAGGTGCCTATTTCCTACAAGCGCTGGGCCCTAAGGCTGGGGGCTCCGCAGAACAGAATCAATGTTTGTGGCAGAGCTCTTATCTTATCCCTAATATATACACGACCAGAGCTGGGCAGGGATACATACCACAATGCATATGATTTTTTTAAATTTCTATATTACACAATATTTACGAAAGCTGGTGACTCAAAATTACTAAACAATTACAAAAAATTCCACTGCTCCTCTGTCTAATATTTAAGTCTCAGACTATAACGTGGTACTGCTCAGTGTAGGGCCTCATGGCAGGGGAGTGAACCTGTGCTTCCCAGAAACCAAATGGCCCGCCAAGGACACTGAGTTAAACACACACACACCATCACACCAACTCCACAGGCTACTGTATGTTCTGTGTGTGTCTGATTTCACTGATTTAATGAGTACTATGTGCACACGGTTCCCAATTCAGATGCTAAACCACAAATGAAAGATCCTCTGCAACATGTTGGGAGTACAGGAAATGAGAGAAGCCAAAAATTAAGACAGTGCACCTACATGAGTAGAATATGGTGATTTCCTCAACAAAAAGCAAGACCAGAGAAGAGAGGGAGTGGAGGAGTAACAGGGATGAGTAGGATATGCCAGTAATCTGTGGAACCTTGAGCCACCCGATGGTACCAACTGAAATTTGATGTCAAGTTCTCAGTTACCTATACAATTGTTATTTTGTAAAAATACACACTGTTCCATCCTGGCCAGTGTGGCTTGGTTGGAGCATTATCTCTCTCTCTCTCTCTCACACACACACACACACACACACACACACATACACACACACACACACAGAGAGTCGTGGGTTCAATCCTTGATCAGCACACACACCTAGGTTGCATATGGCAGGCAACTGATCAATGTTTCTCTCACATCCATGTTTCTCTTCTCCCCCTTCCTTTCTCTCTTTAAAAAAATTCAACAACATATGAAAAGTCAACCAATATATCCTCAGGTGAGGATCAAAAAAATTTTTTTCAATATATACATTGTTCCTTATGAATTCTTTCATAAAGCTGTAATTTTCACATTACTGAACAAATTAGGAAGATATAAAGCAGAATTGGAAATGTGCTTAAAACTGCAAATGAAAGCTAACCTTGCATGCTCTGGCCCAAGAAGGAAGAGAAGGAGAGTTGGATACTACGGCTGCATCTTGCACACACATATTACACTTATACAAATATATATTTGTGCATGTACTTAGCTACCTGCGGAATCAAAGAACTCTTTGAGGGCAAGGGTATGACTTATTCCTTTATTTTCTGCATAGACAATGTGTGTAATTGCTCAAGAAACTTCCTTTATACTCCCCCACCAAAAAAATGGTCTGCTTTTTTTGTCATGTAAAATACTCATATCTGTCTTTTCCTAGAAAAAAAAATAACTGTGATGCTTTTATAATCTCTAAAAGTCACATTCCTAGATGTCCTCCCTATTGTCTGCCAATTTCCTAGGCTAGATGGATAATGAAAAAATTCTTAAGATTACGCTCAAGTCTTCATTCGATCAGAACCCATGAATCAATGAGTTTTATATGCCACATAAGATGCCAATAACCAAGGCCATGTAGCAAGTTAACATCTTAAACATAATCTTGTCATAGTTTCTAAGGGTTATTTTTCATTCACTGAATGTGATGCAGGAAGTTGCGATCTAACTATCAGCGCATAGTCAAAGTGTAGAAACGTGCAGACTGGCATCCTAAACCACACACGGGCAGTGGCTGCAGCTCTCACGTAAGCCAGAGGAACATCTGACAATGCCCCGAACACACAGCAACTTAGACAGGAATCCAGGGGTTGGCAGGCACTTTGCTTTGACTATATTTTGCAATTGGGTTTGTTCAGTGTTACTAACCTGCTTAAGATATTCCTACCTCCAGATAAGGAGACCTTCCTGTGTTTTCATGTAAACTCGGTATGTGAATCTAACACTAAAAATATGTACAGAGAATATAATTTTTAAAAACATACTCATTTACTGTAGGCATTTATTTTATTTTTTAAGCTTTTATTATTTTTTTATTTTTTAGAGAGAGGGGAAGGGAAAGAAAAAAGAGAGGAAGAGAAACATCGATGTATGTGATCAGTTGCCTCTTGCACACCCCCAACCAGGGAGCTGACCCACAACCTGGGCATGTGCCCTGACTTGGAATTGAACTGGTGACCCTTTGGTTCACAGGCCTGTGCTCAACCCACTGAGCCACACCAGCCAGGGCCTGTCGATGTTTACAGAAGGACCAAAACGCCAACTGTAGGCGAGAAAAAATGTTTTATAAAATGTACTTGACACTCTATCCTAATTAAGAATTTCCTCCCTTAATAAAATTAGCTTTCATTTCAAGTTACCAGTAGTTTGAATTTCACCAGTCATAACAAGCAATTAAAATAGCACACTGCTAGTCAGTTTATATCACAAATACTCGGCTGAGTGAAATGCCTAGTTTGGCCAGTAGCACAAGCACAAAAGAAATCCCTGAGTTCGGCCTATCTAAAACACCCACAGTGTACCCATGAACAAAGAATCTGTGTTCATTTTCAGGACAGGATTCACATGCATGCTTGGGTTGGGTGTCCCTCATTTACAAGTGTCATAATTCCCACTACTTTCTCAAGTACTCCTGTCCTTGTTCTTTGATTCTCACATACACAAATATAGGTGCAAAGGGCTACCTTAAGCAATTCAATTTAAGAGAACTAAATTATAGATAGATGATCCCTTAGTTGGTAGAATAATTACATACCTAAAAAAAGCTATATAAAGTTAGTTTCTGGATATTAAATGTCATTTCCATAAAATTTGCTGAAGATCATGATACTGCATATATATAAAAGTGGACAAGGGCAAGAATTTGTGTTCAATAAATGCTTGTTAAATGAGTAAAGTCTGTTGGAGAAATGTGTGCTTATGGAAAAATCCATCTGAAGTATAATATTGATATGACAAACTTAATGGAGACTTTTAAAAGCTACACATTTGAAATAAACTAGATTTTAAATATCAGACACAGCAGAAGCCTTCTATGTAAAACTGTTATTTCTAATCATGTCCACAAACAAGGATTTTTTTAATCCCACAAAACAGAACCACTCTACATGGAGAGCCAGGCCAATTAGGTCCAGCTGCTTGAGCTCTGTTGTCATACTCAGAGTTGAGAGTCAACGTGCCCTTTATCATCTAGCGATGGTCCAGACTTTCAGAGGAAAAATAAGCCTTATTTGGAACTTTATTTTTGAAACTTTATTGATATAAAGGTTATTAATATGCCCCAACAAAAACTTCCTGTCCTAAAATAATCTATTTCGTAGTAATAGACTTGAATGCATATTTAAATGTGTGTACTCTAACATTCGTTCATCAGCTTCAGTACTGTCCTCAATACTGCCCTCAAATTATCTTTCCTTCCAAAGGGAGAAGGGGTGTGATCCACATGTTTTTACTAAGAAAAATGAACTTCTTTGCAATTAAGATAAATGTAATTTAATACACAGAGTCTCCAGAAAGTCATTCAACCACAATTCTTGTTTAGAAAAAAAAGGTCTCCTCAAATGAGACACTTTTAAGATTTTATTAATTTTTTTTTGAGAGAGGATAAGAGAGGGAGGGAGGAGAGAAACACCCACCAGCCACCTCCTGCACACCCACAACCTGGGACCTGGCGTGCAACCCAGGCACGTGCCCTGACTGGGAACTGATCCGACGGCCTTTTGGTTTACCGGTCAGTGCTCAATCCACTGAGCCACACCAGCCAGGGCTAAAAACGAATAAAGTACCTCCTCTGACATAAGCAAACAAACTATGATGTTTTTGCAAACTCCTCTGACATAAGCAAACAAACTATGATGTTTTTGCAAACTCAAAAGTTGTAATGCATAACTTCTGGTGGCAATAAAACTCTGCTACACATTCAGTAAATTGAGCCATTAACAAATTAGCAACAAGCCAATTAGAAATCAGCAAACCTCAACTGAAATCAGATTAAAATTAGGAAAAATACTAAATAAGACTGAAACTGGACCACAGAACCATTTCTTTGACCAAAAAGATTCACTTATATAAATAAGCACATGAGTGGGGAATGGACACTTATAGCTTAAGTCCTAATAAAAAATGACTTGCCCTGACTGGTGTGGCTCAATGGGTTGGGCGTTGTCCTGTAATCCCAAAGGTCACAGGTTCGATTTCTAGTCAGGGTACATGCCTGGGTTTCAGACCAGGTCCCCAGTAGGGGGCATGCAAGAGACAGCTGATTGATGTATCTCTCATACAGAGATGTTTCTCTCCCTTTCTTTCTCCTTCTCTTCCCCCTCTCTAAAAATAAATAAATAAAATCTTTAAAAAAAGAAATTAAGACAAAATATCATTTACAATTGCATCAAAGAATAAAAAACCTCTGAATAATTTTAACCAAGGAGGTGAAAGACCTGTACCTGAAGAAATCACAGACACAAATAAATGGAAAGATATCCAATGCTCATGGGCTGAAAGAATATTAATATTAAAATGTCCATGCTACCCAAAGCAATCTACAGATTCTGTGATCCTTATCAAAATTTAATGGTGTATTTCACAGAACCAGAACAAATAATTCTAATATGTATATGGAACCATATAAACACAAAAAATCCTAAATAGCCAAAGAAATCTTGAGAAAGAAGAAAGCTGGAGGCATCACAGTCTGATTTCAAACTATACTACAAAGTTATAGTAATCAAAACAGTATGTTTTAGAAAAAAACATATACAGACCAATTAAACAAAATCGAGAGCTCAGCCCTGGCTGGTGTGGCTCAGTGGACTGACTGCTGGCCTGTGAACCAAAAGGCCACCAGTTCAAATCCCAGGCAGGGCATATGCCTGGGTTGCAGGCCAGGTGGGGACAAGTGAGAGGCAGTAAGAGATGCTTGTCTTCACACACTGATGTTTCCCTTTCCCTCTCTTCCTCCCTTCAGCCCTCTCTGAGAAAATGAATAAAATACTTTTTAAAATATTGAGAGCTCATAAATAAACCCACAAAAATATGAATGCAAGTTAGGTCCTCTAACTAATGTATCCTTAAGTATATGAAAGAAGGAAGTGTCCTGAGGCCACATTTTTTTTGTCCTTGTGCAATTTTTATGCTACCAAGCAAGGTCCTTAAAACCTGAAGTTTTTCTGTCCTTAAGTCTACACCACACATGTTAGAATAACTTCATAGTACATTTTGAAATCTGAAATTGAGTCCTCCCCTCCTATTTTTTTTTGTCAAGATTGTTTTGACTATTCTTAGTACCAACCATTTTCCATATGTATTTCAGGATCAGTCTGTCAAACTCTGCCAAAAAAAAAGGTAGCTGTGATTTTGATAGAGATTGCATTCAACCTGTAGATCATTTGGGGGAGAATAACCATCTTAACATTAAGTCTTTTAATCCATAAACAAGGAATGTCTTTCCATTTACTTTGGTTTTCTTTTAATTTCTTCCAACAGTGTTTTGTAATTTTCAGTGCATGAGTATTGCACTTCCTGTTCAATTTATTCCTAAGCATTGCATTCTTTGAGTCTACTGAAAATGGAGTTTTCTTTATTTCATTTTTGGACTGTTCACTGCTGGTATATTGAAATAGAGCTGAGTTTGTACATTGCTTTCGTATCCTGTAACCTTGCTGAGCTTGTTTATTAGCTCTCCAGATCTTTTCGTTTTTTACAGATTCCTTAGGATTTCCTATTTATAAATAGATTATCATCTGCAAATAGAGTTAATTTTACTTCTTCCTTTCTAATCCAAGTGCCTTTATTTCTTTTTCTAGCCTACGTGCCCTGGCTCAAACCTCCAGTATAATACTGAATAAAAGTGGTGAGTGGGCATTCTTTTCTCATTCCTGATCTTAGGGAGAAAACAGACAGTCTTTACCACTAAGTGTGATGTTAGCTAAAGGTATTCCATAGATACCCTTTATCAGGTTAAGAAGTTCCCTTTTATCAATGGTTTGATTCAAGTCATCAATAATGTACTTTGTCAAATGTTTTTCTGCATCTATTGGGATGATTACAGAGCTTTTGCACTTCATTCTATTAATATGGTGTAGTACATTGCTGACTTTCATAGACCGAACCAATCGTACATTCCCAGCACAAATTCCACTTGGTGATGGCACATAATCCTTTAACACATCGGTGGGTTTGGCATGCTAGCATTTTATTGGGAATTTTTGTACCTATATTCATAAGGGTATTGATCTGTGAAGTTTTTCTGAAACAGTCCATTCTCTGGTTTGCTGGATGTCATGAGGCAGTCGCTCATACAACAGCAGGGGCAGCTTCCCGGTGCCGACCTGGAGCTTCGTGCTACTTTCTCAAATTCAGTAGTTCCAGTCATGGCTCAGACACTGAAGCTCCTAAAGAAGGTCAATTCTACAGTGTTCTAGGCATTGTTCCTGCTCTTTCAGCTCTTCTTTTAACTTTTTCTAATCACCTACATCCCATATTTTTTCCCTCTCTTCTTAAAATACCCACAGTTTTTTTTGTTTCCTGCGCTGACTGATTACAAACACCTAAACAAATAGAAAAAGAAATTAACTTGGAGCAAATAGAGACTATGAAAGAAAATAGAGACTTCTGAAAAAATAAGAGAAACTCTGCATTATGTAAAGAAATAGCAAGAGAATAAAAAAAGCTATTAGAAATTTAAATAAGGTAGCAACATTGGAGGGTATAATTGAGACCATCTAGAAAAAACATTTTAAATAAGAAAACTAAAGGATCAATTTAAGAAGTCTAACATATAAATAACAGAAGTCTGAGGATGTGATAAAAGAAGAGAAAATGTCAATAAAATAATTTAAGAAAATTTTCAAGAAATGAAGGACATGAATTTCCAGACTGAAAAATTCCCATCAAATGAGACATCAACACCAAGGAACATCCTTGTGAAATTTCAGGAATGAATCAAAAATGTCCTACAAGCTTTTTAATTTTTCATTCATCAATACTGCTCAGCAACTACAAAACCTAGAGAACTAAAGAGCATGCCTTCAATATCCTGAACATTATTTACAACTTAGAATTCTACACCCAAACTATCAATGCTTATGCAATGCAACTAGACAAGAAGGCAAGGCTCCACAAGATATTTTTAATTTTTAATAAGGTAAAACCAATAGAAAACCTCATGACTCTAAACGACTTGATATTTTAACAACTGCTATATAGATTCTTTCCACAAAACTAAGTGGGAGTCACAGAATTGGGGGCTCACAGTAACAAAATGTGGGGTCAGACCCTCGGGTCGCAGTTGGTAGGGGCAGTTCATACACCCTGGGGCCCAGGCCTGCTGAGTGAAGGCTCCTGAAAGAGTGGAGTGCCAGGAAGCATGCCCCTGGTCATTGAACCAACTCAGAGATGCAAAGGAAAGGGCTGGCACAGAGAACCAAGCACCTGCTCTTCCAATAACATTGTGTCTGCGTACAAGAAAACGGTAACAAGGACTTCAATATCCTAGGAAGAACTCTTTCAAAAACTGTTAAGAACTGAAAACACACCATAGCCTTTGCATATCAGATGGGAAGAAGGTCGCTAAACCAACTCAGATAAAAAAAAAAGACAATGAAGACAAATGCTGCCAAACAATATGATGGGGGAAGAACAGGGTTTTTGTAGGTGAAACTTCACTGTTTAGTGACATCTTATAGAATTCGAAATGGTAAGTGGGTATATTCTTTGTAGAAATTTTTTTAAATGAAACAAGATAAATAAAAATCTGAGTAGTAGATCTGAATAAGAAGGGACTATAAAATATATGGCATTTAATAGCATTCTTAACAGTTGTTATATTACTAAATTAATCATAGACATGTTTGGGAATTGCATAACAGCTTAAGCATCTTCTTCTGGTCTGTGTGATTTGACACTCTGAAACATTTTCTAAAACTATTTTGTCAATATATATGTACTCTGTCAATGTTTCTTAAGAAATGTAACTACTACTGGAGATTAGCCATCCTTGCAAGATATACTGTAAGTGAACAATATGAATATGTTCGCAGATAGGCCTGAGATCTGCTTCACAGTGAATCAGTGGAGAATGGGGACGGTGGAAAGTGGGTTGGGTGTAGATGGAACAAGATTTGCCCCTAACTTTTGTGTGTGTTTCAAAATTTCTGTAGTAAAAAGTAAAAAGAAAAAATAGGGGGAAAAGAAACTAAGTGGGAAAAATACTATTTTCACAATCAAAAAATGTTATAGTAAAGAAAAACTAATAGTATACTATTGAGTTCTGTTGGGGATTTATGTTTATTGAGTGCACACATTTCTACTATAACACAGCATATGTGTCCCTAAAAACTCTTGCATTCTGCACACAATAAAAGTAACAGAACAAATGGGAAAAACAAAGTTGGAACAAACCACTCCAAACCTATGCAGCTTTGTAACCAGAGCAGCAGCGATAACAGAAATAATAATTAGTACCTCGGGAAGGGACTTGGACAACCCATGCAGTCAGTTTATTGTGGCTACAGCTCCCTCAAGAGATGCTTAAAAATACACAACCAACAGAGTGGACAAGCTGGCTTGCAGGACTGAGACAAAAGAGATAGAAGTAGAGCTCTGAACACAAGCTCGGCCAGAAGAGCAAAGCTGGGGGTACACCTAGAGGGAGGAAACTCTGGGTGACAGCACTCACTTTTGATTTTCTTAAGATAGAGGTGAAAGCGAAGCTGAGAGCTTACTTTCTCTTAACACTCTCTCTTGCTATTCTGGCTCCTCCTCTACTTTCCACATGTAAATCAATACAACCTCTAATTATAATGTCATATCTCTACTTACCAGTCACCCAGCAGATGGTGTTATAGAAGCATTTGTAGCAGAATACACTGAATTAATACTTTAAATACCAAACACTGATCTAAATTAAAATGTAATGTGTGGCTATTGGATAAGGGGAAGAAAAACGTGTTACAGAGAACGGAATGTAAAACATAATTCCTCATCTTCCACAGCACAAAGTCAGTAATGCCGTTGAGAGAAAAATACCAAGGGAACAGAGAAAACTGTCGAAGAGAATCCTTTTCATAAGGAGCCTTGGGGAACTCTCCTTGAGTTCTTAAATTATATATACACATACACATTGCCAGACAGCCACAGGTCTGTTTTTTCAAGGCTCATATTAGAAAACCCTGATAGACAGAGAACACTTCCCTAAAACTGAATGGAGATCGCAGGGACGAGGAGGATTGCACCTGATGTGCGAGGATAGAGGAAACTCTGTCGGCAAAGGCCCTGTGTTAAGAGGGCGCCTGGTAAGTGAAGGTGCATAAAGGACTTCATATTAGGGAAGAAAGAGCAAGACCGAGAGCGGTGTGAGATGACGCTGGAGAGTCAGACAGAAGCCAGGTCACGCAGGCAGGACGGGCATGATGTCCCAGGTTACACAGGACCATTTCCATTCATGCCCATTGTCCCAGCATAATTATTAACAGCTCCCTCCTTTACACAGAAGGGTATCTCCAGATGCTCAATTATATGGTGAGTCTCCTATTAGGTACCGCTGAGAATTTTAGTCTTTAACCTAGAAGTTACTGAAGTGTTTCAAACAAATGTCTTCATTTTTTGTACAGAATCTTACAGGAATAGGTGTTCTGGTCTCTACCTAATGTTTTGTTACATAAGCACCGAGTGAGAATCTACTTTAAATCAATGTTAAGACCGTCTCCTTCCTTTCACAGCCAACATTCTTGCCAAGCACCTCAGCTCCTGATCTCCTTCTTCCCTTTCCTTCCTCAGTCATGGTCAGTGGCTTTGGCCGCACTGCCATTCACAAACATTAGACATTCCTCACAGTCAGCGATAATCTCCCAGGTGCCTAAGTCAACTGGGTACATTTTAGGCCTTATCAAACCAAAACTATATGAGCATTCCTTAATAAATCTTATTCCATGACTCGACTCTTTCCCTACCTCTCTGGCCTTTACTTACCATCCCCATTGGGGGTTTTCTTTCCTCTACCTCGTCCTCATATGCAGATGTTCTCCATGCCTCTGAGTTTGCCCCTCTCTCTTTACCCCCACATATCACCCATGCTCCTAAAACTGTCTCTCCAACCTGAGTCTCTCTCCAGAGCCCCAGAAGTACTCCAAACTGCCCCCTGACTCTCCCTCCACCTGGAACTCCAACACACACCGCTAACCCACTGACTCCACTAACCCTGAGCTCCTCGCCATCCATCTTGGTGAAGCGCAGCAACGCTCCCTCCCCAAGCACCCCTGCACGCAGTCACCCTAGACTCTACTCTCCCTAAGCTCCCAAATCTCCCTTCTGTCCTCTCCCACTGCCGACCGCAGTTCAGGAGTCACCTCCTTACTCCCCAAGTGTCCTTACCAGTGTTTTTACCTCTACTCTTTTTCCCTCCACAGACAGCAAGACGAATCTCACTCATGCCTAAAATTCTTGAGGCTCCTCATTACATAAAAGCCAACCCTACAGTTCAGATATCACTACCTCCCCAAGTCCCCTGGAATGTCTCTGAAACCCCTAAAAGGCTCCTAGGCAGCCTTAGGTGCTAGTCGCTGTCTCTCCCTAGCACTATGTGGTTACTGCTCCCATAGCACTTATAACATTGTATTATTGTATCCTATTTAAACCATCACAACGGCATTTGTTTCCTATCTTCTCAACTAGACTTTAAGCAACCTGATAACAGGGACTGAGTGTCCCATCTCTCCACCCCCAGCATCTGTTCAAGGCCAGGCACCCATTACCTGTTCCACAAATGTGTGCTTAATAAAAATGAAAAGAACATTTCTGTCATGACTATTAAAGATTTATTTAAAGGGTTTAATTTTTTTAATTATTAAAGCATAAAGTAAAGTAGGACGGTAGTTTTTTTAAGAAGGGAAAAAGAGATCTCTTTCAGTAATTCATCTTTACTCTGTCCTAATTAGCAAACGAAGCCCTCAGTATTTCAAACAGCGGCTTCAATTACTACTCTCTCCTGACATACAAAATTACCACTGCAGGGGCTATGAACTAGCAACATAGAAACACACACATAGTATCATTTTGAAAAGGAGCCACAAGTTCCAAAAACAGCTAACAGTACTGAGCCTGCTTCCTGCAGGTTGGTAATCGGAATAATGCCGCGAAATGCCGCGAAACAGCGAGCATGTAAGGGTTAAATGAGGTAACATATGCAAAAAACCTTATCATGATGCAAGAATCTAGACAGAGCTAGAATCTATTCTAACTTCACCATTTATCTATCTGCTAAGTAATCCTGAACAAAAGACTTAAATAAATACCCTAAGCCTCAAGTTTCCCCACTCATCAACAGGGTTATCATAAGGCTTCAGGGAGACTGGCCGTGGCCAAGTTAATCAGTTGGTCAGAGCATCACCCTAGTGCACCAAGGCTGTGGGTTTGATCCCTGGTCCAGGCACAGACAAGAATCAACCAATGAATGTATAATTAAGTGAAACAACAAATCTTTCTCTCTCTCCCTCTCCCCATCTCCCTCCCTCCCTCCCTCAAATCAACAGTGTTTGTAAAGCATCTCACATTGTATCTGGCAAGCAAAATAAGCAGGAAATTAATGCTGGTTCTTGTCCTGAATCTTACACAAGTATTTTAATCTCTCCAGGTTTCAAGTTTTGTATTTATAAAATGAACTGGTTAGGGTAGATGATACAAGACCCCTTCTAGCAGTAAAAGTGTTGTAATTCTACCTATGATCAATGCATTCAAATGCAGTGAAGGCCAAAAATTAAATTTAAAAAGACCCAAATACGTATATTAGCTAAGAAAATCCTCAGTTATCCTGTAGGCCTACACCAAAATTATTGGCAGAAATCTAAAATTATAACCTGAATTTTTTATCTTTTTACTTTTTTATGCTAAAAACATGAGCATAATAAAAATGACCAGGAACCCAAAAGAACCTCCAGAAATTAAAATTAAAATCTTCCAAATAGAAAGGGGACACTCATCTGCTACCAGTGGCATCAAAAATTGGCAAAATTTTTATTACTTTATCCAGTGGTTAACATTTAACCAGTAAATTAGTTAACATGTAACCTTTAACTTAACCACAGGGAAAACCCTAATACTGTCAGCAAGAGAGAAGAGGATAATCATGGCCCTCTATGGCCTCTGAGAAGCTGGGTAGAGACAGTTACTGCAAAGCCTTGGTCACAGCCAGCTTATGTGGCCAATAAAGGTTATCAATGAAATCTTTAAAATGTGTTCAGTAATGGTATACAGCACATTTACTGATGTGTAAAATGCTCACAAAGTAGTGTTTCATGAACACAGGTAACGTCTCAATACTTCCCATAAGCCTATTTTTTGTTAACATGGATATGAAGAGGAAAACTTCAGAGCTCATGTTTCTGGAATAGAGAACTAAGGACAATTTTTGTTTTCTTCTGGTGTTTATCTATATTTTCTAGTTTTCATAATGAACATATAATTTCTTGTGTAATAAAAAAGTTAATTTTCAAAAATTCCCCAAGTATAACAGCTAAAACCCAATCCCCTTATCAGAGAGAGTTACACTGAGGGGAAAAAGGGTGGGGAGGAGCTAAAACTCTGATGAGCAAACTTCCTTTGAACTCTGAACTGGGAACTTCAGTGAGAACCAGTAGCACCACCCAAAAGCCACCTGCCGCTCATGCTCACTGTCTGTGCGGGCAGGAGACCGACATTGATGACATCAATGTCTGCAGATCTCTAAGACATTACAGAGGCCACGTCCTCTAGCCAAAGAAAGAACAAAGCAACAGACTAAGACTCAGCAGCATATTTTTACACTGCTTTATCTTCACTTCCTTTAACCTAGATACACCGAAAGATTACCTAGCCTATTCCCTTACGTCAGCAATTTTCAACCACTGTGCCACAGGAATTTTTAAAACATGCAATACTTGACTATTTACTCAGGGGCACTGACCACTTTTCCCTTGGACTGTCAAATAAAAAAATGACAACAGCCAACACAACAATAGCTGTCCAGTGTGAATGAATCAAAACTATACCTATTTTTTGTAAGATTGGCAGAAAATATATTTTCTGGTGTGCTGTAGAATTGTAGTAATTAGTATACATGTGCCATGAGATGCAAAGGTTTGAAAACCACTGCCCTATGTTAAATAAACAACTCCAAAAGACAGCTCGCTCTACCAAAGGTCCTTTGAAAGCACGGGAAGAAGTGTCCTCACAGGTTAACTACTTAGGACCTGCTTCCTAGACTGTAACTCGAGTTCTAGGTGTTTCATCCTTCCAGTTCTTTCCTAGAATATTAAAGTAATTTAATGTGAAGTTTTATAGCTCTTATATAAAAAGCCAGAGTATCACTGTTAACCTGCCGCTACCAGTGCAAAATCAGGACATAAAAAAATGGAAGACCAAGTAATACACCGGATAAAGGTGTTTGTTTTCCAATTATCTTACATACAAAGAAAACTTCCTAAAGCAGATCAGCATTTATTACTTTAGATTTTAAAACTGAAAAAAATATGAATGTTACCACAACTCTGCAGCCCTGGCCTAGTGGCTGAGTTGGTTAGAGCGTGGTCCTATTATGCCAAGGTTGTGGATTTGAACTGCGGTGAGGGCACATACAAGAATCAACCAATGAATGAACAAATTGATGGCTCTCTCTGTCTCCCTTCCCCCTTACCTTCTCTCTCTAAAGGTCAATTTAAAATTAAAAAAAAAAAACCTGTAAATGATATTTAGTCTACATGCATTCCCTAAATTTCATTCTATAAATGACCAAAATACACAGAAAACCAACAGAATAAATATATAGTAAGTCCAGATATATAGTGAATCCCTATCCCCTCTCCACTGAGAAATAAAAAAGGAAAATTAGTTTATCATAACTACATTTCTGTATGCTTCCTAATTCGTTCAGATTGCTAATTTGGGTAAAATTCACATTCATTATTATGAGACAAGTAGGTGACTGGCTAGAAAAAGATCTAAGTTTTTTCAATCTTCCTGAGGTTCAGAAAACTATTGCTCACTCCTTATCCCAATTATACAGATGAGGAAATGAAGGCTTAAAAGAGTCAACGGCCTATCCCAAGTCACCAAAAATAGGATGTTGCAACTTCAGGTACTGCTTTTGCTTGTTACCACCCTATCTCAGGCTATTGTGGTAGACATTGTCCCTATCATACTTGCTACGAGAGCAAGTCAGCAACCGCATGCATTTTTTTTAATGGAAACACAAAACACCAATTTTCTCATTAGAAGTTTCCTTACTACTGTATTGACAGAGTAAAATCAAAGAAATGCTGTTTTCCCCAAAGGAATACACTATGTAAGCTTGATCCCTCAACCTCATCCCACCCTCCTCAAATCAATGATGCTTGTGGACGGACACAGGAAGGCTACAAATCTTCAGGTCCAACCTGTACCATGAAAGAACACAATCAACATTCTGTTTGGAGAAAAAGCTTTTATTTTCATAAGGTAAATTATATTTTAAAAAGAAGCACCAAATGTTTTTAAAAGATATGAAATTCTGCTTTATTAACAAAACTTCTGCACAATACCTCAAAGATTATTTTGAAAACATTGACTTTAAAGCCCAACAACATACAAGACATTCAACTGTGTTTCTTGGGACATCCTTTTAAAATGTTTTCAAATGAAGGAACAGTAAATTGCTCAGCATCTCAAATGATCCTACAGAATTCATTAGATTATATTCCAGGAGGCCCATCACCATTTTCCTAATCCATTCATCATTTTCAAAAAGAGAAACTTACAGTTAATTTTGCAGCTTTTCAAGCTTTAATATCTACCATAAACCAAATGAGGAATAGAAGAAAACTTCTGGAATCTGAGTTAAGTGAACTTAGTAAGTAGTAGCCAATTTAGAACACAAATTGACAATCTCTTACATGCACTTTCAGAGTTCTAAAACTTAAATGTTTCATTAATTCATTTGGTGACAAAACCAGACCTGAACGGATGTGAGTCTATTTTTAGTTGTCTTTCTCCACTTACTGCAACTATTAATATATATTTCATGATGAAGTGCTACCTCAGACCCCACTGGGGGTGTCATATACAGTATGTGTATCATATTGCCTTACTAAAATTGGAATTGCTTTTACTTCCAAAACACATTGGGAAGTAAGGAGTTTACATAAAATATCATTGGCCAGTATTACCGAAGGAAACAAAATGTGTGCATCCACAAGATTAGTTATTGGAAGACTCATCAAACCAATTTTCTTATACCTACTTTTCCCTGCATATTTAATTAATACTGAAATTCTTAAATAAGTCTATTTTTCTTTACTTTTTTGTTTCAAGTGTTGACTGATGGCATTCATCATCATTGTTGGAAACTGTTCCCCCAAACAGCCTCCAGTGAAATATAATTATACTTGGACTGTATTGGAATAGCTATATCTTGAATCAGAGATCTGTTGTCCTGTGGATCCAAAGATCACCTTCAGTCGAGACTGCTGTCAAATTCTCTCCAGCAAGGCCAGAAAACTTTCTCCATAAATTCTTCTGTCTTTGAGGTATGTCGTGTACTGGGACTCAAAATGGCACCAAGTAATTTCGGAATCTGTAATTCTCTAGACAGTTTCCTTAATCTAAATCCACCTAAATGATGGCTCCAAATAAAAAGTTAAGTATAGAAAATTAATTTTAATCAAATAGAAGACCTAAATGGACCCAACAGAAATAAGACATTTCTTTGTTTTCATCCTACAAATTACACTCCAATTATTGCTCAAAATTAATTGATTTCCAAGATGACTTACTATGCACAGGTATTAGCCTCCTCACTAGACTCTAATAAAAAAAAGCAGTAAAGTATCTATGACATAAAAATAGATCCATAACACCAAAGTGAATAGAAAAGGAATTATTAGCCCTGGCTGGTGTGACTCAGTGAATTGAGTACTGGACTGCAAACTGAAAGGTCGCTGGTTGAATTCCTGGTCATGGCACATGCCTGGGTGGCGGGCCAGGTCCCCAGTTGGGGGTGGGTGAGAGGCAAACCACACATTGATGTTTCTTTCCCTCTCTTTCTCCCTCCCTTCCTCTCTCTCTAAAAGTAAGTAAAATCTTTTTAAAAAGAAAAAGAAAAGGAATCATTAGCGGACATTTTAACAAATTTCTAAAAGAAATGTAGATAAAAGTACATTATCACAGAACATGCACATGGGGACTACAGGAGACAGTGAGGCAGACCTAAAATAGGGGGATTAACTCATGTTACAGCTTTGAATGTGGCCCTGCTCAGCACCCCTTAGCTTATCTGCAGGCTCTCCAACAAGTTCATATAGAGAGGTCCTAGTTTGTTCTTCTACTCAGAAAAGGCAGAAAAGTCACCTGAACAATAACAACAGTGATACTCAACCATTACCTGGTGCGTCATTTGTAAATGTAGGCAACCAAGGATCAAAATCAGTAGCAAGAAAAATAATCATGTCAAACAAAGAAAGTAAAATAAGTGACCAGGAAGGAAAAAGACAATCCAATTCACAGAAGAGAAATTTGAAAAGAAAGCCTTAAATATTATCCTCAGACAGACTAAAGAAAATAACGTATCCTGAAAATAGAAACAAGCTGGATAAAACAAGTATCTGTATAAAAAATTCCTTAGAATTAAAAACAAATATGGCTTATGTCTTTAAAATGTCACCAATGTGATAGAGAAAATAGTCAAAGTAATTTCAGAATGTAAAAAGAAAAAAATTACGAGAGAAAACAAGTAGTCAAGGGGCTCAATATTCCAACTAGAAAGAACAAAGAAAATGGAGCACAGAAAAGGTATGGACTAATGTAAGTTTTCCAGAGCTAAATAAAGATCGAGCTTCAAACTGCAAGGACCCATTAACAGCAGCTAGATGCATGACAGAATATCCTCACCTAGGCCCATCACCATGCAATTTCAGAAAACCAAGATAAAGAGAATTACAAAAGCTTCCAAAGAGGACAAACAAAAGCAATTACCAAATGAATGGCATCAGACACACATTAACAATACTGGATGCTAAAAAAAAAAATCAATAGAGCAATATGATATTTTCCAAATTCTGAGGGAAAAAAATGTTAAACCAGTATCCTATACCTAGCCGAACTATCACCCAAGCATGAGACCAAGTTATTTTCAAACACACAAGAGTCAGTTTACCTCCTGCCACCTTTTCTGAATAAATTACTTAAGGATGTTCTCCAACAAAATGAAGGAAGAAACCAAGGGAAGGAATATAAGTGACCCAAGAAAAAACTGGATCTAAATCTGGTAAATTCCTAGGATGTCAGCTGCATATCTTAAGAGCAGAGTTCCAGGGAAGAAAGTAGGCTTATGTAACAGATATTATGATTACATATCTTTAAAGGAGTTGAATATATACTGAAGGCAAGTATTTCTTTTAGCCAACAACAAAAAAAAAAAAATGAAAGGCTATTTAGGGACAAAATTATACAAGGAAAGTCAAAAGTTTAAATGCAAAACAAAGTAAAGTGGAGCATGTTTTGAGCAACTGATGGCATGTTAGAAAAAAATACAGTAGCCCCCCCCATGGTTTCACTTTCTAAGGTTTCAGTTACCTACAGTCAACCCACAGTCCAAAAAAATTACGTGGAAAATTCCAGAAGTAAGTAAGCTTTAAATTGCAAGCCATTCTGAGTAAATGTGATGAAATCTCACTCTGTCCTGCTCCATCTCACCTGGAATGTAATCATCCCTTCGTCCAGAGTATCCATGCTATATACGGTACCTACCTGTCAGTCACTTAGTATCCCTCTCGGTCGGTTATCAGATCAACTGCATAACGTATCACAGTGCATGTGTTCACGTAACCGTTACGTGCTTTAATAATGGCCCCCAAATGCAATAGTAGTGATGCTGGCCATTTGGATATGCCAAAGAGAACCATAAAGTGAATCTTTTAAGTGAAAAGGTTAAAGTTCTCGACTTAGTAAGGGAAGAAAAAAATTTACTCAGTTTGCTAGCCTCTACAGTAAGAACAAATCTTTTATCTGTGAAACTTTAAAGGAAAAAGAAACCTGTGGCAGTTTTGATACTGAACCTCAAACTGCAAAAGTCCGGCCACGGTGCATAATAAATTAAGATGGAAAAACCATTAAAATTTGTGTGTGCAACACAGAAAAAGGCTCTGACTGGTGGCAACATGTTACACCAGAATGCACTGAGCCTATATAAAGACTTCAGTAAGTGATCCCTTGAAAGGAGTGACCATATTCATATAACTTTTATTACATTATTTTGTTCAAACTGTTCTATTTTATTATTAGCTATTGCTAATCTCTTACTGTGCCTAACTTATCAATTACACTGTACTGTAACTATGTACTTATAAGAAAAAACATATATATACACACACATGTATATGGATGGTTCAGAACTATCCGCAGTTTCAGGCATGCACTGGAGGGTCTTGGAACATATCCCCTTCTTATAAGGGCGGACTAATTTACATATAATCTTGACAATAAAAATATATATACAGATGTAACAAAAACATAATCCTGGGTCACTACTCAACATCTCAGATTGTTTTCAACTGACAACTCAGACAGGCCTTTCTTAACCACACTATCACTTCACCCTGCTTTATTTTTATTCCCCTAGCATGTTATTATCCACCATTAAATCACATACTGTATGTTATTTCATTGATTTCATTAATACACGTTCTTCACACTTCAATCCTACAGAAACCAGCATGCATCTCACATCACAATCCATACCCAGCATTTTACAGCTACAGTCAGCCAGGTGGCAGTCTTGTTACTGGGTGAAAAACCTTCAATGGATACATTCTGGAAAGATTAAAAAGGCACCAGCATCAAAATGCCTCAAATTCAATGAAATGCAGTATTTATTTTGCTTGCTTGGTATCTTCTCCCTCTGTGCTCTCAGAAACATAAGGACAGTAACTGGCATGTAACAGATACTTAATCAGCGCTACATTTTAACATATCCAAACCTAGGATGGGTCCAACAGTGTGGTTCCTACATAACTGACTCATGTTTCTTTTTCTTCTTAATGGTACACATTGCAGTGGTGAGTCATACAAAAAATGGCATCAAAGATTTGAAGAAACTCAGTAACAAAAAATTGGGGGGAAGATGGAGACAGTAGTGAGTGACTGGACTTGTTTCAAAACACTGCTGCAAAGGTTGGTAAATCCAAGAAACAGAATCATAAGCTTATGATTATTTCTGAGTTATGGGACACAATACTTAAATAAAAACAAAAAAGGCAAAATATGATTGCCTCCTGGAAACAGGAGACTATTTTCATTTTTCACTATAAATCACCCTTAATTTTTTCCCTTTTTTTTTTTTACCAAGTACACATACATTTACCAGTACGTAATAAGAGGGGGAAGTACAGATTCACCCTCTTATTATATCAGATACAAAATCAGAGACTAAAGCAGGGTCACTCACACGGATACAGACAGAAAAACACCCAGGGGCAGAGTCAAGAAACAGATTTTAATTTGCCAAATTTCATTTGGCAACCAGGTTGGAGAGCATGAATTCTGGACTCAAATTTAGCAAATGTCTAAAGCTCGACATCAACACTAAGTTGCCTAATGATGACAGTTAGGCCATTTTGCTCATCAGAAAGTCAAGGTAGGATCAGCACAAGCTTGAAAGTTTCCCTTTGTGCAGTACTGTGAAACTCGGGGCCCCTTAGGTAGAATAATTACAAGCTCTCCCTCGCCACAACACTCCACATTTACACAACACCCTTGCACCTGCCCTGGCCTGTCAGCACAATGACAGACGCGGGGAATGAGCAAGGTCTTCCCATTACCAGAGAGACCTAATATTACAATGCGAGTGCAAAAGCTAGGGGAGGAACGGCTACCTGGAGGGTATGAGAGCCACAAATGGGAGAACGGTGGCCAGGACAAGCAAAAACCCAGCTTGCGAGTCCCGAGCACAGAAGCACCCAAGGGCCCCTCCCGTCTCCGCAGAAAGGAAACCTTTCTCCAGTGAAACCTAATGAGCTTGGAAACCCAACTAGCCCTGGGCTGGCAGTGGCGCGCAGTTCAGACTTCGCCCCTCCCTCCTCTCTCAAGGCAGGCGCAGAACGCTAACAAAATCTCACAGGGCCCAGACGAAGCGCGCCAAAGCAGGACCCACCCCTTGGAGATCGGGACGCTTAAAGCAGGTCCCTCCCCTTCCTCCCTTCCCGAGGCGCAAAACTCATTCATTCTAGAGGCGGGCAGCAAGTCCTCTCCGCCGGCCACCTCCGCACTGCAAACCCACTAGACGATTTGTCTCGCACCAGTCGGAGCCCAGGGCGTGCATTGGAGCGCGTGCCCGGACGCCATCTCCCCGCACCTAGGGCCCCCCAGGCCTCCACGCAGGACAACCCTTCTGTATCCTGGGGTCCGGGGCCCGAAGCAGGGCGTTCCTGCAGCCCCAGGCGCGGACACCTCCTAGCCCTACTGGGTATCCAGGATCAGCAAATGTGTATCCAGTCCCACCATCGCTACTACTCAAGCCCCCTCCGCAACCCCTGAGCTAGCTAAGAAACACTAGATTCTTTCTGCTTCCCGGAGACTGAGACCCTGCCCCTTCCGAAGGGCGTGGGCACTGAAGCTCTCGCTCTCCCTCTTGGGGGTTCTGGAGGCCGCCACGGAGTGCACCCCCATCCCCTGGCGCGCGCTAACCTGCGCCAAACGAGCACTCACTTGAGGAGCAGCTGGTCGTGCTCGGCCTTGAACTTGCCCAGTTCTATCTGCAGCTTGGCGCGCTCGCGGGCCGTGTCGTCCAGTGCGCGTCGCGCATCAGCCAGCTCGGTCTCGTAGAGCGCCTTGAGGCCAGTGAGCTCCCGGCCGCGCACCTCCTCGCGCTCCGTCACCTGCAGCTGCAGCGCGCTGTTCTCTGTTTCCAAGCTGCGCACCTTGTCGATGTACACCGCCAGCCGATCGTTGAGTTCGCGCAGCTCCTCCTTCTCCTGCAGCCGCGACAGCCGCGTGGGGCTCAGCGGCGTGGCGGGGCCACCGACGCGGCTGCCGGTCCGCGACTGCATGGGGGTCGCGGTCGCCATGGCGGGCGGCGGGGCGATCGGCGGGGAGAGCGGAGCGGGGAGGCCGGGGGCAGAGCGGGGACACGCAGAGGGCTGAAGGGAGCGAGGCGGGGATCGCAGGCACACACCGGCAACCCGCGATCGTGCAGAGGCCGGCGAGGGAAGGAAGAAGCACCTGGATGGCGGGAGCCGGGTTACAGCACAAAGGGCAAAGAGGGAGGACTGCGAATCAATCAGTCGTAAAATGCCCTTTGTAAGAAAACACGCGCGGGCGCGCGCACACACACACAAGCACGCACTAAGGATGATAGAGGGCCAGGGTGATCGGGAAGGCCGAGAGGGGTCCGCGCGCCGCCGCCGCCGCCGCCGCCGCCGCCGAGTCTCCCGCCCGTAGCACTTTGTTTCCTATCAGGCGGGGCAGAGGGGCGGGCTGGAGGCGAGCCGCGGGGGGCGGAGGTGGCGCGAGCCCAAGCCTAGCAATTCCCAACATGGCGGGCGTGCTACAACTTCCACGTGACCGTTGCCAGCCAATGGAGAGCCGGCTGGCTCTGCTCTGGCTCGGGGGCCGGGCCTGTAAATTCAAAATCCGGCCCTCGGGCAATTGTCCCTTCCGCGCGCGGAGCTGGGCGTGGTAGAGGAAGGACTGAAGGCGGCGGGGTGTGACGCCTGAGACTGCTCCTCTGCTGACTGGAGCCAGCGAAGGCGAGACCCTCCCAATACGCAGCGAGGACCCCTGGAGGGGTAGGGCCGGAGGGTGGCGGGAAGAAGCCGACGGCCGGGAGGTTTCCGGGGCGGGCCCGTGCCACCGCCCACACTCGGCGGTTCAGGGAAATTCAAACGTAAACGTCCTGAAAAGCGGTCGGCGAAACTCGCAGAGGCCAGGCTCGCCCAGGGCGTTGTAACGTAATCCTGGCCGAGCGGGGAGGGCACGGAAAACGGCCGCGAGGCCCTGCTGCTGTGAGGTTACGTTAAAGGTGCCGGTGTCCGAGCTGCAGAACGCACTGCATGCGGGCTCCAAGCACAAGCTCTTATTTTTCTCTCAGGTGGGAAACTTTGTATTCAAACACCCCGCCCAGTCAAGTTGACGTACGTTTATCTTGAAGCTGACAGATACCGGGGAGAAACCCGGAGCCCGGACGCTAAATCTTCTGCTACCACTGCCGATGGGCGGACCGTGATTCGTTTATTCCGTAGCAGTTTAGGGGGTTACAAAATCAAAACCACCTCACAAGTGATATGATTAACACATGACTGAGTAAACAGTACAAGCTGTTAATTTTCATATTTCACTAAAATCCGATGTGTCAAAATCTAAGTAGTATACGAAAAGTTAAGTAGAAATGACTTTGCCTTAAAAGGGGAATCCCCTAAAATGTAATTTGACAATTCGTTCTAGAATGTTCATGAATTCCTTTGAAAAGTTGTTAACTCTGTCTCAACGTTTATTGGAATTTACTGTGTCCCCTGCACTGGGCTTTTCGTGGACTGAAAATCCATGAAGCCGCTCTGTGGTGTGGGAACTGGATTATTTCCATCTCAAAATTCGTTTATTTTCATTTTTATGTTTTGTTTCATTGAATTCATTGGGACGATAACGGGTTTAAAGTATACAATTTTATAATACTTCGTCTGTGTATTGTATTGCGTGTTCACCACCCCAAGTCAGCGTTCCCATCACCATTTACCCCCCACACACACCGTACCCTCTGCGGCCTCACTCTGCCGGCCCCTTCCCTCTAGTAATCACCGAGCTGTCCTTTGTGTCTCCCACTTCCCTTTTCTTAATCCCTGCACCTTTTCCTCCCAGCCTCCCAACCCACGTCCCGCTGACAGCTAGCTGTCAGGCTGTTCTGTCTCTACAAATCTGTCTCTATCTTGTTACTTTGTTCATTAGATTCCACATACAAGTGAAACCATATGGTACTTGTCTTTCTTTGACTTATTTCACTTCGAATAATACTGCCCAGGTCCATCCATGCTGTTGCGAGAAGTAAGATTTCCTTCTTTTTTATGGCCAAGTAGCATTCCATCGTGAAAATGAACCACAGCATTTTTATCATTTACCCACCGGCCGTTGGGCTGCTGCCAAATCTTGGCTATCATAAATAATGCTGCAGTGAAGATAGGGATGCATATATTCTTGAAATCAATGTGTGGGGTTTCTTCAGATATATTCCCAAAAGTGGAGTCTCTGGGTCATAAGGCATTTTCATTTTTAAATTTTTGCAGTAACTCCATACTGCTTTCCAAAGGGGCTGAACCAATCGTCATTCCCACCAACAGTGCATGAGGGTTCCCCTTTTCCACATCTTCACCAGCACTTGTTGTTTGTCGATTTATTCATGATAGCCATTCTGGCAGGTGTTTTAATTTTCATTTCTATGATGATGAGTGATGTTAAGCATCTTTTCATACATCTATTGACCATCTGTATGTCCTCTTTGGAGAAGTGTCTATTCAGGTCTTTTGCCCATTTTTAAATTGGTGTTGCGTTTTGTAAGTCCTTTATAAATTTTGGACATTAAAGCCGTATGAAAATGTATCCATTTTATAGATGAATTTCCTTAAGGTCACCAAGCAGGCAACAGGACTGTATTTGAACCAGGCAGTTTCAATTGGCTCCAGATCCTCACCCTTAACTACAACTTATAAGGCCACCTCACAGCCTATTAGGAACACATCTGTGGGGTAATTACAGGTTAGTTACTTTAATAATGGCAGAAATGAAAGCCAGGGTGTTCTTTAAATGTTAATCAAGTCATAGACATAAGAATTAGTGACAGGCACCAGACTGCTTATCATCCTCCATGAATTTCTGGGCACTGTATGAGTAATGATACTTTCCTCATTAATGGTTCTATTTTCTGTCTTTTCCCAAATGCAAGTAGACCCTTGAACAACATAGGTTTGAACTGCCCGGGTTTACTTAAATGGTTTTTTTTCCAATCAGTATACAGTGAGCCTACCTATCCCTGGGTTTTGCACTCACAGATTCAACCAACTGCTGATAGAAAATAGTACTTCCTTTTGGGAGTTGGGAATCGACATTTACAAACTCACAAGTGCGGAAGTCAAACTTAAATAATCCTGGGCTTTCATTTCCAACTGTACAGAGCGGGTGCTCCTAACAGTGACATTGTTCTAGGGTCCCCTGTACCTCCTTTCCCAACTTCTTGAGAGTTAGGAGTTGAGAAGCTTCTATTTTGAAGTTGGTGGGATAAGTTGGTAAGTAAGGACTCATATAATTGTAATAACTTTAAAGGGTCTGGAAAATGCAAATTACTAAAGAAATGAAGCCTAACAACAGCTAGTGCTAGGTCCGAGGTGATAGAATTGGGACTGGAATGTAAATCCACTCTCGTTGAGGTCTCGTCCACCACGCTGGTTTGTTTTTCATGCTGTCTTCCCTTTCAGCTCATAGTTTAAAAAACTATTTGGAAATTTTCTTTTAAAATTATTTTGTCCATTTTTGAAGTTTTAAGACTGTATGTGAAGTGATTTCAGGCATAATCTCTATTGCTCTCAACTCAATAAAGTTTCTCACGATAGAATCCCTCAATCGCAGATTCTTTTAGGAGATTCAGATTATATCCTATTATCTTAAATAAAAAAATACATTGGAGTCAAACAATTGACTACTTGCTATTGATTGCTGTGTAACTTTGTGGAAGTTATTCCTTGGTTTCCTCATAGGAAAATTGGGGGAGGGGTGATTCTTACCTGGCAGGGGGTTTTTTAAGATAAAATATATATAAAGAAAAAATATGTAATGTGTTAGACATATAGTAATCTTGTGTCCTCAATCGAAAGCAGTGGGAAAAAAATGGAAAATCCCATAACCTTAGAATTAGGTATGTTGTGCAAACATTGGGTCAGCTACTTTTCCAAATGTTCACTTCCCTTATTCTCTCAGCTTTTCCCATGCCTAACTCCGTATCCGCAGTAAGGCCTGTTTCTTCCCTGTGCTTTCATACTCTGTTTGTTCAGCCCTCTTCTTTTAAATAGTTCCTGAAATCCCATCACAGCCGATGTTTACCCCATGAGTTAGAAGAGAAATAACAAATACTATGTGCATTTCTCTCTACACTTACAAGGACAATTGTGATTTCAAATATTCTGCCTTGTTTCATCTATAAACCTTCACTTGTCAGGGCACATGTTCTGATTAGTGGTTAGAGGCCACATGCATTCCCATCAAACCTCAGCTTGCCATGTCATCATTTCCCTCTTCAGTACTCCTCCCTCAACACACAGCTACCTCACTACACAGAGCTTATTTGACATTTGCCCTACTTTGTGTTTGTCATTTGGATCTGGGACAGAAAAATACAGGATGCCTTCAAAATCTATACATAAAGGGGCCCAGACTAGGATGGGTGTGGGGAGGCAGAGACAGGTGGAGGAAAGACAGAGCTTGCAGTAACCCATTTTTGTCCCAGGACAGGGGGCTTACAGTTGCAGATAGCTGAGTATACAACACAGACAAATGACATAGCTAGGGCTGCAGCACAAAATGTAGGAAAATATTACTAAGTGGTATCTCTTCAATATCTATTTGCTGAATATATGAAGAAATAAATTAATACATGGTCTACTAGGCCACACTTCTAACACACTTTGTAAAGTTAATACTTTTTCTAGTTATCATGAAAGTATAAGAATAATTCATGTTTCAGAAAGTTTGAGTGGCTATCCAGAATCCCTTCCAACTATGATTTTGCTTTTTGTATTTTAAAAAATGCTTAAGAGTTTTAAGGGTATATTTATCATCTTCAATAGGATTGTTCTGTTAGCATAGTCCCATGAAGTTTATGTACTACTCAAAATTGTTTTCCAGATTGTTTGTTAAAATCTGGATATTCGACAATAGTGTGATTGCTGGAGTTATTTAACTCAGTAGTTTATAGCTTATGCTTTTGTCAAAAAGGGAAAACATTTTGCACTCTTGCTATGCCAAAATATGGTTCTAACATTCAAAATTTTTCTTTAAAAATCTATAAACCATCGTTAAAAGAGTATTTTTTAAATTTTTTTTATTGATTGATTTTACAGAGAGAAGTCAATATGTTGTTCCACTTATTTATGCATTGTTTGGTGGATTCCGACTAGGGATCCTGCAATCTTGGCATATTGGGATGATGCCCTAACCCACAGGTGGCAAACACAAGGCCCGCAGGCTGAATCCGGCCCTACACCTTGTTATCTGGCCCGGCACCTTGTTTCTACCTGGTAGCAGCAATGAGCTCCTTGCCCCTAGTTAAGGAGTAGTTACATTTATACAGTCCTAAAATTACATTCGGCCCTTTGAAGGCAACCTCGAGGTTGATGTTGCCCCCTCGCGCCCCCCCCCCCCGCCCGCTGGTAAAAATGAGTTTGACACCCCTGTTATAACCAAATAAGCTACCCAGCCAGGGATTAAACTAATATTCATGCAACTGATTTTTAACAGTTTTTTTAATCTTACAAAGATTTTAAATTTCACCCTATATTCTACATCTTTGCCTTTAAAAGTGGTAAAAATAACAATAAAAACTGGTGTCAAAATATAAGATTTGCACATAATTTCATCTGTTTCTGCTCTGATTGGAACTGACCCCACCCAAAGAGTTAAAGGCTTTCCTTTTTCATGATCAGCCTTCAGTCAGCCACTTTATTTATCTTGGTGTATGGTTTATCCCTACCCAGTAACACTTTATTGATTTAATTTTTAGACTGTAGAGGTGAGACTTTTCTTGCCTTAAATATGTTCCCCACCAGTCTTCCTGTCTCATTTTGCATGAAATTTCTCCATAAGATTTAGTCTTTTGGGTCACTCTAGAAAACTAAGGGCACCGTTTCCAGCTCCCACAGCTGAGTTCCAGAAAGCAGAGGAAGCCCTGGCCTCCTGGCTTGGTTGGAGCATCTGTCCATGAACTGAAAGTTTGCCAGTTCAATTCCTGGTCAGGGTACATGCCTAGGTTATGGATTTGATTCCTGGTTGGGGTACGTACAGGGAAGCTGGTCGATGTTTCTCACATCTCACATCAATGTTACTCTCTCCCTCTCTCTGTAAAATCAATAGGCAATTTTTTAATTTTTAAAAAGCAGAGGAAAAATGAAAATACAATATTTGCATAGTTGATATGGTAAAAAAAAAAGAAAGGTAATCTGGCTGGACCAGTCCCATCCATCCCATCTTTTGGTCTGTACCACCGCAACCCCAATAAAAACCTCCAGTCTGGGGAAAGAAGGAGAGTTTGAAGCCAGATGCACTGTAGGAATCATGCTTATTTGTCCACCCCTTGGTGGAGTTAAGAGAAAGTGTTGAGAATCTAAGAGTAGAGATAGTTTGTGCCTCGCAACAAAGTTCAGTTTTCTTCCACATTGGTGCAGCAGAACAGACTAAAGAAGCCTTGTCCAGAACCTTGGTAGTCAGCAGCCTCAAAAAAAAAAAAAGACAAGAATGTGAGTAGCCAAGTGGAGAACTAAACTTCTGTGATGGTTGATTTTAGGTGTCAGCTTAGCTAGGCCCTGGTGCCCAGATATGTGCTCAAATATTATCTCTATGTTCTATAAGGGTGTTTTGGATATGATTAACATTTAAATACTTGGACTTTAAATAAAGCACAGTGGACTCCATAATATAGGTGGGTCTCATCCAATTAGTTGAAGACTTGAACAGAACAAAAGACTTAAGAGGACTCCCCCTGAGCAAGATGAGATTCTCACAGCAGACAACCTTCACACTTGAAAGGCACCATCAACTTCTGGGTCTCCAGACTGCCAGCCTACCCTGCAGATTTTGGACTTGGCAGCCTCTGTAATCACATGAGTCAATTTCTTTTTTTAAAAAAAATCTTTTTCTCTATATATGTACACATCCTATTGGATCTGTTTCCCTGGAGCACCCTGACACACACAGTCCCTATGCCCATAAGAAGGATGTGGAGAGGCTAAGGAAGGCCAGCAGATTTAAGTGAGTGAAGGGACAGGGAAGCTGTAGACTGGCCTGGGTGACTCAGACACTTGAGACCTGGTGGAACTGTAGACAGCAGAAGCATTGAGGAGAGACGTGACAGAGGCCACCATAGGTGGAAGCCATAATAAGTCCCACCTAGAGAAGGCCAGCACAGAATGGAAACAGAGCAAAAGCAAGAAGCAGATGGCTCTCCCTATAGTGGTCAAGAATCTGCTTGGACTTAGAATCAACCTCAGGTAGGACTTGAAGGATGAAGAATCTGAGGGGCATTACATTTGAATGTGATTGAAATATGACCTTAAACTGCTCCCTGCCACTGGGAGATTGCAATCGCATCACCAAAATAGTCTCCTTCTCCATCTCTTCACACTGCTTTTCTGTACCAGTAGGTTTTATTCCAACATAGGCTCTCTCCACCCACCATGAGGAAAAGCTGGCTTCTGGGCACCCCAAGCCTAAGTTCTCCTATTTGCCCACAACATAAGAAATATTTGCCTGTTTGGGTCACAGGCCCAACCCTGAACCAATGACTGTGTCTAGGGCTATGATGTTTTCTGATTGGCCAGGCCTAAGCCAAAATCCATACTTTGATAGGCAGGGGAGGGGGAGAGTCAGGAGTCAATGCTGCCCCACCAAACCACATGGCATGGGATTCTATCAAGAATGAGGAATATGCCCTGGCTGGCGTAGCTCAGTGGATTGAGTGCAGGCCTGCAAACCAAAGGGTCGCTGGTTCAATTCCCAGTCTAGGGCACATGCCTGGGTTGTGGGCCAGGTCCCTGGTGGGGGGCTCATGGGAGGCAACCACACATTGATGTTTCTTTCCCTCTCTTTCTCCCTCCCTTCCCCTCTCTAAAAATAGATAATAAAATCTTAAAAAAAAAAAAAAAAAAGAATGAGGAATACTTCCCAAAACCTTACGAGGGGATACTGGTCAAAACAAAAACATGTTCTACCTCATGGAAAGAGAATACAAGAATCAACCTAAATAGTCTTTTTCTAGTCTAAAATTCTCCAAAGCTATCCATTTTTTTAAAAATATGAAAATAGAAAACTCTTAAAGGTTTTAGGATACCTAGAAAGTCCTATTCATTTACTCACTTATTAATCCATGCATTTATTCGTCAAACATTTCTGGGGGACTTACTACATGCAAAACAAGGATAACTGAGGTACATGATCCCTGCTTTGAGGGGCTCAACTGTCCATTGCAGACAAGCAAACATACATCTAACCCTCCGAGTCCCAGGTACTAAAAAGGAGGCATGAACAAAGAAGTATACACCAAGGACCAGACAGTCCTCTGCAAAGGAGATGAGCAAAGCACTCAGATATTGCTGAGCTGGGTTTCAAAGAATGTCAGCCTCCAGGGACTGGCAAATGGATCTGGCACTTTAAGGAGATCTGTAAGTGGCAACCCAGAGTCCCTGGGGGAAATGAGAGGGAAACCCCAGATGGAATCCCTAATCTCCTTGTGGTGTGCTTATTTCAAACCACACTGTGTAAGAGGTGCTTTAAACCAGGAATTAGTAAGGTGGTAAAGGAGGCCAATCTTAACCATAGACCTGGCTTATGGTTTCCAAGAAAAATGGAAAATTGGGGAAATTATCATTGAAACAAGTAAAGTACTTAAGCTGAGTCATAAAATAATAGTTGTGCCTTGCCTAAAGCAAAACAAAAATAGAAAACTGATTAAGCAGGAAATTTTATTGAGTAACTCCTATGTACGAGGCACTGCACTGCATGCAATGAAATACATTTTTTAAAACATGAAATGTAATTTGTTCCTACAATAAATGTACATGTAGACATGAAATGTAGACATGTGAATAAATAGTTTATGCAACCATGCCATGAGTGACATAGGTGCAAAGGAGAGACACTGATGAAAAGTGTCAAAACACTTAGAGAATGAAGAGACCCCTTCAGGCCAGGACGACATGAGGATATCATGGAAAAAGAGGACTCAGACTGGACATCCAAGTAGGGGAAAATTTATTTCAGTAAGTGATCTGGATTAAAAAAAAATTAGCTTCAAGCGCTGGCCTGGTAATTCAGAGTGTCATCCCAATACACCAAGGTTGCAGATTCAATCTCTGGTCAGGGCACATACAAGAATCAACCAATAAGTGCATAAATAAGTGGAACAACAATATTTCTTTCCCTCTCTCTGTCTCCCTGTCTTTCTACAAATCAATAAAATAAAAAAAAATAATAGTTTGACTAAGTTTTCTTGGCTTTGTAAAAGCTGATTTTCAACTGGGTGGTGGTGGTGGGGAGGGGGAGACAGAAAGCTACCTGTTCCTAAGGGGCTATCTCAGATTTTGCTGGCAAACGAGATTTTTATGTTTATTAAAGGAGGTCAGGGGGTCGTAAAGTTATGAGGCACTGCTGCAGAGAACACGGAGGACGTAAAGCACAAAGCTCCTGCCCTTAGTCTCACTGGGGCTCTTAGGTTACATCCAGAACCATACTAGCCTATATTCTTTGTGCAGGGGCCATGCTAATCTAATCTGTATCATTCCAATTTTAGCATATGTGCTGCCAAAGCGAGCACACAGCCTATATTCTATTACGTACCTGAAGTATCTAGGTTAAACAGCCCACCATGGCAGCCGTGACTGCAGAAAAATTCTGTCATTCACTGTGACATTCATTTGGAAAACTCACCCGGTGGTAACTTGAGTCAACTTCTGCACAAGGTTTTCAGAAACCTGTTGTCATTTAAAAGAAATTGGTTTCATTTCCCTGACCTTAACTTCTCAGTTTTTTTCATTTACTATGTACTTCCTTTCAGGGATTTAAGTCGAGTTTATCTCAAAGTGAGGGATGGACAATTTCTTAATTGTCGTAGGGAAAAGAGAAGTCACAGGGGTGAGTCCAGCATTTTTTTAAAGATTTCATTTACTTATTTTCAGAGAGAGGGGAAGGGAGAAAGAGAGGGAGAGAAACATTGATGTGTGAGGGAAACATCAGTTGATTGCCTCTTGCACGCCCCCAACTGGGGACCTGGCCCACAACCCATGCATGTGCCCTGACACAGAATGGAACCAGTGACCTTTTGGTTCGCAGGCCAGTGCCCAGTCCACTGAGCCACAGTATCCAGGGCTCAGCATTTTTTTTAAGTGAAGTGAATCCTAGAATTCTGTTTCAATCCCAAATAATTAAGATGTCATTCCTCCTCTGAACCCCACAGCACTGTCCTCTATAGCCGTCACTTGAAGCCAAATCATAAGACTCTTGCAGAGAGCGGAATTTCCTTGGGGGGCACTGCAAATTATGAAAACCTGTCACTTTTCTGTCCATGGCACATGTATGGGAGTAGAGCAATATATAGCAATGGGTGGTCTAAGTACCCTGACCTTTCACCAGTCTCTTCATGCTCATAATGAGTCTGCCTTACCAAAAAGATACTTCTCTATACTTCCTTTGAGCAAAGAACTCTAGTAGACATGAGTCAAAAGATACTCTTAAAACTTCTCAAAACAATTACTTAAAAAGTTTGTAAGAATTCCATTTGGAACACTTCTTATTTCCTATTACTCTTGTCTGAAAAGAGTCTAATCACTAATGTTTCTTTTAGTGAATATCTACTAATAAAATAGTACCAAATATAGTGAATAGCAACATGTAATAGGAGACTTATTCTCCTTAAATACCAACAGCATACTTCAGCTTCAGGTATACTGTGTCATCTCAAATGCTTCCAGCAAACTTGGTCATGATTGTTGATGAAGGAATTGGAGAAAAGCATTTACTTGATGAAAAATATATATTTAAAGAATTCAATGTGGCATGCTAAGAAACAAGAAACAGAACCATAGATGTTGCACCTGCCCCACATGGAATCTTGTTAACATTGGGCATGTTAGATCTAAAAGATGTTCAGACAATAGAATAAATATCAAACAAGAATAAGATACCTATATCACATATGAGCTAGTACAAGGTGAATGTGAAGGTTGGACATTTGGTAGAAGAGAATTAGAGAATTGCAGTTTAGGCTCAGAATTAATGCTCTGTTCTGGATGTCTAGCAAGATCAAATGGGAAGTCTCTATTTTACTTCCCATTTGTCTCTGAAACCTCCAAAAATGATTTGACTGTAGGAGAGTGAAACAGTTGAAGACCTGGGTGCCAGATCTTTTTCCGCCATTGGGGCTGGGGGCAAGAAAGAATGTGAAGAATGCTTTAGAGATGGAGTGGGTTGATTTGACCAATCATTGGACAAATAAAACAATATTTTGGGGACTGATGAATATATTGGGGTTCAGGTAGAATAAAGGCAGGACAGTGCAGGCTTTATAATCATGCATACCCAAGTGTGAATCCTGCTTAGTCACTTACTATGTGACCTCTAGCAATGTACTTAACATCTGTGAACCTTCATTTCCTCATCTGTGAAAAACAGAAGGAACTACCTTATAGGGACATTGAATACGTTAATATATATAAAGCACATCTGGGTATATCATGCTTGGTAAATATCTATTACTTTCCATTCTTCTATAAAAACAGATACTAGAATCTTTACTTCCCAATTTTGAAAGCTACTATTTAAATTAACATGTAAAGCATTATAGCAGTGAAACCAGGGCCTGTTAAGTATTGCATTTCCAAAATGTTAACTGTTTTACTTTGTCATGCTCACTAATGTTAACCTTGGTGTAAAGTTGATAATAATTATACATATGTTGAGTAGAACATGCAGTGATTAACTCAGTACACTTTGACTCCATGTAACAGACTTGCAGTGAATACCATCATGGCCAGCTCAAGAGAAATTGTGAAATGATCAAGACACAGTCCCCACCCCACAGAAACTGACATTGTGCAAGGAAAGGCCAAAGCGAGTAGCTCTGACATGTGTTCTGCTAAGTCTTTTTAAAGTTATCTGTAAACCAAATACAAGATGCTATGGCTGTTGAGTTTAGACTTCCTAGCCAGTTTCATCATTTTATCAATTATTTTTTAGATTTCCAGACACAATTTGATTAGTTTGGTTTGGTTTTTGCAATAGAAACAACAAATCAGTTTCAGCTGGCATCATCAACATATGTGAATGGACATCTAGTTTTTGCAAAAGATAGGAAAGAAGAGCTATTTTTTTAGATACATATACTATTGAAATCTAGATTTTCCTTTCATTTGCCCTTACACCACTTCCACTTTTTGAAAAGAGTAAAAAAAGTGCATGCTTTCTGCATGACCACAACATCAACCACTACTGCCTGCCAGTCAGAAAAAGGGCGTTATCAAGGGAGCCGGCATCTGCTGCCACTGGCTCTTGGTGAGGCAAGAAGAGCTAATTAGCACCCCACCCTCCCCCTTCCCCCACCCTCCCCTCTGTGCCTCCACCATCTGGCTGGCCTCCCCTTCCCTCCCACACCAGCTCCTGTCTGCATCCTCTAGCTGCAGGAGTTCAGAGATGTTTGCCTGTCTGTCCTAGGAAGAGATAAGAACAAGCTTTAGCAGTGCAGCACCCTGGGCCATGAGTTTCTAACATTTGAAGAGAAATTATACAAATTACCTTCCCCCTCCCACCACCAGTGCTCTCTTTCATTGATATCTTACTTAAAACATCTTTTCTTCCCTGTCCAGGAAAATTGGTTGGTCTGGAATCCAGTCTGTTTTTTAATGGACGGTTGTCTAATGATAGGACAGCACCTAATTCTTACACTGAGCCTCTCTCATCTGTTTCATAGGGGTTTGGGGGGGACAGAAATGGGATACAAAATCATTAAGTAAAAATAAGATATTTCACCATAAAGCCACAGGAAATGGTGAGAGGGTACGTTCAATGTGAAACAGCAGTGACAGCTCAAATGCCATTACTCACTAAAAGATGTCAGATAAATAGGACACTAGTGAGGCAGACTGTAATTCTGAGACTTCACAGAATAAAAAGAGTGAATCTGCTAACTAGTAAAAAAAATACAGGCTAGTTATTAACATATTAGAAATATGAGTCTCCTATTTACCTGAGAAATAATACAATCTGAATAAACTAATGTTTCGCTAACAAAAATCTTTGTTAACCTTGGATTTGATATAAAAATAAGTATTTCACCCTGTACTTCATTATTGTTCTGCTTTATTTTTTTCTGTTTTTCTACCTTGTAGTAATATAAGCTACATACCTTTTAAAAGAAAAGTTAACAGTGCCAGTTTAAAGAAAGAAAGGCAATAGAAAACTCAACTTTGCAGATTGCAAAACTGTAAATTGGCTCAGAATAAGAATCTGATTAGACTCTTGAAGATAAGCTGTAGTTAAGCTTACTATGAAGACTTGCTCCATAGTTACATTTCAAATAAGACAATATAAACTTGAAAAAGAAAAAAAATGCTGTAAGATTTTGATATCAGAATTTTTACCTCACTAAAAGAATTTGCTAAAGGAAGTATATTTTTTTTATTTTAATAACAGAAGAAAAGGGAGCCCAACAAAACATTTAGAGTATTTTTCTAAGTTGGATAAAATTAAGCTGTGACTCAAATGTGTACAGAGCACCAGATGCTTCCTACCTATAGAGGACATCTGTAATTTTTTTGGCTGCTCACCCTCTGAACTATCTTCCTATGTTTGGGGAATTCCTCACCATTTGAGTCTTAGTGAGAAATAAGGTCTGCTGCCCACTCTAGGTGCAAAAAAAAAAAAAAACCATTTCTTTTGCAGGCCTAAGATTGGCCAATCATATGCACCAGCCCCAGAATTTGACCCAAAGCAATGGAAGAGAGGTGAATCCACACTGCTGCAACATGCAATATCCAAAGGCAATGGGGCCAGGGCACCATCCTGCATGCAGTGTTGTGGGTGGGGAAGCAGGCAGCTACAGAGTCGGTTCTTCCTTGGCAGCAACAAAGGCCTTCCCAAACAAGTTCTGGGACCCCTGGTATGTAGCCTGCTTTCACCTAAGACCCCTAGCCTTCCCACAATTCTGTGAGCTACCTAATATGTGTTCAGTACATCCCTTTCCCCTTAAGTCAGAATCAGCATCTGTTGCTTGGAGACAAGAACCCTAAAGCAGTGGTCCACAACCATTTTGACACCAGGGACCAGTCTCGTGGGAAACAATTTTTCCACAGACTTAGGGGCAGAGGGCAGGGGAAATGGTTTCAGGATGATTCAAGAGCATTACATTTATTGTGCACTTTGTTTCTATTATTATTTCATTGTACTAGATGATGAAATAATTATACAACTCACCACAGTGCAGAATCAGTGGGAGCCCTAAGCATGTTTTCTTGCAACTAGACAATCCCATCTGGGGGTGATGGGAGACAGTGATCCTCGAAGTGTATTGCTTATGTCCCGTCTACTCGGTAATCTCGTTTTGGTTGCTGTCACTGGAGAAAACCCTGCTTCACAAAGATAGGATGTTGGAAATGGAAGCAGGCTTTTCAGTGCTTCTGTGGCAATCTCAGGATATTCCACCTTGACTTCAGTCCAGAACATACAGAGATTTGCAGTTGTCTCAAACATACTCTTAAGGACACCATCATTTGCGACCTCAAGCAGTTGATCCTCTTTGTCCTCTAGCACAAAGTCCATTCACCACACTTCCTCACAAATGGGCCGCGGATCCATTCCTTCCCACTTTGGGGGTCTCTTGTGGTTGGGAAGTAATGCTCAGACTCTTTTGAAAGCTGAGATAGGTGATCACGCACCAGCTGGGAGAAAGAAGGCCCTTCCTCAGTCTCTTTCAAAATATCTGCTAATGTTTGAAATGTCAAAAATCCCAACATTCACTATCACCCCCATAATTCCATTTTGGCTTTGAATGCAGCCACTTAATCTGCCGATTTGGGCACAATTATTGTTCTCCCCTGAAGTGACAGATTGAGTTCGTTGAGCGGGTTGAATAGGTCACACAAGTAAGCAAGTTTTGTGACCCATTCTGTGCAACTGAAATGTGCTGCCAGGGGTGACTTTTTCTAAAATAAATCTCAGGAGCAGCTCTCATAATTCAGAAACTCTGGCCAGTGATCTCCCTTTAGAAAGCCATCTCACCTCTGTGTATGAGATGTGTGTGCTTTGCATGCATCTCCTCACTGAGCTGCATGAACAGATGTGAGTTAAGGGCATGTACTTGAATGTGGTTGATAATTTTAATCACATGCTGCAAAACATTTTTAAGTTCAGGTGACATTTTTCAGCTGGCCAGAATTTCTCTGTGGGTGATATAGTTCATAGACTCACATTCAGAAGTGACCTCTTTGACCCAAGTAGTGAAACCAGAGCGCCATCCAGACATGACAACTGTTCTGAATCCGTGTATATACCGACACAATATGACCAAATCAGTTTTCCTGATATGTAATCATTCAAAAACTTGAATGGTTCTGCAGCTGTGGTGCTGGCTGACAACAAAAGTGCACATAATGTATCCTCATGCACATCCTCCTGTAAAATATATCACACGAAAACAAGCATTGTTGCCTTGCTGTCAACATTGGTAGACTCGTCAACCTGGATTGCGAATTATGGTGACTCATTAATTAATCCTCTCTAAAGGTTGTGCCTCAATATCCTCTGCTATTCTATCATTTTGTCTAGTTATGGTGCTAGCTGAAAGAGGAACATGTGCCACCTTTTGACCTGCTGCCTCTCCTGAAAGTTCACGACAAATGTCCTTAGCAGCAGGCAGGATCAACTCTTCACCAATAGTAAAGGGCTTCTTGGCTTTAGCAGTGTGGTTAGCCACTGAGAAATGATGCTCTCAGTGCAGACACATTTGATAAAGTGGTGGCCTTCAATAATTACCTCTGTTCTTTGTGTTCACATTTTTTTCTTTTGAAAAACTTCAAAAAAAGAAAATGAGAGACTCCAAAGGCTTGTCTTTTAATGCAGGGTGCTTGGTCTCCATGTGACCAAGCAGTTTTGAAGGTTTCATGGCTTCACTGGACAGCAGTCACTGCACATTATACAAAGCAGGCTTGGAGAATGTGAATCACCTGTTGCAATGAACCCATAATTTAAGTGGGACTCTTGGTATTTTCTTTTAAATGCAGCTTTCTTTTTGTTGGCAGTCTTAGAGTCTTCTGCTGTCTCATTGTTGGGTCTTTCCCCCCTTTTCAAAGAAGCTCTCCAGTGACATTTGTTTTTCACTCATTTCAGCTAGGATTAGCATGTGGGCTTACCAAAACTGTGACTGAGACAAGTGCACAGTGCAGGAAAGAGGCGTGGATGGGAATGGTCAATAAAATAATGGGCAGGCCACGTGCAGACTAAAATAGGTGTCAGATTCTGACTTAAATCCTGTCACCAGATGCAGCTGTGCAATAGAAGCACATCAACTCACTTGCCACTATAAAGCCTGCCACCAGATGCAGCTTAATTGTCACTTGCCACTCACTGATAGGGTTTTGGTATGAGTCTGCAGGCATTTGATTTATTATGGTCTCTGTGGTCAAACCTCTCTGCTAATGATAATCTGCATTTGCAGCTGCTCCCCAGCACTAGCATCACACAGCCTCAGCTCCACCCCAGATCAGCAGGCATTAGATTCTCAAAAGGAGTGTGAACGTAGATCCCTCACATGCACAGTTCACAGGGTTTTGCACTACTGTGAGAACGTAATGACACCATTGATCTGACAGGAGGCAGAGCTCAGGTGGTAATAAGAGTGATGGGAAGTGACTGTAAATACAGATGAATCTTCAATTGCCCACCTGCCACTCACCTCCTGCTGTGCAGCCCTAACAGGCTATGGACCGGTACCAGGTGCCGTGGCCCAGGGGTTGAGGAACCCTGCCCTAAAGGACACAGAGCCTCTGGAATAGTGACTTAGATTTTAAAAAAGAGGAACCAGGGAATGTAGTATAGTTTTTCTTAAAAGTTATATACTGCTCATAAAAGACATCCAGGTAAGATCGTATTAGAGAAGAGAGATGCATGTATTTTTCCTAATGTAAGCCAGGGAGGTGTGTCTGGGAGGATACATGGGAAAGTCGGGTTTCAGTGGTAGTCTAGAAACAGTGAAGGGAAACCTTACCCCTTTATCTAGGTCCAGGCCTAGATAACTTACACAACTAAAAACACAGGAGTACAAAATTACTGTGCATTTTACAATAACATAAAACAAAATAATGTGCATCAAACACATGAAAGTGATTGCCTGTGGGAGCTGCAAATACGAGTGGGAAATAGGAATAAAAGGGAATAGTTGAATACTCTTTTGTGCAAAATGCAGGGCTTATATCTGAGGCTTCACCTCTGACCCTCATGCCTTGTGTCATTTCCTCTGCCTCTGAGATCTGCAGAAGAAAGAAACTCCAGCTGCCCAGCGCCTGGACTTGGAGAGGGGAGGAGTAGCACAGAGCCTGCAGGTAATGATGAGATTCACCTCAAGGCTGCTGCTCCCAGCTCAGGTACAAACAGGCAGCAGGGAATTGTAAGAACACCTGGCGTGGGGAACCATGGGCAGAGGATGATGATATTAAACACCCTCTTTTACACGCAAAATTCTTTGGTCTAAGCCTAAGTATAGCATAACAAGAGTCTAAGCATTTGTTTGGAGGGGTGGAAAAGTTTGGAAATAGATCATTGTGGTGATGGTTGTACAGCATCATGAATGTTACTAGTGGCACTGACTGAATGTGCACTTAAAATGGAGAAGGTGGCAAATTTTGATATATATATTTTACCATGACTGAAAAATATTAACACTGTAAATACCAAAAATCATTGAGTTGTACATTTTATTTTATTTTATTTATTTTATTTTATTTTATTTTTTTATCCTCACCTGAGGACATTTTTTCTTTGCTTTTAGAGAGAGAGGGAGGGAGAGAGAAAGAGAGACATCAACAGGAGAGAAACATCGATCAGTTGCCTACTGAATGTGCCCAGATTGGAGATGGAACCTGCAACCCTTTGTGTGTGGGACAGCGCTCCAACCAACTGAACCACCCAGCCAGGGCTTGAATCGTACATTTAAATGGGTGAATTTTATTGTATGTGAGTTATACCTCAACAAGGTTGCTAAAAAAAACATTTTAAGCATTTAGAATCTTCACTTTTAAACATTTGACACTTGGTGCTAAACATCGAAACCTCTTGGGAAGTGAGAAATTGTTCCTCCTGTCCAGCAGATAACAAGTCAGCTTCCCTTTCACAGCACATTAAATCCATAGACCAGGGACAACAGAAACACAAACATCCCCAGGTTTGGAATGCATCCAGGGTTAGTCATTGATAAAAGGGGATGGATAACAAGAACCTAGCAGACATGCTCACCCCAAAAGTGGCAACACTGCCAGCAGGAAGTTAAAATTTCAAGTGAAGGGGACTAAATGCTAATGGGGGAAAAATACAATAAAAATTAAATAAAAAAAAGAATTATCCAGTGGAAATGAAAACCACACTTGGCTGTCATTGGCTTTATTTTTGTTAATCTGTGAGGTTCAGGCCCACTCAGTATAAGCCAGTCCACATGAAAGTTCCCAGAGCTGA
>CM052540.1:111879374-111890202 GCA_028533065.1 Trachops cirrhosus
GATCTCACCTTTAACAGGAACCTAAACAACAAAACAAAGAAACAAGTAAATTATAACAAAGGACACTGAAATGGAGGACGGGATGTCAGTGACCAGAGGGGAGAGGGGAGGGAATTTCAGGGGAGAAGGGAAGGGTTTACAGGAACAAATATAGAGGACACATGGACAAAACTACAGGGCTTGGAAATGGAAGGGAGGTTGGGAGGGATGGGTGGGTGGGCTGGAATGGGAGTAAAAGATTGAAACTGTACTGAATAATCTAAAAAAAAAAAAAAAAAAAAAGTTCCCAGAGCTGAGTCAACTACGGCTGGGAGCTCCGCCTGGGACTGCAGCCCAGGCCTGCCGAGTGCTGACATCACATCGCAGAGTACGGTGTCTTCAGGGCAGACAGGTGCCTTTATTTGCCCTGTACATTCCTATCTCCATGCTATTAATCATGCTGTTCCCTGTGCCTGGAATATGCTTTCTACTTATCAACATATGTCCAAATCCTACCAGTCACTCAAGGTTCAGCCAAAATACCACGCTCTCCCTTTCCTGGCACCCAGCTGAGAATCACCTTCAAAGCAAAGCAAATTATATTGAAATGATGACTGCAGGCACAGTTCTCAGGTATTTCTGATCAGGCAGGGGTACGGGGTAGAGATCAGAAGTGTCCTACATGAATCCCATTGCTGGCAGGGGTAAGGCCAGCCAACTGGTATTAAGGGACAAACACACTCACTACTTCTCCCTAGCATTCTCACATGATGTGAGTCCTTCTACAAGTTTAGATTCCTAGATCACCTAATGATCTTCTTTCATTACCATAGAAGGCATTTCTTTATAATTATTCATGTAATGTACCAAGTCATCTTAACATCTTCAATCAAAATAATGGCCTCCCTTTACAAGCCATCATTATTCTATAATTACTATGAGAAAAACATCTTTTTTTATTTTATTTATTTTTTAAATTTTATTTTAATCATTGTTCAAGTACAGGAGAAAAACATCTTTTTTAAAAGATTTTATTTATTTATATTTAGAGGGGAAGGGAAGGACAGAGAGAGAGAAATATCAATGTATGGTTGCCTCTCATGGGTCCCCTGCTGAGAACTGGCCTTCAACCCAGGCATGTGCCCTGACTGGGAATTGAACTGCGATCTTTTGGTTCACAGGCCTGTGCTCAATCCACTGAGCTACACCAGCCAGGGCCGAAACACATCTTGAATATACATTTTTTGCTCTCCTACTTTGACATTGAACTTTTGTTCTATTCCTATTAATTGCTACTTTTGGTGGCTTCCAAGAAAATATTTTCATTGCTTCTCAGTCTTTTAAAAGTCACACATGTAGAAAATGTTGGTGTTTTAAAAACAAAAAGAAACAAAATAAGGAAAATGATGGTTTTCTTTTTTTTTTAGAAATACAAAAATAAAGGGCTGAGTCAATCATATTCCCAATTCTTTTGCATGGGGCCCTGGTGTATTTATTTATATATTTATTCATCCATCCCTCCCTCCATCCATCAATCCATCTGTCATCTATCCATTTCCTTTTTTTTATTGTGGTAAAATTTGTAAACAACATTATACATTTGTCAGGGGTGCAACATTATTCCAATCTTAGTATATGTCCTGCTGAAGCGAGCACACATGTGCAACATTATAATTCAGTATTTGTATACACTACATAGTGATTACCACTGTGAGTCTAGCTACCACCCATCACCATACTATGATTCCCTTTACCCCTTTACCCCTGCCCCAACCCCCTTCCCTTCTGGGAACTGCTAGCGTCTCTGTGTTTGTGAGTTTGTTTTGGCTTTAGATTCCACATATAAGTCTTATTACATGGTATTTGTCTTTCTTCATCTGACTTGTTTCACTTAGCATAATACTCTCAAGGTCCATCCATGTTGTTGCAAATGGCAAGATTTTCTTTTTAAGGCTGAAGAGTATTCCACTGTATATATACTGTGTATGTATGTGTATGTGTATATCTTCTTTATATATATCCATCAGTGAGCACTCAGGTTGTTTTCATATCTTGGCTATTGTGAATAATGCTATAATGAACAGAGGGGAGCATATATCTTTTTGAGTGAGTTCATATTCCTTGGATAAATACCCAGAAGTGGAATAGCTAGGTCATGTGGTAGTTCTAGCCTTAATTTTTTGAAGAATCTCCCTACTGTTTTCCAGGACACCCTCCTGGAAGATGTAGTTAGAACAGAGGGCAGAAATAAGGCCTGCAGGAGAAACTGCCCGCTTCCTTGGGGAATCTGGGAGTGTGAGGTGCAGAGCTAAATGCCCCACCACTGGGCGCTCCTTGGAAAGAGAGCACAGGTCTCTTTCTTCTGCTTCGTCACCCCAGGTTTCTGAGATTTCAGTCTGGCAGTTGAGATACAAACTCGTAAACTTTATTTAGAAAAATCTGTTGGTCAAAGAATTGTGGAGTTTGCTTTGTTAGACTTTTTTTTTTCCTGTTTGGTGTTTCCCTCAGAAGTGTAAATTGGTGACTAATGTGTTTTCACAGTCTGTGGGCCGAGGTTAACAGAGGGAGTAAAAATAGGCACCTTTTCCATTTCTAAATGATGGAAAGAAGGAAAATAGCCCACAAGAGTTTGTTTTTAAATGAATTGTAAAACAAATCCCAGCTGACGGGACAATAAGGAGATCAATAGTTCAGGAGATGACATTTTCATTTATTCATATGAAATGTGTGTTTGTTGCAGTCTGGAGGGAGAATTTCCAGGATTCTCATATATATGCACATATTCTAAAAGAGGGAGAGACATTTGATTATATGCCTCTCTAGAAATGAAACTAATTTATTAAGTGGGCAGGAAGCTAATCTGTGCATGCTGGGCCTACATTTCAGTTTCTGACAACCCCAGAGACCGAGGATGGAGATGGGCTGACAGAATCCACTTCCTAGTAGTGAAGTGTGGGGATCTGAGCTCACCACAGCAGGCATGCTGAGCTGTTCTCTGGACTTCTAGGAAACCATTGCCACAGTCTTTCCACCTCAGGATTTATGTTAGATGTATCAGGTCCAATATGTCACATAGCCATGGGAAACAGACCTAGGATATTTACTTGAGACAAAGAAATAGGACTTCAAACAAGGACAGGCTATCAAAATAGTGACTCCAACAGCTATATTTTCATGTGTGTAATTTAGGCATTGTTAATTATGGCTTTCTATCTATATGTTTAGAAAGACTGCAGAGAGCATACTTTTTGGATGAGAAGGACAGTGATATCAAAATATATATGTACATGTGTCTATATACATACACACATTCCAGACTAGAAGCCAATTAATAGCCATGGCTAGAACAATAATGATGAATTTGGGGACCTTAACAATTTTTTATTCTGTTTTAAAAACGAAATAAGAGATTAGTCCTTGATAGTATGTTATAGTAATTGCAAGTTGCTTGCCTCACATTTGTCCCATGGCATATACAGATGCCAGACTCATCCTGTTTTTCCCCCTGGTCACACCTCTGACTCATGTCACTGCACTAGATCTTAATTAATTCTTTTAAAGTTTTGAAAATAGCCCTGGCCGAGTGGCTCAGTTGGTTGGAGCACTGTGCTGTACACCAAAAGGTTGCAGGTTTGACTCTCCATCAGGCACGTACCCAGGCTGTGGGTTGAGTCCCACGTCGGGGCGTGTATGGGTGTATGGGAGGCAACCCACTGATGTTTCCCACTCACATCAATGACTTTCTCTCTCTCCCACTCTCTCTCCCCCTGCCTCTCTCTCACCTCCCCCTTCCTCTCTCTCAAATTAATAAGCATATCCTTGGGAGAGGATTAAAAAATGTTTTGACGATAGAGTATTAGGAAAGAACACATTATTCCATCTGTTTGTCACCATATATGGAAAACAAACAAGCCACCTTTAACTGTAACGTGTGGTTGACACGAGGGTAGACATGCGGTGGCAGTGGACGGCCCCCTTCCCCCTGAGAGCTTCCCGCTCTGCTTGCACGAGTGGGTTGTTCCAGGTCCTGTTCTGCTGTGTGGTTCTGCCCTGTCCTCGTGGCTGACTGGTCCAGAACTAAACCCTGAGCAAAGAGGGGACACCATGTTCTCTTCCCCGGGAAGTGGCCGTTTTGACACACAAGTGTTTGAGGCCGCCAGCACTCTGAGGAGAAAATCTCTGCCTGTGTCCCCGCTCACGGAGGTGCCCAGAGACGCCCTGGTTAGCCCTGTCCGGGCCTGGGGCCCACTTCTCCCTGCGTTCTGGGAGAGGTGCCAGGCTTCTCCCACAGGTGCCTCCACCCCTTGATTTTTTGCTTAAGCTCTCTTTGTTTTCGGTCACTTGTAACCAAAGAAAACTCAATTTAACACACCACACCACACATGTTTAATTTGATCTTATTTTGGCACTAACACGGAATTTCTGGTTTGTGGTAAAATGAAGATCACAGAGTCATCTTCCACCTCACACTGACCTTTCTGAAGAGCTCCAAGCAGTCACAGCTGATGTGTTCAGAATTTTCTGAAGGTAAGTTAAAGCAGTGTGTTAGAAAATGATGTAAGGGGTTTGTGGGAAAATGTGGGGTTTGTTGAGCACCAACTTTTTGTTTGTTTTTTAGTAAAAAGAAAATGTCTGTTAGGCTTCTGTGCCGAATCCCAGCATCATACAGGACACTATTTGTGAACTGTCACTAAGAGCCATTCAGTTCCCTGTCACCAAGTAAGAGTCTTCTTTCTCAGCAAGAACATTCATGCCCACCAGCATGAGTGTTCTCCTCAACCTACTCAGGATGTAAAAGTCTGAAGTTATTACATGATAGTGAGGTTTCAAAAAAACTTAAAACAGCAGGAAATAGAGCAGAACTTTTTCCAATGCATGCAGATGGCAGTAGCAGTCACAAAATGTGCATTATCCTGTTCTGCCACATTCATTGGGCTGGATCGTATCATCTCAGAGATGCAGTTAACTTTGAAGAACGTAATAGGTGCATATTGTATAATGTGGGGGCAGGCAGCATAATTAGACTCATAGTCTCTAAGTCTCAAATTCAGATGAAAGCAACAATTTTGGTTTCGTCTAACATTCAGGGTGTGTTTCCAATTAAACTGAAATCATAGTGAGCACCTCTGGCTTCTCCAAGATCTCTATCATGAAAACTAATTGTATGGTTCTGCCTCTCCCATCCCCCTTCCCCCTTCTTCTGAAAGTGCTGTTATCTTGCTCTACCTGAAGGTCTCCAGCCAGGCCACAGGTAGGCACCACAGAATTTGTCTGATCTCCTTTGTGTCGTAAAAGAAATGGCCCAAAACTTAAGGCAGTGTTGGGTAAGATTAGATGTGGTGACTTAGAGTTCCAGTCTGTCACTGACCAGAACATCCTTTCATTGACTCCTACCCCACCTCCCACCAAATAATTAGGGTTCTTTATCAGTCAAGTAATTGTTTATAACAGAAAATATTAGAAGAATTCTTAGGCCTACCTTTTTGTGAACATGTCTAATAAGACCACACCTTCCCTGGTCTAAATGAGAATTTCAAACATCTCCTAGGGGTTTCCTGCTTAAGTTCACTGAATGAGTCTTACTATCAGCCCCAAATGACAATCCTCACCACACTGTGAGCCAGAACTTCGTCCAACTCTTCTTCACATCCCTAGTACCTACCATCCTGCCTGCTATGAGGAAGCGCAATAAATATTTGGTACATAGGCATAGCTTACTTATTTTTCTACTAGAATGTGCTTCTCGGAGTAAGAACCATGTGGACTTGGATTCCACATAGGTGGGACAAATTTCATGTACAGGGAAAGAACTTAAAACATTTTTTAATACATATGTATCAAATTAAAGAAAAGTAGCAAGTTTGGCAAATACAAAAGATTTCACATACAAAGAATCTTTAGTCAAATTGTAGAGCCTAAACAAGGTACCTCAAAAGATCACTCAAAACACTCAGGGCTTTGTGCCCCAAACCGGATGAGTGGCCCCAAACGCTAGCAGGGAGAAACCAAGGTGCGCTGGGGATTTCGGGAGAGGCCTCCAGGGAGAGGTGGGACCCCCGTGTCTGCAAAGGCAGACCAAACCAGCCACTCCCAACCACCCACAGGGGTTCCGAAATTGTCACACCCTACTCTTTTCAGTTGGAATATGAGTCAAACCAAAACTGTCATCAAAGCTGCTAGGCTTTTCCCCCTGTTCTTTTTGCACCTGAAGCATAACAGTGAAAATCAAAAGACAATGAAAACCTCTGCAATAAAATAGTGCGCTTGAAGGAGTGACTCGTTTATTGTCTTTGGCAAGAGTCCACGGAAAAGTTGTAACTCCACATCTCTCCCTGCCAGGAGTTCGTGTGGGAGGAGGGAGTGGAGGAGGCCTGACTTCATTCCTGCAGGAGCTCTCACTCATCCTGCCTCAGAAAACCCTTCTTTATCTAGAGTTTACATGGGACCAGGTTCTAATGGAATCTCACGTGAAATTTTAATTGTTTTTAAATAAGAAAACATGAAACAAAAACCTAGTACTGAATTGTACATTTTAAGATGGTTAATAGTTTTAAGTTTATATTATGTGAATTTTAGTTCAATTTTTTTTATTTTTTTAATTTAATTTTTTTAAATATATTTTATTGATTATGCTATTACAGTTGTCCTATTATCCCCCCTTCATTCCCCTCCACCCTGAACACCCTCTCCCACCCACATTCCCCCGCTTTACTTCAGTCCATGTGTCATAAGTTCTTTAGCTTCTACATTTCCCATACTATTCTTACCCTCCCTCTGTCTATTTTCTATCTACCTTCATTGCTACTTATTCTTTGTATCTTTCCCCCACTCTCCTCCTCCCACTCCCCTGTTGCTAACCCTCCATGTGTTGTGTTCTCCATTTCTGTGGTTCTGTTCCTGTTCTAGTTGTTTGCTTAGTTTCTTCTTGTTTTTGTTTCAGGTGTGGTTGTTAATAATTGAGAGTTTGCTGTCATTTTACTGTACATGTTTTTTATCTTCTTTTTCTTAGATAAGTCCCTTTAACATTTCATACAATAAGGGCTTGGTGATGATGAACTCCTTGAACTTGACCTTATCTGAGAAGCACTTTATCTGCCCCTCCATTCTAATTGAAAGCTTTGCTGGATAGAGCAATCTGGGATGTAGGTCCTTGTCTTTCATGACTTGGAATACTTCTTTCTAGCCCCTTCTTGCCTGTAAGGTCTCTTTTGAAAATTTTTAAATAATGATAGGAGGAATCTTAATTTGCTATCTGTTAACATCTTTCCAAGGTCATGAAATCTGTCCATCCCACTTTGTGTTTGTAAAGGGTGGACCAGACCAAAAGGAATTTAGCAACAGGTGAGGAAGCCCTGCAATCTGAGTTTTACCCCCGGCTCTGCTTCGTTTCTTTTATAAAATACCCTCAATTTATTTTATAAAATACCAGGATTGGAATTTCTGGTCACCTAGGTCTCTCCCAGAAGTAAACTGATTTAAAAGCAAGAGGCAGTTACCATACATCTTCCTTGTTATCTTTCAAAAGAGGTTCTTTTACAGTTCATTATTCAGTAGCGCTGCCCTGATGTAACAAAAGCGCCGGCACCCAAGCAAATCACTTTCACTGGGTCTCGTTATCTAGGACATATTCACTGAAAAAGCAACAGTATAACACATTCTGAGACCAAAAAAAAAGACTCCATAGACCCCACTCTTGCCCCCAGGAGGCGTGCTATCTACTGATAATTAACCAACCAATCATTTGCAAAAGCACAAATCGCAGCACAGCCCCTCAAGTGCTGGAGTAGCCACGTGATGGAGCGCGGAAGGAGCCCGGAAAGGGGGTGGATCCTGGGACCCAAGTGGGTGCGGAAGGCCAGCGGTGCTGACGGCCAGCGGTGCTGACCACTCAGGCAAAGGCTGGGGCCAGGCATTTGCAAAGAAGAGCCCGAGTAGGAAGAACAGGCTCTTACAAACCTTTGTTCGTCCCATCTGGTGAATAGGAACTAGGGCCTGGTAGCTGAGATGTAAAGCTCCACACAATACTCTTTCTAATCATAAAGAGAGAAATAGTTACTCAACGGTGTAGAAAACTGGCAGCACCTTCTTATCCACGGATCAAAGTTAAAATCAGGAGATAAAGTACAAATTGGCATCTTGTGCTCCCTGATTCTGAGAATTCTGTGGAATTTCTGCCAGAAGTACCTAATCTGATATTAATCATAAGGAAACACCAGGTAAACCCAAACCAAAGGACAATCTATAAAATAAATGACTAGAACTCTTCAAAAATACTGTCATGACAGAAAAAAAGAGACACTTCTTTCATTTAGCATAATGTTTTCAAGATTCATCCATGTAGCAGTATCTTATCAGTATTCCATTCCTTTTAATTACTAAATAATAGTCTGTTTTATGGATATGTCATGTATTATGTGTTCATCAGTTGATGGACATTTTGGGTTTTGGCTATTACGAATAATGCTGGTGAGAACACTCATGTACACATATTTGTGTAGTCACATGTTTCAGTTCTCATGGCTATGTACATAGGAGTGAAATTTCTGGCACACACAGTGCAAAGCTCGGGCTGCCGTAACAAAGCACCACAGACTGGGTGGCTTAAACAGCAGAGATTAATTTCTTCTCAGTTCTGAAAGCTGGACACCCAAAATCAAGGTGTCGGCAGGTTTGGTTTCTTCTGCTCCCTTCAAATGTGACCACAGGCAGAAAACTAACTTCTCTTTCTAAAATTGTTTACTTTGATGACAGAACTTCTAGGGATATTATCATGTTAAAAAAAAAGATTAAAAGAAAAATGGGTGTGCACATGAACAGAAAATCCCTTTCTTCCACATTTGGTTAATAATCATTGAAAACTTCTTTTCGGAATCTTCATGCCATTGGTTTCTAAGAAACCAGTGAATTTTAAAAAATTAAATTCAGAGGGTGAAAGAATTTTAAGGTAGTTTTATTGTATTTTATTTATTTATTTTTAAATTCTCACTCAGGATATGGTTATTGATTTTTTTTTTGAGGGTGGTGGGGGAGAGAGACAGAGATGGAGACAGAGGACAGAGACCTCGAACAGTTGCTTCTTGTATGCACCCTGACTGGGGATCGAACCTGCAACCTAGGTTCAGGATGATGCTCCAGTCAATCAAGCCACCTGGTCCAGGGGTGGGTAGTTTTATTTATGTATATGAAATGCCTTTTGGAATAGCTTTTAGTCTTTTTGATACCATAAAAGGTATTTTAAAGAAATTTATACTTATTTTTTTGTTAAATAGTGTGATTTGGGGGGCCTTACTTTTTAAAAGGTAAGGTCTCACAGATAGCCTGAAACAGCTAAGGGGAAAGGTAGAATATCCCAAAGGAGCTGGGGAGGGCTGGCCTGCTGACCAGCAGTGAGTGGCTGGCCTCTGGTCCTGCTGGTCTTTGGGGTCAGGTAGAGCGCTGGAACATCGTTCACCTCCAGCTATGGTGTACGGTGTATGGATCCAATCCATCCAAGAGAGTACCATCCAGGGAGGTGTGTCTAAAATTAATTGTCAGCCAAGCAAGTGGCCCGAGGCAGGTGTCGGGAGACTGTGCAAAGCCAGGGAGTCAGATGCCAGAAAGATAAGGAAAGGGAACATGCCATAGGGCAGAGGAACAATTTCAGAGGCTTTAGTAATTGCCTAAAGCTGACCTTTACATTCTGCTAACAGAATATTGCTTGATCAGGCTGGATGCTTCAGGATGTTTCAAAATAGAACACGGGAGGAATAAGAAAGTTTAAAAGAGGATTGAGGTTGATTGAGGTTGATGTTACAGAACTAGGATCAAACCGAACAGAAACAGGTGGCTCTGACAAACCAAAAAAATTTAAATTAAGATTCAGTTATTTGGGAGAACTGACTGAGTCAGTAACCTCTAATAAATTTTTTAAGTAGAGTTTACGTAGGTTTAAAACTCTTGAACTCAGCTTGACAGCTGGTGTACAGGATCAGAAAAGTGAGGGTATTGAAAAGTACTGAGTATTTGGATTTAAAGTACAATTTTTTTTGTCCTTAAAAAGCTTTTAACTTTTCTTTGTCCTCATCCTTGGTATTATGCAACTTTCTTAAGGTTTTTAAAAGGAACTGATTTCTGTTTTGTAATAGTACATATCTATATAAAAATACTCTGTAAGAAGAGGTGTTTTGTTTTCTTAGTCTACATTCCCAAAGGTCTCACGCCCAAATGGGAGTGCCGGCCACATTATTCAAAAGGCATCCATGATCATTTGGTCACTGTATAATGAGTGAATGCAAACAGCAACTTTATTTTTTAATATATTTTTAAGTATAGCACATAATCATATATGCTATTCCAGTTGTCCCACATTTTCCCCCTTTGCCCCACTCGGTCTAGTACCCTACTTCCCTCCAGCAGTTCCCCCCAACCTGCTTAGTTCATGTCCATGGATCATGCATATAAGTTCTTTGGCTTCTCCATTTCCCATACTATTCTTAATATCCCCAGGTCTATTTTGTACCTACCTATTATGATTCTTAGTCCCTGAACCTCCCCACCACCATTCTCCCTCTTTCCCCTCCCAGTTGATAACCCTCCAAATGTTCTCCATATCTATGATTCTATTCTGGTTCTAGTTGTTTGCTTTTGCTTTTGTTCTTCAGATTCAGTTGTTGATAGTTGAGAGTTTGTTGTCATTTTAATGTTAGTAGTTTTGATCTTCTTTTTTAAAAATAATTTCCTTTAACATTTCATGTAATAATGGCTTGGCGATGATGAGCTCCTTTACCTTTACCTTGTCTGGGAAGAACTTTATCTGCCCTTCCATTCTAAATGATAGCTTTGCTGAATAGAGTAATCTTGGATGTAGGTC
>CM052540.1:111890702-112037142 GCA_028533065.1 Trachops cirrhosus
CTTAAACTTAACATAGTCCAATTGCTGTTAAAAAAAAAAAAAAAGAAAGACATGATATTCTATAGGCTGTTTCCTCTAACTGAACTGGTCATTCCCACTGGGGTCCTGAATGGCCAGCAGACACAAGGAAGACATTGCTCTTGGCTCCTGTTTGAAACCAATAGCTACGATAAACCACTGGTCTTGATTCAGGGCCTAATGCCTGGGTTTTGGGCCAGGTCCCCAGTGAGGTGTGTTCCAGGGACAAACACACACTGATGTTTCTCTCCCTCTCTTTCTCCTTCCCTTCCTCTCTCTCTAAAAATAAATAATAAAATAAAATCTTTAAAAAGAAAAGAGCTTCTTATCCAACAAATACCAGTCCTGGGTGTACTTCATAGGTAAAACCTTTCTAACCTTCAAGGAACCTATTATTGTGTTGCCTTGGGCAAGTTACTCAACCAATTTGCCAACTTTTTCTTGTGTTAAATGAAACTAATGGTACTTATTTTATATGGTTGTTGCAGAAAGTAAATGATTTCACACATGTAACATACTTAGAAGTATGTATTGTATAATATACAAGTGTTTATAAGTTTTTAAACTGCTCCAGAGAATAGAGGGAAATCACCCAAAGCATTTTATAATGGAATCGAAACATCAATATCAAATCCTGAAAATGATTATGCACACCAATCTCATCTACAAAGTAACCATGGAAATCATGAATAAAATATTAGCTAATAGAATCCAGCTATACAGTAAAAGATACAATATCACAACCAAGTGGGTTTTATTCCAAAAATGGGAAGATGGCCCAGATAAATCTACAAATATAGTTACTATAATAATAGGTCTGAAGCAAAAATTCCTATGGTCATTTCAAATGCTGGAAAGGTAATCAGTATTGACTGCTGGTGGAACTTTTTAGTGAAGTCAGAATAGAGGAGCAGCAGACATTTGCCATTTCTACCTTTGGCTAGCCACTAGCAGCATCGTATTCTGGGGTGTGGAGTGTGTGTGAACTTTGGTGGGACATGGGGTCCCACTATAAAAGCTAGGCACTAGCTTTTCCTGGCCCTGGAAGCCACACTACATGCACCAGCACCAGCCTGGTCAGCTAGAGGTCCTCCCCTGGGACTCCGAGTCAGGAGCGGGTAATGTGAGGAAGCAGGGGAGAATTAGGACTCTGCCTGGTGGCCACAGCAATGGCAGTGTTCAGAATCTGCGGGGACTTCTCAACCTGACTCCTCTGGGGGCATTATTTTGGCTACAGTCTGGCTTCTCAGACTTTTTTCTTTTAGATGAGATAAAATCTGACTTTATTTTTACAAGATCAATATTATTGTGTCTTATAAAGTGGGGAAAAAGCATTCCAGGCAGAGGGAATAGAATGCATTAGGTTTGTTCTGATGACCCAAGGGATAAAAGTAGTAATAATGGGTACATGCTATAGGAAGCCGAAGAAAATCGGCAACAGGGTGAAGGAGAGTTCTGGTATTCAGACAGGGACCAGTGAGTCACCACTCGGTAGGAATGTTGCAGAGAAGACTCAACATGTTAGATGGGTACTTGGGCCAGATGAATTCATATTTGCAAACCTGAGATTTATTATTGGATGCTTCTCAGTCAAGGAATAAGCAAAACCTCAAACTTCAAGGGAACCCCCAATTCCAGGATTCCCACTCCTTCTTGTTCTTATAGGCTGAGTTTGTATCCTTAGCCTTTCCAGAGATTCCATAAGCCATCAATGACCTTCCCTTTATTTTTTCCCTTAAATTATCCAGACCTGTTTGGGATGTTTGAAAGCAAGAATTTTGACTAGTGCAAGGTGAATATCTTTTTGACCTGATATTAAAAGTAAAGATCTCAGCTCTGGCTAAGCAGCTCAGTTGGTTGGAGCATCATCCCGATATAGCAAAGTTTGCGGGTTCTGTCCCCAGCCAGGGCACACACAAGAGTCAACCAATGAATGCATGGATGAGTGGAACAACAACTTGACTTTTCTCTCTCTAAAAAAAAAATCAATAAATTAAAAATTTAAGTGTAGATTTCAAGCCAAATGCCAACATTATATCTAGTGGTGAAACACCAAAAATATTCCCATTTTTTCCTGAGTATTGATAGACTTAATTTTTTTAAATTACAGTTGACAGTGAATACTATTTTATATTGGCTTTAGGTGTACAGCATAGTGGTCACACAGTTAAACAATTTACAAAGTGATTCCCCTGATAATTGTTGGGCACCATACATAGTTATCCCAATATTATTGACTGTATTTCCTATGCTGTACTTTACATCCTCATCACTCTTCTGTAACCACCAACTTACACCCGTTCCATCTGGCCACCTGCAATATGCAGAAACAGCCCCATTAATGCCAGCAGTGACACAAGGTGACCTCTGTGACCATAGAAATCTTTATTTTAGATTTTTTTAGGGAGAAGGTGGTGGCAGGAAACAACTTTCATTTCACCAAACCTGCGAGCACCACTGCGGGCAAGGTTCACTGAGGGGCCAATTGAACACCTGAATCAAGTTAAGGAGAGATTACCACAAACCAGGCCGAAGGAGCTGCAACATCGGAACTTGATAATATGTCTAACATATCTTAAAAGGCTTAACACATTTTCATGCTCTTGTCTCAGCAGTTTACTTCTGGGGATTTGGCCTAAGAAAATAATCAGGGCTGAGAACGAAGACCTGTGTGTAAAGGGAAGAAAATGTGTACCCGGCCACAGTGGACAGCAAACAGTCTCTCTTTAATGTAGGAAACACAGATTTTTTTTCTCCTCCTCCCCCCTCCTCCCCTTTTCTCCTTTCTCCCTTCTACTTTCTCCTCCTCCTCCTCCTTGTTTTCCCCCCTCTTTCTCTTCCTTTTTCTCTTCCTCCTCCTCCCCTTCCTTCTCCTCCTTCATCTTCTTTTCCCTCTTTCTCTCTCTCTCATTTTGTCATACCTTAATATGCCTTTTATTCACAACACACTAGAGACAAGGTCCTGGGCAGATGGATTAGACTTAGCCCTCGTTGCTTCAGGGTGTAGGGCCTGGACCAAAAAGTAAACAGTACATGGACCAAATTTAGGCTTAATTTTCAAAATACCTTTTTTAAAATGTTCCCAAACATAGAACAAGGTGCTTCAGAAAAGAGTGAATCCCAATCCCAAGATCTGTGGAAATAGGCTGGACAACTCTTGGCAGAGACTTAAATATTGGGTGTGTCGTTAATAAGACAGTCTTTAAATCATCAGAAACTTCAAGGCAGGCAGCCTGACTGAGATGTTTGTTTTCAAAGCTAAACATGGTCAGGTTGGCTTGTTCAACTGCTGCTCGTGTGATTCGTGTGACTCGTGTCAAGGCCCCTCGAGTTCCTGATTTCTCTCCATGAGAGCTGTGCAGTTGTCTCTTCTGTGTAAAACAAGACATCCAGGACTGAATGTCATCATTCTGGAGTGCAGAGAGAGGAATTGTCATCTATGCTTTTCTATTAATGCAGACCGAGTTCACAGCAGCCAATTTTTTTTTTTGGTGGAAACCTCAAAATGGGTGTATACTAATATAACCGCTGGCTATGTTCCCTAAATCACTTTCGCATGAGCTATCGGTAAACCCTGCTTTTGCTAAAGGCAGTGTTGTGCTCTTGTGAGACTGAAATGCGCTCAGGGATAAATTCTAGCAACAGAAGGACTAATCCATTCAATACTGTTAATCTGTGTCTCCAGATTCAAGGCAATCTAATATTTTCCGTTACAAGTTGTATCTTTTCATGAAAGAATGATTATAACTCACTTTTTAGTCTTTAAGGGTTTGAAAAAAAGATTAAAATTGACTTAAGAGTTAGCAATGGTTAGGAAATTTTATAGGATTTTTCAAAGCACCACACTGTTGCCCTTTTGTCTCAGTTTAGCTTAGATAGCCGTTTAAAACCTCAGAAATCAACGTTACATGAGCAGAGTGTCGGTGCTCAGGTTACAGGGCTTGGAGCTGCGAAGCGTGCAAATCTGTCTAGCACAGAAAGTGGAATTTGTCCAGTTCTAGGTTTTTAAATTTTTTTAAAGATTTTATTACTTGTGTTTTAGGAACATGGGAATGGAGGGAGAAAGAGAGGGAGAGAACTATCTATCAGTTGCCTCTCACATGCGCCCCAACCTGGGACCAACCCTTAAAAGGTTTTTTCCTTAAAAGACTGGCATGTGTCCTGACCGGGAATGAAACTGGTGACCTTTTGCTTTGCAGTGTGACACCCAACCAACTGAGCCACACTGGCCAGGGCTCCAGGTTTTTAAAAAACATATTTAGGTCATTTAAAAATCTCACAGATAATTCAACTGAAGCTAGTTTATCAGTTCAAAACAAATTACTTCATACTTCATCATTCTTTGGAATTGTACGTATTTTAAATCACATTTGGCCTCAAGCTGATTGTAACCTTATCCAACGCACAAAGGAAAGAGTACAGAATATTTTTGACTAACTTTGGTGTTAATATACTTGCAATATTTTATTTACCTAAAGGTATAGAAAGGCAACAGGCTTCATTTGAAAAATACTGACCAATGGACCAAAACTACTGATATTAATGTTTTACTCACCAGCATTGCAGATGGACAGGGTATATTCAGGACTGGCCATTCCTCTCCACCTTACCCAGAGTCCAGGCATCCTGGGTGCAGTTTCTAAAAGTGGAGATTACAGAGTTAGGTAATGTTCTCTGAAATGTGAGTCAAGAAGTAAATGCAGACCCCTTCCATCCTTCCCTGGCCTTAAGTTCTGCCTCCTCCTGATGGCCCAGCCCCATTTGTGAACACAATGGAAGCTGTGTTTCCCCACCAGCCCACTCAGTGGGAGATGGCTCCCTGCTCCCTTCTGGTGAGGGCTATCAAGCCACAGAAATGCCAGCTGAGTACATGGAGCTGGTGTGTTGGGGGGCGGCAAAGCCTTTGTTGGAAACGGGGCTTGTCATTCCAGACAGACAAGCAGTGTGTGGTGTGCTGACTGCTCTGGGTATCACCAAGGGGAAGGAGAGTGACTAGACAAGGATAGTTAACACAGTAACAGGGCAGAACAGTGAACCATCTTCACTTGCCTAGAGAGTGGATGGCCTCTGGGGCCTGACCTGCTGATGACACTGGGACTCCTTCTTCAAGCTGAACACTAACGCTTTTCTCCACCCACTCCTTCCTGTGTGGTCCCTCCCCTCATTCTCCGCTTTCCTCCAGTGGAATCTTAATTTAGACAGAAGGTCAGATGGGGTGGGTGGGGAGAGGTGGGCAGGGAACTGTAAATGTGTATCTGAATTTTTTAATCTTCAGCTAGATCAGTGGCTTTGTAACTTCAACATGCCTATAATGGAACTCATCCCCTAAAGCAAAGGATGACTTATATCTAGCTCACTGGGAGAGGCCCTCAAGGTACAAATAAAGAATTTCAGTGAATGCACGGTGAAGAGGAAGGGATGGAGATTACACATTATTTGTCCTTTGGAGTTTTTTTTACAACCAAATGACTTTAGAGAGAAAGGTAATGGTTAACCTGTAACTCATAACCAACTAAAAATATTTATATGGCTAGTTCCTCTTGGTTTTATATATAAGGAAACCGTACAAATGAAGATAAAATATGTAGGGATCTCCCTTCATCATTTTTTTTCTGGAGAATCCTTTTATCTCTCTATTGTGTTGGGTCTTTGTTTTCTCAAAACCTGTATCTTCCTTTATCTTGGTTTATTCTCTTAATTAAAGCCATGTCCTCTGGCAGCCTCCTGAGAAAGGGCAGGTGAGTAGTTTTTTTTTTTTTTTTTTTACTACTATATAACAGTTCATTGTGTCAATACATCACAGTTGGATTTTTTAAATTATACTGTGGATAGGCTTTTGGATTCTTTCTAGTTTGGGACTATTACAAATAGTGCTGCCACCGTAGAAATTCTACTTCATGTCTTTGGTAACTTATCTAAGAACTTTTGTTGGGCACATACATGAGTGAAATTCCAGTATAGGAGATGCATATGTTCAGATTTAATAGCTATTTCCCAAGAGTTTCCAAAGTTATTGGACTAAGTTACTCTCCCACCAGGAATGATTTAGAATACCAGTTCCTTTACAGCTTCGTCAATCCTCGGTTTTTCTGCATTGTTAATATTAGCCATTTTTGTAGATAGATAAAGGTAACTTACTATAGGTTTTTTTCCTTTTTATTAACTTTATTGGGGTGACACTGGTTAACAAAATCTCACGATAGTTTTAATTTGCATTTCCCTGACTACTAATAAAGTCAAACATCTTTTCACATGTTTATTGGCTATTTAATATCCTCTTTTGTGGATCTGTTTCAATTGTGTCCCTATTTTTTTTCTTTTCTTTTTCTTCTTTTCTTGTCCTTCTTTCTTTTCTGTTTCTTCCTCTTCCCACATCCCTATTTTCTGTCCTTATTTATTTGTAGGAGTTATTATATATTCTAGATCAGCAATTTTCAACATTTTTCATCTTGTGGTACACATAAACTGATTACTACAATTCTGAGCCACACCAAAAATATATTTTTGCTGATCTGACAAAAAATAGATATAATTTTGATTCATTCAAATCAGATAGCTATTGTGTTGGCTGTTGTCATTTTTTTTTTAAATTTGACAGTCTCAGGGCAAAGAGGTCAGTGGCCCTGACTAAATAGTCAGGTATTGTATGTTTTAAAAATCCTTGCAACACACCAGTTGAAAATCACTGTTCTACATTCAAGGTCTTTATTTTTTTCACTTATTTTTATTTATTTTGAGAGTATGTTTATTAAAGCTGGGGACAGTGAAATAAGGAAGGGGTTAGGGTAGAAGAAGCAACAGGAGAGAGGCCAGGCAGGGTGCTTTGGCTTTCCGGAAAGTCAGAGAAAAGGGAGCCTTGTGGACAGGGTCAGGGAATTTGTTCGGGATGAGCTGCAGCTCCCCATTGCTCCCCTGGTTGCAAGTTTCCAGGGTCCCTTAGAGTTTAGGAGTTGCGTGCCTATGGGGGAAGGAGAGAAGGAAGGAAGGCGTGGGCGTGCTCCCGTGAGGGAGAGCACACACTACATCAAGTTCTTTATCAGATGGATGTATAATGAATATGCTCTCTTACTCTGTATATTGCTTTCGTCATCTTTTAATGGTATCTTTTGATGACTAGAAATTTTAAATAGCAATATAGCCTATTTTATAATTTTTTTCTTTGATGCTTAGTGCATTTTATGCACTAAGTCCTGTTTAAGGAATCTTTCCCTTTTCCAAGATCAAGAAGATATTGTCCTATGTCTTTGTCTAAAAGCTTTATTGTTTTACCTTTGATCTGGAATTGCATCTGGAAAAAGTTTTCCTCGCACACTGAAATGTTTCAATATGGTGAAGTAATCCAATACACTGTCTCATGTTAGCTTAACCTTGCATTTCTGGGATAAACTCAGATTGATTATGAGATATTATCTCTGTTATATGTATATTGCTGAATTCAATTTGTAAATAGTTTTCTTGAAATTTTTATTATCTTATGTTGATGACTGAGGCAAATTATATTTCCTTATTCTGATCCTTCCTTTTAGTATCAAGGTTATACTAGCTTGTAGCATAATTTGGAAAGGGTTTATTCTTTTTCAATGTCCTAGATTAAGATTGTAATTACCTGGGACCTCAATTATTACTTTAAGATTTTATTATTTATTGTTAGAGAGAAGGTAAAAAAGGGACAGAAAGAGGGAGAAAAACATCGACATGTAAGAGGAACACCCATCAGTACACCCCCAACCAGGGACCTGGCCTGCAAGCCAGGCATGCGCCCTAACTAAGAGTCAAACCTGCAACCTTTTGTTTTGCAGGATGATGCCCAACCCACTGAGCCACACAAGTCAGGGCAGTACCTGAATTTTCTATAAAACTTGCTTGTAAAGTCACTTGGAGCATGTTGATTTTGGGGGGCAGGGTAAGATGTCAAACTACTGACTCAATCTGTTTAATAGTTATAAGACTATTTAGTTTTTCTACTTTGTCTTGATTTCTTTGATTGTCATATTTCATGTAATGAGTTTTTTGTGAGTTTTCAAATCTATTAGTATAAGATTTTGATTAATCTCGCCTGCATCTATACTGATGTGTCTTTTTTCATTGCTTATATTATTTATTTGTGCCTTCTTTTTCTTTCTTGATCTGTCTTGCAAAAGATGGTCAAATTTTTGGTCTTTTCCAATAAACATCTTTAGGGTTTTTTAATTTAGAGATTTATTATTTTTTAAAATATGGAGGTATAACTCATGAATTATAGACAGAGATTGTGACCTTTTTGGGAGAATTTTATATTTTATTTTGCAGCCTAGCTCACATGCAAATCCTGAAAATGTTCCATATGTGCTTGAGAAGAATGTGTCTGATTATATGCCCACTGGATTGAGCTTATTAATTGTGCTGTTTAAATCTGTTATACCTCTGCTGTTTTTTTCTGCTTGAAGGATCATTTACTGAGAGATATGTGCTAATCCTTCTTGGCTAGTGGATTAGCCCATTTCCCCTCAGAGTGCTAATTAATTTTGCTTTATGTATTTGGTGTAATGTTAATACATGCATGAAAGTTTAGAATGTGTGTATCTTATACCTGAAATGAGCCTTTTATTAATATGTAGTGATTCTTTTTAACTCTAGTAATGCTTTTTTCTTTATAATCTATTATATCTGATATTATTGTAGCTCCCTCAGTTTTATATATTATTTGTATTTATTTCTCATATTTGAAATGTATGGAACTTTAAATCATGTTTTTTTAATTAGGAAAAAATGTGGTTTTTGTTTTTCAACTATTTTATTGAGATATAATTTACATACCATAAAGGTCACCCACTTAAAGTATACAATTCAATGGTTTCCACAGAATTGTGCCACCATCACCACAAAGTAATTCTGGAACATTTTTGTTACTCCAAAAAGGCTATATACCCATTACCAGTTCCTCCCATCCCCCTTCCTGTGCCTCACCACTGGTAACCACATGTGAGTGGAATCACACAATACTTGTCCTTTTGTGTCTGGTTTATTTACTTAGCACAAAGTTTTTAATGTTCCTTCATGTTGTAGCATGCACCCACACTTCATTTATTTTCATTGATGAATTATATTTTATTATATGGATATACCACATCTGTTTATTCATTCATCAGCTGATGGACACTTGGGTTACTTCCAGTTTTTGGCTATTGTGCATAATGCTGCTATGAACATTCATGTACAAGTTTGTGGTGTACATATGCTTTCCACTTTCCCCCAAGTCGACACTAGGGAGTGAAATTGCTGGGTCTTACCGGAAGTCAGTGTTTAACATTGTAAAGAACTGACAAACTGCTGTCTAAATGGTTTGCATCATTGTACAGGCCCACCAGCAATGTAGGAGGGTGTTAATTTCACTGCATCTTCAACAACAGCTTTTATAATGTGTCTCTAATTACAGCAGTCTAAGGGTGTATTAGTACAAGTTGTCATACAAAATACCATAGACCGAATGGCTTAAGTAACAAAGATTTCTCATAATTCTAGTGACTGGGAAGTCCAAGATCAAGGTGTTGGCCACTTTGGTTCCAGGCGAGACTCCATTCCTGGTTTGTAGGTGAATACCATCTCACCATGTGCTCACATGATCTCGGAATGCTAAAGAGAGAGAGCTCTGGTCCGTCTTCTTCTTCTCATAAATACTAACTCTATCAAATTAGGGACCTGCCTTTATGCCCTCCTTTAAACTCAGTTACTTCCATAAAGGATCAATCTCCAGATAGGGTCACATAGCTGCAACATTTGAATTTGGGGAAGGTACAAACATTCAGTCCATAACATAAGGGATATAAAAGTAGTATCTCATTGTGGATTTGACTTGCATTTTCCTAATACTAATAATGTTGGGTATCTTTTCATGTGTTTATTCACCATTCATGTGTTTTCTTTGGGAAAATGTGTCTTTAAATCCTCTGTCCATTTTAAAATTGAGGGTTTTTTTCTCTTTTTATTATTGGATTATAAGAATATTTTATATATCTGGTTACAATTTCTTTATCAGATACATGATTTGGAAAAGCATATATTTTCTAAAGTAACCATTTTAAATTGTAAAGGTCAGAAAAAATGCAAACTTCTCTAAATATCATAATTATCAAAAAAGCAAAGAAAAACTACATTATGAAAGAATTTGAAAAATATAAAAGAAAATGATGTAAAAACATCAAATATGTCTTTCTCAACAACAACAACAAGAGAAATGTACTTACTTACCTTTTAGAAATAAACATATTTCCAGATTAGATGACAAACAAAACCCCAAACTTTAGAGTATATCAAAGAAACATACTTAGAACCAAGTAATTCACAAATGTTGAAACCTAAGGATGAGCAAAAAGTAAACTAATAAAATGCAAAGAAAAGGAAAACAGGAGTTGCAATCTTAATATCAGGCAATAGGAAGTCATACAAAGAAAAACAGCCCTGACTGGCGTGGCTCAGTTGCTTCAGCATCCTCTCATGGAGCGAAAGTTAGGTCATTGGTTTGATTCCTAGTTAGGGCACATGCCTGGGTTGCAAGCCAGGTCTTTGGTTGGGGCATCTGTAAGAGGTAAGTGATTGATGTTTCTCTCTCTCCCTTCCCCTGTCTCTAAAAAATAAAATAAAATAAAGACCAGATAGGGCTACTTATGATATTTATTGATACAACTTACAATGATGATATAACAGTTACGTGTATATATATTCACTTAAACGGTGGTAGCAATATTTAAAGAGCAGAAATTACAGGGGATACAAGAGAAAGTAAATTACACTTGTATTAGGAGATTTTAGTCCTAATAAATCTTTGAAAAGGATGTGAGGATATAGACACATAAATAACATAATAAGGTAGAGCTGATCAATATGTTGCCATGAATTATAAAACACATAAGAAAATAAATGCTATCGATTAAACTATGACAATGCCTTAATTATAGTTCTGCAAAATGTATGAAGAAATCTTTGCTTGTTATGAAATTTATTTCATCTAGTTTAAGGGAATTGTTAATTTCTCCTAAAGTTGGTTGCTTTGTTTGGTGTATAATAGGTATCCTCTTGAATTAATCTCAGGAAAAATATGTCCCACAGATTCAACTACTGATAGCTATTTTTTGCAAGAAAATGTGGAGTTATAGTAATTCTTCCATCAATGTTTGTTTTCCTAATGTAAAATTTACACCTTTCTGCTTTGTTTCTAAGCCTTTCTATGTACCTAGTAACTTTTAGTTTCAACCAAAACACATGGTAATCCTTTGACCAAATCTAACATGGAAATTGAACTCAAAGTGTATAGAGCCAGCAATGTAAACATAACTGAGTTGAAGTGTCAATGACATCAGCAGCTGTGACCAAATTTGTGCATGTGTCAGAACTAACAACTGCATTTTGGCTGTCATTGGGCTAAGATTCTAGGATTCCAACCCACTCCCAGGTGAAGCTGATGCTGCTGGCTTTTGGACCGCACTTTGAGTAGTAGTATAGCCACTATTTGTAATTGATAGGCTTGAATTTAAGAAAAGTAAGAGGATCAGAAGATATTCCATACAAGAAAAACAAAAACAAAATAGCAGGAAAACAAATGTTATTCATATTTGTAGATAATAAGAGAAAGAAATTTAAATGAAGTAAGGATAATGTGCCTAGATGGCATACTGTCTTTATGGAGAAAATGAGGAGGCACAAGAGTCCCAGAAATGAAGGAGTGAATTGTGTTAATAGGGCATATTATTAGGATAAATCTGGCACTATGGCTGTCAGATTTACAAAACTACAGATTTGCAAAACATTTTTTCATGCCATTATACAGTTTCAACACTACTCCATTAAAAAATGGGCAAAGGACCTGAACAGACACTTCTCCAAGGAGGACATACAGATGGCCCATGGACATGAAAAATGCTCAGCATCACCAGCCATCAGAGAGATGAAAATTAAAACCACAATGAGACATCACCTCACACCTGTCAGAATGGTTGCCATTAATAAATCAACAAACAACAAGTGCTGGTGAGGATGTGGAGAAAAGGGAACCCTAGTGCACTGTTGGTGGAAATGCAGACTGGTGCAGCCGCTGTGGAAAACAGTATGGAACTTCCTCAAAAACCTAAGACAAATTGCCTTTTGACTCAGTAATTCCACTGTGGGTATTATACTGTAAGAATTCCACAACACCAGTTCAAAAGAACCTGTGCACCCCAATGTTCGTAGCAGCCCTATTTATATTAGCCAAGATTTGGAAATGGCGTTAAGGGTCCATCAGTAGATGAGTGGATCAAAAAACTGTGGTACATTTACACAATGGAACACTATGCAGCAGAAAAAGAAAAGGAATTCCTGTCTTTTGTGATAGTCAGTGAAAAACAAATATCATATGATCTTACTTATAAGAGGAATTGAATGAACAAAAACTAATGAGCCAAATAGAACCCGAGACATGGAATCATGCAACAGACTAACAGCGCATTTCCAAAACACACTTTAGAGTTGAGCTTTTTCCCTGTTGGCCATCACTGCATATAGACCAACTAGATTAGACTAAACTTTACATCTTTACGATTTAATGCAACTTCCAAATGTCTGAATTAAAGCCAGACATTCAATATACTGGGCAGTAAATGCTTCACAATTGTCTTGTAAAGATCAGGTTCTGAAGAAATCTGACATACTTACTTGGGATTTATCACAAAAAACCTCAGGTAGTTGAATAGCCAGTGAGCTCTGAAAGGGCTTCCTTTACTAACTGGAAATACAGGAACAACAGCTTCTATTATCCTTGTAACCTCTTTTACTCAGGTATGGGCCTCTCTCATTCTCTGTTCTAAGCACAACATACCTGAGGCCACTTTGTTTACATATACTCCCTCTACAGGATTTTGTAGCATTTCCTGTGGAAGACAGGATCATATTTTTCATTATAATTTTCAGGCTTAATTACCCTATTCTGAATGAGGTAACTTCAGGGAACCATCTGTTCATAGAATAACTGGGGGAACACTTCAGAGAAACATATGAAAAGGATAATTAATGTGGTAAGCTAAACAATGAGCCATACAAGGACATATTGGTTAATTTGGAAGGTATCGTCAGACACTTCTTTACCACAGTATCTGTGTAAAATCATGTGATGTGTGCTGTATCATGCCCCATAATTTGCAAAGCTACAATCTAGCTAACAGATTGGAAAACTCTGGCTTATTTTTCATGATGATAAATTTGACCTAAAGATCAAAATCTGATGGATTAGGAACAACTATAAAGGACACATGGACAAAACCAAAGGGGGTGGAAGCAGGGGAGGGAGGGAGGGATAGCTGGGGTGGGGGGAGTTGGGGAGGGTAAATGCAGACAACTGTACTTGAACAACAATAAAATAATTTTTTAAAAAATCTGATGGATTAGTAGCGTCAATAAATTAACTCCTCCTAACCCTAATAAATCATGAAAAAATATTCCAACAGTAAATTCTTAGATTCACAAGATGCTCTTTTAACATAAACTAGAGCACTATCTGTCAGGATTCAGTTTACTCCGCATATTACAGCTAAAGGGTCACATTTTCATTGCTCAGTACCTCTGATTTAAGACATGGATATGGGCTCTGTCACCTGTGGGATAACAACTGGAGGAACCGGCTGCAAACGGTGACAGTAGTACACTCTGGAAGCTGGGATTATAAGTAATCTTTATTTTGTTCTTTATATTTTTCTGTTTGTTGTTTTTTCTTTTAATTGTAATATATTTTATTGATTGTGCTATTACAGTTGAACCATTTTTTCTCCCCTTTATTCCCCTCTGCCTTGTATGCTCCCTCCCACTATCATTCTCCCACCTTAGTTCATGTCCGTGGGCCGTACATATAAGTTCTTTGGCTTCTCCATGTCCTATACTATTCTTAACCTCTCCCTGTCTATTTTGTAGCTACAAATTATGCTTCTTATTCCCTGTACCCTTTCCCCTATGTCCCCTCTCCCCCTCCCCACTGATAACCCTCCATGTGATCTCCATTTCTGTGATTCTGTTTCTGTTCTAGTTGTTTGCTTAGTTCATTTTCCTGTTCTTGTTTTTTTTGGGTTCAGTTGTTGATAGTTATGAGTTTGTTGTCATTTTACTGTTCAAAGTTTTGATCTTCTGTTTCTTAGATAAGTTCCTTAACATTTCATATAATAAGGACTTGGTAATGATGAGCTCCTTTAACTTGACTTTATCTGGGAAGCACTTTATCTGCCCTTCCATTCTAAATGATAGCTTTGCTGGATAGAGTAATCTTGGATGTAGGTCCTTGCCTTTCATGACTTTGAATACTTTCCAGTCCCTTCTTACCTGCAAGGTTTCTTTTGAGAAATCAGCTGAGAGTCTTATGGGAACTCCTTCGTAGGTAACTGTTTCCTTTTCTCTTGTTGTTCTTAAGATTCTCTCCTTATCTTTAATCTTGACTAATTTAATTATGATGTGTCTTGGTGGGTGCTTCCTTGGGTCCAACTTCTTTGGGACTCTCTGAGATTCCTGGACTTCCTGGAAACCTATTTCCTTTGCCAGATTGGGGAAATTCTCCTTCATTATTTTTTCAAATAAGTTTTCAATTTCTTGCTCTTCCTCTTCTCCTTCTGGCACCCCTATGATTCAGATGTTGAAACATTTAAAGTTGTCCTAGAGGTTCCTAAGCCTCTCCTCATTGTCTTGAATTCTTATTTCTTCATTCTGTTCTGGCTGAACATTTATTTCTTCCTTCTGGTCCAAACCATTGATTTGAGTCTCAGTTTCCTTACATTTACTGTTGGTTCCCTGTACATTTTCCTTTATTTCCCTTTGCATAACCTTCACTTTTTCCTCTATTTTGCAACTATACTCAACCATTTCTGTGAGCATTCTGATTACCAGTCTTTGGAACTGTGCATGTGATAGGTTGGCTATCTATTCGTCACTTAGTTGTATTTTTTCTGTAGCTATGATCTGCTCTTTCATCTGGGCTATATTTTTTTTTGTCTCAGTACCATTGTTACTTTGTAAGGGGCGGAGCCTTAGGCATTCACCAGGGCAGGGCAACCCACCTGGCTGCGCTGGGACACTGCATGTGGGGCAGGGGTCTGAGAGGGAACAGTGCCTCTTGCTTGGCTCTTAGCCTGATTTCAATCTCTTCCCCTGCTTCACACAAGCAAATTGGGCCCTTCTGGTGCTGATTCCTGGGTGGGTGGGCTTGTGTGTGTTCTAGGACTCCATGGGTCTCTCCAACAAACTCTCCTTTGAGGCTGGGAGTTTTTCCTGTTGCCTCAACCCCTACAAGTGTTTTCAGTCAGAGATTTTTAGCTTTAATTCCCGGCACTGGAACCCTGGGTTGTGTGGTCTGTCTCACTCCCCAGTTGTTCCTCCTGGTTTATCCGCACACAAATTTGGGACCACCCCCTCTGCCAGCTGCCACCTTGCTTGCCCCGGTCCTCCAGCCGTCACCTTACCACGAGTCCTCTCTGCCCTGCTGTCTGTCTCCGCCCCTCCTACTGGTCTGAATGAATGTTTCTCCTTTAACTCCTTGGTTGTTGGCCTTCCATACAGTTTGATTTTTCTGGCAGTTCTGGTTGTTTTTTGTTTCTAAATTTGTCATTGTTGCTCTGGCTGGTATGGCTCAGTGGACTGAGTGCCGGCCTATGAATCAAAGGGTCTCTGGTTCAATTTCCAGTCAGGCCATGTGCCTGGGTTGCAGGCCAGGTCCCTGGTGGGGGCATGCAAGAGACAACCACACATCAATGTTTCTCTCCCTTTCTTTCTCCCTCCCTTCTCCTCTCTCTAAAGATAAGTAAATAAAACCTTTAAAAAATAAATTTGTCATTGTCCTTCTTTTGGTTGTGCAAGCAGGTGAAGTGTGGCTACCTGTGCCTCCATCTTGGCTGGAAGTCTTGTTGCTTTTTCCAAAACTTTTTTAGTGTGTATGTTTTACTTTATAATCATAAATAAATAAATAAAACTTTAAAAATACAATGTACTAATAGCAGAATGTTGATCAAAGCTTGTTGTTTAAACATATCTCACTGAATGGAAGTCAATGCCACTCCATAACAAGAAGTGTGGAGAAAATGCACTAGAAAGATTAAAACAACCAACATTATCTGAGAAAATCAAAGTTTTAGATATTCGGCAAGTAAAATATTTGGTGATAAAAGTCATAATGCAGTCTAGAAACGAAAGTTTACTAGTAGGAATTAAATTTAAAGCTAATTTCCTTTTCTCTCAAAAGACTTTGTGTTATGAGAGCATTTGTCTCTGCTCAAAACCCTTTTTTAAAAATTGATTTTTATTGTTAGAGAGAAGGGTAGGGAGGGAGAAATACAGTTGTTCAGAGAAACATCAACTGGTTGCCTCTCGCACTCCCCCAACTCAAGGCCTGTCCCATGACCCAGGCATTTGCCCTGACTGGGAATTGAACCGGTGACTTCTCAGTCCACAGGCTGGAGCTCAGTCCAGTAAGCCATGCCAGCCAGGGCCCTTTTTTAATTCGGGTAGAATAATTTTTAGAGAAGGTCTATAGACCTTTTCCTCAGTAGCTACACATTTGTTCCCTAACCCCTTTATTCTGTTCAAATGTGACTTTCTCAGGGGGACCCATTTTTGTTCCTGGGTGGCAGGGATCTACTTCTCTTGCTGTGTTTACTTTTGTATCCCTGGTCCTAGAAGAGTGCCTATCACTAACTCTGATAGAATGGATCTTGAATCATGCCAGAGGAACTTCATTTTCTAATTCATAGTTCCACAAAATTATACTGAAAACTAACTATATGAATGGCATTACACTTGGAGCCATGGAGACTATGAAGCTTAACAAAAGCAGACCCTATTCATTTGGGGAAACTTTCAAAAGAGAATCAGGTGTAGTATTAAAAAAAGGCACATATATACGAAACTTTGAGCTTTTCCAGATAGTTATATTGGAGTCAGATGTGTGAAATAGTTACTAGAAATTAAGGCTGGGAAAATGCAGATCTGAGCATAGTTTTAAGAGATGCCAGGGTTAGGTTATATGTAATTGTATATGCAATAGGAAACCACTGAGAAGAACTGAGCAGAAATTAATATGATGGGGTGTGGCTCAGAGGGTCGAGCACCAGCCTGTGAAACAAAATGTCGCTGGTTCAATTCCTTGTCCAGGCACACTCCTGGGTGGCCGGCCAGGCCCCTGGTTGGGGACGTACAAGGCAACTGATTGATGTTTCTCTCTCACAAGTCAATGTTTCTCTCCTTCTCTTTCTCCCTCCCCACCCTCTCAAATAAATAAATTAATTAATTAATTAATTAATTAATTAAATTAAAAAAAGACAGAAGAAAATCTATGTGTTTCAGAGACACTGAATGTCAGGAGACTTTATATTTACCAGAGAAATAGATTTATCTATAGTAGCTTATGGCATTTTTCCTTTAATAATTTTGTGCCTTCTAAATGGCTTTCTTTAAGTTTGTTAATTAAAAAAATGATTACCTAAACAAGTAAACAAAGATATGTGGAACACAGCAATGCCTATTCATTTACAAAGGATACAAAATTTCAACCAGCCTACAGCTTGGTGTTGCCTTCAGTCTCAGCGAGGGCTGAGAATGGACAGACGTGGTCATGGCCGGGTGCCCTGGAGCGTTCTTGGCATTGCCACGCAGTCACTTCCCATGGACTCACTGGGCCCACTTCCCACTGCTCTGAAACAAATCATCGCCAATTACTGTCTTAACTGCATGGAGTAAATAGCTACTTGACACAACTTGACTGTATCTAGAGCCAAAAGCAAAGAACCTCATATCTTTGACTCGTGTCCATAGTTGAAGCCCAATAATAAGATACTCTGTGATTAAAGGGCTTATTACAGGTGAAGTTTAGTGCAATATTTAATGCCCTCAAGTTCTGTGCTCCCCTTTCTCCCAGCCTATAAGGAGATGTTGCTCTTGTAAGATATTTGATTTTGGTATAATACAGAGAACCAGTAAATACAAGAGCTAGAAAGGACTGTAGGGGTCATATTGTCCTCTCTCACATTGCATTTATTTGCATTTTCAGTTGGTGAAACTATGGCTAAGAGATGTAAAGTTATATTTTACCAGACTCTATAACAGGCTGGTTGAGGAGCCAGAAGTGGCAACCAGTTCTTGGAATCCAATGATTTTGAACTCTACCGTGTTTACTACGGTATAACTAAGTGATACTATTGTATTTAACAATATAACCTTTTGTACAATAACTCATTAACAAGTCAAACATTTTTTCAGAAGAAATATAACAAAGAATCTGTGTCAAAAGGAAACTTTGGAAGCATTCAGTTTGATTTCCTAGTACGTCAAGAATCCATTAGCATTCACAGGTAGAGAGTATATTAGAGAAATGCCAGCTGCTGGAAAAAACAACCCCAAACTTTGGTGACTAAACAAAAGTAAAGTTTTTCCCTCACTCATTTAACCATACCAGTGTTCCTGATGGTGGCAGTCTTCCACAGGAACCCAGGCTCCCCCTCCTAGATTTCCATGTCCTCTGCATGCAGGAGGAGGATGGAGAAAGGACAAGTAGTAGAGATGGCTTCTTTTTTTAAAAATTTAAATCTTATTTTTCAATTACCGTTCACATTCAGTATTATTCTGTATTAGTTTCAGGTGTACAGCATAGTGTCTAGACAGTCATATACTTTATAAAGTGCTTCCCTCCATATTTCCAGTCCCCGAGAAGGTTTCTTAACTTTGGTCTTGAGAGAATATACCTCACCCCCTCTGACTTTGCACTTTGCCCCATCTAGTTGCAAGAGGGGCTGGGAAATGGAGCTGTGGCCGGAGAGCTGCCTCGTCCACTGTGGAAGGAGAACAAATGTTCAGTGAACCCTCCCAGAAGCAAGGAGCCGGCCTAGACGCCTGCATCAGTCAGTCACTGACCCCAGGCTCTCCCTGCAGTGGGCGGCGCGTTAGCCTCCCAGTCGTCTCTGACTTAGGCACCTCCCTTTAGCCAAGTGCAGGCCTCTCAGAAGACACAGGTGTGAGCCACACGCAGCCGACACCGGCACAGTCTCCTGGAAAGGGCGTTTAGGAAGACACCAACAGTATCTGCTACAGCCTGCCTTCTGTGCCACGAAGAGCCCATTGTTTCTCATGTTACTGTCACTCCACCCTCCAGGATTCTCTAGCTGGTGCAATTCCTGGTACTGTACAGGGGAGGAATACTGGAACAGACTTCTGCCCTGACTGCTGCAGTTGGTCCTGAGGTTATGACAAATATTATACAATCACACCCTGCTGAATTGTTGCTCTTTTCAGCATGAATGGGGGCCTGATATAACCACTTTGCCACCAAGTCGCTGGCTGGTTCTCCTGGGGGTTGTACTGTGTGGAGGACTCAGCATTGCTCTCTGTTTCTGGTGGCAGCACACACGGCGGCAGCAGCAGCCAGATCAGCTCTGAGGAGAGGAACATGCCGTTGGACTCAGGCATAACCCCCATTACTGCCACCATGGCTACTCTGCTCACAAGTCAATTGTGCGAGGGCTGGCGTGGCAGGGGAGAGAAGCTAGCTGGCTCCTGCTGGGAGACTCTTCCTGGCCCTTGGCTGGTTGTGCTTCATCTCCAGTGACATTCTCTGGTGCACACCAACCAGTGCTTCTCGCCCATTCCCATTGACCCACTATTCATGTGCTTCTTCTCCTGACCTACTTCTTCATGCTTTTTCCAATCTTGCTCTTTCCAGGCCACTGACTGCCCATAAATTCATCTAGCCTTTTTGGGGGGCTGTTTTCTCTCCACATAAAGTAGATAATGAATAGCAGCATCTGAAGCTCTACCAACGTGGAGAATTTCTTCCACCATCTTTCAGCCCAAGTGGGTTGTAGTGCGGTAGCAGTCTATTTTCAACCTACATTAGCATGCGTCCTCTATCAGCTGGTCTTAGGGAGACTTCAAGAGCTAGAGACGTGAGCTGAAGGAAAGTGTTTATGTAACAGTAATGAGAGATGTCATCTTGAACTACCTTTTTTAAAAAAGATTTTATTTTTTATTTTTAGAGAGGGGGGAAGGGAGGGAAAATGAGAGGGAGAGAAACAATGGTGCAAGAGATGTTGATTGGTTGCCTCTTGCACTCCCCCAACTGGGGACCTGGCCCACAACCCAGGCACGTGCCCTGACTAGGAACCAAACTGGCAACCTTTCGGTTCTCAGGCCAGCACTCAGTCCACTGAGCCACACCAGCCAGGGCGGGGACTGCCTTTTTGTACAGATTGCTGATGCTTTGGGGACCCACTGGGGCCCAGGTTCAGAGTACTGCTTCCATCATAGGAGGGAGTGCTGCTGGTGTGCCCAACCGTATGGCCTGGAAGGTCTGACCGAACCCCGCTCGGGTGGGCAGCTCTGGTTTTATGATTACTTGGTGTCACATCATCAGATCACCTCCTCCAGGCCACAGCAGTGTGTCAGAAGCCATTTTCTCGATGGTGTACAGTTCTTTAATGCAGGCGGCATGACCTTGCCAAGAACCCTAGGAGTCTGCCCAGCAACTCTTGTAATGGGCTTCCCAGGTATTTTATACAGCATCTTTTTATTTAAAAAAATTCCATTCTGGACTATGAAGCTCTTTTTAATTAAAGCATAGTTGACATACAATACTATATTAGCTTCCGATATAAAAAGTAATGATTTGACTCACACAGCAACTTTTTTTTCAGATTGCTTCCTGCCTTTATTATCCTGCAGCACTTTTCCTTTTATGACTACAGGTATACAACAGTGTTCTTGTATCTTTGAGGGCAATTCGCATGTAATTTACCTCCTGACCCTTCACGTTACCCAGCCAGGGCTGTACAGTAATGTTCTGTTGAGTGATCTGTGCAGACAAGTGCTGGTCAGTGCCTGTGAGCACGGGCCTCCTCAAAGCTAACGGGAGAGGTAGTGTGAGCTGGCCAGAAAAGACGTTTCCTGCTGGAACCCAGCTGCTCTGGGGAAATGGACCACAGTAAGTAACCAGTAAGTAGTAGGTCTGGCAATCCCGAACTACAGCACATCACTGGTCCGTGAGCACATAGTCACTTCGCCAGAATCCCAATTGTTTTCAGTTGAACTTATTGGGGTGACATTGTGTCCATGTAAGAAACATTGAAACTTGTAGAGAATTTTTGTGGGTTTACTTGAGCCAAACTGATGACAATTGCCAGGAAGCAAAGTCTCAATGGATGGAGAAATGCTCTAAAGGATGGCAGTGTAGCACCTTATTTCATACATTACAACCAAAGGAGGAGAATAAGGGTGCCACATGAAATCCACTGGGGGCAGGTGAGGGAGGCAGGAGAAAGCAAAGTGGGGGACTCTGTGGGATTGGATAAAAAGTAAAATGGAAAGACATACTTCTTCCACAGTGGTGGGTATACCCAGTTAACAATGAATACTCACAGCACCTCGAGATGGTATGGGGGAGGGCAAGATCACAATGAGGGGCTTTGGTGGTCCCTGCTCTGGTGGGAGATTGTGCCCTGAAGGGTCTGGAAAAGAGACATTATCTTGACATTCCAAAGGCATGTTATCTTAGATGCAAAAAGACAACAGACAGGCTCAGCAAAGGTAAAGAATGACCTTTGTTAGGGATGGATACTGGCTAGGACATGACTACCCACCATGAACTGCTTTTAGTTGATAAGTTTTCATTTCAGACCATTCTATGTGGCTACTTCAGGTCTCTGAGTTTGTAAGGCCGCCATGCAGGCCTCCCCTGAGTGTGTTGGGGTCAGTTCACAGCCTCTTTTCTTCCACAATTGGTTAATGAAAGTATATAGGTTTCAGGTATACGGAGCTACCATACATCATCTGTATGTTGTATTGGCAGCATACAAGTGAAGTCTCCTTCCATCTCCATTCGTCCCCCTTTACCTTCTTCTGCCTTCCCCCAGCCCTCTCACACAGCATCTTCACCACAGATACACCTAGTGCCCTAGAATCTTTTGGGTCCTATGGCCCCAGTGGTCCTATGTACTGTTCCCCATACACATTAAATATCAGAGCCATTGCAATTTAATGCAGCCTCTTCTACCTATATTTTGCCCTGGTTCACTGCAGGTGAAAGTCTTAGCAACTGCGCCACCAGACCCAGTCAAGAACCACGACCATCTCACCGACCACCAGCCGAAGGCTTCTCGTTGCCACCTAGTGGATGAGTTGCACAATGCCAAAATCTGGATCTGGTCCGCTTCCTTAGGCCACTTTTGTCATCAATTGTCTTAGATTATGTTCCCTGTGAGCGGAGTCTGAGGTGGGAAGGCCTGCTTAAGTGGTCTTAAGGAGCAACAAACCTATCGGGGAGCGACAAAAGTAGGAGACAGCAGGAATGAGTTTGACAAAGACAGGCCTTTAGACTCCCTTTGAGGAGTCTCACCTGTGCCTTTCTCCTCCTCCTCTTCTTCCCTCCAGGCACATTACCTTTACTTTTCTCTCTCCTAAGCTGCAAGGGCCCCGCTTTTGCCTCTGTGAATTTTAAAATAAATTTTCTTTTAAAAAATATACGACTTCAGGAGAAGTCTACTCTCAGCCTTATCCCATAGGATGCCCAGAATTGTGAATTGCACCCCAGTGGTTGTCCCACCCAGAGATGGGAAGGACAGGTAGGCCTTCGTTGCCCAGGCTGTCTATGGCCCTGCCCACAGCGGAGGACGAAGCTTTCAGCCATCATCTCCAGGACTACTGCCAGGTGAGTAGGCTCCCGCCAGCCAAGGGCAATCCTGCATGAAAGAACAACGCCTGGCACACAGCAGGCAGCAGCAGCAGCAGCAGCAGTGTCCGGGGGATGAAGACACAGCTGTCGAGGGTGCTACACCTCCCTGAGAGGATACTCGGTTTGAAAAACTGAATATGACAGATGGTGTGTTGTAGTCCTGTGCACCTAAAACCTGTATAATTGTATTAACCAGTGTCACTCCAAAACATTCAACAAAAAGGAAAACTTAAAAATTAAAAATAACACTTAAAAAATTAAAATAAATTAAGAGACAATAATGAGAATGTTGATGTAAACCCACCCAAAGCTAGATGATTTTTATAAAAATTTATTTGGGCAAAAGAGAGGATAAACCTGAAAAATAAGATCTCAACAGAACACTTTTGAGAACAACAGTTTCTTTTGTTTATTATTTATTTTTTTAGTTTGAGTGTACACTTATTAAAGCTGGGGACAGCGGGAAAAGGGCGGGCTTGGAGAGAAGAAGCAACAGCGGAGAGTCTGCGTGGGGCTGCTGTCAGCTCCCTGCGGGGGCAGAGCACAGGGGGCCTTGCGCACAGGATCGGGGTTAGCCCGGGCTGAGCTGCCGCTGCCCATTGCTCCCTCGGTTAGAAATCTGAGGGGCCTCTTAGAGTTTAAGAGATTCGTGCCTGTGGGGGAAGAAGGGGGGAAGGAAGGGCACAGGCACGCTCCTGGGAGGGAGAGCATGCCTGCAGTTTCTTTCGAGCATTTGAGATTAAGGAGGGAACATATGACGGATTGCATGAAGGTGTGAGAGAGCAATTCTGGGATTGGGTTACAAAATAGTTAAACTCTGGAGAGTAGTCACTGAGGGGATTGGGTTAAGGTGCTCTCTTGAGGATGGTGTTAGGAGGAGTTTGAAAGCGAGCTTCCCAAAGGTGTGGTGACCTAGAGGCACAGACACAAGATAAGCCTTTCAGTGAAGTAGCTATATGGCTGGGGCAGCGACTGCCCACCACTGGGCCTGACCAGTGAGGACTTTCGGATCAGATCGCACTGCGAGGTCACTTTTCATGGGACCCTGTCTTTTTGCCCACAAGAGGGAAATTCCAGGGAAGAGTGTTCCAGGCAGCTGTGAGATGGGGACAGCTGAGCAGGTTTGAAAGTCCCAAAAGGAGGCCGGTGTGAGCGGCACGTGGTGACCTAGCGGCTCGGCCCAGACAGTGCCCGGCTTTTACTCCGTCCCTTCCTCCTGGCACTTTTTATCTTCAAAGCATGTTGATAAAGTTGCTTGTTTTCTTTTCTTAAATTTTTTTAAATTTATTGATTTTTAGAGAGAGAGGAAGGTAGAGGGAGAGAGAAAAACAACAATTTGTTGCTTCATTTATTCATGCATTCATTGGTTGCTTCTTGCATGTGCCCTGACTGGAGATTGAACCTGCAACCTTAGTGTTGCTAGTTCAACACTTAGGATGTTGCTTAGGATGCTGCTCTAAACAACTGAGCTACCTGGCCATGGCCTGCTGGTTTTCTAAATAAATAACTCTCTCTGGGAGTTGCTTGTTCTTAATAACTGGAGAAATGAGAGCTATAGTGTTAATTTGATTTGCACTGAAAAAATTTGAGTTGGTGACATGATTAGAAATGCTAGTCCTGCTCTCATTAAAAATACACACCCACACATCAGCACAAAGCTCATTCTGAATGTATCAGATCTTAGATATGAGTATAACAGAACTTAGATATCACTACTTTCATGCATTTTTATAAGGTAACAACGAGAGTTCAATCTTGACCTTGGGTGGCTTATCTGTTCTTTCTTAATTAGGCCATACTTGAATGAACCATCTTTAAAAGGGAAAACAGATTAGTTACACTAAATGACTTTCTTAAAATACCATAAAAATCATTGTATCTCTTGCAACTTCCTATATTACATATTGATTTTTCTCCCTTTGTATTATCATCTTTCTAATAGAAAGTGTTTTATAACTTTTCTTGGAGGTTAACATGGCTTTCTCTAACAGTGCCTTGCTGACCTTATTTATAAAGTAACCATCAGGTGCAACTGAACTCTTTTCCGGTTTAGGTGGGTCCCGTCTCCACGTGCTCAGTCCTGTCTTGTGTGTGTAATTTTCACCACTATAAACTGTCGGAAGGGATCCCCTATTCTCCATTCTCGTAGCTTTGACCCTAATCTGAGGCCTCTTGCCTGGATTTAATTCCAAACAAGTGTGCCTATCTCTTAATCATTAATTCATCCTTTGAACTGTTGCCAGATCAATTTTTCCTCAAACCCTATTTTGATCATTATCATAACTCTCCATAGTAGTGATCTATTTCAGTCACTTGTTTGGAGGATTTAAAGTTCTTTATAAACTGGATCCCATTTGCTAAAATCACCTTCTTTTGTTCCCAACAGAAAACTTCTCTTTCAACAGAAAATAGTCTCAGCGTCCTGTAAACACAGCAGCTTTTTCTTTCCTCATTGCCCGTTCATCCCTTCCCCACACGCTTTCTTCTCTCCAGGTCTCACATGCTCACACCTGTCCACGGCCACACCACCCCAAACGCACCCGATCTCCTCTCACTTGCTCACATCTCACCCACCGTCCAGTTCGTCCTGGAACTCGCCTGACTCCTTAAACCTCTCAGGCTGCTCTCCCTTCTGAAAAGTAGCACCAGGCAAGGCTGTTTACCTAGAAATCACTCAGGGTAATATGCACATCCCATCGCTTGAGAAAACTAGAATGCAGCTATGGTCTTTGTCTTCCAATATCAGGATGGCAGTGGACCTTGCTGTACTTGCAAAGAATTCTCTGAACTAAGTTTATCACTCCGATCAGAGAACAAATAGAGAGGACAGAGTGGTCACACTCATTGCTGGGTGAATTAAGCATGTCCTGTATGACTCTGCTAAGAGAGGACTCTTAGACATTTGTACCAGCTGTCCCCTGGACTTCACCTGTGTGCCTCTTCCCGTTACTCAATTAACTATGTATCATTTTGTTGCAATAAATCACAGCTATGAGTAAGACTATGGCGAGGTGGCAAAAGTAGGTTTACAGTTGTTTGTATGGAAAATAATACAATAACTAATAAATAATACGAGAATAAATTTTGTGTTTTGCATCCTATTAACTATAAATGACTTTGGCCCCATGCTGTGTGTGCTGAGTTGTGGGAGTCCCCTAGTGAATTATTGATCCTGGAGGTGGTTTGGGGACCTTCCAACACACCAGTCCAATGGCCTTCCGTCCGCGAGTAGAGAAACAAATGGTGGTACATCTGTACAATAAATGCTATTCAGCAATAAAAACGAATGGACTATAAAGACATGCAACAAACTGGGTAGATTGCAAAGGCATTACCCTGAATGACAAAAGCCATTTCAAAAGTTAGCGTGCTATGTGATCCTATTTAATAGGACATGTGTGAAGTGACAGAATCATACTGATGGGCACAGAGCAGGGGAGGCAGATCCAGGGGAAGGCTGTGGTTGTCAAGGGCTAACACAGGAGCGCTGCTTCGTGGTGACAAAGTATTTTGCCGGCTGGCGGTGGTGACGATTAGTTGAATCTATGCTTGCAATAAAATTTCATAGAACTCTACACCAAAAACCAAAACAAGAATGCATGTAAAAACTGATGAAATCCAAAAAAATTCTATACCTCTATAGCTGAATTAATAGTCTCTTACCAAAAATATTTTCCTGGTTTTAACACTTTACTATGGTATGGAAAATACCATTGGGAAAACTGGGTAAATGCTACACGGGAACACCCCATACTACTTTTACAACTTCCTGTGAGTCTTAAATTATGTCAAAATGTAAAAGCGTTAAAGGAAAAGAAAATTTGTGTGTGTGAGAAAATTTTTAGAATCCCAATGACTCCACATGGAGTTATACTGACAGAGGACAACACATTTTTCTCTTGTGATCTTTAGGTGATCTTTAGGCAAAAACCTGTAACTGCAAATCCCTTGTTGATTCTCTATGCTGCTGATGAGAGAAACGAGGTGTAAATGGATTTTTTGTATTTGTTTGTCAAGGAAAGCATCTCAAAGAATTTTCTTGGTGATGCAAAGGTCTAGAGAGCTTAAATTACTTTCATGTGGTCAAGAGTCATCTAAGAAGTTATGTTTGCCTTTAGAAAAATGTTTGTCCCCCTTATTTTGGATTTGAACTGCTTCATCTCTGAGAATTATTGTTCATCTGTCCTTGGGATACAGTGTGTGTGTGTGTGTGTGTGTGTGTGTGTGTGTGTGTGTGTGTATGAGAGAGAGAGAGAAAGGAAGGGAGGGCGGGTCAGGTCATCTCTCCCTTTCTTTCTCCCTACCTTCTCTTCTCTTCTCTCTTAAAAAAGAAGAGGGGGGGGGGAGATGTGCCACAGGCGGACAGGAAGTCTGCAGAGAGAATAAACGGCATACTTTCTCCTCACGCTGCTAGAGAGCAGAGAGGACTCTCTTTTGTTTGTCTTTTGTCCATTTTTAAAATTGAATTGCTAGTGAAGAGTAACAAAACATGCCCTCACAGAATATGCCACTTTGGCATAGGGATTATTTTGAGCCGAAGGCAATTGAGAAGAATCAAGATACACGTAGTCAAAGAGGTCCCCATCTCCCCTCTCTACCAGGAGGACAGAAAGTTAAACACTGCAGACAACTCTGGATCCTTTTCAGTCCAGGGGAATCTGAATACAGACCTTGCTTAAACTAGCCCATATCCACCATTCGTTCCTCCACATATTTGCCTTCCCACAATGTGCAGCCACTAGAAGCTCGAAGTGCTTTCATTTGTCTTGTCAGTTCTCTATGAAATTACCGTTCTTCTGCGAAGATGCTGTATAAGCCCAAGTTTTAACCACCATTTTGAGTTACTCGTCACGGAGTCACCCAGTCTGTACGCACGATACACGAGTTAATAAGCTTCTGTTTGCTTTCACTTGGTAATCTGCCTTTCATCAGTCTAATTTACCGGGCCCCAGAGGAAGAACCCAGGAGGGTAGATGAAAGAAGCTAAAACTTTCCTCCCCTAACTCATCTTTCCTCGTTGTTTCGAAGGAGCCCGTTGTACGTGCTGAACGGAAGTCTTTGTCGCACATAGTTCTTGTGTTTCCTGCCAGTCTGTGGCTCTGTTCTTGTCTGCTCTCTTAGTGGAGGGCTGTGATGAAAACAAGATTTTGACGTTAATGAGGTCCAGAATTCACTTTTGTTCTTTGTGGTTAGTGTCTTGACATCCAGTTTAAGCCTTCTTTGCTGATTTCAAGTTCTTTATATCGGAGTTGTCTCTATTTGCCCCTGAATACAGTCTCCACGACCAGCCTTGGTTCCGCACTGAAGACTGGGCACTCTGTATTTGGGGTGGAGAGTGGTCCTTCTCAGTTTCCAGATTGCTCTGTTTTCAAAAGATAGCTTTGCAAACTTTTAGGAAGAGATAGTGATCACAATAATTAACACATTGTGTAGCACTAACACTCATCCATCAGAACTGACGCTAATGATAAGCAGCCTGAACTAGTGAAATAGCGGTAGCATCAACACTATTTACAGAAAATGAAAACCATTTACCTTGTCATCCAATTGTCTAAATCTGTACCGGCTGTGTGCTCTGGCCTCAGTTACCTTTGGACAAGCTATTATGTTGAAGGAAGTGCTGCATACAGTAGGCGTCTTGCATAGCAGCACTTCCCACACACATGTGGTACTCCTTAGATTGTGGTCCACACACAAATCTAAAAATGCAAATTCTTGGACCCAATCCCAGAACTACTGAGTCAGAATCTCTGGAGATGAGGCCCATAAATCTGTGTTTTAATAAAATTTTCAGACTATTCTCATGAACACTAAATTTTGAGCACTACCATAGACCAAAATTCTAAAAGAACTAAACAGTAAACTTAATGGTAGTCCCCCAAATTAAACATCTGGCACCTAATATATGCATACAGTCAATGAATGTTTGGTACAGTATACGAGAACATGAGTGCATGAATGAATGTGAGGGCGTGAATAAAAGGCACCAGCCCACTCAATCCTGCTGCTCTCCATACATATTCAGTTGCCACCTGTCCTGTATTCTCCAGTCATTATAGCTTGAAGCAGATGTCTGTAAAAAAAAAAAAAAGCAAGTCCATTTCACTGCACTTGATTCATTGTTTCAATGCCACAGATTTAAAGTGTGATAATTGATTGGAATATTTTAAGGTCTTTGTGAGAAAATGCTGTTTCCTGAAATAAAGACTTTACATTTGTATTAAACAAGGGGCCCACTCCTCAGATGTGATCAAAGCTCTTTGTATATGTGTGTGTGGGGGGGTTCTGTTTTCTTGCTGTTTAAGAGTTAGATTTTTCTCCAATGAAAAAAAGGTCTTCTTTTCTCCTCTGGCTAAATCCACAGTTCGCTGTTAATCCAGGCACATATTTACAATGAAGTACATCTTTACAATGAAAATGTTACTTCTGTCACTTTATTGGAAGGTAGAATATTGCTCAGCAGTAATTCAAGCAAAAAATAATAGTGCTTAAACATGTACAATTTTATCAAAATCAATTCATTGCTTTTGAAATTCTGTCCTTAAGACCACCCAATAGCAAAAAGCTGCCAGGACACCCAATAAATAAGTGACATTAGAGATACAGAATTCTCCTTTCTGTATTCCTTTCAGAACAGAATATTCCTTTCTTACAGGTTGTTATGGGAATCTAAGGGAGATTCTGAATCCATTACATTTTTGTCCCACAATTAACATAAATTTTAATAATTTGAAATTTAGTGGCTAATAAAATAAAGCCGGAAAACTGATATGTCCAAACCCCAGCAAAATTAAATGCATTGTACCCAAGCACAAAAACCCTGTGAATAGTTAGTTGCCTGACCCGGTGCGGGGTCGAGCATGTCAAGTCAGCCGTGGTGCAGAGCTCTGAGGCTCCCCTCACTGCAGATCTGCTCTCTGCACAGCACTGAGGCAAAATCTAGGGGAAATGCCAAGAAGATTAAGGCATGGTCTCAGGCCTTCAGGTGATTTTCATAGGCAGAATAGCGACAGAAATTGCCACTGAACCCTGGCTGGTGTGGCTCAGTTGGTTGGGCATCGTCCCCCAAACTGAAAGTTTTCAGGTTCAGTTCCCGGTCAGGGCACAGGCCTGGGTTGCAGGTTCAGTCCCCGGTTATTGTATGTCTGGAGACTTTGGAGGAAAACAACCTCACAGAAAGGAGTGTGAGTGAAGTGTGTGGGGTGGGCAGTAAGACACGGCAGTAAGACACGGGTCGTGGGCAGTAAGACAACCATTTGTTCATCCTTTCACTGTCCAGTGTGATGGATGCTGTACTAATAAAGACTGACGGGGCTCGGATGGCGGCATATATAACCTTATGCTCTGGGGTTTGGGTCATTTTGGTATTTTTTTGTTTGTTTTAAATATTTATTTATAGTTTTGGGTGTTTGGATCATTAGTGGGTTTTGTGTGTGTTAAAATATGCATAATATAAAACTTACTTTTTTAATACTTTTTTTGAAAGATTTTATTTATTTTTTTAGAGAGAGGGGAAAGGAGGGAGAAAGAGAGGGATAGAAATAGTGACTGGTTGCCTCTCTCACACCCCCAACTGGGGAGTTGGCCCTCAACCCAGGCATGTGCCCTGACTGGGAATTGAACTCACAACCTTTCGGTCTGTGGGCCAGCACTCAATCCACTGAGCCACACCAGCCAAGGATTTAAACCTTTTTAACTGAAGTGGCGTTAAGTACATTCACATTGTTGTGCAGCCATCACCACCATCTATCTCCAGAACTTTTTATGAATAATTTTGAGCACAAGGATGAGGGGATCACAGGATATTTAGCAAGATTTCTCTAGTACCAGGAGGCAGAACTGACTGAGTTATCTTCACGTATTTATGGGAAAGGAGAGGGAGGGAACAGAGCACACATTAAATGGAGGTCATTGCAAGATACTTGGTGCAGGGAGAGCTGCTCCTCACAGAGAAGGAAAGCAGGGACAGCTGCTAAAGTTGCCACCATGTACATACAAGAAAGAGATGGCTCTGGGGCTGAGGGAAGCACAAGGAGTCTAAAGTGATTTCTGAGACCCAAAGTGACTGAGACCATGGGAACCTTATTAACTGATGATATTTATCAATATTAAAGTTTAAGAATAGGTAACTCAGAAGGAAAGAGGAGACCTGAACAGAAGAAAAGAGTGGGGAAGACAAGGTACTCATCTGAGGAAATGGAGATTCTTGGTGAGACAGTTATTTGAAACATGTAGCTTGGAGTAGAAATTCTAGCCCATAAAAGAGATTGGAGATGTGTATTTTGGGTTTTCTCTTAGCAGTGATATTTGAAACCAAGATGGTGGATGAAAAGGTCCCTCTTGCCATTTGGGGGGACTTCCTATTTTCTCCATTCATGGTATTCTTCCTCTTGGAAAATACTACTTTGCAACTGCACCACAGTATACCTAAAATACAACTGACCACCCACTCCAAATGCCTCTCCACAGGCCTCCTAACACCTGCATTGTATTTGGTGTCACGCTGAGTTCTTTATATGTTATCTGATAGACTATTCACAACTACTCTGGGGATTTGCTATTAGTGGCCCCATTTTCCAGATAAAAGCTTGAGGAGAGGCATAGGAACATGGAGTTTGCTTGAAGCCACACATAAGTAATGGAGTCAGACTTTGTACCAGCTCAGCCTGAATCCCAAGTCTGTGCTCCCCGAAGCACTCTACTGATGGGTTTAATTCATCCCAGTGTGCTCACTCTTGCTTCCTCTTTTTCACTTTCAAGTTTGTACATATTAGATAAAATTCCTCTGTGGCTCCGTAAAGTGCTAGGTACTAATGGGGGTAGTCCAAAAGGTTTAAGCTCCCCTTTGTTGACAAAATATTCTATTTGAAAATTTGTTAGTTACAGAGGCATTGAAGAATGTTGCCTTTTAACTTCCATAATATTACAATATCTCTAACAGGTAAAGACAAAGTTTCCACTTATTTAAAAAGGAGCAGATAACGAAAACATTTTACACACACAAGCTTTTTTTCCCCCCCTTGAGCGATGCAACAGAGACCTCTTGTGGTCAAGAAGCAGAAGTCATAAGCAGAGAAGCAACTTGGAAAAAGAATGGACAGAGTTGGTAACAGAGAAAATAGAACATAAAATATGTCTCATATTGGCTCTGGAACTCTGACAAGCAGAACAGAGAGGAGTGTATTTCACACATGGGGATCACGTGTGCAAGAGCAAAAGTGTTCCTTCTTTTCTAATGGTAAAACTTGTTTACTGTAGATAATGTGTAAAGGTACAAGGATGTAAATAGGAATCATTCATAATTCTACCGTGCAGGAAAAAAAAAACTGTATACATTTGGATGCACTGATTCTAGCATTGCTTTCTGGTTATATAAATTCTTTTTCATCCATAAAACTGGGTAGATGATCTTTTCAATTTAAAAGAAGAAAAAGCTATTTTCTGATAGCAGGCTTCTAAGTGTAAATCACTTACAAACCAGAGAAATTTCAGTGAGTGTCTTATACTGGACCGCATATTGCCAGGGCCTCAGTTACTGCGCTGAGATGCGCCCGCTTGGCGAGTGGAGTGTTGGCTCCATTGCAGCCACTGCTCCCCAGCTCAGCCAGGCTCCCTGTGCAGCTGCCCCTCTGCCTGTCAGGAAGCTAATTAGCAATGATCAAATATAATTACTGCTATTCTCCTTAGGAAAAAAATATATGCATTGGCATTTTTGACCTTGGAAATCCCAGAGATTTCACAATCACTGGGACTAATCCACCTGGGTTAAATGCAGCACAATATTCTGCTCTCTTGAGAGGAAATTTAGTCTCAAACTAACCCATGGTGGGTGGAGGAGGAGGGCTTTGAAAGGAGGAAGCCAAAAACAGTATATTTTTTAGGAGACAGAAATTAGGGGATGAACTATTCGAAAAATATTTCAGAGGTAACTTGGGGGCCACGGAAAAGGAAAAATTAAGTAGGAGGACAGAACAATTGCTGCGGTAGGGCTATGAGACTGTCACCGAGTCAGGCCTCCCAGAAGGTGAATGGGTAAACACAACTGGATGTGAACAATGTGTTCAGATGTTTTTCATAAGGCAAGAACCAAGCATTGTGCATTGTTCAGCTCAGTTCTTTGTTCGAGATCTTTATCTTATTGCCTTTTTTTGAGAGAGAGAGAGAGAGACATCAGTTGTTGTTCCACTTACTTATGCCCTCATTGGATGATTCTTGCACGTGCCCTGACCAGAGATCAAACCCACAACCTTGGTGTATAGGATGACGTTCTAACCAACTAAGCTACTGGCCAGGCCAAGACATTTTTCAGTTTAGTCCTAGAGATGCATCAAGACCCTACTCAGATGAGCGTCCGGAGTTCAAGGTGCCCCTGCAGAGAGCTTAGCCTCTGAACTCGGTCCTGCAGCATTCCCGTTCCTCATCTCTATGAAGCCTCAGGTGTCACCTCAGGTTTTAAATTCTAATGAAGTGAAATAAACTCAAAGAAGTATCTTAAATTATAAATTGAAGACCTTGCCGAAAAGTTTCTCATTACCAACCAAAGTTGCCTTTGTTTTTGATGGAAGAGAAAACAATGGAGGAATACTTAGCAGAAACAGAGTCTCGTCAATGTTTACTCTTGAGGAGAAATGGGTTCATTGCCTCAGGACTACTTTAGAGGTACGGTAGGAGTAGGGGATTATAGGAAATAAAGACCTTTCCTCTTTAGTTGACATAGAACATTATATTAGTTTCAGGTGAACGACATAGGAGGGGATGTTTATATTTCTTATGACGTGATCACAATTGGCCTAGTAACCATCTGGAAATAGAAGTCTTTGACTTACCCTGAAGAGCTTTTAGAAATTCAGCACGGCCTACTTTTTATTTTTTTTAATTCACATGTATGAAATAACCCTTTGTGGGGTATTTATTTATTCCCAGCTATTTCTCAAGTCTGGACTGAATTAACTGGTAGAATGACATAAATATATAAGTTATATTTCACAGTTTTTCTTCCTTACATGCTTTTCATGAGTGTCCAGTTATTGTCAGAGGGAGAGACAGGATTTCTCTAGTGTCTCTTCTGAGTCTTCTGACTGGGATGTGTTTTAGAGAACGTGGCCCTAACAGACCACGGGACTCGTTAGAACTGTTTGAAAGTGCGAGGCTGGAGTTCCACCTCCAGCATGACTGCGAGGCGCTCTGCACACAGACTCACTCTCCAGAAAAATTTGTGATAATTATATGGGGGGGGCAAAAACCCCAAATTTATTTATAAAAAATTGTCTTTATTCTTAGATGTTTGAAGTTCCATCACCTTCAAAGTACTGTCCATTTGATGAAATACACCTATTGAGACTTTTTTCCACTGCTCAAAATAGTTTTTGAACTCTTGGATATTGATGCCTTTCAGTGCTTCTGCCGTGTTTTGTTTTGCCTCTTCCACATCAGCAAAACATTTCCCTTTAAGGGCTTTTTCATTGGGGGGGGGCAAAAAAAGTCACTCAGGGTGAGATCTGGTGAATAAGGCAGGTGAGGCACAGGGTCATGCCGTTTTTGGTCAAAAACTGCTGAACACTCAGCACAGTGTGGGCAGGTGCACTCGTAAATCACCCATCATGAAATGGGCAAATGAATTGAAAGAGTCTTCACAAAAAATTCACTGAAGCCAAATGCAGCCTCTCACTCCACCACCAGCTGGTACACTGGTACAGAGGGGTTCCTAGAACACTCACCTAGCAGGGAAAGCCTGTAATACAAGGGACCTGCCCTCCAGAAGATAATTCCTGTTTCTTGAGGGGTCTCCCCTTGTAAAAAGACAACCATATAAAGTCTCTGGAAATGGTCCTGGGTGCATACAGCAAATGAAGAAATGTTTGAGAAAATTTACTAAAGGTCAGTGAACACTGAGGTGTTTGAACCCACTCCTGCCCTCTCTCCTCCCAGTCCCCGGCAGAAACACTCCTCCAGACTGATGCAGCCAAGCACACGGGGCTCCTCTCCCCTCAGCTTCCGACTGGAGGTCTATCTTCCCAGGAGGACCAGGATATCAATAGTTCTCACCCTGACCCCCAGCTACCCATTTCTGAGTCTAAGTTCCAAGCAGGTATGGCCAAGAGGTGGGGCACCCCTTTCTACTCAGCCCCAGTTGGGTGGGATAAAGCTCTGTCCTGAGCATGGAGCCACTGAGAATATGGGGCCTCAGTCGCCGTTGCCCCAGATCTTAGGGTGGTGGCTCCATGCTGGGAGAGACAAGCCGAGAAAACTGGAGACTACAGTCACCCTCCTCCCTGGAACGATCAGCTTTGAGAGTGGGAGTATGCCATTGACCTTCAGCCGTGGCTCAGATTTTCTTCTGGGAGAAAAAGCAGGCCATAAACATACAGCTCCTAATTTCTTCCCAGAGGAACTGGCTTAATTTGCAACCCTGTATGGAGAAGTTCAAGCCTAAGGTTACTTTCAAAAACAAAGAAGGTTGTGGTGAAGGGCAATTGGAGAGATAGGCTGACTTGTAGGATGGCTAGTTGGAGAAACCTTCCTGGGGTCAGAACAAATCCCACTGAACTAGAGAACATTCCATCAAAAGAGCCCAAATTTGGTGGGATTAGTCTTTGGAGAAATTCATTCCCTAGGACAGTGTTTAAAACAGTAGAGCAAACAGTCTGTAATTAGTAGAGCTTAACGGCTAGACTGATCAGGGAAAGAGACAGTCGAGGAGAAGTTTGCCAAACATTTCCAATTACCATGTTGATTAGTTACCAGTGTCCAGAGGCCTGGGGTGGGGGGCGGTGGGGAGGCAGGGCAGGGGCTGTTAGAAAGAAGCTTTTGGGGACAGTCAGAAAAGTATCTAAAATAATTCCGCATCCTGTGGCTCTGTGTCAGTCTGGCTCACTTGACACTGAGTGTTGGAGGGTGTGAGTAATAACGCTGGAGTGAGGGGAGAAAGATAGAATGAGATGAGGTCAGACCGGAGGACTGGATCAGGCTGCCCTTCCTTAGCTATTTGCTATGAAATGAATTTCAGTGAGACAGTTTTTCTTGCTCCCCCACTTCATCTCAGATGCTCTGAGCCTATTTCCTTTCTAAAGCTTTTATAATGTAAACAGGGTGCAGTCGACTTTTAGCCTTTAAACTGAGCTTGTAGGTGAAATGTAAATGTTCAATGGACTTAAACATTCGTGAGAGACCGTGCGTGCACAAGTGCAATGCTTCATCACTTTATTCTTCTTCCATCAAACCAGCCGTCTCCTGAAGCCATGGGAAATCACGGTGCTTTGGTACCTGGAGAGAGGTGAATGCATGGGCATATCTGCAATTTTTATTTTCGATGGGGTTTTCTTTAGGACTACTTTGCGGTCTTCCCCATGGCAAAGCCTTTCACTGTGATTCAAAAACAGAGAGTCTTCCAGAGGGCCAGCATGGATCCCGCAGGCTTGGGCATGCTAAGAGAAAACACAAACAAACAAACCCCCTGCTGTGCATGACCCTGAACATCCCTTTATTAGATTAAGATGTCAGTTGTCGGATAGTTTTTCTAACTGTCCCTGTCGAGGAGGAAAGTCTAGTGGACAGAGGAACATCCCTTCTTCAAAGTCAAGGCTCCCTCGCCGGTGTCTCCCGACCACCAGGGAGAGCTGGGTGCACAGCAGACTCTAAAGACAAACCTGCAGCAGGAGGTAATCTGGCCCTGGCCAGCGAGCGGGGGTCGCGGGTGAGCACAGGAGGCGATGCTTCCCCTGGGCGTTGCCCACGACCCCCTGGGCCCGGGCACTTTGGCCATGGTTCTGGGAGTTGCCGTCGGTGTGTGGGAACCCCGGGCGTGGGGTTGCTGCGCCCTCAACCAGTTCCAAGCCAATGGTGGCGCCTGAAGCGGACCCTCTGGGAAATGAAAGCATTGCCCCAGAGGTCACCAACCGGGACCCCGGGATCGGGAGCACCTAGCTGTGGCCAGGAAAGGGCGGGGGTGGGGTAGCGTGGCCCTCCCCGGAGCTCAGGCCCAGGTGGCGGGGTGTCAGGACTCAGCGCCACGTAGAAGCGCTTGTCGAGCATCGCAATGGCCGCGTGGGGGCTTCTGCATCCACACGTGTCCGGGCTATTAAAAAGCACCTTTGTAGCGAGCACCACAAATGTGGTGGCTTGTGAGAGTAGAGCCAGTTGCTGGCAGAACGATGATGCTTCGAGGCAGGGATCAGCTTCATGATCTACCAACCAACTCTGAGGGAGGCAGCCTCAGACTCGGTATTTTTGCTTCCCTGTGCTTATTTAAAAGATGACGCAACCACAGTGTGCCGTGACAGAAGGTGGGTGGTGCTACAGGAGCCTCTGAGAATTTATGAACGAAGCAGAGGCATTGTTTGTAATGTGTAAATATCAAGCTGTCAGCTATTATATCCATCAGAAGAGGGCATCTGGAAGAACAGCCAACTAGGAAGCTTTATGCAATAATGTAACTGCAGAAGGATGTTAGCAGTTAAAATCAGCTGCTCCTGCCCTGGCCGGTGTGGCTCAGTTGGTTGGGCATCCTCAGCAAAGCAAAAGGTCACCAGTAGGGCCCAGGTCTGGGTTTCTGGTTGGGTCCCAAGGTTGGCCTGCATTGAAGGTGGCCAGTTGGTGTTTCTCTCTCATATTCGTGTTTCTCTCTCATATTCACGTTTCTCTCCCTCCCTCTCTTCCCCTCTCTCTAAAATAAAATAAAATAAAATTTAAAAAACCAAAACCATCCCCTCCTCCCTTCTGTGTATGGGGCTAAGGTCTTCCCCTCTCTTGGACATGAGAGAAGTGTCTGAGAAAAGCTGTCACCAATTATAATTGTTTTGAAGGACACACTAAATGTTTACAAGTTAAAGAATAAAGGCATATTATGAACTTAAAAAAAAAAGAGATAAACCTGGAGTCAGGTTGTTGAACTTTAACTTCACTACTATGTGACCTTGCATAAGTCACCCCGTGACACTCAAGTTTCCTGAAAAATACAATAAAAATTATTGAAGGATTCTCTGAGTTCTGAATAAAATATTACATGTGAGTGAAAAAAGTTTTGCCAACTACTAAGTAAATTAAATAGATATGAAACATGTTGCTGCGACTGTCCCTGCAGCTGGATAAATAACAGCTGCCTGAGGTTGTTGTCTTGAGTACACGTCTCTTCGGACTCTTCAGTGCTGCTGAACAGCGGTCGGGCCCAGCCGCCGGCCGCAGCCACCTGTCTGCTGCGCTGTGCTTTCCTTTCTGTGCTGTTAGGTAGCTACATCATCTTTTGCAGGAAAAATGGTGAAAGTGAGTAGAAGAAGGAAAGCACAGCTAGCATTTACTCAGTGTACATTCACTTCATTTAATTCTTATTCTCACCTTTAGTCTGTAGAACGTTCTCTATGCCAGTCACTAATTATATTTAAAAATTTGTTAGGAAAATTGTCAACTAAACTGTAAACGTGAAATAGCTATGAAAAATGGTGCTGAATTCTGCCCTGGCTGGTGTAGCTCAGTGGATTGAGCCTGGACTGTGAACCAAACGGTCGCCAGTTTGATTCCCAGACAGGGCACATGCCTGGGTTGCCGGCCAGGTCCTTGGTGGGGGCCACATGAGAGGCAACCACACATGATGTTTCTCTTCCTCTCTCCTTCCCTTCCCCTCTCTCTAAAAATAAATAAATAAAATTAAAAGAAAATTTTTAAAAATGGTGCTGAATTCTAAAGACTGAGCTCAAGAATAAAAAATGGTTTGATGCATTCATAACAGTTCTTTATTATTGACTCCAACTCAAAGTTTACACCCTGTAGTTCTAGCATATGGAAAAGATAAAATCAGTACTGATATTTGTCACATGCTAAAGTGAGTTAGGACATTGAAAATGACTCATTAAGCCACTAAGTTACATGAAATACAGCCCAATGTTAAGACTGTAGAAAGTCTTAATAATCATATAAATTTGATGCGTAAGTCTGTTATTTGTGTCTTGATTTCCTTAGTTTTACCTTTGGTATCAAAATATCACATAAAATACATACAAAATAATCATCTCAGGGGAAATGGCAGCTTTATTACATTGTATGTGTGCTTTTTATAAGAAAATAATGAGCCCTATTTTTAGGAACATGTATTTTTACATCATGTAATAGTCATATTTGTAATGTCATCTCTGTGTCACCAAAATATATTCTTATTCAACATTAATTGCTTATCTGTTAAAATTTTTGAATTAGCAATACACATTTCTTTCTAGGAATCATTACTTGGAATCTCCTCTTGTACTCTGATTATACTTTTCTGCTTTAAAGAAACAACTTACCTTTTAACAAGTGAATGGTCAATTTGAATTTGGAAAATGTTTTGAAACTACTGACTGAATAGGAGCATGGAATGGGCAACAAGTCTTATCTGTAAATCTAGCCCAACTGTTCCCATAGCCCTCAATCTAAATATGCAGTACAACTTTAAAAATACATGCTCTGTACTGTAGCTTTAATATTAATGGGCCCTACTTCTCATGAGCTTCTTAATTGTGTGGAGAAAAAGGTAGACATAGAGTTCTGAAATCTTTCAGTGTATCTAATTTTAGGACTGTGATTGGGTTACTTGACTAGATATTGGTATTTAACTTTTGTTTGCAAGTTCATGTGTAAGTGCACCAAATATTTTTGTCAGAGAATAGAACAGTGCTTGCCAGAAACTGGGAGGAGCTTAGAAATGAGGAGATGTAGGTAAAAGGGTACAAATTTTCAGTTATAAAAAGAGTAAGTTCTGAGGATCTAATATTCAGCATGGTGACTACAATTAATAATATGGTATCGTGTACTTAAAAGCTGCTAAGAGTAGATCCTAACCATCCTCACCAAAAGAAAGGAAAAGCTGAGTGTGCGAGGTGATGCATTTGTTCATTACACAGTCCTGTCAGTCATTCTACAATGCACATCAAATCCCTGCATTGTACGCTTTAAATGTATACACTAACATTTGCCCATTATCCCTCAATAAAGCTGGAAAAATGCAACATCAATTTTAAAATAGCTTTTGTATAATTGTTATGTCTATTCATCATATTAAATAGCACAGTATTTTTATTATAAATATTTATAGAAAAATACCTTAACATTCACAGTCCTGAATTCCATATTTTCTTTCCAAGGCATAGTGTAACGTCTTGGGATCATCCCTTGCTTTAATGAAAATCGTGGCAAATGAACCTCACTACTCCTAAAGATTAGGAAGGTAAGGAGAAAAAGATATTTTGTGAGGTACAATCATTTAGCATCACTCTAGGGCAGGGGTGTCAAACTCATTTTTACTGGGGCCACATCAGTCTCAAGGTTGCCTTCAAAGGGCCGAATGTAATTTCAGGACTGTATAAATGTAACTACTCCTTAACTAGGGGCAAGGAGCTCGGTGCTGCTGCTGGGTAGAAACAAGGTGCCGGGGGGATAAAACAAGGTAGAGGGCCGGATTCAGCCCGTGGGCCTTGTGTTTTCCACCTGCCCTCTTGGGAATGGAGGCAGTTGAGTCCTGTCCATGATGTTGGGACCCTGTCATCTGCAGGACAGAGAGGTGCCATTGTTTGAAGGTCACCTGGTAGATAACCAATGCATTAAATCCCTAAGTATCACCAAGATCAGGAGTCAGGCCTGGGCGTCTGTACCTCCAACTGCTTGCTGTCCTTTACAATTTGCTCACCATGTTCAATCTAACCTGATTTTCAGGGAGAAGACAGAGCACCACGATTTGCCTCAGCCCACCCATTGCCTAAAGGAATCTCCGCCCAGTTACAAAAAAATAAATTAAAAAAAAGGTAACTAATTTAGCTTCTGAATTTAGTACATGCTCTACACTCAAGTTAGACTTTCCCTGCACACACATTTTTTCCCTGTGGAACATAAAGCTTTCTATATAGATTCTAGGGGGGAGCATAAAATTATTGTTCTCAAAAAACAAACAAATAAAACAAACCCCAAGCTCCCAAACCCTTCAGTACTCACTTATTATCAGGCTTATGTGACTTCCCATCTGGACAGTTGTTGGCCAGTTTAGGTAAGATAGGACAAGTGTCTTTTCCTGAAGCCATTGCTGCCAGGAGTGATGGAAATTCTCATCTGGAACTTCACTAATCCTTTAGTCTAATTGTGATGACATTGCTGCCTCAGAGGTAACAATGTCCTGCTAACTTCATAGTATTCGTAAGCAGTTGATTAAAAGTATAGGCCTGAGAGCTATTTTCAGTGGTTTTTTTTATACCCCTCCTTTTGCTTTTTTCTTGGAGAACAAAATTTTATTCTAAAAATAGCTCTCAGTAACAATGAAATGGCAAAAGCTGGTCATTACAATAAAAAGGAAAAAAAGTAAGAGGAATTTGCTTTAAATTTTTTTCTGAAAAATACAAGATCATCACTGTAATACACTGCCAACTGTCATTTATCTATATTTGAATTACTCATTTATGAATTATCCAAGGAAATTTTAAAATCATTGATTGGATTCTGCCTAACATCTAGGTATACATCTGGATTGCTTTTATCTCTAAGTAAATACATTCTCGAGGAATGCAAACAAAATTTAACACTTGCTTAATTAAACATAATTAGAAAGATAATTTTATGCTTAGGAAACATGCTCTAAAGCAAAATTGAATCACTATTTTCCTCAATTTTTGCACATAACCTAAAATGCCTGTGGTTTACTTTGACTAATCTAAGACAAAAATACTATCAGTATTTAGTATGATTAAATGCCACTTTTGTTAAAACTTGACCCTGAGTTTTGAGTGTTAGAATGTAAACTGTAGAACTGAAAACACTCCAAAATATGTTCCCTAATATTGGTGTCCTGCGGTCCCTATAACTGTGCCTTTTCTCTCCATTAACACGAGGTGTATGAAACTGCCCCTTCTTCTGCAAGGGAGGAAGGGGAGGGGTCAGAAGAATATGCAAATAAGGAAGCAGGACGTCTCCTGTCTTAAAAATTCCCACTTGAAACGTCATAAGAATTTATACCAAAATACACTGATGTTCTAGTATACAAATGCAATTTTCTGAAATCTTTCAGTAAAATCTACAGTGCAGGAAAATGCACATCCTGTAAAAGGTTTAGTACCTTGAGGGGAGCTCCAGAATCTTTTTGCTTGATAAACAGAGCATTAGTCTATATTTCTGACTAATAGAGCTCTAAATGTTGTTTTAGAAATCATATATGGGGCTTTTTAAAAGTTAGTTGTGCTCACACAATGATAAATATTGCTAGCTATTGAAAGCAGCTCTGCATCTCATTAAAATTCACTGAATATGTAATTAATAGCTGAATATGAAATAAAGCAATTTCCAGTGATGATGATAGTCTCACAGTAGCAAGTCGAACTTCTTATTTAATACTAACAACTACGTCTTTGAAATATTAACCTGTTAAACATTGCAGTTTGCTTATTTTACACATAGGAAAAAAAGATAATTGTATCAACTACCATTGCAAGTTCAAATGAAGTTATTAGTAAAAATACAGGCTGTCCAGTGGCTCTCTAAAAGGCCTAAGCCCTGGTCTTGTTTCTGCTTTTATTTGATCTTTTTTTGGTGGGGTGTGTGTGAGGTGGATGCATTTTGTTTCTAAACTAAATACTAAGCTTTAAGACATAAAATACTACTTTCTGAAGACACTTAACCTAAACTTAGGCTTAAGATGTGGTTTACTCATAAAATTTCTGCTGTGTGGCATTAGTAACTAGGATACATCCAGCTCTTGAGGAGCAGTTCTCTGTGTGAGTAATCAAGACAATCAGCATCCCCAGTGCTGTTACAAGAGCCTTACCTGCTGGCCCAGGTAGCATTGTGCCCTTCCCTGAAGACTTCCAATAACTGGCCCCTAATTTTCCTCTTTATATATTGCACATGGTTGATGTGTTCCATTTATGTTGTCAACTATTAATTAGAAGTGTACTTTAAAAATGTGAATCAAATTTGCTTAAACTCAAACCAATCCATTTTACTCCCTAATATTTGAGTTATATTGTATTTCAGATTACAAAAACTCATTTTAAAAATTTGATTTGAGAGAGACATAGATTTTGATGTTCCACTTATTTATGAACTAATTGGTTAATTCTTGTCTGTGCCCTGCGCAGGGAATCACACCTGCAACCTTGGTGTGTCAGGAAGATGCTCTGAGTTACCTGGCCAGGGCCAAAAACTCACTTTTAATAAAGTTACAGGTGAGGATGAGTACCTAAATGACTAAAAGAGAGGTGGAGGGTTATTATTGTCAATCCAATGAGGCAGCAAGTAGGAAAAATGTTAGACTGAGCACAAAGAATCACTGTAAATTATACTGACTGGCTCACTGGGTGTTAACTGAATACATACCTGGCAAGTTTAGATAACCTACCCTTAAAACTTGATACAGAGAGAGGTTTAAAGTAATTTTCATAGACAGAGCTTTAGGAACCTTAAATATTGAATTGTTGGTTTCTATATATATATTAGGATGCAATAGAAGCCAGAAATCTGTGTGGCTTCCCATATTAAGGAAACAACTATTGCATAAAAGCAACCAGGAAGGTGGTGGGAGCTGAACCATCTTGTTTAATGATGCAGCCTCTTGGATATTGATGCTCTTCAAAAGCCTCAACTTTCACTAGAAAAAAATCAGCATTGTTTATGTGAGTATGTGTCATTTAGATTTCTGAGAGATTATCTTTCCTAATGTACTAAACCTTTTAAAATCACCTCATAAATAATCTCAGGAGCAATATCCAGTTATCTATTTAAAATATTCTTCTTTCCTTGGTTATAACTTCCTGAAAGTATATTTGAAATGAAAAAAACAGTCATTTGAATTTGATTAAGGACTGCCAAAATTAATTTTATTTTTGCATTCTTTATGAATACAAAGCAACCAATAACCATTTTTCTCTTCTTTTCCCACTTAAATTCTTAAATCCAACTTCAATGACCATGTAGTTCAGGAATGACTGAGTTCAAGTACATTGCCTTTATAGTTTGTAATTGCATCCTACATAATTTTGCTGAATTTATTTTGTAAACTATAGTCAACTCTTGAAACATCTTAAGTAACCTATCTTTAGAAGGTCTATTCCTCCTTTAATAAAAATGAATAATTTGAAAATCCATGCAGATGTGACATTTTTAATACTTCCTTAACATAAGGTAAAACAGTCTTAGGCAGGCCACCATTAAAAAATTAAATATACATGGTAATTACACAGGTAGGGTTCACATTCAGTATGGAGTGTATGACCAAGTTGGTAAGTCAAAAACAAAGTTAAATTAAAAACAACAAAAAAAGAAGACATAACAAAGTTGAAGTTATGAATCAATATATCTTTGAAGAGCTTCTGCTGTTTATTTCTGGACAAACAAGCAGAAAAAGCCATCAGTATAAACCTATTTGAAGTTTAATCTCTTATCCTTAAAAAAGCCTAAGAGTTCTTAGAACACAGACAAACTAAATTTGGATGCATATGTAATAAATAGTTTAACAATTTATGTATCTCATTAGGATTTTTTTAATGGAATGTTTTGAAACCAGTCATAATTCATTGCAAATCAGAAAAAGAAAACAAATTTTTGAATGGCATATTATAATGACCTAGACAAAACTGATTATCAACTAGTTATAATTAGCACATGCAAGAGATTGCGAAATTAAATGCTCTGCTCCCATTAAGTATGTTGTCAAATGTGAGAAAATTCTAGATGTTTCTATCAATCACATTCATCTCACCACATATTCAATTTTATTTAAAACAAGAATACAGGTCTTTCTCTCTAGATTTTCATGTTTATCAGTGCAAAGTTAAACAAAGCAATTCAGTAGAAATGGTTTATTACAATACTCTTAAGAAAGGTTTATTCCTTAAAATGTACTAGAAAATGTCCAAGTCGTGAGAATGGTCAACCTCAATGGCTTCCTCTGCATCCAGCTTTGTTTCTCCATGTCCTTCCTGCGGCTCATCGAGAGAGGCTAGGGCCTCGTTCGTGTCACTGGCAAAAGTTTCTCGTGATGTATCATCATCTTCTTGAAAATTTAGACTTTTAATAGCTTGTTTCATCTTTTTCCCCAACAGCTGTGTTCTCCTCTTCCTAGCAGCTTTTTTATTTTCATATTCCTTTTGATTTTCAATGTAGAAAATGTCCTACAATAAAGGAACAACTTTAGTAAGAACTACCATTTATTAAAGGTTTGTTACTAGGCAGACTCTTTACAGTATCATCATTTCTCACAAAAAACAAGCCATTATTTTTAGACTGATAATTAGACACAGAGTCCAAGATATTAAATAAGTCCCCACTGCAAGAAGAGGATAGAGCTAAGATTCAAACTCAACTTAGAGTTAGGTCGAGGGCCCCCGCATACCATACCATAACACAACACCTCTCAAAGACTTCTAAATGGAAAGAAAGACACAGTAGAAAAATCACGTTGTTTAGGATTTAAATGAAATATAATTCATCACAACAAAACAGAAGTCTTTGGAATATAGATTTCCTTTGAAATACCATCACCACATGTGACTGTACATGCTAAGAAACTGAGTCATTCCTGAATTGTGTGACTAAGTATAATAATGTAACCTATACAATGAAGGAACAATTCTACCCCTTCAAAACCATTACTGTAATTCACGTGTGACAATGTAAATCTTTTATCACAAGGCACAGAAATAACAGTCAGCACTGGAATACATTCCAGGATGCAGAGAAAGGACTTTATGGATTGAGCGCCAGTCTGTGAAGCAAAGGATCGCCAGTTTGATTCCCAGTCAGGGCACATGCCTGGGTTGCAGGCCAGGTCCCCAGCTGGGGTTGCATGAGAGGCAACCATACATTGATGTTTCTCTCTTTCTTTCTCCCTCTCTGCCCCTCTTTCTACAAATAAATAAAATCTTTCAAAAAAGAAAACATGAGATTCTTTTAGTACAGAGTTTCTCAACCCTGGTGATACTGTAATTTCGAGTCGGCTAATTCTGTGTGGCAGCCTGCATGTATTGTAGAATGTACAGTACAGTACAGTTTAGCAACACACCTAACCTCTACCCACCACCACATACCCATTTCACCCCCAAATTGTGATAGGCAAAAATATCTCTAGGCATCGCCAAATGTCTTCTGAAAGGCAAAAATTACCAGCGGATAAGAACTCTTCAGGCAGAAAATACATTACCATTAAAATAGCACACAGAGAACATAAAATAACATCCAGGAACCTTGCTATGGCTAGGTAAGTGTGGTTTCAGAGGGTAGGTCAAGGAGCTAAAGAGAAGGCCAAAATGACTCAGCTAAGACAGGGAAAGTTCAAAGGTTTAAAACAGAGGCTGATACCAGCCAGACACACTGTCACCCTATTACCTTCTGGGAAGGGGGTCCTAAAGACTGTTGCCAATCCAGTCCCTATTATATCTTTAATGTACACAAGGTGCACGTTCCTTGTCATTTATAAAAAACACTATGGAGGAAGGTGACATAAAAGGGGCCCACTCCTCTAAAATTTATACTAAATAGTTATAAGCAGCACACAATTAGCAGAGGAAGAAGAAACCCTGATATTAAGGGGGTAAGGGAAAGCTTCGGAACGTGAAGGTTTTAATGAAAAGGAGGAATAAAAGTATTTGCTGAAGAAATGAGGAGGGACTGAGGCTGAAGGAAGAGGATAATTACTCATGTGATGAGAAAGTTCTGGAATGACAAAAAGGTTAATTAAGAGGAAAATGAGGCTAGCTACCATTTACTGAATGAGCACTTTTACATGCCAGGATCATGCAAAGAAGTTCACACATTTAGCATTCTCACAGGAAACTTAAGAGGTGGATATTATCTTTCTTTTCAGATGAGGAAAGTGAGGCACAAGATCACAGAGCTAACATATGAAAGTATAAACTCTTAACCCATATACAGTTTCTTCAGATCCATATACTTAAATCCTATTATGTTACCTTCACAAAAATGTGATAATTCACAATTTTTTCAAGTGTCTGCTTACCTTCAGGTGGACAGACAGAAGCTACAAGTATTTTCATTTATGTGGAAGCACACCCAAGTATCTTATTAAAAACAATTCCAAGTAGTCAAGTGCTTGGCAACACTAAGTAAAATTATGAGGTTGCTTTTCCCTCCAAAAATGGCAAACCTTATGAAAAAGAAATGCCACTCCCATGGGTTATGAATTGAAACAGCATTGGGGGCTGGCCCAAAGAACATGTTGTTTAACTTGTTACAGCAAATGCAGACACCAGATAATCTGTGAGCACTGTTCCCCGCCTCCTCATCATGTCTCTAAATACTTAACTCTGAGGTAAGAACCTGAAGTAGATACTATTTGTAGATACTATTTGAAGTAGGTACTAATGGTCCCTCTCTGCAATCCAGTAGATGCCTGGATTGCGGACCAGGTCCCCAGTGGGGAGTGTCTGAGAGGCAACCACACATTGATGTTTCTCTCCCTCTCTTTCTCTGCCCCCCTCCCCATTCCTCCCTAAAAATAAATAAATAAAATCTTTAAAAAATTAAATAATTGTTACAATAAGAAAAAACTTATTGACTACAGATTTGGAACGTGCAACAACAGTAACATTTCCTGTTGCAATTTCAGTAACAGACCTTTAAAAAGTGACTCAGAAGTGAACAGCCAGCAACCTTAAGGAAAAAAACCAACATTGAGCAGATGTAAAATATTCTCATATCAACTCAAGAAAAATGGCTTTTATTTATGTCATCATTAGCATCATAATCAGTATGGCTAAAATACATTCCTATTCTCACCCACTCTAATAATAAACAGAATACAACACTCCTCAAACCTAGCAGCTGTCTTGCATGTGTACACACTTTTCCAATATAAGTTAGAACTCTTGATCATTTCTACTACATGAAAATCATGACCCTTGATTAACAAATTGAAATGTAACAAATTTTGAGCTGTAAAACATCCTCACTATAGAATTCCCATACAAGACATTCTATTAACACAAAAATGATTAAGGATACTGAATGCCTAGCTTCTAGTTTATAAGAAATATTGGAGATAGAGGAATGAACAAAAATTCATGAGGAAACAATCACTAGAATATAGTGTTGGGAACCACCCTGCCTGGTTTCAGAAGCTGTAACCCCCCCATGGTTAAGGCTGAGTGGGCGACCTTCGGACCATAAGCCACTGAGGAGACAAAGCTTATCTCCCTGGCAGGAGCGCTGCTTCTGCTCCTTTTACTTCACCCTGCCTGGCCCCCAATGCTTGATTGGTTAGCCAATGACGGGTAAGATTCCCCAAGGGGGGAACAACCTAAGACAGGCACGATCATGTGGAGGCCCCAGGGAAGGACTTGGGAGGCTATAGCAAAAGGGGGTGATGGACCCTTGCCCCTCGGCTTTGACATAGCCTGAGTCCTCATTCTGTCTGGGAGAAGTCTCCTAATCTCTTGGCTGCTTTTCTTCCCCTGCCTGACTTAAGCCTGAAACAGTGACAGGGTGGTGCAGCCCTGTGCTGGAAAGGGCAGGTTCCCTGGGTGATCAGGCTTAAGAAAGAATATGTAAAGTCCTGTGAAACCTGCTTTGTTTAGAATGCTCTCAATTAAATGATAAGGGTCCGAGCAGGAAATGAGTTTGTTTCCCAAAGTTTTGTAGCCCTTTAGCTAACAGACCCTGACTCAGAATAGGCCTTTCAGTTCTTTGTATGTTATCTATTATTTGATCCTTACTGCCTGACAATGATTAATGAGCTTTACCTGTATTCCTGTGCAAACTGAACCCAATAAAAGCTTGTCAAGGCAAGGACTGGGGCGCTCTCTTCTTGAGAGAGTGGCCGTGCCATCCCTTTTCCTCCACAGGACTCGGTAGTGCGTAAGAATGTATCTTGTCTCATCCATAACACCGTGGACACTGCGGGCCAGTGTCCGCGATAATATAATACATTCTTCTTCTTTTTTAATCCTCACCCATGGACATTTTTTCATTACTTTTGCAGAGAGAGAAAGGGAGAAAGAACCATTGATGCAAGACAGAAGCACTGATTGGTTGCCTCCTGTACGCTCTGGGACTGGGGATCGAACCCGCAACCTAGGTATGGGTTCTGACTGGGAATCAACCTTTAGTTACAGGATGACATCCCAACCAACTCAGCCACATTGGCCGGGGTTGTGGTACATTCTTTAAGATAATCATCTTGGACTCTTCAAAAGGTCTATATCATAGAGGAAAATGTGGGACTAGAAAGATCAAAAGATGTAACAAATGGAATGTGAAAATCTGGACAGATTCCTGGTTTGGGGAAGAATAGGGTTAAAATTATATTCTTGGAACAATTCAGGATATTGGAGTAAGGTGCAGAAATTGAATGATACTATAAAATTGTTTTTATTTCTTTTAGGTATGACTATGTAGGACATTGTCATTATTATTGAGAGAGGCTTGTTAAAATAACTAGCGATGTGTGTCATGTTACTTATTTCCAAATAGTACCAAAAAAAAAAATGTATAGTAAAGTAAGAATGTCAAACTATCAACAACCCCTGAATCTAGGTGGAGGATATTTGAATTCTCAGTCTATTATTCTTTCATTTAGTACACATGTTTAAAATTTTTCATTAATAAAAATTGCAGGAGGGTACAAAAATAATTACATGCTAAGAAATTAGGAAAAGTCTCCATAAAAGAAATCTTGATCTTGGCTCTGAAAGAGAAGAAGAAGAGGAGGCAGAACTTTACAAAAGGCACAAGTTTCACTTGAAATGGGACTGTGACAAAATTGGCCAATTTAAGGCAGAGCAGTTGATAAAGATTAGTAGAAAATGAAGCCAGAGGCTGAGTGGAAGTCTGATTATTATGGATCTTAAAAGTCAAGAACATTATCATTTTTACCTTAATCTGTTCTTCAGTGATACTGGGAGTGTTTTTCAGGAGATTCAGGAAAACTCCGCCTGGTGTTCTTCTTCGACTACCATTCTACAAAAACAAACAGAAAGAACATGCTGCATAGATGCTTCCCATGGATGGCCTAAGTACCCTGAACAGAGACAAGACTAAGGTGATAAGGTCCACCCTGACTACTCCAGCTTAACTGCAATGCCCTCCCCTCCTCTGTACCTACACTTGATCTATTTCTTTTCTCACAGCACTTACCACTTTCTAATATATTTGAAGATATGACATTTATTTTTTATAGACTGTCTCCCTCCCACCCCCACCACAACATAAGCTTCCTGTGTCTAATCTAGTGACTGGCACGGCACATATCAAAACAAAGTGAATTTGGACTTGCATCTTCCCAACATTCAATAGATTTGCATTCGCTCACTGGAATATAAAGTTTTATTACATTACTACAGAATTTAAAAAGTTGATAAATCTCCCTGACCCATGTGGCTTAGTTCAATTTCCAGTCAGGGCATGTGCCTGGGTTGCGGAGTTTGTCTCTCGATGGGGACACGGACAAGAGGCAACTGATCTATGTTTCTCTCTCATATGTCAATATTTTTCTCCTTCTCCCTCCCTTCCCTTTTCTCTAAAAATAAAGAAATAAAATCTTTTAAAAAAATTGATGAACCTGTAACTTTGTGCTCAACTAAATGAAAATCAAAGTACCTTAACAATGACACCAACAGGGGGCCGGCACACTCAAGACTATCATAATTCATTTTGGTTTTGACTTCAGTAATCTATGTTCACAGGCTGTCTCCTCAGCCAATGCTACCAATTCTAACTGGTACTATTCAGATTCCTGAGGGGAAATAAGAAGGGAGCCATTCAACTTCATCCTCGCCCGGAGGCGAAAGCTGAACTAAATGAGATCTGCAAAACCCTGTCACGGGCAGGCTGCCGCCGCCCGTGATCCAGCCCAGCCACAAGTGCTCTCGCTGCCGCCGTTCTGCAGCAGTCGAGTGTCTGCAACCCCTTTTTCCATTACCACTTCTGCCCTCCACACCAGTCTGTAGAAGATTTTTTCCTCTTCACCCCTACCACCCATGAAATTTTAGTACTCACAGATATACTATGTATCTACTGTGCTTTTTATTTAACAAGATTTTTTTCTTTTGTTCCCCAAGAACCAGCTGTTAAGAACCTGTGAGTTAAATGAACTGAGAGTAACACGCCTGCTCCCCACTGCTGACTAAGTACTGGGCACTGTGGTAACCACTTTACTCCCAACATCTCGTCTAATCCGCTCACACAGGATTAATCCCCATCTACAGCTGAGGCGACTGAGGAGGCCCTGAGAGGTCAAATCATTTTAGTCAAATCTCACACTTGGTAAGTTGCGGACCCAGAACTCAACACAAGGACCCCCAACTCCAAAGCCCACACGCTTAAAATAGGAGCTACAGGTGAGTGTGTTGTCTGCACACCAACGGACTACAATTCAGGTATGTTTCTTCTAAGCGATGTATTAAAACTGACCATACTTAATTCTTTATTGTCTTCATTGTTAAAAAAGTGTTTTTAAATTTCAAACTAATAACTAATGGTAAGTCTGTGATCCAACAATCAGAGACAAGTTCATTTTGTGAAAAACCACATGAAGCACAATTCAAAGTAGAAACAACAAAGCCGTCTGTCTTACCATTATAAAAAGGCCACCATTTTGTTCAACTTCTGCAGTTTCCATCAGAAGTTCAATTGCCTTTTTGTTCCCAATTATACTCACTACTCGGGCTATCAGATCTTTCTTTGGTTCCTGCAACCTGGTAAGAAACAAATAGAGTAATATTAACTTCTTTATTTGTTGTATAAAGTTGAATAAATCTACCTTAGTCTTCAGTTTAGTCCTCATCTAGAATTAAAATGCTATTCTAATAACATCTGCTTTTCAAAATCTTCAATATTTAATCTTGAAGTCATTGACATGGAAAGATTCCTATCTTGGGTCACCCAAGGAATAGTAACCTTAAGGTTCCATCTCAAGTCTCAGAACTGGCCTCTTCACAGTACTTTATTGGATTACAATGAATTTCAAAAAAAATGTGCACGTAAACCAAGGGGAATGCAAGCCTAAAAGCAAGACAAAACCCATCCACTTTTGTCAAAACAAGTAACAAACATACACTAGCCTTACCTTATTAAGCCTGACACCATATCACCACCACCACCACCCCGATTCCACGCCCACTACCACCATCCCCACCCCACCACCACTACCTCTACCACCACCAAAGCTCCTCCCCCACCCCCACCAACATCACTCTACCACCACCGCCACCCACCACCACCAAAAAAAAGAAAAGAAAAGAAAAGAAAAAAAACTATTAAGCCAGAAAGTTAGCGCTCATAACTTCAGAGATATCCGGGAGCTTTAAAATAGATAGGATTTTTCCCTCACAGGGACCTTACTTCAGAACAAAGGATAGAGCTAACACTCACTGATGGCTCATTATAGCATAAGCACAATCCTAAGAACTTTATATGCATTGGTTCAGTTAATTCTCTCAAAGACTTTATGAAATAGGTACTATTACTTTCACTTTACCACCCAGAGGTAAAAGCACCCAGGAGCCTAAGTGACACCTGTAACCTCAGAGCCCACACTCCACAGAGATGGAGGATTAGCGCTGCAGAGGTCCTACCGCTCCCCTCACTAGAGCACTCCCCTCACTAGAGCTGGCTGCCTGCCTGCTCCGCAGGGAGCGGTGCAAAGAACACTCGACTAGGAACAAAGGGACTCGAGTTTGGTTCCAGGTCTGACACTTATTAAATTTGTGACTTTGGGCAAGCTACACAACAACTGGGCCTCAGTTTCCACATCTATACAGTGAGGGCTTTCGGTTTAGGAAATCTCTAAGCTCCTTTCCAGCACTCAAATTCCAAACTCCCTCAATATTTAAAACATCCAGTACTAGTGCTCACAGGCCTGCCTGGAAAGTAAATACTTGTTTTTCTACTAGCGATATTATTCTTTAAACACAGTTGTTTTCAAATTTGTGACACTGCTCATTAATGATTTAGAGCTAATGAAGTTAAAAAAATTGAACTTGTTAAAAATACATGAAGTGATATTTACATCAGTCAACTCTACTCCGAGGTATTTACCTGAGAAATGGAAATATATGTCCAGCCCTGACTGGTGTGGCTGAGTATGTTGGACATTGTCCCGCAAACTGAAAAGCTGCCTGTTTGATTCCCAGTCAGGGCACATGCCAGGTCCCCAGATGGGGGCGTGTGAGAGCCTACAGGTTGAATCAATGTTTATCTTGCAAGTCGATGTTTCTCTCCCTTTTTCTCCCTCCCTTATCCTTTCTCTAAACATAAAATCTTTAAAAAAATAAAGAAAGAAAATACATGTCCAACGATCTACATGTGAAAATTCATAATAACATTATTCAGAGTAGCCAAAAAGTGGAATAGCCATTCAATATTGATATGTGTATGTGTGTGTAATATTGGGTTGGCCAAAGTCTGTTATGTTTTTTCCATACGATGGCTCTAGTAGCACTTAGTTGTCTTTAACATCATTCAAAACAGTTTTGTTTCTTTTTTAAAAAAATATTTTATTTATTTTTAGAATGGGGAAGGGAGAAAGAGGGAGAAAAACATCAATGTGTGGTTGCCTCTTGCACGCCCCCTACTGGGGACCTGGCCTGCAACCCAGGCATGTGCCCTGACTGGGAATCAAACGAGCAACCCTTTGGTTCACAGGCCAGCATTCAGTCCACTGAGTCACACAAGCCAGGGCTTGAAACAGTTTTGTTACACTGGATTGTGACAGTTGTCATATCAGCGTGCATTTTAAAAAAACTTATCAAAATTGGTGAGTTTTTGTGCAGCTATTTTAATATTGAAGATGGGAAAAGATACGCAACATTTGGTGTATTGTGCTTATTTTAAGAAAGGTAAAAACAGAACTGAAATGCAAAAAAAGATTTGTGCAGTGTATGGAGAAGGTGCTGTGACTAATCAAATGTGTCAAAAGTGGTTTGTGAAGTTTATTGGTACTGGTGACATTTCAGTCAAATAATTCTTTGCTGTGAGGCTGGTCTTACGCGTTGGAAGATGTTTAGCAGCACCCTGGCCTCTACCCACTAGAGCCACTGGCAGGAGAAAGCCGACATACTCAAAATATCCACATCAATAAAGTCATTGGTGAAAATAAAAAATGTGTCTTTCATTTTACAGAGAAAACTAAATGAACTTTTGGCCAACCCAATGAATAAAACATTGCACTAAGTAAGCCAGACACAAGAGACCACACACTGTATAATTCTATTCGTATGAAATGTCCAGAAAATGCAAATTTATAATTACAGGAAGTAGATTAGCAGTTATCTGGGGATGGGAGCAGGGGTTAACTTTAAATGGGCATATGGGTAGGAGGGATCTTATTGGAGTGATGGAAATGTTTTAAAAGTGGTTTATGGTGAGGGTGTACAACTGATAAATTTACAAAAATATCAACATTTGAAATGGGTAAATATTACCACGGATACAATATGCCTCAATCAAGTAACAAAAAAGTCATGAATACTTGATTATACTAAAAAAAACCCCCACACAATTAAAAAAGGTATGTTTTTATCTGAAGCACTAAATGGAAAGAGTTGCTTAGAAGTTCATAAAAGTTTTCAGAATTAGTCTATCAGCCTGTCCAAATTTAATAAAATCCAAATATAGTCATACAACCAAGTAAGCCTAGAGTTCATTCCTTGAATTAAAAAAATCTTAAAAAGTAACATTATTATAAATGTATGTGAAATCTACTTTATTTCCTATAAATGGAAGATAGTTGGTCAAGTGCTCATTTGCAGGAAAAATTTAAATGCTCACCTGAAAGTAATTTCATCAGCCACTTTCTCCTCAGAATCATCCTCTGTGATCTCATACCGGCCTTTGTAGTTCATTTCTAGTCTATCCCCTAGTCTGTCTTTGACAGGTCGTTTCCGTTTGAGATGACCTTGCCCATTTTCCTCTTCCTTTGAGACTGTTTTCTTGCCACCTTGCATATATTCATCTAGCTCTTTGTCTAATTCTGTTGTATGTTGAGACTCCCTCTTCAGTTTCTTCGCAAGCAAATAATTGTAGGTCTCGCATTGTCTGCTTTTGTCAATGGTGCCTTCCATTTCCAAGATACCAAGTTCAGTGGCCACTGCATCTTGACTCTGCTCCTGCAGGACAGCACCCCATATGTTGTTAATCTTCTTCCCTCCAGCAAAAGGCAGCTTCTGGCTGCTCTGGCCAAACAGAAAAGGCTCTGGTTTTGGAGGGGCATTAAAACATTTCTGTCGCTTGCGTTTCCAAAGAGAGCTATCATCATCTGAATCAGAACAACTCTCTTCACTTGAGTCCACACCTTTAACAGTCCGATAATGAGAGACTGGTGCACAGGTTGCTGCAGTGCCCTGGAAGGGCCTCGCTGCACTTTCCCCACCTAGTGCTTTCTGCAAGAGAAAGGAAATAAATCAATTCCACGAAACACATCAACCCTACCCATCATGTGCTGTTTTAAAAGAAATTATTTAGGGACTCAGCTGAACCATTTTGTAGCAGAACTGATTTTCAAAAACACCTGAATTCAATTCAGCCCCTACTTTTCTAAAGGTCCACAAGGGATCTCCAATTTTAAAGGCACAAACTCTTATTTCTAGAACTAATGCAGAACCTAATTCTAAGTTCTCCTTCTAAAAATTACCAAAGCCCTGCCCTGGATGGTGTGGCTCAGTGGATTGAGCACGAGCCTATAAACTAAAGGGTCGATGGTTCGATTCCCAGTCAGGGCACATGCTTGTGTTGCGAGCCAGGTTCCCCGAATGGGGTGTGTGAGCGGCAACCACACATTGATGTTTCTCTCCTTCTCTTTCTCCTTCCCTTCTGTCTAAAAATAAATAAATAAAATATTTTTAAAAATTACCAAAGCCCTGCATTCCCACCTTGAGATTTTCATTCTTTTCAGTCATTGTCAGAATGTTTGAAAATAACATACACACACTTGTTACTAGCAATTAAAACAGAATTTCGTTCCAAAGATGCCCTTTCATTCATTGAAACACATCAACTTCCTTTCAGTTTTGTGACTATACACCTCTTAAATTAGACAGTAAACTCTGGGTAGGAATCCATGACACACTACTTTTAAAAAGCAAATCCCATGGCATTAAGTTTACCAAATTGTGGGTCAACCTATGTAAAACAACTTGAAACAGATACATAATACGTTGGTATCATTTATATGCAAAAGATTCACCTTTGCTTTTGGTACTAAACCCTAAAGTATCGTTGAGCTATTATGTGCTGCAGATGAGGGCAGGGGCTGATGGAAGTCAATCAGGTAGTCTTCCTCTCTTCAAAGAATAATGGCAGCTAACATTCCTCAGGCTGTATGCTCCACTGACTCCTAACAACCACCCTATCAATGGCGTAGCACTCTCCTTCTTAGTCTATAGATGAGGGCATTAGGGTAAATAACCTGCCCCAGGTACCACAGTGGCGGCGCTAGGATTCGCAGCGGGCAGCCTGGCACCAAGACAAACTCCCATTTAGAAAACGGGGACACTAATACAAAAATAGTGGCCCGTTATCGCCTGACAAAGCGAGGTCCGATTGGAATATTTTTTAGACCAGGCCCCTGAGCAAGTAATGAACTTCATTCCTAATCCTCAATCTCCATATCTGCTAAGGGCGAAAATGAGCGCCGTAGGCTGTTTTGGGCGGTGCCCCCTCCAGAACATCCTAGCGGCACTGGAGTGGGGAACTCCGTGAGTTTGGAAAACGAAGACCCGCTGATGGTGGACGAAGAAACAGCTGCTCGCCGGCCTCTAGCAGGCCGCGAGCCCGCGGGTCCCTTCTCTTAGCGAGCTGCCGAGCCCGGGTGCGCAGGGCCCGCGGCCCCCGCCCCCCGCAAGCGCCGCCTCGCGGCCCGATCTCCGCGCGCGGGGCCCAGAACCACCCGCCTGCCCTTCACGCTCACCGGCACCTGCAGCGGCCTGTCGCTGGGTGCGACCGTCATGTCGGAATCCGAGTCAGAAAGCTGTCCATCTTCCATGTCGCCTGTCTCCTGCGCCATGTTCCCGCGGCGCGGCGAGTGAGGAGAGCACTTCCGGTGCGGTGGCGGGAAGGTCCGCCCGGTGGAGGCAACTCGGGCGCCCCCGCGAGGGGCTGATCCCTCCCTGGAGGCCTTGGAGTGTGTGTGTACGTGTGGCGGGGTCGAAGGGTCTCTTGCTGGAACGCAGGCTAAAGGCTGATGGATACGCACGATTACCACAAACTAGTCACTTGAACTACTCCAGGAATATGTGTCCTCTGCTTCAACATGACTTAGCGTTTTCTTCCAAAGTTGGTTTTCGAGCAATCCTAAATCTTTGCATGGACAGAGGTCATCGGGGATTCCTCCTTGATCTCACCCTTTCACCTGGATGCCAGACCTCTGGCTTCCATTCTTCCTCCGGCGCAATCTAAGCTATTACCTGAGGTCACTGTCCTGCTAACACCTCCCGGGTCTCCCCTCCACACGATAAGGCCGAGCCCTCATCACCGCACACAGGGCCCCTGGGCTGCGCCTGTGTCCTCTCCAGCTTTCCAGCTCCTCAGCCACGGTGACTCTGCTCACGTGGTTCCTCAGGTATCTTTGTTCTTTCCAGGCTCGAGGCCTTTGCAGTTGCTGTTTCCGCTGCCAGGCAGCCTTCTCCAGCGCCCTGAACACCCTATTCTTTGCAGATGATTCAGGTTTCTGATTGAATGTCATCTTCTCAGAGAAGTTTCTTCGACCACTGTCAAACAGGAACCTCGATTGTGACTCTCCAACCCTTTTATTTTCTTCATGGCATCAACAGTCACATGTGTATTTGTTTTATTCTTGGAGTTTCTGACCAAAATGTCTGTTTTATTCAGTGTTGTTTTCCCCAGTGTCCTGCCCGGTGACTGCTTGTATGTAATAGGTGATCAAAAAATATTTACTGAATATTTTTTACATAAAGAGGATCTTATTATTTGTACCTTTTAGTATTGTGTAATCTGTGTTAAAGAAATAAACAATATAGCAATTTATCCTAGACACCTTCATGTACCTAAATACAAAGATCTAGTTCCATTTTAATGACTCCCTAGTACTCCATTGCATGGAGGTACTATTATGTATTTAGTCCCTGATAGTGTACATTTAGGCTGTAGCCAACTTTGCAATTAACATATTTTTGCAAACTTGTTTTACTATTTCCTTAGGATATGTTTCTAGACTGTATGGAAAAGAATGAATATAGGTTTTTGAAATGTGAATTTAAGACATATAAAGGAATTTTTAAAAAGATTTTACTTATTTATTTTCAGAGAGGGGAAGGGAGGGAGAAAGAGAGGGAGAGGAACATTGGTGTGCAAGAGAAACAATTGATTGCCTCTCACACAACCCCAAGTGGGGACTGGCCCACAACCCAGGCATGTGGCCCTACCAGGAATGGAACAGGTGACCTTCCATTTCACAGACCAGCACCCAATCCACTGAGTCTCACCAGCCAGGGCAAGACATATAAAAGAATTTAAAAAATCACCTGGTCCAATTCCTTCTTTTGATAAATGAGTAGAGGCTACACAGCTAAACTATTGAAGAGCTGAGTCTTGACTCTTAACTCTTGGACAACTTTACTGTTTTACTTTTTCCTACACAGGATTACAATCACCCTAGAACTGATTTGTGTATGGTATGAGGTAGGAGTCAAGTTTCACACTATAATTTGTGGTATGGGATGCAACTAAATATCATAGAACAGCCTTCCCCGACCCCTGAAATATTTTCTCCAATGTTTTCCTCTAGAAGTTTTAGAATTTTAGTTCTTACCTTTAGGTCCACGTTCCATTTTGAGTTAACTATGTAGTGTTAAGTAACAATCGAGGTTCTTTTTTTGCATGTGAATATCCAATCACTATAGCACTATTCATTAAAAAGACTATCCTTTCCCTCATTGAATTTCCTTGATACTTTCATTGAAAATGGATTATTTATACAGGGGTCTATTCCTGGGTTCTCTGCTCTGTTTCATTGATCTTTATGTCTGTCTTTGCACCAATGTGAAACTTTCTTGATTACTGTAGCTTTGTAATAATTGTAAAATTGTTATAATAATGGTTAAAATCAGGTAAATTTGTTCTTTTTCCCCCCTACAAAAACTGTTTTGGCTGTTTTAGATCCTTTGCATTTCCATTTAAACTTTAGAATCCGTTCACCAATTCTGATATTTTGGTTGGGATTGCATTGAGTCTGTAAATTAATTTGCACATTTAGGGAGACTGTCTTAGCCTGGTGCCATTACCCATGCTGAAATAATTTATTTTTTTAAAGATTTTATTTATTTATTTAAGAGAGTGGAAGGGAGGGAGGAAGAGAGAGAGAAACATCAATGTGTGATTGCCTCTTGTGTGTCCCACACCTAGGACCTAGCCCACAACACAGGCATGTGCCCTAGACTGTGTTGCAAACTGGTGACTCTTTGGTTCGTAGGCCAGCACTCAATCCACTGAGCTACACAAGCCAGGGCTGGAATCATTTATTGTTAATCAACAACTCTTCTTCTGATTCTGGGCTCATTAAACAACCAGATAGGTAGTAAGTGTCCTGGAAGGGAATGAATTGATCAGAGGGTATAAATGGTCAGGTTTCTGAAGATAGTCTTTCCTACAAAATAATAAGTCAGCATTCTAGTTCTAGCATCAAGTTTTGGGAATTGGATTAATATCAGTCTGCCCAGAACAATAGTGTCACTTACCCACTCTGACAAATCAATCGGGTTCCCAGTTTGCAATAATGAAATTGTATTCTCAGTCACGATGATTTCTCCAATTTACTGCTGCCTTAGGGTAAGGATACAAGTTCAAGTTACATCTGCCTCCTGGCCAGCTATCTTTGAAGAATGAAGATAGTTAGCATTTGCTGAGGATATCCTAAGCACAGGTTATTCGTACTTATGCTGTAATTCCAGAGTCCTTGCCTAAATCACCATCCTGTGATACCTTTGATAAGTCATTTGAAAAGCAGAATTGGCCATTTGTAAACCCTGTCACTTTTAATATGGAATTAATTCAAGCTATTTTGAGGTCAGTCGGTACATTTAAATTTCTATAGCACGTTGCAGTTTTTATATAAGCTTTCATATATGATTCATTTAATTCTCTTTCATATATGAAATGTGCTTTTATATGATTCATTTAATTTTATCTCCTCCTGCTGTGCCTCATCAAAATTCATGTTTTCCTGACCTCTTGTTGGGCAGAATTGAGTTTAGAAAAAGGAAGTGGAAGAGAGATGTGATACTAGTTTTCAAAATTGGCATTTGTTGATGACTATCTGTCTTCCCAGATATGGCCAACAACCCTGAACCTCTCTATCCTTGACTTAGTGAAGAGAAGGGAGTTAACATTTCCTAAGGGCATTATGTGTTGCTCCTAAGATTTAGTGCATCTGTAAATGTCTTTTCATTTTTGGATCAAATGAGGAAAAGAGAAAGGAGGGTGTGGTGTTGGGATACATGTACAAAGAAGCTTGCTGGCAGCCAGAAAGTGAGGACAATTAAATTCTCAGTTAAAATATCTGAGGAAAAAAATGAAGGAAATTATGCCCTGGCCGGTTGGCTCAGTTAGAGCATTGTCCCCATATACCATGATTGCGGGTTTAATCCCTGGTCAGGGCAGGTACAAGAATCAACCAATAAATGCATAAATAAGTAGAACAACAAATCAGTCTCTCTCTCTCACTCTCAAATCAATCAATATATACATTTTTTTTAAATGGAGAAAATTACTGCCTCAATCCTCAGGGTAGATGGAAGACAGTAGCTGGGTTGTTGACAGAAATAACCAATTCTGGGCAGGGTATCTGTGCTTATTACTCCTGTGGTGTGTTCAAAGGTTTATTTTTTTCATTCATTCATTCATATAAGTGGACATGACCCTGATACAATGATGGGAATTGTGGAGCTATGAAAGGATGAGTCACAGATGGTACTTGCCTTCACAGGGAAAAATATAACATTTACAAACAGAAGCATTATTCAGCACTTACTGCAGTTTCTTGGTAGGTGCTTGATACATGTCAAGTATTTGCTGAAATTATTTATGCCATACCGGTGAAAAAGATAAAGCTCAAGCTTGAATGCAGAAATGGACAGCAGTGTTTGACAGGTGGAGAGAACAGCAAGGGCAAAGACACAAGTGAGAAGACTACATAGGTTTATATAGATGTGTTTATGTATACACTGAGATCTCAGTATTTCCCTTACATAGGATAGGCCCCATTGTCGTGGAATTAGATGGGAAATGGGATGGTGGTGGAGTGGATATTGCCGGAAGATAGAAGCAACTGAGAATGAAGAAAACTGATCAAAAACTGTCTTTGTTTTTCAAAAAGCAAGAATATACTCAGGCAGGATATATAGAAGGAAGTATAACATTTTCATTAATTAGAAAACTCTAATTTGTAATATAACAAAGCAGTGAAAACAACCTCTCCCTCCCTTCACCAAAACAAACAAACAAACAACACCCCTCCTTTGGTTATTCCATGCAACAGCAGCGCCACCATCAGTAGGGAGCTGGTTAGAAATGCTGATTCGCAGACCCCAGCCCAGAACCACGGGTTCAGAAAGTGCGTTTAACACTATGGCCAGATGATTACATGCACATTATAGTCTGAGAAGCCCTGCTCGAACCTAGTGTACTTGAGAGCCAGGATTTTGCTGGAAACAACCTCTAGCTGGTGCCACGGCTTCCGGCGTCTTTCACTAGGTGGCAGTAGCCCTCTCGTTTCTTTTCTGTAGCACCCACTTTGTTCCAGACCTAAAAATGAATCTCAGGGTGAAGACCAGAGCAGGCCTTGAGGCTGCGGGAGGCGTGTCCCGGGCGGGCCGGGCCTGCCCAATGGGTTCTCCTGGGCGGGGGGCGGGGCTCTATTTCAGCTGCACCTTAGGCCGCAGGCGCACTGTGCTTCCGAGAGTCGGTATGTGGCTTGTGTCCCGCCAGCTGTGTGTGCACGTTGCGAGGAGGAGTAAGGTCTTAGGAACTTGGAACAGGCCTGCCGCCTTCATGTCCACTCTGCTCGTCAATCAGCCCCAGTATGCTTGGCTGAAGGAGCTGGGGCTCCGCGAGGAGAACGAGGGCGTGTATAATGGAAGCTGGGGCGGCCGGGGAGAGGTATGCGGGCGCCCGGGGAAATCTCTGCAGCCTCAGTTCGCTCCGGGAGGCCGGGCGGGCTCTGCTCAGTCCCACTCCCCACTGCTGCTGTAGGTGGTTGTACTGGGTGGGAAGTTGCTATGCTCCATAGCTAAAGTTTTCTCATGTAGCGTGCCTTAAAAATACCCCTAGGTTTTAGGTCCTCGTGTGCTGTGGAGAGTCGATTCGATGCCATTTTGGAGCTGGTTGGGTTTAAACTTTTCACGCTTACTTAAAGCCTTACCTTAAAGTAGAGTTATGCGATCTACAGTGAGAAATGCCGCACGCTTAACGGTGGAAATGAATTTTGTTCTTGATTGTGGCTCCTCAGATATGACATGTGCCACAGGTAATGTTTAACACTATAGTTTTATATTGCCTTGTTTTCTGAAACCCTTTGGAATTTGCAAGCTCGGACTTCCTGGAATTCTGTCATGTTTTCACCGGCTTTTCCGCATTTCTCAAGTTTCCAGAGCCTAACACCATGCCTAGCACCCAGGTAGTGCTCAATAAAACGTTCTATAGAATACGATGGAAAGATAAGGTAATTGTCGCCTAGATTTTTTTGAGGGTCGCATAAAAAGTTTTTGTAAGGAAATGTTATATAACATGCAACAAACTTTGTGCATGTTACATAATGAAACTACTTGTTAGAGGAAACATCTTTCAGTGACTGTAGGAAAGGCAAGTGGTTTTATACCCTTCCCCCAACCCCCAGTTGGTAGTTTCCTGTTGGTTTCTTTTTTCCCCATTATGCCATCTAATCATTAGGTTCTTGGATAAGATATTTCCTGCTGAAGGCATTTCTTTTTTCTAGTTGACCTTTTCAACTAGACCTTTTCAGTTTGTGTAGTCACAGTCCTTTCCCATAGTTTGGCCTTGGCTGTCTTACCTTATGACCAGAGGCTGGGCAGAGTAAGGGACAGAAGGAATAAGTAAAACTCGATTTCGGTCTGTTGTTAATGGAAAAAGATGAAATAACACTTTTGTCAATGTACCGAATACTTAGATGGCAAGGACGGGTTTTGCAGAAAGGTGGTTCTGAAGGTTCAGGTCAAAATGAAAAGCTCTGTAGTGTGGCTTATTTGTAACAAGTTAAGATTCCAAGTGTGGATATTATATGTTCATCTTTTTTCTTCTTCCTCCCCTTTTTCTTCCCTCATTTGGTCTGCTCCCCCAATTTTGGAAGGGATTACATTTTCTCATATGGTGGTCATCTTTTTGTTTTTAGGTTATCACAACCTATTGTCCTGCTAACAATGAGCCAATAGCAAGAGTCCGACAGGTAAGTACTTTTGTTTTTCATGCAAACAGTTTAAGTGGAGTTAGTGGGAGTGATCAAGAGCAACACAAAATCAGAAAGTCAAAGAACAGTGTGTTTCTTTTTCACTGACATTTAAGAATGCCTAGGAGAGACTGTCCACTCTTTGGATGGAGGTGTGTGTGCCCTCGAAAAAGCGAACCACAATGAAGACTAGGAAGAGAGGGGGTCCCTTTAAAGCAGGGGTATCAAACTCATTTTCACTGGGGGCCATATCAGCCTCAGGGTTGCCTCCAGAGGGCTGAATGTAATTTTAGGACTGTATAAATGTAACTACTCCTTAACTAGGGGCAAGGAGCTTGGCACTGCCGCTGGGTAGATAAAACATGGTGCTGGGTGGATAAAACAAGATGGAGGGTTGGATTCTGCCTGCGGGCCTTGTGTTTGCCACCTGTGCTGCAAGGCCTTGCTTCTGAATCACCTGGTGACTTCTAGGGTGAAGGTTCAGACCTCTTGAATCTGGGTTGGAGGCCAAGGTTCTGCTATTCTAGTACACCTCAGGTGTTGTTTGCAGATGAGGCTGATGGACCTTGCTTTGAGAACCAAGGCTAAAAAAAGCACAGCTAGATTCTAAAGGGTCCTACTGGGTCCAAGCGAGCTTTTGGAAGCATAGGCTGTGAAAGTCATTCCAAACCACAAACCTTAGGGTTACCCAGAGATTTCTAATTCTTTTCCAGAAATAATCTGTGTGTTCTTAGAAGAGGATCACTACCCTTTCCTCTCCCATCCACCTTTTTTTAAGAGAGAGGGGAAGGGAGGGAGCAAGAGAGAAACATCAGTCTTAGAGAGCCCCGACCAGGGACCCAACCTGCAGCCTAGGCAGGTGCCCCGACCAAGAATTGAACCAGGGACTTTTTGCTTTGGGAGATGACACTCTATGAACTGAGCCTCACTGGTCAGGGTTCCCCCTAGTTCTTTTTATTAATCCTTTAAATTTATTTTTTGTTATTCCCACCCCACCCAAACTCCTCAATTTTTAATTTAGGCTAGTATGGCTGACTATGAAGAAACTGTGAAGAAAGCCAGAGAAGCATGGAGAATCTGGGCAGACGTAAGTATGGAGGCCATGGCATGATTACTTACTTACTGTTGTTCAATGAGATAAAGAAACATCGAAACATCAGAAGAACAGGTCAGTGCCCCCTTGCTGAACCGGGAGCTCTTTGGGGGCTGTGATAATCTCCTGCTGTAGTCTTATTTGGCCTTCAGTGTGAACTGGTCATTTTAAATGTATTAAAACTCTGATGTAGCATAAATTCATGCTATTGACTACTCCTTATTCACCAATTTGTAATTAAGCAAAGTGCAAGGAATAGCTATACTAAAAATACCCATTTGCTTCTTTTCCCTTCCTGCCACGAGTACCTCTAAAATAGGTCCGCATTTGTAGTTCACAGGGCATTGGTGGCAGCTCCTTCAAAGGGCAGGGGCTGGAGTTCCTCAGCTGTCAGATCAGGCTCTGAGACGGGTTCTGCCTCCTTCAGCTCTGTCTCCATCAGCGGTTACATGCACAAGTGTAGGGACTGTGATTGGAGCTTGGCCCCCCTGAGCTGTCCTAGCTGAGGGCCAGGCTCTGGAGCAGGGGAGAGTAAAGAACAGCGATAGCCTGGATCTGCCAATCCTCCCTCACCTCATCCTGAATATCCCTTTTGGTCTGCCACCAAAAATTCTAGGATGGAGGCTGTAGGACTATCCTGGGTGGTTAACCCAGAGCTATACCTGGGCAGATCACTTCACCTCAGTGTGTTTTGTCCTGTAAAAAGGAGACCTTGTGTGCATGCTTCCTGAGTTATCACCGGGGTAAAATGAGTTAATCATGTAAAATGCTTACAGGACAGCCTGACACGTGACAAGCCTCAGTAACCTGCCAGTGATAAACCACGTGCTGGGGACTGCTGAGCCAAGTGTTTTCTCTGAGTCAGTGATTGCTAGGAGGTCTCGGGAAGGGGCAGACTCTCCAGGAGAGCCCTGGGTTGGATGTAGCTTTGTTGTTTGCTAAGTGACTGTTTCTGTGGAAACCATGAGGAACGTTTTTCCTCTACTTCACTAATTCTGGCCATAAATTAGGCTCAAGTTTCAATGATACACAATCAAACCTGAGCAGATTTTTCTGCTCCAAACAGTTGTGCCAAGTAAAAGTTTACCCTACCTGGGTAGAGACCAGTGTCCAGAGCAGTGTCATTACTGTGATGTTTAAAAAAATAACTTATTTCTTCTTAAAAAATTATGTTATTGATTATACTATTACAGTTGTCATCATTTTTCTCCCTTTGTGCCCCCCCTTTCCACACAGCACCCCCACTCCCTCAGGCAATCCCCACACCATTGTTCATGTCCATGGGTCATGTGTATAAGTTCTTTGGCTCCTCCATTTCTTATATTGCACTTTATATCCCCATGGCTATTCTGTGACTACCTGTTTGTACTTCTTAATCCCCTCACCTCTTCACCCATTCCCCACACCCCACTCCCATCTGGCAGCCATCGAAACTCTCTCCATATCCATGATTCTGTCTCTGTTCTTGTTTGTTTAGTTTTTTAAAATCATTTTTGATAGATATGTATTTATTGCCATTTTATTGTTCCTAGTTTTGATCTTTTTGTTAAACAAATCCCTTTAGTGTTTTTTATAATAGTGGTTTGGTGATGATGAACTCCTTTAGTTTTTTCTTGTCTGTGAAGCTCTTTATCTGCCCTTCAGTACTAAGTGATAGCTTTGCTGGGTAGAGCAGTCTTAGCTGTAAGTCCCTGCTCTTCATAACTTGGAATATTTCTTGCCAATCCCTTCTTGCCTGCAAAGTTTCTTTTGAGAAATCAGCTGACATTCTTGTGGGAACTCCCCTGCAGGCAAATAACTACTTTTAAGATTCTCTCTTTATCTTTAACCTTTAGCATTGTAATTATGATGTGTCTTGGAAAGGGCCTCTTTGCATCCATCTTGTTCGGGACTTTTTCTGCTTCCTGGACTTGTATGAAGTTTTGAATGAAAGAAGTGAAATGAAAGAAGTTTTCTTTCATTTATTTTTTCAAATAGATTTCCAATTTCTTGCTCTTTCTCTTCTCCTCTGGCAGCCCAGTGATGTGAATGTTGTAACACTGGAAGTTGTCCCAGAGGTTGCTCTCACTATCCTCGTTTTTAGGGTTCTCTATTTTTCTTGTTCTGATTGGTTGTTTTTTTATCCTTATGTTCCAAATCATTGATTTGATTCTCAGCTTCAGACACTGTTCTGTGTTTCCCTGTAATTGTTCTTTATTTCAATTAGTGTGTCCTTCATTTCTGACTGAGTTTTTTAATGCTGTTGAGGTCCTCACTAAGTTCCTTAAGCATCCTTATAACCATTGTTTTGAACTGCATCTGATAGGTTGCTCATCTCCATTTTGTTTAGCTCTTTTTCTGCAGTTTTGATCTGTTCTTCCATTTGGGCCATGTTTCTTTGTCTCCTCATTTTGACAGCTGCCCTGTGCTTGTTTCTATGTATTAGGTAGAACTGCTTTGCTTCCATGTCTTGGAAATGTGGCCTCATGTACTAGATGCCCTGTAGGGACTGGTGGCACAGCCTCCCCTATCACCCAACCTGGGTACTTGAGGTGTACCCGTTGTGTGAGCTGAGTACACCCTCTTCTTGTAGTTGAGCCTTGATTGCTGTTGGCAGGTCAGTGGGGGGGGGGATTTACCCAGACCAGTCAGGGGCAAGGACTGGCTGTGACCACTGACCACCACTCTCTGCCCTCTGTGGAAGATCAGCTGTGTAGGGGCAGGGTGGTGGTGTTCTGACATGGTCTATAGCTGCCTACTGGGTGCGCAGCCTCAGGAGTTTCCCGAGTGATGCAGGCCAAGGTCAGCCCCCACCTATATTTTACCTGGGGTCACCCTGCCTGGGCTATAAAGCAATCTGAGATGGCTGCTACTTGTGCTGGGCTTGGAGATTCCCAGGCAAAACCAAGCTGTGAATCTAGGTTGGCTGCTGCTAGTGCAGGTCCTGGGGCCACTAAACAAGAGGTTGTATGGCTGGTGGCTCACTGAGTCCAGCTGTTGCTTGTTTGATAGGATTTAGGAAGTTGTGAAACAGAAGGCAAGACCATCCATTCATATGAAAGAACAGCTTGGGTAGGCCAGAGTCTCAAGGGATCTCTAGGGTGGGGCAAACAGTGTTAGCCAGGTTAATGGAGTCTCAGATATGGCACCAGCTCATTGGCTCTGTGGCTCTCTGGAGGGAAGGTTTTGAGAAGGGACAATGGTCTTTGCTTGCTTTGATGCTGCACACTTCAGTTTCTCCATGTCTGCCACTGGTGCCTTTCAAGCTGCCACGCTGCTGCTGGAGCTCAGAGGGAGTGAGTCTGCGTAGGTGAGTCCCTCTGTGTGTTCTTTAAGAGTTACTGCTTGGGGCTCCAGGAGTTTCTTCCATCGACTCAACCCCTGCTGGTTTTTGCAACCAGAAGTTGTGGAAACCTATCTTCCTGGCACTAGCACCCTGGGCTGGTGTACCTGGTGTGGGGCTGGGACTTCTTGCTCCTGAGATACGCCTCCTGAATTTTTATCTACCACACACGTTTGTGGGACCAGCTTGTTCAGTATCTGTGCCCCTCCTACCAGTCTGGATGGATGTGGTTTCTTTAGTTACATAGTTGTCAGACTTCAACTCAATATCTGACAGTTCTGAGTGATGGTTGTCCTTTATTTTAGTTGTAATTTTGATGTGGTTGTGGGAAGAGGCAAGCCATCTCTGCCTATGCCACCATCTTGACCAGAAGTAAGACCTTATTTTCTTTTTGATCATAAAAGTAATGTAATACATATTCCCTACTTTTTTAAAAAATTGGATGATGCAGTAAACAAGAGAATCAAATATGACCCCCTTTTTTATCCCCTTATATTCTTAATATAGAATGGTTATTAGAGTTATGTTTTGGTGCATTTCCTTCCACTCTTCTATGTGGTTATTTCATAGTTATGTTTATGCTAGTTATATGCATATATACATGACGTGTGTAAAATTTTGTGACCTGTGATTGCATTATGCCAGCCTAGAATTACTGCAAAATTTTTAAGCACGATGTATGTATTCTTGTACATATACAGTCATACCTTGGTACTACTCATTGACTTCAGAACTCATCAAACCCTGTACTGGTCGCATTTTGATGAGAAAAAATGTTTCAGCACTCAACGCCTGCTCGGGACTTGTCACATTTGCTAGAACTTGTATGAGTCATGATGTTGCCCCTCAAGAGAAAGTGCTTCATTGTTCAGCACTCGTAGGTTTTGGCATTTGTAGGTTTTGGCGCGCGATGTGAGTTCCAGAACAAATTAACAATGAATGCTGACGCACCACTGTACTTTTTGTAAAAAAAAAATTAATAGACTTATTTTTTAGAGCAGTTTTAGGTTCATAGTGTAGGGGAGGAAACATTTTTCTTTCTTTCATTCTAAGTTCTATGGCTGGTCTAATAATTAAATTGACTAAGGCAGATTAACAGAAAAACAAATTTTAATTTTGTACATAAAGGTTCCCTGAAAGATATTAAACCGAAAGGCAACCAGGTAACTGATGCTTATGTAACATCTTGAGTGAAGGAAATGAATAGGGGTCTGGGGCTTTAATGAGCAAATGTTTGGTTAACAAATGTTTGCCCTGCTGTGCAGATAAGTCTCTCAGATAAAAAAGTTATATCTGGTACTAGCTCTCTTCCTGATACAGCCCCTCCTTTCCAAATTTTTCTAGGAAGTTAAGGGGAACTAAAATGCTTTTCCTGAGTCTGCTGGGTCTTGTGTGCCTTCAGCACAAAGTAATCCACATGTCGAAGTGGCACGTTCTGGGGTGACTTGTTCTGAGCCCACTCAGCAGACAGAGGAGGAGAAAGCACAGAGTTCTCTCCCTTCCCCCTTCACTCTTAGCAAGTTTATTAACATCTTGCACAGTGTGGTACATTTCTGTGATTGGTGAGCCAATATTGATTCATTATTATTAAATATATATATATAAAGTCCATCATCTATATTAGGGTTTAACTCTTAGTATACACCATTTTGAATGCCAGTGAAACATTTGACCAGAAATATCTATTACGAGTGTATATATTTACCCAGGATAACTACGGTCATGTTAGAGGAGAGAGTTAGTGTGAATTCAGAGCCTTTGCTTTTTCTGAACTGGCCTTTACATCTGTCCTCGCTCCAGGGTGGCAGCTGACATTGTGATGCCAGCCTTCAATATTGGGCTGTACTTTGTTGTTGTGTTTGCATTCAGGATCTCATTTAGCAGTCTGCTCTCACTCGGCGATGCTGGACTCTGAGCCTTACGTCCTTTCTCATACTTCTCACACAGTTCAGACCTCCCTGTAGAATGGGGGCTGCTAAGTGGGACTAGGTTGCTTTTCTGGGTGATGGTAGAGTCTGTTGGGAATCCACTTATTAGAATTTGAGTTAAGCAATTGAGTTCAGAGTTTAGGGAAGAGACAGAGGCTTTCCTAACTGCCTGCTGGGCTCCCACCGATGGGGACAGTGAGTTAGAGGTCGCTGGGGCCTCAAACAAGAACCGAGCGGAACTGGGTCCCCTCCTGGTCTATGCATTTTCCCTCTTGGCTCCTCACGTGTGTGGAGCCCCTGGGTGGCCATGATCCTCTGGGCTGGCCTTGCCTGTGTGAGGACAAATCAGTGTTTCATTTAGTTCATTTGAGTTAAGCTTGGGATTTTTCTTAAGAGAACATTTTTCTTGAAAGGAAAAGAAACAAAGTATAAAAATGTGGAAGACTAGTTAATAACGGATTTCTCCCTCTTAACTGGAACTACCACAGAGAGCATAGTTGGGAATGCTGAATGCTGCTCTCTTTCATGAGACAATTTTAGCTCAGAAGACCACCTTTTTCTGCCCCTCTGTATCCCCTATGCATCTTCCTTCTTCCTCTCCATCTCTGGTGAGGAAGAGCCAGAGTCTCCTCCCTCTCTCTATTTTTATTGATTTTAGGGAGAGGGGGAGAGAGAAAGAGAAAGAGAGAAACATCGATCAGCTGCCTCTCATGTGCCCTAAATGCGCCCTAAATGGGGTTTGACCCCACAGTTTAGGTGTGCGCCCTGACCTGGGGTTGAACCACAAGCTCTTGGTGTATGGGTCTGTGCTCCAACCTACTGAGCCACCCGCCAGGGCCTCTAATAAGTTCTCAGTTGGATTCCCTACTTCTCCTCTTTTTGCTTCAATCTGTTCTCTACCCATCAGATAGTGACCTTAAGAGGTAAAGCAAATCATTTTGTTTTGCTTCTTAAAAACTGTTAAAGACTTCCCATTGCACTTGGCTAAGATTCTGACTCCTTAAAAGTTTCTAACTTTAGGCACGCTGGCCTTCCCACGCAGGCCCTCAAATATGACAAGCTTTTATTTTCCCTGGATCTCTCTTACATGTTCTTTTTTCCTGTTGGGAAGAATATTCCTGTGGTTGACTTTTCCTATTCTTTGGGTTTCAGCTTAAATCTCACCTCCTTAGAGATTTCCTCAACCACCATTTAGGTTAAGTAACTTACCCATTTACCCCCCAAACCTGCTGTATTCTTTGTGTCAGCACCCTCTTCATTTCCTTGGACTTTATAACCCTTTTGGCAATTTGTAACTACTCGAGCCTTTTTTAATCCCTGTGCCTTCTACTAGATATTAATTAGCTCCATAAATGCCTCACTTCTTATTTTAGTCTCAGTGCTTATTAGTACTGCTGTCACAGAGTAGGTGCTCAGGAAATATTTGGTGAGCGAATGATGTGATTTAAACATATTATGGAATACCAGTTTATAAGGAAACTGCATCAAGGGTTTGGGCATGGAGTCAGTTTGGCCCATAAAAACTCATTGCCGGGAATCATAAAGGCATGTAGATCTTTAAGGTATTTTAAGCTTTCTGGAGTGATCCCAAAAGATTGTGTTCAACCTCTGAATTTCTCTGTCTTCTTGGCATAGTCCCTTGCTCACTATGAACCTATCATCTGAATGTTTTCGGGGCTGTTGGTCTTGGCTTTGGGGCCTGCCATATCACAGTCCTGATGTTATCAAAAAAGTCCTTTGCTTGTAGTTTGCTTTCTCACAGCATATTTTCCTAATACAGTATTAGAGACATGAGTTGACACTTTGATATTTTATTTTATTTTTGATTTTAGAGAGAGGGGAATGGAGGGAGAAAGAGGGAGAGAAACATCAACTGGTTGTCTTCTGTACGTGCCCCAGGGGAGTACACCGCAACCCAGGCACGTGCCCTGACCAGGAACTGAACTGGCGACTTTTTGGTTCGTGGACGATGCCCGACCAACTGAGCCGCACCAGCCAGGGCAACGAGTTTACACTTTCAATGGGACACTAAAATTCCATTCTTTTCTTTAGGTTCCTGCTCCAAAGCGAGGAGAAGTAGTGAGACAGATTGGTGATGCCTTGCGAGAGAAGATTCAAGTACTAGGAAACTTGGTAAAGTATTTCTGTAATAAAAATATGATCTTTTAGAGGTGAATAAGGCCTTCACGCATTTCTGTATATAACATTGTGATTTTTTTTTAAAGTTTTAATTTTGATGACATTCAATTTATATGCTTTTGCTTTCTGTACATATTTTTAAAGCTTTTATTAATCATTTTTAGACAGAGGGGAAGGGAGGGAAAATGAGAGGGAGAGAAACATTGATGTGTGAGAGAAACACTGATTGTTTGCCGCTCGCACGCACTCCGACTGGGTCGCAACCCAGGCATGTGCCCTGACCAGGTATCCAACCAGCGACCTTTCGCTTTGTGGGATGATACTCAACCAGCTGAGCCATGCCGGTCAGGGCATAAGATTCTGATTTTTAAGAAAAGCAGTTTATACATTTCAAAAGTCTTTTCTCTAGAGGGAAGATGAACACAGTAGACAGGAAAAAGTGAAGACTGTTCTTGGGTTTTAAAATTTTTCAGAAAAAATATGAGATTTTCTGAAATTTAATACCTTCACAAAACAGACACAAAATATGTTTTGCATTTTCTGCCTTATCATTTTAATATTTCACATAGAAATTTTGTTGGAAAAATATGGCTTGACTTTTTATATTTTTAGGTGTCTTTGGAGATGGGGAAAATCTTAGTAGAAGGTGTGGGAGAAGTTCAAGAGTATGTGGATATTTGCGATTATGCTGTTGGCTTGTCTCGGATGATCGGGGGACCCATTCTGCCTTCCGAACGTAAGCAGTGAAGTCGCTGAGCTCCGAGTTCTGTGCTCTGACACAGGGAGCTCCAAAAAATGCCCTGGCTCTGAACGGTTTGCAAAAGAGGAATTGTAAGTGGCACATAAATGAATGAACATATCTTTAATCTTTCTACTCAGAAATGCAAATTGAAACAGGTGAAAACATCAAATCAAGACACTTTAATTTTTAAAGATGGAACTTGGTGTCAGCAAGTCCATGGGTGAGACACCCTTTTACGGGGATTTGTAGTGACATGAAGTGCCAATCCATCTGGAAAAAAATTGGAGCCTTATGTTTAGTGCCAGTTTCAAGAATCTGATTTGAGTAAATAATCTGAAATGTGGCAAAAATTTATGTGTAAAGATGTTCAGTTTGGTATTGGTAGGAAACATCAAAAATGACCTGAATGTCATAAGGCAAAGGTAGAGCTCATTTTGGCTGTCTGTTAGTGGGTAATAAAAATCCTATTTATGAATTGCCTATCTTCACCATACTTTTATGAGAAGGTTGTTTTTACTTATTTTTAAATTACCTTAATGTTAGATGTTTACTGATCACAAAATTAAAAAGGAGTAAAAGAGCGAAGGATGAAAAGTATTCCCCTGGGGACCCCATGTATTCCCATGGAGGTGGTCACTGAAGATCCAGGGGCCGGAAGTCTGCCGGAGTGATGCCAGTGCTCATCCCGGTGTGGCAGCGCTCTTGACGGGCTCTATTGTTGTCTTTCTATTCTAGAGTACTTTTCAAAAATGTCCACGATGAGAAATATGTTAAATATGTGACAGTTATGATTGGGAAAGAAAATAAATATATAAAAAACTTAAATAATTTATTTTAGAGAGAGAGAAACATCGACTTGTTGTTCCACTTATTTATGCATTCACTGGTTGATTTTTGTATGTGCCCTGACCAGGGATCGAACTCACAACCTTGATATATCAGGATAACCTGCTTGGCTAGAGTGAAAATTTATAGATTTTTTAATTTTTATTTACTTAAAAATTTTTTAAATGTATATTTTAAAGAGTAGATTATTCATCAGTGCAGAGGCTTTGGGGTAACTTTGACCTTATTAACGCAGCTAATGTTTATCGAGTGCCTGCCAGGTGCCAGGTGCTCTAATAGGTGACGCTTGATCAATGAGCCATGGTCCTTGTCCTCAAGGAATTTATAAGGTTATAGATTCCTTACATTTAAGGGAGAGAGGCAAGCGGGAGATAAGTGAAGGGATAATTATAATACAACAGGCTAAGTACTGTGATGGGGTGTAGGATAGGATAAGATAGTGAGCCCTGAAGCTAGCCAGAGAAAGTAATCCAAGGCCTCCCAGAGGAAGTAATTCAAGTTAAGGCCTGAAGGAAGGGAGGGGTAAAGTGCTGGGGTGGAGTTATTTTAAATAGGGAGGGAAAAATGAAAGCTTAGGGTGGGAGAGTGTGGAGTATTTGGGGAACTGTGCTGCTGTTGCACTGCTGGAGGGCACAGTATGAGGGGAGAGGCTTTCCTGAGAGCGAGTTTGGAATTTACCAGAAGACAGCTCCAGTAGTGATCTGGACAATCAAAGGGTTTTAAGCAAGGGAGTGATGTTATCTGGACTGCACTGGCCTCTCTGGGGGGAGGGATAAAGAAAAGGGGGAGGTCTAGAGGGGAGGAGGCAGGCCTGCCAGGAGGAGGCCATCCCAGCCCATCATCTGAGGGGAGATTAGGGTGTCTAGACCAAAGGAGGGTCTGGCAGTGGGGTGCAGCGGCTTCCCTGGCGGCTTCCCTGTTCCTAGCTCGCCGTGTGAGTGTGGCCTGAAAGATGGGTGGCCGGGAGCACCGCCTTCCCAGTCGGTTTGGGTTTTCACCAGGGTTCGTGAGCCATCACTCCTTGCTTTGGTTCTTCACTGCTCTGGTTGGGTGCTCTTGACTAAAATAATCAGTTCGTATGAGGATCAAGGGCATAGTGGTTTATAAGGTAATGTAGTAAGAATAGCTTTTGTAGTGTGCTAATCAGTGTGCCCAGTCCCACTGCTGTGTAAAGTGATCCACCACGACACATCTGGAATCCCCACTTGGCCTTGTGTACCTTTGTTCTGAAGATGAAAGATTTTAGACTTTGCTCTTATTAATTTGACTTGAATTACATGAACGTGCTTGAACATTTTCCTTGCCTTCCTCTGTCCTCAGGGCCTGGCCATGCACTCATTGAACAGTGGAATCCTGTGGGCCTGGTTGGAATCATCACTGCCTTCAACTTCCCCGTGGCGGTGTACGGCTGGAACAATGCCATCGCCATGATCTGCGGGAATGTCTGCCTTTGGTGAGACCTGCTCACTTCCTTGTCTAGTAGTAAGAGGATAAAAGTAGCCATTGTTAGGTCCTAGTACAAGTGTTTTAAGTGCATTGAAATGTTTTCTACAACTCTACTCTTTCTGTTACCTATTGAGTCGCATCTGCCTGCTATTTGTGAAACATCAATTTTGAATTATTACGTATTTTAACCATTGGCAAAATTTATTTTTTTGACTTATTTTTTTGATACAGCCTTGTCCTTCCAGTTGTTTCCACCCCAATTGGGTGTATTGTAATGAAATTCTGGCACGAACTTCCTGGATTTAGTGTCAGGCTCCTCACATGTAAGGGCTCCGTCCGTCCTCACAAGACTGGCTGTGGCTCCGCTGTAGATGCAGGCTGCAGGTATCCCCAGCTCCCCAGAACATCTGCAGTTCTGACCAGCAAAGATGGAGGTTTCCTGAACCCTCGGTTTCCGTAATTCAGAATGACCCCCAGGACTCGAGAAAGCACCGAACTTAATCATTATAGTTTTATTATAAAGGATACACATAGGGCAAGGTCTAGAAGGGTCGCAGATGCCAGAGCTTCCATGCCGTCTCCCTGTGAACTTGGGGCACTTCACCCTCCCAGCTGGGAGGCGCCACTGAGCTTTGGTGTCCAGATTTTTTTATTGGGGCTTTATTCCATAGGCATTATTGATTAAGTCATTGACGTGTGATTGAACTCAATCTAGATTCCTCCTCCCTTCGCCATGGTTGGTCTTTCTGGTGACCAACCAACCCCCATCTTGAAGCTACCTAGGGGGCCCCACAAGTCACCTTGTTAGCATAACCAAGACTTCTGTCGCTCAGAATTCCAAGGTGTTTTGAAGCTCTGTGTCAGAAACAGACCAGATAAATAATCTTTATTGTACTACCCTCCCCAAACAGAAAACTAAGTAAACAAGTAGGAGGAAAAAAAGAACTTGTAGTGAGTCACAACCTTTTTCTTCTTTTTTAAAAAAATATTCTATTTTTAGAGAGGGGAGGCAAGGAGACAGAGAGGGAGAGAAACATCAATGTGTGGGTGCCTCTAACAGCCCCCTGCACTGGGGACCTGGCCTGCAACCCAGGCATGTGCCCTGACTGGGAATCGAATTGGCGACCCTTTGGTTCACAGGCTGGTGCTCAATCCCTTGAGACACACCAGCCAGGGCTGACTCTTTTTTCTTTAATAAAAATTTGATAAGTGAATTCCCACATGATTCTGAGGCACTTGGATTCTGAGGCACTATTTCCACTGATGCAGTAAATTTTACACTTTATAATATATTCGATAGTAAAAGTTTAGTGGGAAAATGACTGTATCTTGTAGATGACGGAAACACTTAATGGTTTTTAGCTTTCATGTTCAGTGGAAAAACTTCAGGAAAACCAGATTTGTCTTTACCTGTTTTGCATTTTACTACTAGTTACATGCTGATCTTAATGTAGTCAAGTGAATGTACTCAAAGACTATCTACAGAAGCAAATGCTGGTTGGGAGGATTAATGATTTGGCACCATGTTGCCAAGGGGACCCATGCTTTCCTGCAGTTCTCTGAGCCTGCCCGTAAAAATTCATGTTATTTCCATTTCACTCAGTTTCATAATTGGTGAAAATTAATGTAACAGTTCCTATGATCAGTGCAGCAAGCAGGTTCAAAACTACTTTTTGCCATTTTTATATTTATGAAAACTTTTTAAAGATTTTATTTATTTATTTTTTAGAGGGAGTGGGAGGGAGGGAGAAAGAGAGGAAGGGAAACATCAATGTGTGAGAGACACATCGATTGCCTCTCACACGCCCCCAACTGGGGGGACCTGGCCCACAGCCCAGGCACGTGCCCTCACTGGGAATTGAACCAGTGACCTTTCTGTTCACAGGCTGGTACTCAATCCATTGAGCCATACCAGCCAGGGCATTATGAAAGTTTTGTAGACTGCTGGGTCTCAGAGACACCAAGGTGAAGGATAGATTCCTATTTCAGTTACTAGGCTCAGTTTTCTAAACACAAGGTTTTCTCACAAAAACTTATGCTTTTTCTTGATTATAAAAGGTACTTATGATTTCCACCAAATTAAGTTGTTTTTTTTTTTAACCCTCTCAAGGAAAGGAGCTCCAACAACTTCCCTCATTAGCGTTGCTGTCACAAAGTGAGTACGTGTGGATGTGTGCCTTTCTTTCTCCTGGGTATAGAATAACCTCAAAAAGGTGATTGACAGGCATTGAATTTTTAATGCAGTGTCAAAGTGTCATAATTAGTATGGGATTTCGATCACCTCTTTCTCTTTAGGTCGTAATAACATTGTGTGTAGTGTTTGCAGTTTACGGAGCTCTTTCAAAGCCACATCATTTAACTCTTTGGAAACATGCCAGATGTTGAGTTAAGTGTTGAGACTGAACTCTTATAAACATTACTGTCACTTGTGAAGTAAAAGCAAATGCAACCAAGAGGAAATTTCCTTGCAATAGGAGCTATATTTTATAACTGTTCAACATGTTAATGGTTTTGCTTTCTACCCAGCTTATTCTTTTATTGCTTTTGCTTAACAGACTGCTAGCGAAACAGAAAAAAATGTTTACTATATTTATTATTCCACAAATTCTTCTCACACTATCTAAAATGTATTATTTTATCTTTTGATTAAAAATTGTTTTATTTACTCTTATTTGAAAACTTGACAACTCTGATTGCGTCATAAAATCAGTGTTACTAATTATCATTCCAGTAAGAGGTTGTGCACGAGAGAGGGCCTGCCGTGTGGAGCGATGATGATGCATCCTTCATGCTTGATTTCCTGGCTTGCATTCTCTGATTTGAGAGTTGTTGGTAGAGAGCTCGTGGTGGAGTCTCTGTGTAGGAGAGTCCTTAATATTAGAGCATTTAGGAGCACTGGCTTAGAACTGAAAAAGAGAGAATAATATTTCCTCGAAAGGAATGTGTGATATTGAGGGAAATATATCCTTCCAGCTAGGGCTGTTCAAATTAAGTATTTCATAGAACTCTGTATATAAAACATAAAAATGATGAGATTCCCCAGGAAATTTTTAAAATTAAAAAATAAAACTTAAAACAGTTAACGTGGTCTTGGTGAACTGGCTTGCTGGTTTAAGCAACTGGTTTAAAATACTGTCAAGTGTTCGAAGTTGTTGCTTTTAGATGTTTTATATTTATTTACTTTAATCATTTTGAAGCGTTTGAGATGTTTGTATAGGAATGTGGCTGATATTTTAGATAATTGAGAATATTATCTTTTTTTTAAAGATTTATTTACTGTTAGAGAGAGGGGAAGGTAGGGAGAAAGAGAGAAAAACATCAGGTTGCCTCTCACATGTCCCCTGCTGGGGACCTGGCCTGTAACCCAGGCATGCACGCTGACTGGGAATCGAACCTGAGACCTCTTAGTTTATAGCTGACACTCAATCCACTGAACCATACCAGCCACGGCGAGAATATTATCTTATTTTGTAATGGAAGACAATAAGTAAAATGATGCTAAATTTTGCCATTATTCAGCAAGGATGCTGCCATATCCAGGGGGAGTTCTTAAATTTAACTGAACATTCAGACTCATAAGACGAACGGAGGTCACGTGTCATCCCTCTCTGTTGGATATTCTCATGTGCCACGAGGACAGCGTTAGGTATTTCTTTTAATTTCTCTGTAGCAGTTTGCACAGAGGTAGGGAGATGAGATTTACAATGGACCAGAGTGGGGGTTGCCCTGACTTCATAGCCTAAGGCCCCACAGGGGCCAGGATGCCTTGTAACAATTCCATTGGCAGAGCTTTCAGCTGCCCATAAGGGACATGCAGTTGCAAGAGTCACCACACTCAGAGAAGGCCGAAATGTGTGAAGTTCTATTTACCGTTCTCTGGTAGTTATCCTGGTCCAGATGTGGTGGGCCAGTCGGGGGTCATTTTTACCAGAAGCTATGTTGTCTGTGTAGGTAGCGTTGTTGACACTCTGACATTCATCAGGCAGCCTGGGGAACAAAACCAGACAGTTAACCTAAGGTTAATTTCTCATGCATTAGGGGGAAAGGGTTTTGTTAGTCTTCACTCATGGTTGCAAAGAGAAATCTGTACCTATCAAGGACAACCAGTTTACTTGTGTAGATAGGATATACACCTTAAGTCCCTGGATGGAATTGTACAACCTGACACCTGGTCTCAGACATGAGAGCTGTAGTGTGTATTCCTAGCTAGGGTGGGGAAAAGAAAACCACTATAAAGGACATTTTTTATTAAGTTTATTGGGATGACATTAGTTAATAACATTATATGTTTCTTTTTTTCCCCTAGTGAAGTACATTTATTAGAAAGAAAACTCCAAATAATCACAAGCGGTTCTCTTGCACAGTTCTACAATACGTCACCTGTATATTGCATTGTGTGCTCACCACCCAAAGCCTAGACTCCCTTCCTCACCATTAATTTGACCCCCTTTACTATCTTCATCCTCCCCCAAGCGCTTCCCCTCTGGTAGCCACCCTTCTGTTAGTGTCCGTAAGTTTCGTTGTTTTGTTTGTGTGTTGCTTTCTATTTAATAAGTGAAGTCAGGGTGCTTGTCTATAAAAGACATTTTTTAGGGGGACAGTCTGAGTATTTACTTGCATTCGCAATGCTATCTTTTTTTTTATGGAAGTGGGTATAGAATTTTGATCTTTTTTGAGATTTAAAACAAACCAGTTAGAAGGTAGCCAGCAAGTTGATGTAAAGAAGCTTTGTTCTATTCAGGCCCATGCTCCTCAGGAAGCCCACGGTGAAGAACCCTGTTTCAGAGAAAACAGAATTACTGGAGCCATTCTTAGAACTTGAAATAAGATTTAATCAGCATCGAACTGTATTTATCATTTTAACTGACAGTATAAGTTTAGGAAAAAAGCTGTGCTTATCTGCAGTGTTTCAACCTGGAGGAGACTAGGAAAGGTTTGCCGGGAAGCCAGCGGACACTAGTCCTGAACTTCTTTACGGTTTTGCAGGCAGGTCCAGCTCCCTCTGCTGTGTCTCCTCAGGACCTGCTCTAGGTTTGGGGACTGCTTTCCAGTTTCATCATGTAGCACTTCTTTAGCTGGCTCTGCTTTGCAGATGTGTATTGAAACCTCTTTTTTTTGCTGATGGGGATGTCCTTTTATTTTACCACCGGCCTAGGTTTTATTTATTACTATTTCTTTACCATCATTTTAACAGATTTGTAGTAAGAGACCAAAAGAAAAAAAATGCCCTGTGATCAGTCAACCATCTTGAATTTGAATCAGATATGGCCTTATAGTTTGGCAGAAAATACTTGAAGAAAATGATCACTTGAACTACCTGCCCAATGCTTTATGTCTTTTGTTTATTTTGGATTTTTTAAAAGGAAAACTAATTTTTTAAAATATTTTATTTATTTTTAGAGTGAGGGGAAGGGAGGGAGAAAGAGAGGGAGAGAAACATCAGTGTGTGTGGTTGCCTCTCATGTGCCCCTGACCAGGGACCTGGCCTGCAACCTAGGCATGTGCCCCGACTGGGAATTGAACCAGCGATCCTTTGGTTGGTAGGCCTGCACTCAATCCACTGAGCTAAACCAGTTGGGGCTGTTTATTTTGGATTTTTAAACATTTCTTTTCAAGATTCTCTTAGGGAATCTTTTAAGTGTTTGAAAATCTCATTTCTGTTTTATGAGGAGAAACCCAGTCCTGGATGTTTGAGGGGAGGGAGAGGGAGTTGAAACAGGAAAGTCGGGTGGTTGGAATTTATTCCTAGTTGTTCAAAAACCCTAAGAAATTAAACTGCTCCCTTACTTAGTAGTAACTGTTTTTCCTTTCTAGGATAATAGCCAAGGTTCTGGAGGACAACAAGCTGCCCGGTGCGATTTGTTCCTTGACTTGTGGTGGAGCGGACATCGGGTAGGTCAGTGATGGAGAGTATCTTCTGTGGAAGGGCCCCAGGTTGATGGACTGGAGTCATCTTTACTAGAGTAACTGAGCCCAGTTGCAGCTGAAGTGCTGAGCAGAAAAGGGAACCCTGGGAATATAGCTTCTTTATTTAAATTTATTGTTTTAAAAAACCACCATATAATTCACATACCATAAAATTATCTCTTTAAAAATGTACAGTTCAGTTGTTTTTAGAATATTCATTGTTGTACAACCGTCACTGTTGTCTTATTTCAAAACATTTTGGGGTAGGGGCCCCAAAAGAAACCTTGTAATTATTGGCAGTCACTTCCCATTCCCCTCTCCCTAGCAATCACTAAACTACTTTCTGTTTCCATGGACATGCATATTTGGGACATTTCATAAAACCAAACCATACAACATGTGGCCTTTGTGTCTGGCTTCTTCCACTTAGCATGATGTCACAGCCTCTTTCTAAACTGGAACTGACTATATAACTGCCCAGAACCATGATGAAAGAGGTTGTTATCACCGGCTTAGGCTTTGATTAGGTGAGGTTTCATAGAGGTCGTCCTTTTTTAAAAAAAATTGTATTTTATTGATTATGCTGTTAGAGTTCTCCCAATTTTTTTCCCATTACTCCCCTCCACCCAGCACCCCTCACTTCCTCAGGCAATCCCCCAGCCATTGTTAATGTCCATGGGTCGTGTGTGTAGGTTTTTTGGCTACTCTGTTTCCTCTACTGTACATCTCATGGCTATTCTGTAACTACCTATTTGTACTCCTTTTTTTTTGCTTTTATTTAGTAGTAGTATTTTTTTAAATATATCGTCTTCATTATATTTCTTTTCATTACCATTTAGTCCCTGTTTGCACTTGTTAATCCCCTTACCTCTTCTCCCATTCCCCCACACCCATCTGGTAGCCATCAAAACACTCGCTGTATCCATGATTCTGTCTTTTCTTCTCGTTTGCTTAGTTTGTTTGTTAGAGTCAATTATTGATAAATATGTATTTACCATTTTATTATTCATAGTTTTATTCTTCTTATATAAGTCCCTTTAACATTTCATATAATAATGGTTTGGTGGTGCTGAACTCCTTTAGTTTTTTCTTGTCTGGGAAACTCTTTATCTGCCCTTTGGTTCTAATGATAGCTTTGCTGGGTAGAGCAATCTTGGCTGTAGGTCCCTGCTTTTCATGACTGAATATTTCTTGCTAGTCCCTTCTAGCCTGCTGAGTTTCTTTTGAGAAATCAGCTGACAGTCTTATGGGAACTGCCATGTAGGTAACTAATTTCTTTTCCATTGCTGCTTTTAAGATTCTCTCTGTATCTTCAACCTTTGGCATTTTAATAATGATGTATCTTGGAGTGGGCCTCTTTGCATCTGTCTTGTTTGGGACTCTCTACTTCCTGGACTTATATGTCTGTTTCTTTCACCAAATGAGGGAAGTTTTCTTTCATTATTTTCCAGATAGATTTCCAATTTCTTGTTCCTTCCCTTCTTCTGCCCTCCTATCATGTGAATGTTGGACCTCTTGAAGTTGTCCCAGAGGCTGCTTACACTATCCTTGTTTTTTTTGGATGCTCTTTTCTTCTTGTTGTTCTGCATGGTTGTTTTTTTTTTTTTTTTTTTTTTTTGCTTTTCTATGTTCCCAATCATTGATTTCATTCTTGGCTTCATCCACTCTTGTTTCCCTGGAAATTGTTCATTATTTCAGTTAATGTATCCTTCATTTCTGACTGGCTGTTTTTATGCTGTCGAGGTCCTCACTAAGTTCCTTGAGCATCCTTATAACCAGTCTGCATCTCATAGATTGCTTGTCTCCATTTTGTTTAGTATTTTCTCTAGAGTTTTGATCTGTTCTTTCATTTGTACCACGTTTCTTTGTCTCCTTGTTTTGGCAGTCTCCCTGTGTTAGTTTCTATGTATTAGGTAGAGCTGCTTTGCCTCATGTCTTGATAGTGTGGCCTAATGTAGTAAGTGTCCTATAGGGTCCAGTGGCACAGCCTCCCCTATCACCCAAGCTGGATTACTTGAGGTGCACCCTTAGTGTGGACTGAGCACGTCCTCCCTTATAGTTGAGCCTTGATTGCTGTTGACAGGTCAGTGGGAGGGATGTACCCAGGCTAGTCAGCTGCAAGGACTGGCTGTGGCCACTGACCACCACCCTTTGCCTTCTGTGGACGATCAGCTATGCAGGGGCAATGTGGTGGTGCTCTGTAGCTGTCCACTGGGGTTGCTGGCCTGGGGTTTCCAGGGTGTTGCAAACCAAGGTCAGCCCCACCTGTGTTCTGCCCAGGGCCACTCTGCCTGGGTTATAAAGCAATCTGAGATGGCTGCTACTTGTGCTTGTCTTAGAGATTCCCAGGTGAAGCCAAGCTGTGAATCTGGGCTGACTGTTGCTAGTACCAAGCGTTGGGCTCCCTCAGGCCAGCTGTGGCCTGTTTGAGAGGATTTAGGAAGTTGTGCATCCAAGACAAGCCATTCATGGGGAAAGCAACTTGGGTGGGCCCAAAAGCTGGGTGGGGCAGAGTCTCTGGGGTTCTTCAAGGAAGGTCAAACAGTGTTAGCCAGGTTGATGGAGTGTCAGATATGGCACTAGCTTGCTGGCTCTGTGTCTCTGAGGAAAAAGTGTTTACAAAAGAAACAATGGCCTCTGCTTGCCTTAATGCAAGACACTTCAGTTCATCCCCATAGGCCACTGCTGCCTTTCAAGCTGCTACCCCAGTGCTGGAGGTCAGAGGGCGTGAGTCTGCATAAATGGGTCCATCTGTGGGTTCTTTAAGAGGAACTGCTTGGGGCTCCAGAAGTTTCTCCTACTGACTTAATCCCCTCTGTTTTTTGCAGCCGGAAATTGTAGGGACTTACCTTTCTGGCACTGGAACCCTTGGCTGGGGGGCCTGGTGTGGGGCTGGGATTCCTTGCTTTGGAGATTTCCCTCCTGAATTTTTATTTTTATTTTTTTTTAAAGATTTTGTTTACTTATTTATTTTGGGTGGGGGAGGAAGAGGGAGAGAAACATCAGTGTGTGGATGTTTCTTGTTCACCCGCTACTGGAGACCTGGCCTGCAACCCAGGCATGTGCTCTGACTGGGAATCGAACCAGTGACCCTTTGGTTTGCAGGCCAGCACTCAATCTACTGAGCCACACCAGCCAGGGCTTGAATTTTTATCCACCACTCGTGGGTGTTGGACTAGCTGTCCCATATCTGTACTCCTCCTACCAGTCTGGATGGGTGTGATTTTTTAACTCAGTAGTCGTTAATGGAGTTATAAACTCGGTTCAACTCTATTTCTGATGGTTCTGAGTGTTGGTTGTTCTAAATTTTTATGTGGTTGTAAGAAGAGGTGAGCCATGTCTGCCTATGCCACCATCTTGACCAGGTGTCCTTGAGGTCAAGTCTTATAACTTTTACTGGTGTGGTTGAAATGTTAGTATCCCTGTCACTTTTTTCATACTAGTCTTTTTACTGAGTGACCTCCAAAATGAGCAATTAGTTAATCCTTTGTTTTTTTATAAGTGAAAAATAGGTATGGTATATTATCTAAATGTCATTTACAACACGAGTAGTCTATCCTTCCACCAACTCTTTTTTTGGCTTCTGGGCATCCAGTCCTTGGCTTTGACCTTAGAGTAGCTGCAGTAATTGCACTAGAGTGTAGGAGTGCATTAGAGAACAGCTGCCTTGGGTGTCAGAGCTCATGTTTGCTGGGCTGAGCCTGGGGAAGCCTGCATGGGTGAATTCATCAAGCTCTTCATGCCCTATATAAGGTTGATGCTGTGGCCACCCTGCTTGGCCCACACCAAGCTTTTGAAGTACCAACTATGAGCAAAGAGGTTCAAATCATTAGCGTCTGGAAATCCTAGCACAGCCTAAATTTACAAATCATCTTCCATGAGGGATACTTAGGATGTATCCTTACACTTTTTAGATTTTTAATTCTTAAAGGAATTAGTAGTTTAAGAGTCTGCAAAATAACTGGGATGCTCCTCAAAGAAATGCTAAGGTCACATTGTCTGTTCACCCACTCAGTACTGGAAGGACTTTCTTCCTAACCATGATTTCTGTTTGCAGATAGCTCACAGAAGAGGTTAGCCTATTCTGTTACATGGTTCTACTTGTGAAAATCTAGTTCATTTTCAAGGAGACCTTCCCATGTTCTGTTGTAACTCTGACTGCCTTTCCAAGAGTCCAAGTCAGGGTTTTCTGGCGAGTACCATTAGGTGGCACCATTTCTGGGTTTCTCCGCTCGAGTGACAGTGTCTGTTGCCTCGTAGCACCGCAATGGCCAAAGATGAGCGCGTGAGCCTGCTGTCCTTCACTGGGAGCACTCAGGTGGGAAAACAGGTGGCCCTTATGGTTCAGGAGAGGTTTGGTAAGTGTTGGCTTTCTAATGAGGATTTTAATTCCCTCAGAGGTATGGATGTGAAATCTAAAAGTTGTTTTTTTCCCCCATAGAGATACCGGCCATGTTTATTTGAGTGTCCAAGAAAAAGAAGGGTACAGTTATTAGTGGGTTAATATTAGGGCAATCACAAATTTAAATAGCATAGTTTGGAAAAGGATGTCATTTTCTCTCTAAATGACTATAGTAGTATCATATCAAATGTATTTATCAAATTCTTATCAGATTTATTTGGCAAATTAAAAAAAGAAAACCCACAATTTAAACAGAATCACTGAGTACAGGACCTATAGTGAATGTGGAATAGAAGATTTAAATGTGTTCTGTCATGTATATAAACATAGCTTTGTATGTTCTACTTTACAAGTGATTAAAAAAGATTTTTAAGGATAATACTGACTGTCAGGTTTTGGCTATCATGAATATAAACTTCAACAAGGGGGGACTTGACTAGATAATCTGCCATCCAATTTACATTTTGGGCATTGCTTTTAAAAAGCAAGTTCACAAAAAACAATTAGAGCTAATAAGGTCAGCAAGGATATAAGGTCAATAAACAAAAATCAGTTACATTCTATACATTAACAGTGAACAATCTGAAAATCAAAAACATCCATATAATAACATAGCATCAAAAAGAAGAAAATACTTAGTAAATTCAACAAAAGATGTATAAGTCTTTCACACAGGGTGCTATAAAGCATCATTGAAAGAAATTAAAGACTTAAATAAAAATAAAGTCATCCCATTTTCACTTTTTTGAAAAGTAAGTATTGTTACTGCCCAAGATCAGTGTTGTGCAAGGGCCCTGCAGACCGAATGCAGTCCCTTTGTAATTGTCAGACGGCCTCTCTGTGGAAATTATGAGCTGATCCTAAAATCACATGCGAATGCAAAGACCCCTAAACAGCCAAAACAATCTTGGAAAAGAGGAACAAAGTTGAAGGTCTCACACTACCTGGTTTCAAAACTTCACTGCAACTACACTAGAAGACTATGTGGTACCGGCATAGGGATAGACAAAAAGGTCAATCGAATAGAATTAACAGTTCACAAATAAACTCACCTTTATGGCCAAGTGATTTTGACAAGGGTGTCAAGACATTTCAATGAGGAAAACATGGTCATTTTAATAAATGGTGCTATGTCAACTAGATACCCACGTAAATATGTGTGAAGTTGGACCTCTACCTCACTTAGTATGCAAAAACTAACTGAGTTGGATCCTTACCTCACCCGCACAAAAACTAACTCAGAATATATCAAAGACCAAAATATGAGTTAGAACTATAAAACTCTTAGAAGAAAGCGCAGGAATAAGTTTTTATGACCTTGGAGTAGGCAATGGTTTCTTAGCTATGACACTTAAAGCAAAAGCAAAAAAGGAAATAGCGATAAATTAGATTTCATCAAAATTAAAAAGTTTTGTGCTTCAGAGGACACCATTAAATAAAAAGGACAGCCTGTGGAATGGGAGAAAGCATTTGCAAATCTTATATGATAAGGGACTTATATTTAGAAGGTATAAAGAACTCTTACAATTCAACAATATAAAAGACAGGTAGCCCAATTAAAAATGGGCAACGGTTTTGAATAAAAACTTCTTCAAAGAAGATATACAACTGGCCAGTACTATGCAGGGGTGCTCAAGATCATTAATTCCACTCTTCCACCAGCAGATTTCCTCTTCTCATCCTTCTGTCCCCTTAAAAAATGTATCTGCCTGTCTTAAGTTACAGGTGCTTTTCTTGGAGGGGTTAGCTGTAGGAGTGGGGGTAGGGAGCAGAGAGAATGGGAAGGATGTAGGAAGTACAGTTCCTTTCTTCTGCCACGGAGTACTTGAAGCCAGGCAGGAGGAGCCGGTATTAGGTGTAGAATCTTCTGTTTCCCTCTCCTTTTTTTTGCTATCTGGTATAGTGCTCCGCTGCAGCCAGAATCGTCATTAAATCAGCTGTTGCGGAGACTAGAGTTGATGTAGCACTCAGTGACTTTTGGTAAGAGCAGCCTTACCGCCTTATAGTTAACATTCACTGGATGCTTAGCGGTTTTAGAGCGGTGGAAGTGAGAGCATACTCTCCTGCTGTCATGTTCACTCCTGATATCACAAATAAATAACAGGTATTTGCATAGAAACTGATTTTAAAATGCATTTAAGGAAAAATAAATGTTCTAAAGATGTAGTAAACACAGCTCTAAAATTGAGGCAAATAAATTTTAAATCTTTATGCTGTGGAGTGTACAGTCAGAATGGCATTCAGAGTGGGCTCTGTAACTTGCCTGGAATGTGAGTTGGTCATATGTGTAGTAGCCTGTATATTCATGCCCTTTGGCCCTGACCTAAGTAGGTACAAGGTAGATATTCAGCCATCGATATGTTGAACACTAGAGAAGTAACTAAATAAAATTTGTTACATCATCATGATGGATACTGTGTAGTGATTTTTTTTAAAAAATGGCTCCTAATAATTTTAAGGAGAACGTATAACATTAATCAGAAAAAATCAAAGTTAATTAAATAGGGTGATCTCAACTAAATATAAATGCATAGGAAAAAAGATTGGAAGGGACTATAACAAAGTATATAGAAAGATTTCATGGTGACCTTTGGGTCATAGGTTTTTCCTGCTTGATACATTTTGCTCTTTAAAAAAAATAATTTTTTAAAGATTTTATTTATTTAATTTTAGAAAGATTAATGTGTAGTTACCTCCTGTGCGTACCTTACTGGGGACCTAGCCTGCAATCCAGGCATGTGCCCTGACTGGGAATCAAACCTACGACCTTTTAGTTTGCAGCCCGGCACTCAATTCATTGAGCCGCACCAGCCAGGGCTAAAAAAATAAATGTCTACAATGAGCATATAAATTTTAAACTTTTTATTGTGGTAAAATATATAAAACATGAAATTTACCATTTTAACCATTTTTAAGTGTGCTGTTCTATGGCATTAAGCATATTTACATTGTTATACAACCATCAATATCCATCTCCAAAATTTTTTTTGTCTTCCCAACTGAAACCCTGTGCCAGTTAAAAACTGACTGCTGGCTGGTGTGGCTCAGGTGTTTGGAGAGTCATCCTATAGCCAAGAGGTTGCGTGTTTGATTCCCAGTCAGGGCACATACCTGGGTTGTGGGTTCAATGCCTGGTTCAGGCATGTTTGGGAGGTAGCTGATAAATGTAACTCTCTTAAATGGTTGTTTTCTCTCTCCCTTCCTCTCTCTATAAAAGCAATGAAGATCCCTTCAGGGGATCTTCAGGCCAGGAAACAACAAACAAACAAACAAACAAAATCCCCATTTCTGCCTTCCCCCAACCCCTTGGCAACCATCATACTATTCTACTTTTTGAGTCAATGGATTTGACTATTCTAGGAATCTCATATAACTAGAATCAGACAACATTTGTCTTTTTGTGACTAGTTTATGTCACTTAACATAATGTCTTCAAGGTCCATCCTTGTTTTAGCATGTGTCAGAATTTCTATTCTTTTAAAGATTGAATTTTATATATACGCCATATTTTTTTATCCATTCATCCGTCAGTTGGACACTTGGTTTGCTTCCATCATTTAGCCATTATAAATAATGCTGTTGTGAACACGGGTGTACAACTGTCTGTTTGAATTCCTGCTTTTACTTCTTTTGGTTATGTGCCCAGAAGTTGAATTGCTGGATTGACCATGTGGTAATTCTGTGTTTAATTTCTTGGGAAATTGCATATAGTTTTCCATAGTGGAAAACATAGCATTTACACTAACCTGAGGTTTTTTGGACATAACATCAAACTCAGAGAAAAGTTATAACATACACAAGTAATTTCTATACACCTCTTGAACAGATTCACCAATGCTTCCATTTTGCCCCATTTCCTTTATGTTTCTCTCTCCAGGAACACACATGTGTGTACATTGTGGTTGCAAATTATTTTTGAACGATTTGGAGAACATTGAAGACCTTGTGTTCCTTTACCACTAAACGTTTCAGTGTATTTCCTAAGAACAAGTACATTCTGTCATACAACCACAGTCCAGTTATTGAAATCAGGAAATTTGATGTCGATTCAATGTTCATGCTGTGTTTTCAATCAGGAAATAAATTAAAACATAACTGGGATAGGTTATGATTTGAGGCCATTTATCTTTGTGCATTAAATACTAAAATAGGCATTCATTTGTGTTTATATGTTTTTAAAGGGAGAAGCTTGTTAGAACTTGGAGGAAATAATGCCATTATTGGTAAGGCTGCCCTTTGTTTTCATTTTGTCTTCCATTCAGAGGATCTTCAGTAGTCGTCCTGGGTATATATACCCTGTTCAGGAACTCCTCTGTCCTGCGTTGTCTGTGCCAAGGCCTAATTCACATGTTCAAGGATTTTACTCATGAGACAGGACACAATGGTTTGAAGGCAGAGATAACTAGGAAGGAAAAGTGTTCATGTTTGGAAAATGTAACCCGGGCTTAGAACCTGTGTGTGAGACTTCCTAACGTGGCCGTGTTTCTCGTTTTTCCTCCTCCTGTTTTCTGAAAACTGGCCACGTGTGTCTCTAGAAGGAGTAAGGAACTCTTCTGTGACTTGCTGATTACATTGGATTTCAAAAACACTAGTTTATCTTTAGTGGAATATTTAGTGCTTTTATAACTGAGAAGGAACGCTTCCTTAAAGTATTTTAATCATTTATCTGTAGACTTTGATATTACTTCTATTTTTCAATTATTTGGCACAAAAGGAAATAGTCTACCAATGTAACTGGTTAATATAATGAATATCAGTCGTTTGAGACTTAGTAAAAGCATGGATTTTGTGATAAAAAGCAAAATTTACTAATTTGTGTATTGCCATCATGTTTAAATGCCTGTATATTTGCGGTATATAGAGTTTAAAGAATATATGGCAAAGGGTATGTTCTAGATGAACTTCTAATCTAGCTAAAGAGAGAGTTCAAAAATACAGTTAGCACCTAGTGAGCACTGGGTGTTTGCTAGGTACTGTGCTCAGCTGTTAAATGTGTATTGTTTCATTTAATCCCCACAATAATCCCCTGAGGGAGATACCCTGAACAGGTAGAGGAACGAATGAACCCAAGTAAAGAGAAATTTGGTTTTGCATTGATCTTTTCAGAGGGACAGAGGAAGCAGAAAAAGGCCCTTTGTGTGTGATCACTTTGAGATTTTTTCCTAAGTGGGGTAAGGTAATCTGGTGGAGGAGTAAAGAGCTTGAGGGGTTTCACAGATTTGGAAACGCTTCTGCAGAGGGGCAACAAGAGGCATTTAAAGACATGGACCGATGCAGGTGAGGATATGGATGTTAGAGAGCGAGTCTGATGGTGATGATAATCAGAAGCTTCCCATTACTCTCTCTATAGGCCCAGGGAAGCTGGCATCAACCTGGGCCTTGGGGTTCAGACTGGAGGCAAGTAAAACTGACAGGAAGGATGGGGTCTTAGAGAAGAGACTACAATGAGGCTATGGAGGAGGCTTACTCAGTATGAGAAACGTTGAGAAATGAAAGATGAGGAGGTCAGAGGAGCGAGAGCCTCCATGTAAATCTGTACTTGGATAAAGACCATAGGGTTCTATTCTCACATAGTTTCCTCTGGATGAAAAGTGGCCTCTGCAGTGTGAACGTGCTTATTTTATAGGGATCGTTCTGATACTCTTTTACTGCACATCCTGTAGTAAAGGTGTCATTTATACCAGTTAGCAAGTACCTTGTCTGCCTGCTTCACGGCACTGATGGGTGTGTGTCTGTGCTTCTCTAAGCCTTTGATGATGCGGACCTCAGCCTGGTCGTTCCTTCAGCTCTCTTCGCCTCCGTGGGGACAGCCGGCCAGAGGTGCACCACTGCGCGGCGCCTGGTGAGTGTGTCTGTGTAGTCACATGCACTTGTCCTGCACTTCGATCACCACTTTCTAACATTGTATAGGGAGGTGTCATAGGAGTATTGTTAGAAACATGGACTTCCTAGATGTGGTTGGCAAATACGTGGCCCTATTCTCTCTTCTCCGCTCATGGCACATGTTGCCAGTCAACCAGGGATTCGCTGTGATTGGTTGAACTTGAACTGGGAGTTGAGGCCATTTTCAGTCCCTCACCCAGATCAATATGAACAAAGTCCAATGTCACGTAGAGATTAAAACAAGCTAAATATTTGAAAAATTCTAAAACTGTCAGCTGAAAGATAGACAGCCTTGTTTTTTTTGTTTTTAATTTTAAATAGAAACATTTAAAGATTTTAATTTTTGGCCTATAAATCAAGTCTCAGAATTGACGTGATGTGACATGGCTTAATGAAAAGCAAATGACTCTATGTATGTTGTTTTTTCTCTGTATATAATAAATAAGAGGTTGTTTAGTTTCAGCATGTACTGGGATATTTAATCTCCACACTTAGATTTGGCTGGATTTCAGTTTTGTGTCAGATATTGCCTTGATTTTTCATGACTCTCATGGTACTGAGAAACTGGTGCTATAGCCAGACAGCTTTCAGTTAGGTACAAAATTTGGCTACATTTGCCAGTTTTAAATGATCAGTGTTGAGTTTCCTTTCTGTGTAATTAGAAAAGCAGTTTGCAGTTGAATTACAGAGGAGTTGGTTTTGGGTTTTACTGTCATCCACAGTGAGTGTAAACAAATTCTTCATAAGGTCGGCATAATCTAAATTAATGAAAATAAGATAAAAGATATATGGAATTGGTCTTTACTTTTCCCATCACATTTTATATTCATTTTTCCCTGTATTTTACAAAAATGAATCTTTCTTTATTTTAACATTACTCTGTTGAAGTTCTCAAAAAAAACTAAGATACAGTGTTCATAAAGTATTTATAATTTATTAAATTTATTTACCTTAAACATTTATTACATTAATGCTAAGAAGAAAATGGATTCTTTAAAAATGATTATAATTGTAATTACATGGTAAATAAAAAAAGCATTTCTCTATTCAGCCAACTTTTCCTTTGTGTCTTAGAGCAAATACACATATCTGTGTTTTATATTTAGTGTTAAAAATTAGACCACATTATTAGCCATTGCTCAAGATCGAGTTCCAGAGGAACAGTAAAGTAATAGGTAGAAAAATCCTTTGCAGTACTGCAGACCTTCTCATAACTAGTTCTCGTAATGCCAATGCATTCGCCGCATGGAGACCAACTCAGAGAACAGATGGCTTGACAAATTCACCGCCACCACCAGGAACATAGCACGGAGCTCACATCCTACCCAGAGTGAGTCCAATGCGTGTCCTCACCTGATTAAGGCCTCACTCTAGAGACCTAGTCGGCCTGAGGTTAAGAGCACATGGTTACACAGCAGCAGAGGTAGGCTGACCAAATCGTGGTGGTGTGTATCCACCATGACTCATACGGTTATAGTGTGTGATAGTTGTGCTTGAGGTTTTCTGCTCCATAAGGTGTTGAATGCTCTAGTAAAAAAAGGCATAATTGATTTGTAAAGCTTACTCAAATAGGTCCTTACGGAATTGATAAAGACTTGTCTTAGACTTACAGTCAGGATGGTGGCATAGGTAAACACGGCTCATCTCTTTGCACAACCACATCAAAGTTACAACTAAAATATAGACCAACCATTACTCAGAACTGTCTGAAATCAAGTTGAATGGGAGTCTGACAACAACAGAATTAAAGAAGTCACAACCATCCAGACTGGTAGGAGGGGTGGAGACAAGAAACGAGCTGGCCCCACATCCATGTGTGGTGGGTAAAAATCCGGGAGGGATAGAACAGGATCGAGGAGTCCCAGCCCCACACCGGACCCCCAGCCCAGGGTTCCAGTACCAGGAAGATAAAACCCCATAAATCCTGGCTGCAAAAACCAGCAGGGATTGAGCTGGTGATATAAACTTCTGGAGTCCCAAACAGTTCCCCTTAAAAAATCCATACATACTGCAAAAACAAAACAAAACAAAAAACCCATACACAGACTTATTCAGAGTCACTCCCTCTGAGCTCCAGCCTTGGGGTAGCAGCCTGAAAGGCACCAGGGAGGAATTGGAGTGTCTGGTAATAAGGCGAGAGCTGAGGGACAGCTTTCTCCCAGACAGAAAGGTGGTCAGAGACTGTTGTCCCATTTCTGAACCCTCCCTCCATACAGCCACAGAACCATCAGGCAGGTGCCGTATCTGAGACTCCATCAACTGGCTAACACCATTTTTCCTACCCTGGAGATCCCCAGAGACTCCGTCGAACCCAACATATGGGCCCACCCAACTTATGGGTCCACCCAGACTGTTAACTGTGATTTTTCCATATGAATGGCTGGTCTTCTTTCATGCTTCACAATACCCTAAATCCTTTAAAAAAGGCAGCTGCCTGCCTCAGTGAGCCCCTAGCTCCCATACCTCTTGGGAAGTGGCCCTAGGCCCAAGCACTAGCAGCAGCCAACCTAGATTCACAGCTTGCCTTTGCCTGTGAATCTCCAAGCTCAGCACAAGTAGCAGCCATCTCAGATTGCTTTATAACCCAGGCAGGGTAACCCCGGGCAAAACACAGGGATGGCTGACCTTGGCTTGCACCACCTGGGAAACCCCAGAGCCTATACACCCAGTGGGCAGCTACAGACCACACTGGAGCACCACCACCCTACCCCTGCACAGCTGATCTTCCATAGAGGGCAAAGGGTGGTGGTCAGTGGCCACAGCCAGTCCTTGCAGCTGACTAGCCTGGGTACATCCCTCCCACTGACCTGCCAACAGCAATCAAGGCTCAACTGTAAGAGGAGGGGGTACTCAGCCCACACTAAGGGTGCACCTCAAGTAATCCAGCTTGGGTGATAGGGGAGGCTGTGCCACTGGACCCTATAGGACACTTACTACATTAGGCCACACTACCAAGACACGGAGGCAAAGCAGCCCTGCCTAATACATAGAAACTAACACAGGGAGACTGCCAAAACAAGGAGACAAAGAAACGTGGTCCAAATGAAAGAACAGATCAAAACTCTAGAAAAAATGCTAAACAAAATGGAGATAAACAATCTATGAGATGCAGAGTTCAAAGCACTGGTTATAAGGATGCTCAAGGAAATTAGGACCTCAACAGCATTAAAAAAGCCATTCAAAAATTAAGACTACACTAACTGAAATAAAGAACAATTTCCAGGGAAACAAGAATAGAGTGGGTGAAGCCAAGAATGAAATCAATGATTGGGAACATAAGTAAACAAAAAACAACCAACCAGAACAACAAGAAGAAAAGAGAATCCAAAAAACTGAGGATAGTGTAAACAGCATCTGGGACAACTTCAAGAGATCCAACATTCACACCATAGGGGTGCCAGGAGAAGAGAAAGAGCAAGAAATTGGAAATCTATTTGGAAAACAATGAAAGAAAACTTCCATAACTTGGTGAAGGAAATAGACATGCAAGTCCAGGAAGCACAGAGAGTCCCAGACAAGCTGGATGCAAAGAGACCCACTCCAAGACACATCATAATTTTAATGCCAAAGGTTGAAGATACAGAGAGAATCTTAAAAGCAGTTAATTACATACAGGGGAATTCCCATAAGACTGTCAACTGATTTCTCAGAAGAAACTCAGCAGGCTAGCAGGGACTGGCAAGAAATATTCAAAGTCATGAAAAGCAGGGACCTATAGTCAAGATTGCTCTACCCAGCAAAGATATCATTTAGAATGGAAGGGCAGATAAAGAGCTTCCCAGACAAGAAAAACACTAAAGGAGTTCATCATCACTAAATCATTATTATATGAAATGTTAAAGGCACTTATTTAAGAAAAAGATCAAAAGTATAAACAATAAAATGGCAATAAATACATACCAACAATTGAATCCAAAACAAACTGAGCCAGAAGAACAGAGACAGAATCATGAATACGGAGAGGGTTTTGATGGTTGTCAGATGGGTAGGGTGTGTGGAGGAATGGGTGGAGAGGTGAGGGGAATAAGAAGTACAAATATGTAGGTACAGACTAGCCATGAGGATGTAAAGTACAGATTAGGAAATGCAGCAGCCAAAGAACCTACATGCATGACCCATGGACATGAACAGTGGGGGGGGATTGCCTGAGGGAGTGGGGGTGCTGTGTGGAGGGGGGTAAAAGGGGAAATACTGCGACAACTGTAATAGCATAATCAATAAAAAAGACTTGTCTTATGATTTTATTCTAACATCTACCTAGAGAAAATTATTATCTGTATGTAGTTAAATTTAAATTAGAGGTTATATAATTAAAAAAATAAACATACTTCTATTTGCATGTTTTAGAGATCACAATAAATAGTTCAAAATTGTATGAACTATAAATCAGTATTATTAAGAAAAATAGTACATTGTTAACAAATTTGTACATTTATTTGACTATTCCCATGTGTATTTATTTCTTTTGCTCTCAGTTTTTACATGAAAGCATCCACGATGACGTTGTGAATAGACTTAAAAAGGCCTACGCGCAGGTCCGGGTCGGGAACCCGTGGGACTGTGAGTACCTGGTTGATTTCAGACGTGTTCCTTTTTGACAGCTGGTGTTACAAGTGTTTATGATCCTTCCCCCCTTCCCTGAGAGGAGTCCGGGCATACAAAGCAGGTAATAGGACATTTAATGTGCCGTGTCTGCTTCTGGGTGAGGATCTTGAGTGTTGATGTGGGCTGGGGGGTGAGTTTGGCGGTGGTGCTGAGATTGGATGAGTTTGGTGAGTTTTTCTGTCTTCACTGTTATTACTGTCATCTAAGCCATCAACCTGCTCTCTCGTGGAAGGCTACAAGAGTCCCCAATCTGACTTTCCTGCTTTCACTTCTGCCTTCCACAGTGACCAGAGTGATTTTTTTAAATGTAATTAGATTAGATAATTCACTCTCCTACTTTAAATACTCCAGTGACTTTCTTTGCTTTTCAATTAAAATCAAGATATTTTACTCCCTCTTTAGCAGGCTCACAATCTGTGTGATCTGATCTCTGTGCCTCCCCTCTTTACCCTCTGACCTCCTGCCTACCTTTGCCCCTGTGCTCCCTGAGCTCCAGCTTTTCCAACCTTCTTTCATGCTCCAGGGCTCAAAGGCTCTGTCCCGCTGCTCTCACTGCTGGAAATGCTCCTCACCCAGCTCTCCCCGGCACAGGCTTCCTGCTGCAAGGCCACCTGAAGCCTGTCTAGGTCTTCCTCCTCCTTCTTTTCCCCAGGTAACCTTTCTGCTCTGCTTCCTGGCAGCCATTCATAGGGCGGCATCAGTCTTCCCCGATAAATTGCACAGCAGCTCCTGAGCCTGCGGAGTTCTTAGACAGTGATCACACTGCAGTGAACGGACAGGTGCTGTGTTTTTAACGTGGCACTCTTATTAATGGATCTAAACCAGGGTTGACAAGTTTGGCCTGCCACTTGTTTCTGTAAGAAACTTTATCAGCACGTGGCCACACCTACTCGTTTACCTATTTTCTGTGGCTGCTTTCGCACCACAGTGGCCAAGTAAAGTGATTGTGAGGGACCACACATGTCATGCAGAGCATTACACATTTACTGTCTGTCCCTGTACAGAAGGTCACAGACTCCCGTTCTAAACTGAAGGGCTGCCTGAAGGTGTTGGACTGTTCTTTGGGAAAGCTGTTATAACAATAAAATGATGCTACTTAGGGTAAAATGAGGAATATTCCTTTTTCTCTCCAGCTAATGTTCTCTACGGGCCACTACACACCAAACAGGCAGTGAGCATGTTCCTTGGAGCAGTGGAGGCAGCAAAGAAAGAAGGAGGCACAGTGGTCTATGGCGGCAAGGTACTGACACCTCTGGGCCCAAGCAGGGCTCTGGGCAAATCGGTGAAGGTCCCCAACTGGTGTCTTTCTTCTCTCCTCCCTTTTGGAAGGGGGAAATACGTGTTTTAAAGAATGACAGTGTAAACTGCATGGAAAATTTCTGGAAGGACACACAATTTCAGCCATGGTTGCCTTTGAACTGAGTCTCTAGGAATTTGTATGGAGGGGGGAGACCTTTTCATGATACAGTAGAAGACTTTGTATTCAGAGTAGTTAGAGTTCGTATGTAATGGTTATTTTAATAGGTCAAATATGACAGGGAATAAAAAAATACACACTAAAAGCATTTTAATTTAACACAGATAACTACATTTGATTCTTTGGATGGAGTCCAAGCATTTTCTTCAGATATGGTAGGAATTTGTATTCATCCTTGCAGAAGCTGTACCAATAATTTATTGTCGACAAGTTAGTTTCAGTTCCTTCAAAATTCACTGAGATCTGAGTTTCTTGTGAAGCTGAGAGAGGACTCCTCTCTAGTCATCCTAATCAATGACCCACCCACATTTCATTGGACAGCGTGTGTATGAATATTTATGTATCTATTTTTTACTTTTGTTGAGTTATTTTCTGAAACATTCAACTTAATTTTTATGGAAATAGCTCTTTTTTCCTTTGTATAATATTTAAGTTTTGCAACACGGTATAGCATTACAATAACAAAGACAGCTGCCATGCCCAGGGTCTGAAGTGAAGACAGCTGACTCTTGGTGAACATGCAGCTCAAAGGGTGAGCGCAGAGTTACATAGGCACCAGGAGGGTCAGCCAGCAGCCAGAGCAGCTGGCTGTGGGCGTCAGTGTGGTACGGAAGGAGAAGTAGGCACTAGGTAATAAGTGGAAATGGACTAGTAATTTGGTTACATGGAGGTTTGTTAGGAGTGTCTGCACTATATCCTTTTGGAGCTTTTAATTTTTGCATAATGTATATTAGTTTGCTATGGTTATCAGAATAAAAGATCATAGACTGGGTGGCTAAAACAACAGCAATATATTTTTCTCAGTTATGGGGGTTAGAAGTCTAAAAATCAAGGTGTGGCGGGGTTGGATTCTGGTGAAGCTTCTGTGTCCGACACAGAGTGTCCTCACATGGCCTTTCCTCTGTGCGTGAAGAGAGGAGGCCTCTGGTGTCTCTTCCTCTTATCAGGACATTAGTTCTAATCGATTATGTCCCTACCCATGTGGCCGCATTTAACTTCCTTTATCTCCTTAAAGTTCCTGTCTCCAAATTCAGTCACTATGGAGTTAAGGTTTCAACATATGAATTTAGGGTTGGGGGATATAATGTAATTGATAACACAGTGGGTATAGATTACCTATTTTAAAGTTATATAAATTTTGCAATCATTACTGACTTTTTCAGTGCTACTTTGTTGTAACAAATGGCATAGCTCTCCATCCTTGATCCCTATTTTTTTCCTGTTTTTCTCTGACCAGGTTACAACCAATAGAAGGTGGAGGAAATTTATGTTCATGGTGGGAAGTTATTTTGCAGAAACAATTCACTTAACATGGTGTTGGCTTTTGTCACAAGTATAGGCCAACACTCTGTCCTCTGACCGCAAGTACCGGAATACAAAATGCTTTCATTGTCTTTATTTCATCTCTCCACTGCAGGTTATGGATCGCCCTGGAAATTACGTAGAACCAACAATTGTGACAGGTCTCGCCCACGACGCATCCATTGCACACACAGAGACTTTTGCTCCGATTCTTTATGTCTTTAAATTCACGGTAAAAATGGGTTCTGTTTCTCTTTTCTCTAGTCTCGTGTTGAAACAAACGAGAAGACTAGGAGAAAATGAAGGTGTATTAAATTTCACTCGATTCGCCTTTAGGGAGGTACTAGAAAGTCATTTTGATTAGTATAAATTTGACGGTTATGGCTAAACTATGATGGGATGAACAGTTCAAACTACGGAGCGTGCCAGGCCGGCTGCCTGGGCAGCCAGGGGTGAGCAGGGAACCTGTGCTGCAGTTTATGGAGAAGGTGGCCCTCGTTTCCTGTGTCACCTGGTTCTGAGCTGTGTGCGCCAAACATTGGGCTTCTCTGCAGAAGGACTAGATAGTTCAATAGTCTGAGAGCTAAGTTTCAGCGGACAGAATGGGAAGATAGAGGGCAACCTAGAGCTCTACAGTTGCAATCTGTATGGGGACAGATGGGCTGTGGAGGTTTTAACAGAGGAAGGTAACTAGAGGGCCTCCTTCCCCGCCATGGGACAGGCCCTCGCCTGCCAGAAAATATTTAGAGACTCATTCAGGGTTTGACTGTGCCGTGATTCACAGTCAAAGAATCGTGAGAATCACACCATATTGTTACTACATGATCGTATTTTTAAAATCTCGCTTTAAATTGTCTATCACTGTTTCCAATATGGCGACTAGAGAGTATAATGTCATGTTTTGTAGTGTGTGTTTGTGTGACTGTGAGCTCTTGATCAAATAATGTAGCCTCTCTGCACCTGCTTTGCTTAGTCTGTAAGTTGGGGATAATAGAAAGCCTGTGCCATAGACTGAGGATTACCTACCTGAATGCATGCTAAGTGCTCAGGTCAGTGTATGGAATGAGAGCTCAAGAAATATTAGCTGTTATATGTAATAGCTTGACTAGAAGAATGTACTGGAAGAATGGAAGATCTTAATTGTGCTTAAAGCCCAATTAGGGAGAAAACCTCACAAAGGCACTGTATTAACGAAACAGAGTTAGTCAGATGTTGACCCTGTAGTTTCCTTGTTTTGCCCTATTTTAACATTTGTAACTTTGACCCGAACACTGTATCCTGTAACAGCTTCTCACGTCTGCCCTTTCAGAATGAAGACGAAGTCTTTGCGTGGAATAATGAAGTAAAACAGGGACTTTCAAGTAGCATCTTTACCAAGGACTTGGGCAGAATTTTCCGCTGGCTTGGGTATAACTTTGTTTATTTTAAAAACCTGTGTAAGTCTGATTTGTGTGGTGAGGGACTTTAAAAAAAGAAAATGGAACCATCATACTTGAAAATCCATTTTTCGGCATTGAGGGTCTTAGAGGTTTTGTTTGGATTTTGTTTTTTACTTTCCCATACATTGCTCTCACCATGTCCCCCTTTTTATCCACAGACCAAAAGGATCGGATTGTGGCATCGTAAACGTCAATATTCCAACGAGCGGGGCTGAGATCGGAGGTGCCTTTGGTATGTAGAGAATCGTTGTTTTGTTTTCCATGTTGGGCAGTGGGTTAGTCTGCTAGGGCTGCCATCACAGAGTACCACAGGGCGGTGGCTTACACAACCAAAATTAATTTTCTCACAGTTCTGGAGGCCGGAGGTCTAAGATCAGGGTGTTGACAAATTTGCTTTCTCCTGAGGCCTCTCTTCCTGGCTTGCAGATGGCCACCTCCCTGCTGAGTCCTCACGTGGCCTTTTTTCTGTGCAGACATCCTTGGCGTCTCTTCCTCTTGTAAGGGCACCAGTCCTAGTGGCCGAGGGCCCTGACTTTATGACTTCATTTAACCATAATTACCTACGTAAGGACCCTATTGCCAAATACAGCTACATTCTGAGCTGTTGGAGGGTAGGCCTTGAACGTATTCATTGGGTAGGGGAGGAACAGTAGGGGAGACAGTTCATAACAGGCAGTTCGTAACAGGCAGTAGAGGAAAAGCAGTAACAACCAGGAAATGGAAATAATAGCCATATCTGGTCTAACCTTCTTGAGGAAGCCTGTGCTCCTTGTTCAGAGTTCCTGTCCAGGGTCCTTCCTCTCATTCTCAGATGCAGGATCCCACTGGAGCAGGGCCCTTGCCTGAGGTGTGTGGACCCTGAAAGGGTGGCATCTGTTTTCTGGGGAGAGGGTTCAAGACCCCAGAAAAGATTAAGAACCCTTGTTTCAAAGCCAGAAAAATGCACCCCCAAAATTCTGGATTTTATTGGCAAAGTGGGCATAGTATAAGTTAAACGTTATCTTTCATTTTAGATAAAATACTAAGTTGTTTCTTTTCACTGAGCCCTGTTTCTATGTTGTCTTTATGCGTTGAGTTCTTAGTGCTTAAACTTAGTAATAGCAATAATTAAAAAAAACTCTTCCCAACAATCATTTATTGTTTTACTTATTGAAAGTGATAATACAATATACAGATGATATATTATAGAATTGTATACCTGAAACCTATATAATTTTATTAATCGCTGTCACCCCAATAAATTCAATAAAAAAATAATCCAAAATATAGTAAAAACAGTTTGCCTTTGAATATATAAAGAAGCAAAACAAACATTTGTTAATACTTGTAAAAGTTTAAATAATTACGGGCATTCTTTCATCTCCTTTAGACCGAGCGCTGTAGTTACTCTCCAGTGTGCACAATTTGACAGAAGGTTTCTGCTTTCAGTTCCGCCCTTCGCTCTTGCCCTCCACTACTTAGTGGCTTGAATGTGTCTGTCCTTCTGTAGCCCTTTAATCCCTGTGTCCAGCCCCTGCCTTCTCTTTCCCATGGACTCCTCTCCATCTCAGCCCTCACAGTTAATTTTTTAAAAAAGTCTTATAGTGGAAAAAGCAGTTCTGCCCCCACTGTCCTCTTTCTTTCCCAGAGATAAATACTTTGAGATTCTTACTAAATGAAAAAAGTAATTTACCTCTGAATTTACTTTAATTTTTCTAAATAGTGTGCTTTAACTGCACTCTTTCACAACCTGAGAGGTTATGTATTGACCCTCTGCTGTGCTAGATTAACCTTCTTAAGTTTTCTCTCTTTTTCCCTTTAAGTGATATGGCATTAGTGTGTGGGGTGAGGTCCAGAGGAAACCAGGAACAAGCTTCTAAGAGTCTTCTCCAGTGGCCTCACAGATTGTGACAAGTGTAGTCCACCAGGAAAGCTCCTTAGAGGCTCTGAGCGATTTTTTTTTCACCAAGGTTTTTACTGGGGGCGGGTCACAGAGGCATCCTCAGCCGAGCAGAAGGAAAGCGGGTGTTTAGCACAAACCTCATTGTTGGTGCGAAACAGTTCAGGCCCAGTGAGACACCCGAGCACTTAGGGAACGTTTTCTGTGGGTGCAGGGAAGTGTGTAGCGGCCGAGTCCCGGATGCCAGCAGCATTGCAGGCAGCCCTGCTACCCCTTTCTGCAGCTTTGTAAGAGTTTTTACTCAGACTTTTGAAACTGATTAACCATTTGTCTTCTGGTTTATAGTGTTGTCATTGAAAAGTCCAATCCACTTTGGTTTCTGATCTTTTTTCCCGTGTTTCAAAAAATATTGGTTCTACTATTTACTCGTTATGTCTGATGTTCTGAAATTTCACAGGAATATGCCTCAATGGAGATCTTTGTAAAAATATTTGTTGGCCACTCAGTGGCCAGTGATTGGCCGTAGAATATTGGGCCTCATAGCTTCCAGTTCTGATTCTGCTTTGGTAGTGTTTCTTTGACAGTTTTTTCCCTTTGATTTTCTCTATTTTAATTTCTGGAACTCCTATTACTTAAATGTTATCTCTTGAAAAATTGATTGTCTGATTTTGTTATCTTTTCCCTCATTTAGTCTTTGTTTTTTACATGGGAAATTTCATCAAATTTTTCTTATCCTTCTATTAAGTATTTTCTCTACTCTTATTAAAAACAACATTAAAACATTTCTTGTGCTTTGATGACACACTTTTAAATGGTGTCCCTTTCTTGTTCATGGAGTCACTAACTTACACCCTCTCTAAGGATATTAATTTAACATTTAAAATGTCTTATTATAAAGGCAATTTATGTACATTGTAAAAAATTACATATAGAGAAGCATAAATGAGAGAATAAAAACATATTTCTACTATCCAGAGGTTCTATTCTTAACACCTTGGTCTAATGATAAGGTTTTTTTAAAGGTTTTCTTCTGCTGCCTGACACATTTCTGTTTCCTCTTAATTCCTTCCATTTTCCCTCTGATTTTCATGTTTATTTTCATCTCTATCTTTTATTCGTGTGTGAAGGAAACTGTGGGCTAAATGTAAAGGAAAGCAGCTGCTCAGGTCCCCCGTCTCCTTCGGTGTCCTCACCCCGGTGACAGTGGGAGCCCAGCAGAGGGCAGCAGCCCCAGAGCTGGGTGTGAGCCGAGTTTTGTTTCTCTAGGGGGCGAGAAGCACACGGGCGGTGGCCGGGAGTCGGGCAGCGACGCCTGGAAGCAGTACATGAGAAGGTCTACGTGGTAAGCAGGGGCTTCGCGGGACGGCCGGGCTCAAGGCTGCTGCAGCATGCTTTTGCGCTCTTCTCCTTTCTTCTCTGTTTTTAGGCGTTTCGGTTTAATTTTATTTTTTTCTAATGTTCCAAGCTCTCTCCTCCCAGAGCATCCATTTTTCTGCCCCTTCTTGTCAAGCTCCAGCTAGTGCCCAGCGCCCCACTGTGAAACCATCTGGTCGGTGGTTTCTACCCAGAAACAGCATAGGAACAGGACACATGGGGTGGGGGTGTCAACCAGCAGGGGGGAGTGGAAGAGGCTGTCCTTCCTGAGTTTTCTCCTTGGGTGTGGATGCCACCCTCGCAGACTGAGGAAGCAGAAGGAGATGGAGCTGGGCAGGGGGCCTGGGGGGCTGCGGGCCTGGCTAACAAGCTGGGGGATACCAGCTCTCAGAATAGTGAGCGTGACCCTTGAAAGCTGGTTAGCTCATTCACCCAGCACATGGTAGTTGGTGAGGGAGCTGGCTTCTAGGAGATTTTGACTAGGAGTGGTTGCTTTTACTTGAATTCTGTTTCTCCTCCTTGGGCGGACAGAGCTTTACCCAAGTGCAGTGAAACAGTGTGGGGGTCAGGCCCACGTGGCCTTACTTTGCAGGAAGAGTGCAGGGTGAGGGACCAAGGACACCCGTCCTTGTCCCATTTACTCCTTACTAGCTCTCTAACCTCGGGCGGGTTTCTCGACCTGGGCTCCTTTTGTGGTCACAGCGACTTTCTATCTGCCAGAAATCTCTGAGGTGCTTTTGCCTGTGGCTTGTTAAGTCTCCAGCATGTACACTCTTTGCCTGGTTTTCATTCTTTGAAGTCAAATATGTTCCTTTTACTTTTCTAGAGCACTCTGGATCTAGAGTGGAAAACTTTTAGCTCTGGCTTTTGGTAACTTGTTTAATGGGACACTTTTCCTCTTAGGAGAAAGACGAGATCATTATCGAATAACTGACTCAAAGGGAAGTTTTTATTTTCTAAATTATTATAGTTCATATCTTTTATCAAAATGAGATCTGGTTTTTCTGCTAATTCAGTACAAGTTATTGAGAGATAGAAAGAAAATTGTTCCAGTTCCATATTCTTGTGCCCTGATAGCTATGAGTAACATGGATGCTCTGTGTCTTTCCAGACTTTTGTGTTTTTTTCTCCTTTTTAAATATTTTATAAAACTGGATTCATACTAGTAGTGTTTTGTATCCTATTTTCTTCACCAGCGTGTAACTTGGGCATTTCACCTTGTTAATATATATAGATCTACTACATTTTTTAAAGGCATAACAATGTTCTGTATTATGTATGTACTATCCATTTAATTTTGTTTATTTTTTTTTCTCCCTAGTACCATCAACTACAGTAAGGACCTTCCTTTGGCCCAAGGAATCAAGTTTCAGTAAAGGTGCTTTAAATTGACATTACTTCAAATCTTTTAGGTTTTCTTGCATCTCTTTCTTCTGAAGAAGACAGAAAATTAAGATTTGCCCTGAATAAATGCATCATTTGGAGTATGACAGTGACTAATCCTTTATGCCCTCAAGGTCCCGACTAAATCAAGAGACTTATTTTTTAAAAATAAAAGTCGTCATCGTATAGCTATATTTAGTAAAAGAAAAGTGGATTTTTGTGTTACAAGTAGTTACTAACTTTTTAAAGTTTATAATTATTTTATAATTGAGACAAAATAGTTACATGCCATGCCAGGAATTTGGAAAAACACAGAACCTAACAGAGAGGAAAATAGAAGTCTTCTCAGGAGATGCAGGCACATCTTCTGAGCAAGTAACGAATTCTCCGGCGAGTGTTGATTCACACTGCTCTCTTCCAGCCTGTGCTGGGAAGGGTATGGTTGACAGGGAGTATATCCCTTTTATGGAGGGGGCCATACAGCACATCATCTGTGGAATGCCTCGCTCTGTTAAATATGACTAAGGTATTCACCACCCTGACGACTTAACCTGCCCACGATGGCTTATGTCACCACAGAAGAAATGTGTGGGGTGGATATAGATACCACTCCTGCCCTGTCACCTGCACCTGCCATGCACTCTGCCTGTGTAGCTTCGATAGAAAGAATCTCTGAATTCCTCACGCAGCCTTCGACCGTTTGTTTAGCTGGTAGGCTTCTGCAGTTGCCCTTGGGTTTGTTCTTGGAGAACAGCCACCGTGTGTGGCAGCATGTGTCAGAGTGAAGTCAGCAGAGGTCACTCTCTTTGCTGAGAGTCTGCTTCCTTCCTTTGAGGGGCTGCCCAGCAGCCTCTGGAGTAGTTCCGCCCAGGGTCCCTGTGGAACTCGACCGGCCCATGCAGCTCTCCTCTTCCTGGCAGTCTGCGCTCCCCGGTGGGCAGCCGCTGCTGCCCCCTGGACTCCTGCCAGATTGGACTGGGGCAGAAGCTTTGAAGATGACATTTGTAGATGACCTAATGCATCAGGATGTATGGAGAGATTTTCACAACTGGCAGAGTTTGGGAGTTGTTATGACAGAGAAGCAAGCAAATGGAAAACACTAAACAATTACGGATTTATCAGGGAAGGAGAGGTCCCGTGTTGCATGGCCTAGTGTGACTAGTGGTCACCTGGGTGTGTAGTTGTCAGCCTTGAATGTTAATCAGGCCAAATGCTGATGCTGAACCTTCTGAGAGCATGTTGGCAGGAAGAAGGCAGGGGTGAGGGTAGGTTAGAAAGGCAACAGTTCCTTATGTTCTCTAGTGGAAAGTCTGTAATACCTAAAATCGAAATAGCAGCGTGGGCTTATAAAGATAGGCAAATTCCCAATCATTGCTTCAGGGGAGGGCAAGCGGGGTGGGGGGGCACGGAGACAGGGCACATTGCTGCTTCTTATAACTAGTCTTGTAGAGCTATTTGAGTGTTGAATGAAGAGACTGTATACTTTTGATTAAAAATTTAAACCAGTAAAAAAGGAAATGATGTGGGAAAGTCCTGCATCTCCAGACACCCTTCCTTCTAGCCCACTCCCCAGGGCACAGACATGCGTACCCAGGACTCTTTTTTAAATGTCTCATAAAATGGTCTGGTGAAAGCCAAATTTCCTTCCATTCTTTTAAGAGTTTGAAACAGATTATATTATCTTGTATTAATACACATGTACTTTTTAATATAAGTGGTTGCTTAAGAAAATCATGCAAATTGGGCATTTACTCTAAAAATCTTACTATGGCTTTTCTTTTTAGGTCACAATGCTAAGTATTCCACCTCTGTCTTACTTGGTCACTGTAATACTGTCTGAAGAAAGTGAAGCATTATTTAAAACGTTTTAGGAATCATGTTAATAGTCTTTTTTTATGAAATTTGCAAGAATACTTTTGATTGAAATATTTTTATATCCTGTTTTTCTCCAAGCATATTACTTTTAAACAAGTGTTCCAAAACACAGGCTGTATCAGTGATTGTTCTAATTAAACATTTTTCCATTTATAATTTCTCTGCAGTTGGGTATTTAAGGAGGCTCCCTGACATTGCGTCCAGTGTGGGGAAACCCTCAGTGCATGCACGGGGTGGAGCGGGGACTGGCAGCTCTGCTCTTAGGTGTAGAAGTTGGTCACACCGATTCTGAAAGCTCTCTTTGAAACTAATTCATAGCTTTTATACGTGTTCCTAGGAACAACAAGGATATCTTTTGTCATAATGTTTATTAAAAAATATTGCCTTTACATTGTCTCTTTTTGTTCTTTATTCTTTTGACCTAACAAGTGGAAGTTGCCCGTTGGTATTTTCAACCACAGTGGTTAGAGAGAGAGAGAGAGAGAGAGAGAGAGAGAGAGAGAGAGAGAGAGAGAGAGAGAGAGAGAGAGAGTGTGTGTGTGTGTGTTTCCTGGCCATGTATTCTGAGGTGCTGGCAGTCCCGTACTGCTGATGACTGGTTATCCTGAGCTCCTGCTGACTGTCCTGTCCCTCCCTGTCCACACCTGGTACTGTAGCCACACTGCCAGTTCCCAGCCTACACTGTGGGCGGGGAAACTGTGGTTAGTGGGCTGACTTCTGCCACTGTGGTGAATCCTAAGTTTCTTAAGATCTTGCTGTACATGTCTAGTCCCCAGAGAGAGCATCCAATTGGCTGATCCCAGGGTCCTGGCTCTGGTGGTTCCCTAGGAAGGGGGTGGAAGACTTTGGCTTCCATTTGGGGAGTGAGGCACTCCTGATGAAGACGTCACACAATGAAGATGAGGCGGTTTTCTCAAAGCCAGTCAGGATGCTACTACATCTTTCACTCCTCTCTGCTCTGCAACCACAGAACGTCCTAGGTGGCATTCTCTGTCCCTGGGAATGCGGGAGAGACCAAGAGGGGTCAGTGACCTTGCTCTTCTGCTCTTCCAAACTTTTTTCTGTTGCCTTTACTTTAACAAGGTTGCCAACAGGGAAGCTGGCTGGGAATGTTTTTAAATGTTTTCTATTTCAGTATTGCCACACAGGGCATGTAGATTACACTCCCTGTGGTCCCCAACACTCCATTTTTTCACACCTGGCTTGGTCCCTTTGTTATCCTCTTTCCCGGACTTGTTTTATCTGCCTGACTGCACTGTAGACCTTTGCACGGGTAACCATTGCTGCGATTTCTCCCCTCTCCAAGTTCAGCACCCCTTCTTCAAGGTTTTTAAGAGGATGTGTGATGAGATTAAATGACAGGCCATTTTTTCAGCCCCAGAAACTGTTGATGTATTTTAATGTACCAAATTTTTGGACTTTCATATAATGAAATTTATTGATTTTTTATTATTTTTTGAATTAAAGTTAAAAAGTTAGGTTACAAATATTTCCCTTGGCTTTGTTAGGTGTAGTTTTAAAGAAGTGATAGTTGTACGTATGCAGTCACAAACTCAAATGGAAATTTTAACAAACACGGGCTGCTCCCATTCCCTCTGCTGTCCCTCCCCCAGTTCCCAGAGACACCTCTGGAGACCGCCCTCCATGTTTCTGAATAGTAAGCTTGTACTGCTATTTTGTAGTTAGAGAATTTAGTTATTGTCTGTTGACTCGTGGTAGGTGAGGAACAATGTTATTACCACCTCCCCAAACATAAACCTCTTAGCTCTAATCTGCTAATATCACAACTTTTGGTTAAATCTATAGTCATTTAATTATTGTGAATATGCAAAGACAACCAAGCCTAATCATGCCTTAAAATTATGCCTACGTCCTTTTCTTTTCCCAGAGTTAATCATTGCCCTTATTGCTTAATTTGCTCTGTATCTGTGTTTACTGTAGTAAAATACAAAGGATTTACCATTTCAAAGTGCGCAGTTCAGTGGCATTTACTACATTGGTGAGCTGTGCAGCCCTCACCACTACCTAGTTCTAGAACATCTTTATCACCCAAAGGAAACCCAGGCCCGTTAAGCAGTTGTCCCCCAGTCTCCTTTACCTCAGTTCCTTCTACCACCAGCCTGCCTTCTGAATCTATGGGTTTACCTATCGTGGATATTTCATATAAATAGAATCTCTATTACTAATGATTTCCAAATGGCTGAATCGACTCTAATGTGCCTATTAGTATTTTCCAATCACACATATCAGTTTCGGTTTTTATTTTATTTTTCCTGGAATCAAGTGCCCTTTGTCCTGTTTGCATCAGTTAGGCTGGCTGCTCGCCAGGGCTGCTGCACCAGCACCGTCCATGGGCTTCTCTTCGCCGCCCTTCCGTGTTAGAGTCTCGTGATGCCTGGATCCTGCGTTTCCTCTTACTGGAGCATATCCTGCAGAAACTCCTAAGAATGGTTGTTTTGGAGGGAGAGGAAGGACTTCATCCCCACATTGAATTGAAGATTGGATATAGGAGCTGGATATAAAATACACTGAGTTTTGTTTTGTTTGCATTGGAAGGGCCCACAAGTGTTTTGTGGTAGGGACATTTTGGTCTTTAATCCATTTGGAATTTGGGTATGTGTTATGATTTGATCTAAATTAATTTTCCCCTCAAATATTTAATAATTCTCCCCCCTCTAAGTTTGACAAATGAGTTTTCCTTTCCCCACTGATGCCTCTTGTAACACGCTAAGGACACCAGGGTCTGTCTTTAGGTTGTGTATTGTGTGTGTGTGTGTACATGCAGGCACATATATTGGATTGATTTAATTTTTGTAGCCTTTTAAATTTCCTTGATTAAATTTAAGTTGTTTTAGAGTACTACATATATTATCTATGTGACCTTCAGAAAGTAACCTGGCCTTTTTGACCTTCATTTTCTTACCTGTGATATGGGGGTGCAGCAGTTTGCCTTGTAAACTGCAGATACTAATCTGCCTTCAGCAAAAATCAGAGAGCATGCTGTCATTTCGCCCCTCCACATCCATTCTCCCACAGTCTCCTGCTGTGCACCCTTCGGGGCTGACCTCCATGAACTGCTCCACCTGGTCTTTCCTTGTGTTCTGGCTTTTGATTGGCCAGTGGTAGAAAATCAGAGCAGACAGAGGTCAGGATATTCATTTCCCCACCCCTCCCTGCCAACCCTGGGTAGTGGTTGTCAGCAGTTTTATTCCTTTTCCTACTACCATGGACCCTGTCACGTGTCCCCTCTGCTGCGGCGACACGGGATTCTGCCAGCACTTCCCTTTTCCCGCCCTGCAGTCTGCAAGTGCCAACGGGTTCTGACGGTACTCCCTGGGTTCGTCACCTTCCCTCGATTCCTGCACTCCAGGAGGGTACTAAACAGGAGGCAGTAATCAGCTATGTTGTCAGACCACCACTGCTAGTATGAGTGTACTATAACCATTTTTAGGCTTTTTGTTTCTTTACTCAAAATTAAAATATTGAAACAGCAGGCAATTGACCTGGCATGGTCTTTTACATGTGAGGTAGTTACCTGGCCCCTGGCCAGGTGAGAGCAGGACCACTGGACTAATGGTCCTAATGCTGAAGTCAGGGGAAGAGAATTTCTTTGCTTGGGAAGTCAGAGTGACATTAGGAAGGAAATATGGATGCTGGCGTGTGGAAACCATGCATTGCCACTATGGGATGGTGATAATGATGATACTCGTCCCCCACAGCTGTAAAGATTACAGAGAGAAATGATAAAAATAGCAGTGCACATGGTAAGGGCTCAGTCAGTAGTGCCTATTGTTATTAGGGTGTTTTACATATTTTCCTAAATGAGTTTTGTAGTATTTTTCAGGTTTTTGAAAAGTTCTTCGGTATTTTTATTGGAATCACCTTAAATTTATAAATAAATTAGGAAAGAACTAACAGTGCTTATTTTTATCTAGTTATATGGTATGTTTTCACATATTTATAATTTCTTGAAAGATTCTATAATTTTCTGCAGTGTCTTAACTTTGAAGTTTATTTCTATATATTTTATGATTTTAGTAACTAAATAGGATTTCCATCTATATGTAAGTTGGTTAAGAACCCATTTACTTTCTCAAGGTATGTTAGGTTGGAAAATAAAAATAAGGATCCTACAACTACTTAGCCATTTGCTAGTTGAAGGTCTTTTCACTCTGGTTAATCCCATGGTTCTAGAAATGTGTCTAGGAATCAGATATTATCAAGTTGCCTTTACGGTGTTGACCTGTAGGTGGCACTGCTGGTCAGAGTAACTGACTCCCGTACGCTTGTTTGGTAAAGAAATGCACTGTGTTGGCTCTAGTGTCTAAGAGGTCACCAGGGAAAAGGTTTTCTATTCAGACAGATGTGCTAAACTCCGTGCAGTGCTGTTATGAGCTGCTTTACATGCCAGCACCTTTAGTGACCTGCATTCCCTCTCTTCCGTGTGATAACTACACAGATCACCTGAGCTTCAGTTGATTATTTTTCTTGGGTAAAACAAGCCCCCAAATGTTAAAGAGATAAAACAATGTTTGGATCTAAGTGCAGATCCGTGTCTTTTCTTTTAAATTAAGGAACATACATTTTATTTTTCACTTATTTCCCCAGGGATATATTACTTATTTTATTTACACTTATGTGATACTATGTTCCAGGCACTTTTCAAAACAACAAATATAAACCCATTTCATACTCAGCAACTCACCAAGGTAGGTGATATTACCACCCTTATTTTGTTCATGAGGAAACTGAGGTACAGAGAGATTAAGTAACTTTCCCTGAGTCACACAGCTGATCAACAGTGGGGCTGAAATTGGAACCCAAGCAAATGTGGCTCCAGAGTTAGTGATATGAATCACCTGAAATTCGGATTCTTATACAATGTCCTCTTTTTTTAAAAAATTGCATTTTTTCCATTACAGTTTAGTCCGCTAATACTCCCTGACCCCAGCAATCACCACACTGTTGTCCACATCCAGGGGTCCTTTTTCCTTTTTGCTCAATCCCTCCACTCCCTGCCTCTCCCCACCCTTAGCTGTCATCCTGCTCTCTATGAGTCTGTCTATATTGTGTGAGTTCAGTTTGTTCATTAGATTCCATACATGAGTGAAGTCATATGGTATTTGTCTTTCTCAGACTGGCTTGTTTCACTTATAAATGGTCTCCAGGTCCATCCATACTTGCAAAGGGTAAAACTTCCTTCTTTTTTTATAGCTGAGTAGTATCCCACTGTGTAAACGTCCCATGGTTTTTTATCCACTCATCTACTGATGGGCACTGGGCTGCTTCCATATTTTGGCAATTTTAAATAACACTGCAATGAACATAGAGGTGCTTATGTTCTTTCAAATTAGTGTTTTGGATCCCTTTGAATATATTCCGAGAAGTGGGATCGCTGAGTCAAAAGGCAGATCCATTTTTAATTTTCTGAGGTATCCCCATACTGCTTTCCACAGTGGCTGCACCAGTCTGCATTCCCAGCAACAGTGCAAAAGAGATCCTCTTTCTCCACATCATTGCCAGTGCTTGTTGTTTGTTGATTTGTTTATGATGGCCATTCTGGCGGGTGTGAGATGGTGTCCCATTGTGGTTTTAATTTGCATCTCTCTAATGATTAGTGACATTGAGCATCCTTTCATATGTCTATTGACCATGACTTTGTCCTTTTTGGAGAAGTGTCTATTCATATACTTTGCTCATTTTTAATTGGCTTGTTTGTTTTTTTGGTATTGGGTTTTGTAAGTTTTTTATAAATTTTGGGTATTAACCCCTAATGCCCTCCTTTTCTGTCTGCCTCTCTTAATCACTGACCCTTTGTTTTTTCTTATGTAATGTTTTTTATTTTTCATTTTGACATAATCACAGCTTTAAAGAAAAACAAGTATAATACAAAGAATGTATCCCTTTAGCTGTATGAGAGTATGTTTTTGGCCTGATGCCCCATCACCCCAAATACTCGAGTGTGTTTTTTCCATAAACAAGGACATCTTTTTTCTTTTTTGTTTAAGTACAACAAAATTAGTCTCTTTTATGTAAAGGAAACATTACAAATGGATGCAAAATTAAATTTCATGATTAATTATATATTAAATGAACAGTACTTTACAACAAAACCCACACACAAAGTTGATCACATGACAGTAAAAGAATTGGTAAAACAGAAAACTTGCTGTTGTTTTTAAATGTTTGCAACCTGAAATCAAAACCATAAATTAGGTTTCTTAAAAGGGATTTTAAGCAAATCAAATATAGATCTCCAGTTGTACTAACAGCGTTAAGCCCATCACCTATTTTAGTTACAAAATGTTAACAAAGTGTTGTGTGCTTTTCATTCTCTAAACATTAGTGTGCGGCTCTTCTTTTGGTGTTGGGGAGAGAAAAAAGGTGGCCCGTCACTGCTACTCACTCTGCTGGCAGAAGTCAGCCTCCGGGCACTCGCAGCCGGAGGAGAGGATGAGGAGCACACCTCTATGCTTGGGAGCCATGTGTCCCGACAAAACTTGGGTGCTCTGTTACGTCGAGAGAGGACAGAACGGACATTAGAGGCAAATGAGCAGCTTCCACCGCAGCGTTTGTTAAAAATACTTCCCTGGCTCACTTGTCCAGAATATCCTCTGTTGAATGTCACTTTTTTTTTCTAAGAGGAAATTTTATTAGCACATTTCGATCACCTTAAACTTTTAATAAAAGGTAGTATCTTCTTAAAAAGATAGTAGTAATTCTTAAAAAGTGTTTCCCTGGGGATGCTCTGCTGGCTAGACACAAAAAATATTTCCGCCCTTTGCTCCTTTATCCACACTCTCTGATGGAGCTGACTGCAGCCTCGCCCAGTTTGGTATACCTGTCGGCCACTGTGTGTCTGAGGCACTGCCAGGGACTTGGGATACCTTCACCACCAGGCATCCCATTCCGAGGGGAATTCCATGCCTCTGCTGGAAGGGTAAGGGTTGGCAGGGTGCCGAGGCCTCTCTCTGCGTGGTGTCATCCTCCAGGTAAACAGCCTAGGTTGCTTCACAGGATGGTGGAAAGGCTACCAGCAGCAAGAAAAGTGTTGCCTGTCATTTCCTTGTGATATCGGATAGTCTTCCAATTAAGAGTTCATTTACATTCTGTCCTTCCCCAGGGCTAGTCGCATTCATCCCTTGAAGAAAAATAGAAGTAATCTGCTTCCAAAAGCAGCCAATCGGGGAAATTTCAAAGTTGGTTAGGAAGGAGAAAGTTGGGAGGTGGGAGAGAGGAGTTGAGACAAGTTGGACAGCAGGAGCTGGGGTCGGCTCAGACAGGCCGGAAGCCCTGTGGGGAGCCAGCGGGCCACCTGGGAGAGTGGATGCCTGGAGGTGGTGCTGGTGGGAGAGAGGAGGGGAGCAAGGGAGTGAGGCTAGGAACTGGCACATGAGCCTTTTCAGCATTGCCGCTTTGGTCCATTTTCTACTCTCTGGCTCAGTGGATTCTTCATCTATTGTCTCAGGGCTGTCAGAAGAACTAGACTCAATCCCCAACTCTGGGCCAGGTAGTACTGGGGAAGTCACAGGTCTTCTAAGATCTGGTAACCTCTGTAAAAAGAGAATAACCTTCCTGTTGTACTTCCCTTTCCTAACACTACTGTAAAATACAAATGCAACATCAAGTGCAAAAACTTACTGTGCAAAGTATAACGCACAGGTGGTATTATTGATGTAAGGAGCAAGGAAAACTTAGACCATGAGAAAACAGGAACTGGTTAGGTCCCAGGGTACAGGAGGTTACTGAACGAACATCTTGCCCTCCTGCCTTGTGCAAGAACAAAGGATTGTAAAACAGATGCAACCTAACATGTTTGGTTTGTAAAGCTACCACTGTCGAGCCAATGCCCAACCCTGTTCCCGCCCACGGTCTTTGTAAGCAAATAGCTAACTGCCACGTCTGCTTCTGTATAACGCTTGCTTGCCTGCCCATATATAAGGACTTAGCTGTTAGTGCTCGGCACGACTCTTGTCAGCAGCCCTTGCAGGTACCGTGTCTCCGGACACTTTGAGAGTTCGCCCCTGCGCAGGTAAAACTTGGCCAATAAAGTAACATCTCTGAAACCCTGAAAGGTCTCCGGCATCTGTTCTCGCAGTTGCTGAATGCAACAATTGACAGAGTGGGGCGAGCTCCCTGAGGGCTGTGTGGGGCTGGTCTAGACCTGGGCTATCCTGGGGGCACTGATTTATTGAAGAGTTGGGAGAGGCTCAAAGATCTGGACCCATGACAGAGTCCAATGGAGGCCACAGGATCTGGGCTTTCAGAGTAGACACCCACCCGGAGAGGCAGAAAAGGAGGAGATGGACCCGTGTCAGGTATGCAGTCAGAGGGAGGCTGGGCCCCTGCGTGCAGGTGAGGCAGGATCTCCAGGGCTGCCTGTGAAGGAAGGAGCTGAGGAAACCCTAGCCCAGGGCTGTTGACAGGCACCAAAGGACTGTGGCTAGAACTGGTTTTGTCTGGGATTGCCATGAGCCAAATAGCGATGATACCACTGAATCTCACTGCTTTTGACCTGGTCTGAGCTGATGAACCCATGTTCAAACTGCTTGGCTTTTGGCAATGAAAAATCCCCTGGGTGGAGTGTGGAGACATTTTCTCCTATTCATAGTGTGTCATTTGAGTGTGCCCCTGACACGAGGACTTTCAGCTGTGAGCTAGGAAAGTGAGCTTTGCTCACGACTGCAAACAGTGCCTGTGAAGGAAGCTTTGCCTGTGTCCTTTTTGGGGTCTAGATGATACATGGCCGTATGTTTTCTTATGGGTAGTGTGAGGGGACAGTATGCAGGGAGGTATCTCGCTCTATTTTATACTGCGATTGAGAGAATCAGATGGTGATTCTATACTACATTTCTCAATATTAACAGCTTTCATTTAAAAAATGTAACACACTGTTATAGGAACAATCGAGATGACTCACTGAAGACTTTCCTTACCCACTGTACGGTAATGATCTGTTACAACTTAAAAAAATTAAGGATAATCATTGCAGTGCTCCCTGGTATTTTAAATCCAGACCTCAGATACCCAAAGCAGAGTGATCAAATAATTTTAAAAGCTTCTTAAAATGAGGGAAAAAAAAAAAGAACCTCTAAAGAAGAAGTGCCAAGAATTTTTCTGCAGCTTTTGGAGACAGGCCCCGCAGCAGTGACTCAGTGGATTTTTATTCTCCTAGTCAGACAAAGATAAGATGTTTTCCCATTGCTGCCCTCTGGCCCTCCGCCTCAGCCCCCACGTAAACGGCAAATCCTCCCAGAGTTTCCCGTGAACAAAGGTAAGCGAAGGGCCTCCGGGCTCATTCTCCATTTGTGTTTTTTGACCTCTACACATTTAATGATGACTTCCTCAGAATCACCCTACCTCCCTCCCCCCACCCTCCTCCCTCCTTGAGGGAGTTCATTTTGTTCTTGCTCACAGAAAGCACTGAGCCGTGCCGGCTGCAGCTGCTTCAGCCTTCCCGGGAACGCCCTCCCCTGTGGCCTCCCAGAATCCACGCAGCAGTGATTTCACAGCGCCTGTGCCTCCCTGGCTAAGTGGCCACTCCTCGCATCCCCTCAGTCTTTATAAATAACCTAGTCCTTGTGCCTGCCATCCTCTCCCAACAGTATGCTTTTGGGTAAAAGGTTTTCTCTGAAGTAGGCAAAAGCCTAATCCTTTCCTCAGAGTTACCTAAACCACTTGAAGGGCTTGAATTTTTAGTAGCTTTCAGAAAGAAAAGGGGCTTTTTAACTGGACAAACTATTCCCTCCAGCAAAGCCCCTTTGGCTGACCTTTGTTTATCATTTAGCAGGTTGCTCCAGCCAGCCTTGTGGCTGGTAGTCAAATCATCACTGCAGGGATTACAGCTGCAGGGATTAATCGGACTTCAGGGTCTACTTCTCCCTCGTTAGTTCTTTCTCTTGAGTGTCTCCCTAAACCACAGTGAAGGAGGGTGCAGAATATTTTTTTGCCTGTCATCACCACAAAGTCAAGCTGATGTTTTCCCTGTTTTTGCCCCTGATGATTACAGTGTACTCTGATATTTTAATGACCGTTTCTCTCATGAAATGAAAGCTCTGTGAGGTCAGCATCTTGTCTAGGTTTTTCAAGTTCTCTGTCTCTTCCACATCCAGTGAGATATCCAGCACATAGTATGGAATCTGTAAGTGTTTATTCAGTAAGTGAATAAATGGATGCTTGTGGAGGTTTTGGCTTCTTTTTTGTATGTGTAGGGGAGGAAGAAAAGTCCTCTATATTCTTAGGTTCTTTGATTGGGACCTGTGAATTAAGCTGGAAAAAAAAGACAATAATCGGAGAAAAGGGATGAAAGGACAAAGCCAGTGCCACTTGCTATTGTGGCATCCCTTGCCAAGCAGGCCCATGACCTTGCTGAACAGGACTGCCGTTTTACATTCTGAGCTTGTGTCCCCAGGACAGGAAATGACTGGGAAGCAAGAACAGAATGTGACGAACTGCTCCCTACCGCCACAGGCAGGAGATAACATTGGAACACACTGCCCAAGGGCCACACAATAGCACCCCCCCCCCTTTAAATCCAATTATAATGCAATGAAAGCTCAAACTTCAACCCCTCAATGCTGGTGTCTCTCTCCACACCAGGCCCTTCTTCTTTCTTGGAGAGTGAATAAAATCTTTACTCTCTACACTTCTCTTTGTGAATTCTTTCACAGCCTGCGTCACCGACCACCCTAACAAATACAAATTTATTTGACATTACTATTTTGTATACACACAGAGACCGTCATAAAAATAATGATCCAGAGAAGTGATTGAGGTTGTGGACTTACATACACTTAAACAAAGGGTGATCAGTGGTGGAGAAATGACAGGCAAAGGCAAAGGGGTTTGGGCTTCTCGGAGTGGTTTACTGTGGTGAGGTAAATGTCTGGGGGGAACTAATAGAAGACAAGGGTTATCTACTAAGGCTTAGTTTATGTAGACTCATCCCAGCACCTCTCCATCTCTGGTGATAAAGGTTGCTCTCTTTCAGGTATGAGAGAGGGGCAGACGGCTCCTTCACAAGGGAAGTTTATGGCCTGCTTTAAGCAGATGGAAAGAGGACAGAGAACATGTTCTGTGTCTGCTTTTACTCAGTTGTGTTTGGCTCAACATAATTCTAATGCCAAAGAGACGTATTTTGGGGTGGCACATTCTGATCCCCTTTATGTGTTTGGTAGAATTTGGATGTGGTAGAGACGGCTCATTTACTGCCTTTTACAGCGGGCGCCTGGCTGCCCAGAATAAAAACAGCACCTGTCAGCCTCTGTGTGGTGAGGTGTGGCCATGTGAAAAACTAGGCAGGCTTCCTGAGGACTTCTAGGTGGACCTACCTGCCCTGGGCTGCCTACCCCTAGGCAGAAGAATCTGAGGCAGAACGATAACCTTCTAGCTCGTCTGTGCTGCTGTAATTTTGCTGCTTTGTTTATTATTACTTGCAGCTAACCCTCATCACAACAGGCATGTTGGTTTAACATTTGCATGTATCAGGACCAGGGAAAGATTGGGATTAAAAGCTTAAATCCAACTGGGCCGGCTATAAAAAACCTCAGTTAGATGTGTTCAGCACCTGATGACAGCCTTAGCTGAGGTTATTCTCTTTGCTAATTTATTTCATATCCATCTACTCACAAATGTGGAACATGTCCTCTTTTTCCACCTTACCCCTTGGCTTACAAATATGAATGACAAATTTGTGCATTAAAATGTTGATGGGACCTGGCTGGTGTAGCTCAGTGGATTGAGCATGGGCTGCCAACCAAAGGGTAGCCAGTTCGATTCCCAGTCAGGGCACATGCTTGGGTTGCAGGCCAGATCCCCAGTAGGGGACATGTGAAAGACAACCACACATTGATGTTTCTCTCCCTCTCTTTCTCCCTCCCTTCCTCTCTCTATAAAAATAAATAAGTCTTTTAAAAAATGTTGACAGGATGTTTCATGTATCCCGTTAGGCTGAAAATATCTGTGTACCTGAAACTGGCAACAGTGCAGGGAGTTTGACGTGTCCACCTTGGTGTTTTTTAGTTTTAGACATAAAAAAGGCAACTGATTGGTTTTTTTTTCTTTTAAGATTTTCCCCTATTATTTTTATGTCATGAGAGCCAATGTTTTTCATGGATTTCTTTAAAGGATTTAAATTTCTTCTTTGCCACAGTTAGCTCACATGAGTAAGCAGTCTTTTGACGGTGAACATTTATTTCCTAAACATCCTTTCCTATGTACATCGATGGTCTGAACTACATTTCTCTACCTCGTTGACTGTGAAGAAGCTTGGAATTTCTGTCATTTTCATGGAGCGGTGGCTGTGGGTGGCATGCAGTTGGGGGAAGGGGCGACATGCGAGCTATGCCTGAAGACCAACGGCTCTGTGAGTTCCAGTCAAAACAGAGGCGGAGGTAAACACGGCCCACCTCCTCGCACAACCACATCAAATTACAACCGAACAATGGAACAGCCATCACTCAGAACCATCAGAAATAAAGTCGAATGGAAGTCCCACAACTACAGAATTAAAGAAGTCACACCCATCCAGACGGGTAGGAGATGTGGAGATGCAGAACAGGCTGGTCCCACACCCACATGTGGTGGGTAAAACTCAGGAGGGATGTCTGAGGCGTGAGGAGTCCCAGTCCCACACCAGGATGCCCAGCCCCGGCTTCCAGTGCCAGGAAGACAAATCCCCACAACTTCTGACTGCACAGACCAGTGAGGTGTGAGTCAGTGAAAGGAACTTTTGGAGTCTCAGGCAGTGCCTCTTAAAGGGCTTGCACATGGACTTACTCAGACTCACTCCCTCTGAGCTCCAGCTCCAGGGTAGGAGCTTGAACGGCACCAGGGGCACACAGGAAGGAACTGAGGTGTCTGGTATCGGGGTGAGAGCTGGGACACAGCTTTCTCCCAGACACAAACGTGGGCAGAGGCCATTGTTTCTTTTTGGAGCCCTCCCCCAACAGAGCCACAGAGCTGGCAGGTGGGTGCCACATCTGAGACTCCATCAACCTGGCTCACAAGGTTTGCTCCACCCTGAGGCTCTGCTCCACCCAACTTAAGGGCCCACCCAAGCTTTTAACAGTGGCTTTTCAATGTGAATGGCTGATCTCAGCTCAGGCTTCATATCTTCCTAAATTCTCTCAAACAAGCAACAATCACCTTCAGTGAGCCCCCATTCCCTGCACATCTGACTAGACAGCCCCAGGGATGACCCTAGCTGTAGGGGACCAGTCTGTTTCAGTCTGGCAAATGTGACTCGGCTCTGTATGGAAAACCTACAGAAGCGAAGTGGTGGACAGGAGCTAGACCTTCAAACCGAGTTTTCCCATGGGAATCAGGCCTAGAAAATGCACACTGACTGTTATGGCTTGCTCTTGCTAAAACTCCATCACCCTGGTCTGAAACAACAAATGTGTATCGTCTATCTTCAATGTAATTTCCAAAGCCTGTGTGAATTCACCCAAGGACAGAGCTAATGAGCTCGCCGCCATTCCCCTCTGCATGTTATTTTCATTTCCTTGGTTGTACCTAAAATGTAGACAACAATATTCTATGTAATAGATAATAAATCCTTCTCTGATGTAAGTCCCAAGAAAAACAATAAAATCCTGTCTAGGCAAGGGTTGGGGTGCTCTCCTTTTGAGAGAGTGTTCAAGGCATTCATAGACACTTTCCCCTTGAGAGAGTAGCCGCGCCGTCCCCTTTTTCCCCACAGGGTTGCTGTTGCCTGTGTATTTAATTTCTCTTTCAGTCACAACAGGTGGACTCTGCTGGCCGGAGTCCACCACAACTAGCAACAGCCAGCTTTGATTCACAGTTTGGCTTCTCATGGGAACCTCGGAGTCCAGCATAAGTAGCAGCCATCTCAGATTGCTTTGTAGCTCATGCTGGGTGGCCTCGGGTGCAACAGAGATGGACTGACCTTGGCTGGCACCACCAGGGAAACCTCAGAGCCTGCACACCCAGCGGACAGCTACAGACATTGGAGCAATATCACCCTGCCCCTGCACAGCTGACCCTCCATGGTGGGCAGTGGTCACAGCCAGTCCTCGCAGCTGACTGGCCTGGGTGAATCCAACCCATTGTTCTACCAACAGCAACCAAGGCTCAACTACAAGAGGAGGGTGTACTCAGCCCACATGAAGGGTGCACCTTGAATATCTAGCTTGGATGATAGGGGAGGCTGTGCCATTGGACCCTATAGGACACCTAGTACATTAGGCCAAGCTACCAAAACACAGAGTCAAAGCAGCTCTATCTGATATGTAGAAACAAACACAGGGAGGTGCCAAAATGAGGAGACAAAGAAACATGGCCCAAATGAAAGAACAGATGAAAAAATTCCTGAAAAAGAACTAAACAAAATGGAGATAAGCAATCTATGAGATGCAGAGTTCAAAACACTGGTTATAAGGATGCTCAAGGAACTTAGTGAGGACCTCAACAGCATTAAAAAAGTCCCAGGCAGAAATGAAGGATATACTAATGGAAATAAAGAGTAATTTACAGGGAATAAACAGTTGAGTAGATGAAGTAAAAAATCAAATGAATGACTTCCAGGAAGTCCAGGAAGCTCAGAGAGTCCCAAAGAAGTTGGACCCAAGGAGGAACACACCAAGGCACATCATAATTACATTAGCCAAGGTAAAAATGAAGGAGAGAATCCTAGAAGCAGCAAGAGATAAGGGAATAGTAACCTACAGAGGAGTTCCCATCAGACTGTCAGCTGATTTCTCAAAAGAGACCTTGCAGGCAAGAAGGGGCTGGAAAGAAGTATTCCAAGTCATGAAAGACAAGGACCTACATCCCAGATTGCTCTATCCAGCAAAACTTGCTTTTAGAATGGAAGGGCAGATCAAGTGCTTCTCAGATAAGGTCAAGTTAAAGGAGTTCATCATCACCAATACCTTATTATATGAAATGTTAAAGGGACTTATCTAAGAAAAAGAAGATAAAAACATGTATAGCAAAATGAGGACAAATTCACAATTATGAACAACCACACCTCAAACAAAAACAAAAACAAAAACAAAAACAAACTAAGCAAATAACTGGAACAGGAACAGAACCACAGAAATGGATCTCACATGGAGAGTTAGCAACAGGGGAGTGCGAGGGGGAGAGAGGGGGGAAAGGTACGGAGAATAAGTAGCATAGAGGGTAGGTAGAAAATAGACAGGGGGAGGGTAAGAATAGTATGGGAATTGTAGAAGCTAAAGAACTTATGGCACATGGACATGAACGAGAGGGGGGGAATGTGGGTGGGGGAGGATGTTCAGGGTGGAGGGGGATGGAGGTGGGTAATGGGACAGCTGTAATAGCATAATCAATAAAATATTTTTAAAAAATCAAATGAATTATTTGGAACACAGGAAACAAAAGACAACCAATCAGGATGACAAGAAGAAAAAAGAATTAAAAAAATGAGGATAATGTAAGCAGCTTATGGGACAACTTCAAGCATTCCAGCATTCACATCATTGGATTGCCAAAAAGAACAAAAAATTGGAAAACTATTTGAAAAAATAATGAATGAAAACTTCCCTATTTGGTGAAAGAAATAGACATGCAAGTCCAGGAAGCAGAGAACCCCAAACAAGATGGATGCAAAGAGGCCCACTCCAAGGCACATCGTATTAAAATGCCAAAGATTTAAGATAAAGAGAGAATTTTAAACCAACAAGAGATATGCAGTTAGTTACCTACAGGGGAGTTCCCACAAAACTGTCAGCTGATTTCTGAAAAGAAATGTTGCAGGCAAGAAGGATTGGCAAGAAATATTCAGTCATGAAAATCAGGGACCTTACAGCCAAGATTGCTCTACCCAGCAAAGCTATCATTCAGAATTGAAGGACTGATAAAGAGCTTCCCAGATAAGAAAACTCTAAAGCAGTTCATCATTACCAAACCATTAGTATATGAAATCTTAAAGGAACTTATTTAGAAAAAGAAGAAGATCCAAACTATGAACAATAGAATGGCAATAAATACGTATCTATTAACAATTGACTCTAAAAAACAAACTGAGAAAACAAGAACAGAGACAGAATCATGGTTTGGAGAACATTCTCTTATGGTTGCCAGATGGGAGGGGGGCGGGGGAGAATGGGCGAAGAGATGAGGGATTAAGAAGTACTAACAGGTAGTTAGAGAACAGCCATGGGGATGTAAAGGACAGCACAGGAAAGGGAGTAGTAGCCAAAGAATTTAAATGGATGACCCATGGACTAACAATGATGTGGGGATTGCCAGAGGGAGTGGGGATTCTGGGGGAAATTTTCAGACAACTGTAACAGCATAATCAGCAGAATATAATTTAAAATAAAACAAAGATGAACAGGTTTGTGAGCTATGGCTTCATGAGAAAATTCTTTCATTTTTAAGTAAATGATAGGATTTTTAAAATAGTAATTCCCATGAAACTCAGGCAATGTCAAATGAAATTGAGAACTTTATCAGCCTAACTGGAACTATAGGACATTAATATAAGATGTTTTCCCCCTGAATGTCAATGGACCCTGAACTAGTAGGGATCACAAAGCAGAGGGTCCTGGCAGGTTGGGCCGTTGGCAGTCCCACTGGCTGGACAAAACCTGGGCTCACAGCAGAGTCCACACTGGTAGGGCTGCTCCCGAACCCCCAGCTTGAAATACACCAATTATCCTGAGTCACATCACATTACCATTTAGTTTTAAGTTTTACAAATGATCAAATTGGCAGTTTATTTGGTTTAGCCTACAGATGAGGTTTGTTTCCTGTTTTTTTTTTCAAAAAGCATTAACTTCTTAAAATACAAGTATAAATATTACCAGGAACAAAATATTGTATATAAAACAATGGCGGAAAATGGATATACTAAAAATGAGTGATTTATAGACAAAGAAAATAAGGCTCTGAGAGTTGAGAGATTATTGCCCAGGTGTGGAGAACTGGGAACTGTCCTATGGGAGCCTGCATCTCGCTGAACCTGTAACCTGTGACATGTCCATCAAGGCTCACTGTCCCTTCACTTGAACTCAACGTAGTCACCTCCTTGGTGAAGTTTGGAAGAGCGTCACCACTGCAGAAATGAGCCTTCTTCCGTTCTGGAGCACTTGGAAAGCCTTGAGCTTCTGTATAATTGTGAGACTCCTTGAAACTAATGAAGCCCTGCAGCACGTTGTTAACATTAGCATTCGTCCCTTTTAAGTGTAACAGTGACTTGTTTTCTTACTGTGAACACAGGGCACTGAAAAACAACAACTTGAAAATACAGGTAGGCAAAAGAGAAGAAATTTGGCCGCCAGGATCGCACAACCGGAGGTCAGCACTGTTAACAGTTGCACGTGCTCATTTGTTTCACCGGTGTTTTTGGAGCAAGCATGGCTGGAGGACACGCAGAGGGCCTCTGCCCGGGGCGTAGAGGAGGCCAAAGTCAATAAACAAGTAAGTCAATAAATACATTGAGTACAAATTGAGGTATTTGAAACAAAGTGTCATTTAAAAAGGTTAGTCTGTCATATGGTATTTGTCTTTCACCGCCTGGCTTATTTCACTTAGCATAATGCTCTCCAGTTTCATGCATGCTGTCGCAAAGGGTAGGAGCTCCTCCTTCCTTTCTGCTGCATAGAATTCCAGAGAGGAGAGGGGAGGGAATTTCAGGGGAAAAGGGGAAGGGTTTACAGGAACAAATATAAAGGACACATGGACAAAACTAGGCGGGTGGGGGGGTAGAAATGGGAGGGAGGTGGGGAGGACTGGGTGGGTGGGCTGGGATGGGAGTAAAAGACAGAAAATTGTACTTGAACAACAATTAAAATAAAATTAAAAGGTTAGTGTGTGATACTGAATTACCAGGTGAGAGAGTGGGAAATATCCTAATGTAGACAGGGCGGGGTGGGGGGTTCAGAAGAGGCCTTGTTGAGGAGGAGACATCTCGTGTCAGATAGGAATGGTGAGCAGTCAGAGATGCAGAGAGCCGACTGTCCGGGAGAAGGTACAGTCAGGGCAGTGAGGGGTTCAGGACACGCCACCCCAAAATACCCGTAGGCCCTGTGGCATAAGGATTATTTTGAGCTAAAAGGCACTTGAAGTAGAGCCGACACAGGCAGGCTCTCTGGCCTCCCTTTGTACTTAAAAGCAGGGCACACAATTTCCCGTGAGGAGGTGCCCTACCTGTACCAGGAAGGGAGAACATTCTTATCATCACAGACAGGGAGTCGACGTGAGATGAATCTGCATGAACAAACCCTTCGAAAACGACCCTTCTTTTCCATTAGTTTCCCCACGTATGTCCTCGTCACTTTCCCACAGCGTACTGCCCTTAGCCCACACCCACCCTCCCTCTGCGTCCTCACACCTCTGCAATGCTCCCCTCTTTGTTAGGTGAAGTGGGCCGCGAGCCCTCGGGGTCTCACTGCCTCTTTGGAGTTCCCACTTCTTTCTAGGAAGACCCCAGGCCATGGAAAAATATTAACATCAAATGAAATTTGTATGCTTTTTCCCCTCCGTTAATTGGTGTTTTGTAGTTCAATTCCCGAGCCCCAGCCCCAGAGCCTGAGAGGGCAGAGGAGAGGTCCCTCCGCCCCTCCAGCGGAGGGAGGGCAGCGCATCTGACCGACTTTCCCGCTGCACGGGAGGCCCCGTGTAGCTGGTGGCGGGGCAGGGGGCGTGGGCCGACCGCTGCACATGCTCTCGTAGGATCTGGAAGAAAGCCGACATTCTACCCCAAGGGGGACATTAATTATGTATGTAGTTTTAAAAACAGACATGAAATAACTGTGTATATGATCATTGGTAACTTGTTCTTCTTAATTATCAAGACACATGTCGGGTCCATAGTCTTTTCCATGTGCAAGTGCCCGGACCCAGGTCACCTTGCCTGTGTCTTGCTGTCTCGCTGCCTTCGTGTGAGAGAGAACTAGACTCGCTGTTTCTGCCAGGATGATATAAATTAGGGCGCAACCCTGCCACTTCTGGGTACATGCATCTATGGACCTTGTTTCCCTGGGACTAGTAAAAACCTGTAAATGAGCATGTTTCTAACAGGAAAGATTCTTTTTTGTTACTGGCCTGCCTTCTGCCCTCTCTGAAGCCCAGGCAGAGGATAAAAATGAATTTGTATGCCATTTTAATATCATTAATTAAATTGTAACACCCTACAATTACATTATCTATCCACTTTTGTTTATTCAGAATCTCACTTAACGTAACTTGGTGTTTAGCCAGAGCGATGCTCTGATTTCTTTAAGAAATTAACATGCCCCTCTGCCCTCCAGCCAGTAGATCAGTGGGGCATTTGGGGAGAGAGTTTATATGTTTTGCATCTTGTGCTTTTGGTCACTGTCACCATTTTCAGTCAATAACCACTGAATGGCCACAGGGAGTACGACACATACCAGTGCAGGGACGTGAGTTGCCTGTAGAGTTTCAACATTAAGAATCACAGCGTGCAGGCCTGACAAGTCACATTTCACAGGCTTCAGCAAATAAGACAATGTTTTGAAAGACAAATGCAGCCAAAATGATTTGGCATGTTAGGGGTGGCCCTGGATAACAGGCTTATCCGACACAGAGAAGGAGAACAAAACAGCCAGGGACCAGGTTACAGCTGGCAGGTGATTCCCCAAGATTTCCGAGAGGAGGGATACTTTTTGGGCCTGTGCCCTGGAAAGCTTTGCTGGGCTGAGGGTGAGAAAGGACAGCTCTTCATGATCACACATCAGTCGGAGGGGAAAACCACTCCATCTACACCCAGCTGGAGTTCCCCACCCCATCGACTTTTCAGTAAAACCTAGGATCTGAGATGCGACAGCTGTCTCCACCGGTAGTCTCATGAGTCCAGAACATTCCATAACTGGTGTATGGGGGTGGGAGGGGGTGGCCACATACACTGCAAATTCAGACCAGTTTGGGATTTAGAAGATTTGGGATTGTTATACCTTGTGGTTATTTTCCTGAATTATAAGGAAAAAAGAATCAAATTAGTAGTATTTGAGTATTGCTTTTTATAGATTTTTCTTCAAATAGAACTTAAGTTTCTTGGTCCTCTGTCACATGTGGAGGGAGGAAGACACATCAAATGTATTTTATTAAGAAAATCTGAAGCCCAGAAAGAGGACGAGAAAACTGCCCTCTGTGATTCAGGGTCCAGGGAAGCTGCAAGACTCCAAAGTGGGTGGTCTGGGGCCCAGAGTTTGAGTGGACGGGTGGGAGGCAGCGTGTGGGCTTTCTCCCCTGAATGTCTCCCCAAAGCCCCAGTGGAATGCTCTGTTTAAGTGGGATAGGAAATACACTTACGCCACTGAGACACGTTTCCAAGCCTGTGAAGAAAAGCCTCACCCAGCGTTATAGGATTAGTGACCTGGTTTCTCATTCAGAGTTTGGACTCACACGGTACTAGATAATAGAAACATATGGCAGGTATTCTAAGATTTGAGGGACCTAATGAAATAGAGTTTACTAATGCTATTGTGCTATTAAAAAGAAATAGTCACAATCTCCGTTATGCCACACTGGGGCTCAGAAGTCGTTCTGGTTATATAATTTTTCCTAACTACTCTGTAGTTACCTAGGCTTTGGAGTTGATCTCCTAATGGTGGCAGTTTGTAGCATGTTAAATCTGCTTTGATGGACATCTGTCTATGATATTGTTGACCTCCTTTTACTTTGCACCAAGTGAAGCACACGCAGGTGTCTGTCGCAGACATGGTGGTGAACTTCAGACAGTTCAGAAAATTCGGGACGTGTAGGCTAGGACAGGAGCCGGCCTAGCACAGGAGCCACCAGCAAGGCTGCTAGGACCAGAGCATCAGATCCTGGCTACTCTACCAACTAGCCCTGACTTCGGACGAGTAAACTTCCCTGTGAAATGGGGTGGTGGAGGGGGGTATGTGGCCAGTAAAGTGTGCTTTGCAAACCCCCAACTGCAGGGAACATAACTGACCACTGGCCGCTGACCCTCTGACCCTCTGAGGCCTGTCTCAGGGCTCACCGAGAGCAGGCCCGGTGGCTGCTCCTAGCCTGCTGACTGAGGTGGGATACTAAGGCAAAACCAATAGTGGGCTATGCAGAGCTGCTCCTTTGCCACTTTGGCTGGAGGATGGCTTTGCCTGACCTCCTCTTTGTGATGTTTTCGGCCAGCCTTCCCTCCGCCTCCCGTTTCCCCACTGGGCTCAGGCTTGTGTCAGGATCTGAGGGCTCTCCCAGTCTCTTCCAGCTCCCTCCCTCTTTTCCCTCACATGGGCATTTCCCCTCATATAGGGTTGTCAGATTAAGCAACAAATAAACAAATAATCGGGTGTCCAGTTAAATCTGAATCCCAGATAAGTAATTTTTTTAATCATAAATACATTTTAACTTTTAATAGACTCATTTTATCTGGCAAAAAAATCTGGGCAACTTGAATGCCATCTTGGTATCTGATTCTTGGGGGGCCTTTACTAACACAGGGTGCTCATAATCGTACATACCTCAGAGGTAGAACTAAATGAGTAACAGATGTACTTAGAGCTGGATTGGAACTTAGTAAGTGCTCATTAAGTAGTGGTTACTGTCAAAGTCAAAGGCTGTTCCCAGACTGAGGGGGCTCCTTGGGTCTCCCAGCCTTTCCCCCAGGTGACGGAGGGGACAGGTTGGCATCCAGACCACACCTCTTCCACACAGGGGGTTTGGTGGTGGCACGTGCAGGGCTGGTCGCGGTGAGTGACCCACTCAGAGGGGGTGACCCCCTCAGCAGAGCAGCTCTGCTCTCTCCTCTGCTCCGGAGTGAGCGGTTCCCCTCCATCAGCAGCCATTTCTCACCGCTCTGCCTTGTCCTCTGAGCACCTCTCTTTCCCTGTTGCATTATGGCGTTCATCCACAAAACCAGAATGCTCATGTGCTTCCCGCAAACCTCCAACGCTGTGTTTCCAGTTATTCTTCAGGCTGTCTCTCTTTTTCATTGTTTGGTGTACTTTGCTTTCTTTTCTTTAGAATGCTCAGGCTCTGAGGTACTCTGGTTACTTGTGAATTCTGGAAGCTTGAAGTCTGGATAACTGAGGTGATATAGATGAATAATGTAGGAGTGGAAACTAAAGGAACAAATGAGAAATTTCATTGTTATCTGGGATGAGTAGAGAATTTTTAACCTCAAGACAAAATGACTTGGATTCTTGGAATGGAATCTGGATGTTTCAAATCTTATATATTAGGACCAGAGTCATATGAGATACTCAGGAGCAGTAATAATACATGAGTTGATTTACATTTCCCTAAAATCTAGAAAACTAATTTCAAAATACTATGTGAACAGAAATTAATTCTTACTGAAGATAACTTTGTAATGATCTTGTTCCCCCCTTTATAGCAGCCTTATATTTGCATTAAACTTCCTTATACTGATGCAAATTACCCATGGCAAAACTGTAATCACAAATACTGATTTACCATTGAACTTAAACTTCAGGTCTCATTGAAGTTGTAGGATCATAACGCTAGGATTTTGAAAGGCTACCGAACCCACCACTACCTTTAAGTGAAAGTGAGTTGTCCCAACAAGATTAAAATCAAACTATTTCAAAGTTTCAGAAGAAAATTTACATGACATAAGGCAAAAGGTAAATTCTTGAGCTACTACTGTCATATTTAATAAAAATTACAAGTTGAGTTAGTTATTTAAAGAATGACTGTATTAATCTTGTCCATATAATAGCTTGTTTGTGGTATGTTTGATGGTTTATGAGATGTGATTTAATATGTAGTCTACAGTAATGTTAGTTTTGAGACTCTGAGAGTGACCTTTTTTTTCTCCTACTAGTCATGAGGTGTTTTCAAAGCATCACACTCTGGATTTAGGTCAAACTCATGAGACACAGAGGGTGGGAAGAAGAAGATGGGATTTTATCAGAACACCTGGGCTCGCATGCTTTCCCTGAAATGGAGTCCCTGGGTATTTACTCCACTTAGCTTCTCAGAATTTAGCTTCCTCATCTGTAAATGTTCATGCCAATATGGGCCTGAGTTATTTTTTTAACCAGATTTTTTTGTGACTTGAAGGCAGATTGTGTTTAAAAAGGACTTTGTAACAAATTCCTGTTATTATTTGTACGAGGGAGACACTGTTTATATAATTTGTCACTCACAAGGAGAAAGCACAGATTTGGTCATTGCGTTCTGTTATGAGGCACTCATCCTCAGCACAAGGGATCCTTAACCAAGTTTTACACAAAAACCATAAAGGGGAAGTATGCGCGCCACACTTCTGTTGGGTGAGGCTCAGGCTCGCTGCCCACAGTGCCTTCCACAGCCGCAGCACCAAGCCCCTGGGGACACGTTACTGCTCCGCTGCATGACCGGCAGGCTTGAGTCATTATCTCCATCGCAAGTGGTGTGACGGACGCTTACAAAGACAGAACTTTGCCAAACCTCACCATTAGTAAGTCACAGAAGAAAAACCTGAATCTAGAGATTTGGGCTCCAGAATCCATGCTTCCAACGCGTGATAACTTTGTCTTTGAGCTCACTAACTAACCGACTGTCTCCAGCAAAGCACTTCTTCTCCCAGAACTCCTGAGAATACCAAAGTCCTTCGCCCGGGCTGAGTCTGATCTAGAAAGGAAATATTCTTCTGGGTGTTCTAGTGGATGAATGGCACAAATTTCCATGGACTTGACTTGATATCGTAGAAGAGAAACTTTACCTTCTTAGTTTCGGTAACTGAGGCCTGTGAATTAAATTGATGAAAGGCAGGTTAACAGGAGAAAACTATACAGATTATGTTGATGTTTATAATTTTACACATAAAAGGAATTTCCCAGGAAAGAGGTTAAAACTCCAAAGAAGCAGTTATGTGTGGATATATCTAGTGTAGAAGGAGAAGGGGAGGGAGGAAATACACTACGGGAGACCAGACGGAGACGTTCTAGGCTTGTGACAATGTCTACTTGGGCGTGATTAGCTTAGAGCTCTTCTCGGGGAGGAGGGTTATGAAAATCGAGCTTTGGTGAGGATCCAGTTTTAGGTAGAGAGGGATTTCAGGGACTCAAATGCCTTCAACTCAGAATAATTCTTGTGCAAAAATGGCATATTTTGGGATTTCATATTATTAGCATGTTTGAGTACTAAGTTCTCAAGGTATCTAGTAAATGTGACATTTAGAGTTACTACTGCCCGGTACAATCTACGAAGACAATATTCCCTTGGAAGCTGGTAAGCACATCCCTTGTAGGGATGGTTTCAACTTGGTAAAGGCAAAGGATGGAGAAGTTCCCTGGGGACAGAGCTGGGCTTCAGTCGGGAGTGGCTGTTGCCTGTGGTGCAAGCTTGGGGATGGTCACTTGGTGTTAGCATGGACCTTGGCAAAGGGCAGACTCTGAGAGGTGGGGGGCAAGGAGGAGGGAGGGCAGCGTGATGGCACGAGGCTTGGCAGTGCATGGCGAAGGCTCTTTGGGACACTTCGGGCTGCCAGTGTCTTTACACATCAGGAACCTGCACCAGACCCTTTGAGGACCCTGATGGAGACACTGGTGTCCGGGTGCCAGCACCCACAGACACAGGCACCCACATGGCAACGCAGGCACCACAAGGAAGGAAAAAGCTGTTGGACAGAAGAATACATTCTTTTTGAGCAAAAACTAAATATTGAAAAACTGTGCATGTGTTGGTTAATTTTGTGTCAACTGGATGACTCGACTAAGGGATGCCAAGATACCTGTCAGCATTCCTAGGAGTGTCTCTGAGGGTGTCTCGGGAAGAGTTAGCTTTTGAATCAGTGTTCTGAGTAAAGATCACCCACCCTGGTGTGCTGGGAATCCGATTCATTGGGACCAAACAGAACAGAAACAGCAGAGCGAGGGCAAATTTCTCTCTCTTTTGGAGCTGTGACATCCATGTCTTACTGCCCTTGGACATTGGAGCTCCTGGTTCTCAGGCCTTTGTACTTGGCTGTATCACCCCACTGACCCCTCCAGTTCTCCAGTTTGTTGATGGCTATTACAGGATTTACCCTCCATGGCATATAAGCCAATTCCTATAATAAAATCTCCTCTTATATATCTATATATCTTATCAGTTCCGTTTCTCTGGAAAACTCTAATACAGAGCTCTAGGCCATAGAGGATGCCTGTAAATAAATCCCAAAAGGAACAATATCATCCAGATTGTTACCTGATCATAATTGTTAATAATATTAGAAATCAATAACAGAAGAAAAGCTTGAACAGTTCCTGTGTTGGAAACCAAATAACAGCACTAAAGAAATCTAGATTTAAAAAGAACCCCAAACTAAGACGTATTGGGAACTGAGTGACAGGAGAGGTGGGGCATCGTAGACAAGGACCCTCGTGGACCGAGGTTAGGTTAACCCAAATCTCTGAGGTGCAAGAAGGCTTGAACTGTCACGAGAGTTTGGTCACTAGAATCGGCCTGTTGCCAGAGAATTCTGAGGCCTTGCCTTCAGTATCTGACCACCAATAATGCTACAAAGTCTTTAATGAGCATGCGCACATCCAGATGCTTGGACTGCCTACACTTTTCTTGATGGGCATGTTGTTTGTGAGTTATTACTAGGGTGGCCATCAGTCCTGGTCTCCTGGGATAGTTTCAGTTCATAGTTCCTGCTGTCCTGGAGAAATTACTGGATTGGCCAAAAAGTTCATGTGTTTTTTCCTGTAAAATAAAAGACACGTTTTTCATTTTTATCAATAACTTTATTGATATGGATATTTTGACTATGTTGGCTATCTCCCACATGGTAGAATGTTGATTGTTCCTAATTACTGTCTCTATTTGATCGCTATCAACTTCAACTGGTCTACCTGACTGTGAAACATCATCACCCAGAGAGAAATCTCCAGCATGAAACTTCGCAAACCACGCTTGATGCCTTTCATCAGTCATAGCACGTTCTCCATACACTGCACAATCTTTTTTGCATTTTTGTTGCATTTTTACCTTTCTTGAAATAATAAAGCATAATATGCCATAGACATCACTAATTTTCTTCCATCTTCAATATTAAAATGGCTACACAAAAATTCACCAATCTTCATTTTTATTTTTAAATACATGCTGATATGGCATGTATTTAAAAATAAATCCAATACAATCCAACAAAATTGTTTTGAATGAAGTTAAAGACAACTAAGCACGAGTAGAGCCAGCTTACAGAAAAAGCCAAATGAACTTTTTGGCCAAACCAATATCAATGGAACCGCCTTTTCCTCCCAGAGCTGTAACAGGATGGGTGATCATGCCGTTACCCTGATGGGCAGTCACCACTTAAGTTGGCCGTGACCTGCAGGTGTGGATAGTTTTGTATTAAAGAATGTATTTATAAAGTGATTATTACAGTTTTGGTAGTTGTTTAGTGCTTGTGTAATTTCTCTATTACTACCATTTTGATCAATTTGTTCCTCTTCCTTAATTCTTTGTTATCTGGCTTCTTTTTTTCCTCATGGGAAAGTTGGAATGGTGGGCAGGCTGTGAGAGACTTTGTCTCCTGAAATGGAGTGTGTTCAGAAAAGTTTGAGCCATATTTCTCTGAGGCCCCCTCCCTGCTGTGAGGCTGACTGCCTGCTTTGGTGCATTTTCATTTCTGACTCAGAACAGAACCATCTTAAGATTCTTAACACTTAAGTTCCACCACGAAACTTACTCTCTATAATGTGCATATAGTCGATTTTAATTTTGTCTAGGTGCCGAAGAACAGTGAGGACTAAAAGGTAGAACAAATGGACCTGATTCATCATCCAGGCATGAGAGCCTCCCTGTCCTAGGAGCTGACAGTGTGGTGTCAAGGACTCTGCCTGCGGTTCAGGACCACAGACATTGCTTATCTCCGGAGAGGCTCTCAGTTCATGGTCTGCTTTAGACCTGCACCACTGAGGTCACCCAATGGACAGGCCTGGTTTGAAGTGTGCTCTGGCAACCCTCCATGATCACTGTTATCCATGCTCCGTGTTAATGATGGTTTAGACCTACTCCTGCCATTAACCAACCTGGAATCGGCATAACCAGTGTGTTGTGCAAATCGTGAAGACCAGTCCTAGACATGTCCTCAGGGCTAAGAAGAAATCTGGGACGTGCTAAAGGAGACAGGGCCTGACCTGAGCTGAATGCAACATCGGCTTTTTCCTATTTCTCATAACACATGGCCTCTGGTTTTGCTTACAATGAATGTTTCTTTATATTTCTAAAGGACCAATCTGGATTTAACCATTTTACTCTGTTGCAAGTGATTCTAAGTTCTCAAACACACCACTAGAAATTGTAATTCAGGAGACCCATTGGGGGTTTCAGAATCTGTTTCAATAAACATCTACCTTCGTAGAATTTACTTGGATCACGTTATTTTGCGGGGAGGGCCAATGCCCGTAACCCCATTGCCAGTTAATCCCTGTGGAAGCTAGGGTTGCTGGTTGGCAGGGCCCAGGCAGGGAATTCTTCTTGGGATGGGGCCTGTGGTCTCAGAACCATCAGATTCAGGAAGAGGGGCAGCCGATAACCATCTTGTTGTGGCAGGCCCGTGTTTTCTCCAGGGCCAGAGTCACTAGGCCAGCAGTGTGCCTGTGACAACTTGAAAGGAGGTGAAACTTAAGTACTTGGGAAGAAGCAGCTAAAGCTTCCCGTGCTCCAACCTGGAGCAGTGTTCCCGTCCCAGCTGATTCATTTCGGGTCTCAGCCAGGAATCGCAGTGTCTAGGTCTATACTGTTGGGTGCTGTAGTCATCATTGGTACCAAGTACCCCCAAATAAAGAAATACCTTTAGGAAACATGAAACAAAAGCATTTATGGAATCCCAAATCCTCTATGGAAACCAAATTCAGGCGAGGAAAAGCTAAGTCCCATGCTTGTTCATTTCCTCACACCAGGGGCTGCTTAGTGCAGGTGTGTGTGAATAAAAGCATCCTCCCGGTGAGCAGGATTGCCTACAGCGAGTCCCCTTTGGTTGGTCCTGGCTGCTTGGCCTCCAGAAGCTGATTTCACCTCACTTCTCAGGTAATGTTTGTGAAGCTGGCAGCAGAGGATAGGAGTGACATATTTTGTCCTTTATAAACGTCATGGGTTGATTTACTAATATTTACCCAAATATCAGGAAGTCTTCACAGGCAAACAGCCTGACAGTACCTGAACAAAAGACTATAAAAATACTGATTTAGAAATAGACACACCTCCTGTTTTTCCAGGAAGACGACGTTCCGGTCCTGTGCATCTGCCTCAGTGGCAGGTGAGGTCTTGTGGGCATGTTTACTTGGAGGCCTTTCACACAAATCTACTCAAGCCGTTATGGTTATTCATGTCAGAGAAAGCACAGCTCTTAGTGCCATCATCATTTTATAGTTTTATGCCATTTTATACCTTCAAGGGCTATAGAGGTGCCCTTAATTCATATTCATTGCCACTTCCCCAGACAACATTTAGGACACTTTTAACCCTCATTTAGGCTCCGTGTAAAAATGGAGGAATCTAGTTCTGACTGGACCCTGTCATGCTCTTTTATTCTCTGGCCGGGTCAGGGGAGAGTACATTTCCACGATCCTTCTTCTAGAGACTATAACTTAATGTAAAGTGTGGATTCCCACCCAATTTAATACTCTGCCTCTCAAAAGGAGGCATGAATCAATTGCTCTTTGAAATTAATCATTATTCCCGACATTGAAAGCACAAGGAAAAAGGTCAGGAGGCTTGAGTGGGCTTGAGCCCCTCAAAGACTCTATTTATTGTGTTATTTTCTCATAAAACTTCTTTCAAAAATCCATAGGGGCAGTAGGATCAATACCACCAGAGCCTGCAAGACAGGCCTGCCTGAGGCTGAATCTCACCTTACAGCGTTAGAGAAAACAGTGTTAGAGGAGACCACAAAATCACTGATCATTCAGAAGGATGTAAAATACACTTGGAAATCTCTCTGAAGGTTCCCCCAAGAGTTAAAAAACGACAGCAAAAGGATGTGTATGCTGACCCAAAGCTCATTCACTTCTTTACCAAGATTGTCAGTAGGATTCTGCTCCGGGAGAGACATTTGAGCCCGGATAGAGACCAATTTCCTGGGCTTTAGTCTAGTAGGTGAGTTGGATAGGGCAAGGCAGGTAGAAATCACCTTGTGTTGTATTGCAAGTTAATCCCTCTTTCTCCTTGTTATTTAATTTTCTCTACTCCCGGGTGACTTCAGGATTTACGTAGCATTTTATTCACTTCAGCAGCCGCTTGGCTTTGATTGTGCAATCAGTACTCTGCCTTCAATTTTCTTCTGTCAGTAAACTACCTTTCTGGAACGACTGCCTGGCAAATGAATTGAGTCACAATAAGCTCGTCGGTAAAGCCAATAGTACATCACACTCTCCACACCACATTGCACGGATCAGCCATATCAGGGCCCTAGAATTAGCATGTGACTGTTCTTCTTTCTTAGTTTAGCAAGAAATGGTTTCATTTCCCATGGGTGACTTTACCTTTGGAATGTAAATTTGCTACAGCCTTAAGAGAATGAGGTGGAGTGCGGAGGAGGAAATGCAGATTGCCCATGTACCACTGCTCTCTCCTGAAATAGTCAGCAGAACGATTTAACACCAAGCAACCTAGAAATTTTTTCACCCCAATAGCTGACTGGCTTCCTCACTGAACGTTCGCTAAATAAACAGCATTTTAGCAACTCCAATGCTGATGGGGAGGTAGACTAGCACTTTCAAATCTCTCTTTCTTTTGTTTTTGGAAGTGCAGCTGTAAGGGCTGTAGTTCTTGCTCCACATTCAATCTACATCAACCCATTGAAATTTTTATCTGTAAATAGAGAATAAATGTCGATTGTCATGATGTTTTGTTCTGGTTTCTCCACACAGGCTTCCCCTCACCAAGGCTGACCTGGCTGAGTGTCTGAACTGGCAATAGCAGAGATTGTTGGTGAGTCACTTGGCAAGACTATCACATTGGACCTCTTCCAGGCGAGGGGAAAGAGATGTATTTTCTTTGGAATAGATATGTGTTCTTGATATTGATCTTTCCTTGTTCATAATGTTTCTGCCTTATTCACCATCATGGAGACTTCACACACCACAATATATTGCTTCTGATCAAGAAGCTCTATTCACAACAAACGAATTTCAGCAGAGGGCTAGTACCTATGGAATTCATTGGCTTTTACCGCATACTTCGTCACTCAGAAGCTACTGGCGTAATACAACAGTGGCGTGGCTTGTTGAGGAATCTGTAAGGCTGCCAGTTAGGAGAGGTACCCTGAAAGCATGGGATTCTACCTGAGAGGATGCAGTAGATGCAATGAAGCAGAAGACACCACGTGCATGTGTGTGTGTTGTCCATAGCCCTGGGTCTAAGGGTCAAGGTTGTTATTACAGCTCATAACCCACTTGCAGAATTCTTGCTCCCCGTCCCTGCAGTTTCAAGCTCTGCTGGGTTGGAGGTTTTGTTTCCTAATGAGCCACGTTTCCAATGAATTAGAAGATGAGACTGCCAAATATCCATTTTGTTCTACTAGTGCTGTCGAACAAATAGGCAATGAGAGAGAGAGGGAGAGAGAAGGACAAAAAAGAAAGAACAAGAGAGAAAGAAGAAGAAAGGATCTGAGAATTCAGACCCTTCAGGAATAGAAATTTGGGTCACCTCACCTCAGAATTGTGACCAGCTGAGGTTTTTTCTGAGGGCAAAGAAAAGATAAACTGGGCAGTGGAAGAAGGTCATAAATTTGTCTTTGTGATTAGTTACAGAAATGAAGACAATAGCAGCTGTCCATATTCTTCTTCCTCACTTAGTATTGTAAATGTGTATATAGTAACAATTTTTGTTTCTCTCTTCCTTCCCTTTAATATTTTATACAAGTTTTGTTGGAGGCTAACTTTACAAGTTAGTCATTAGGGAACCAAATAATTAGGTGGTACTGTGATCAGATTTTATTTTACTTTTAATTAATTTTTTAACAGTGAGTTTTGAATTCATGATTTCCCCCATTCTCGGTCCAGTTACATACAGAAATGGTCCCTGGAGTTACAGGACCAGGGGTGAGGCCAGGCACCGGGAGAGGAGAAGTGGGTAGCTGGCAGTGCCGGGGCCAGAGTCCTGGGGAAGCATCCCACCCTCTCAGGGCAGGAGTTTGGACAGGAGCATGTTCAAGATTTCATCTGTCCCCTCTCAGGTACTCGGCTGCCTCCTTCATACCCTCCCTGCGGGCCGCAGATAGTTCACTGGGAACTCCCTGAAGCAGGGTGTGTGTGCCATCTGGGTGGCCGGGCAGAGCTCAAATGTGGGCGCTGCCTTCACCACAGGCCTCAGCGATGAGCTCCGTGGCTTGGCTCAGATAGGCAGGGGCAGGCCTCCTTCCTCTTCCCTTCTTCTTCCTCTTTCTTCTTCCTTCTGTCCCTCTGGTTTCAAGGTTCCTGTTACACACTTTGGGACTCTACTTGCATCGCTGCCGACTCACCTGTGTTGGGAATTCGGGGCCTGCACCTTCTTCCTTGGAGAAGGAGTGGAAAAGGGCAGGCTGAGCCTCGGTGAGGGATCTCTGCCAGAGAAACTGGATGCCTCCTTGGTGTCCCCACATCTACAGAGGAAATCCAGGGCCTGATGGGCAGGGCTGGATGGTGGGGGCTCCTCCAACTCCTTGAAGCCCCTTCTCTCCACAGAGACTGTCTGAGGCAACCAGGGCTCAGAGGGCAGTGTGGGGATCCCAGGGGGAGGCAGGATGTGCAGATCCCTGGACACCTCTCACGGCCATGCGCCTCCCCACCCTGGAAGAACTCGTTGAGTCGGGGGCTGCTGTTCAGTATGGGGATGTGCACAGTGAAGAAGAGCAATTTCTCAGCCCTGTTTGCTGCTCCCCACCTTTTTTTTCGTTTTCTTTTTTTGCTAGTTTAATGTATTTTAATAGCAAGCTTACAGGAACAGCCCAGAACATAGACAACATTAAAACATGTATTTGCATGTAGGACAACTCAGTTAGAAAGTATAGTGATATGATACTATATAAAATGCTATATGTATGATATAAATGCTATAAACACCATTTAGTTGCCATCAATAAGAAAAATTTACTTGTTGAAAAATAATCAAAATGTTGGCATTGTTCAGAAAAACTTAAGTAAATTTATATTGTTATAAAGTGGAACTGCTGAAACCTGTTCACTGAAACATTTGACTTTCAGTAATGCTTTATGTCCCTACATTTATGTATACATGTTTAATTATATTTTATTGATTATGCTATTATAGTCATCCCAATTTTTCCCACTTTGCCTCCCTCACCCAGCATGCCCACTCCCTCAGGCAGTCCCCCACCATTGTTCACGTCCGTGAGTCATGCATATGTACTTTGGCTACTCCACTTCCTAGGCTGTACTTTACATCCCTGTGGCTATTCTGTAACTACCTGTTTGTACTTCTTAATCCCTCACCTCTTCACCCACTACCCCTCCCCCCTCCCCCCTCCCATCTGGCAACCATCAAATAACTCTCTGTATTCATGATTCTGTCTCTGTTCTTGTTTGCTCAGTTTGTTTTTTAGAGTCAATTGTTGATACATATGTATTTATTGCCATTTTATTGTTCATAGTTTGGATCTTCTTTTTATTAAATAAGTGCCTTTAAGATTTCATATTATAAAGGTTTGGTGATGATGAACTCCTTTAGTGTTTTCCTGTCTGGGAAGCTCTTCATCTGCCCTTCCATTCTGAATGATAGCTTTGCTGGGTAGAGCAATCTTAGCTGTAGGTCCTGCTTTCCTGATTTTGAATATTTCTTGCCAATCCCTTTTAGCCTGCAAAGTTTCTTTTGAGAAATCAGCTGACAGTCTTGTGGGAACTCCCCTGCAGGTAACTAACTTTTTTCTCTTGCTGCTTTTGATATTCTCTCTTTATCTTCAACCTTTGTCATTTTATTATGATGTGTCTTGGAGTGGGATTCTTTGCATCCATCTTGTTTGGGACTCTCTGTGCTTCCTAGACTTGCATGTTTATTTTCTTTACCAAATTAGGGAAGTTTTCTTCCATTATTTTTTCAAATAGATTTCTAATTTCTTGTTCTTTTTGACAACCCAATGATGTGAATGTTGGTATACTTGAAGTTGTCTCATAAGCTGCTTATACTATCCTCATTTTTTTGGATTCTTTTTTTCTTCTTGTTTTTCTGATTGGTTGTTTTTTGCTTCCTTATGTTTCAAATCATTGATTTGATTCTTGGCTTCATCCACTCTACTATGGATTCCCTGTAAATTATTCTTTAGTTCCATTAGTACATCCTTCATTTCTGCCTGGGTCATTTTTATGCTGTTGAGGTCCTCACCAAGTTCCTTGAGCATCCTTATAACCAGCATTTTGAACTCTGCATCTCATAGATTGCTTATCTCTATGTTGTTGAGTTCTTTTTCTAGAATTTTAATCTGTTTTTTCATTTGGGTCATGTTTCTTTATCCCCTCATTTTGTCAGTCTCCCTGTATTTGTTTCTATGTATTAGGTAGAGCTACTATGACTCCATGTCTTGGTAGTGTGGCCTAATGCAGTAGGTGTCCTGTAGGGTCCAATGGCACAGCCTCCTAATCACCCAAGGTGGGTACTCAAGTGTGCCCTCCCTGTGGACTGAGTACACCTTCCTCTTGTAGTTGAGCCTTGGTTGCTGTTGGCGGGTCAGTGAGAAGTATTTACCTAGGCAGTCGGCTGCAAGGATTGGCTCTGACCACTGACCACCAACCTCTGCTCTCTGTGGAGGATCAGCTGTGTGGGGGCAGGGTGGTGGTAAAATTCACAATCAAATGAAAATGGAAATACTGCCAAAACCTGATTTCTGTCCCCTGTTTTCCACTTGCAATCATATACTGAGGTATCTTCCTGAGAACTTCTGGAATGTTTGCTGTTCCAGTGAGTGTTACCTCATTCTTACTTCTTCACCCTGGCAATGGCAATTTATTCCTGTAGCAGCAGCTGAACCCAATTTTTGGTTTTCCAGACATTTGCAGAACCAGCTTCATTGTGCAGCCTCTGAGGCATTAGCCCCACCTGGCATGTCCCTGCCTCAAAGCTCTGTTCCAGCTCTGTGGACCCCCTCCTGAGCTTCCCAGCTTTAATAGTTTCAACTACTTCTCTCTCGTTCCCCAAACCGAGGTTTGCTCACTCTGCACTCAGCGCTGTCACCAAGTTAACCATTCTTTCTGTCTGGTTCAGAGTCCTTGATGTCAAATTTTCTCTGGCGTGGGACTTACATCTTTATCCTGGATGGATGAACAAAGACTAGATTTGATTTCTCACCTGTGACAAAAGTTCAGCAATAGCTGAAGAAAAAAAAAAACAATGAAACACTGAAGTAGTAATTAGGAAAAGTTTATTGTGCACACACAAAGAAGTTCCCAACTGGGAGCACTCAAACCAAACATGGAATAAGCCTCAGGGGCTTATTGCTATCAAGCAGCGTATACAGTGAGAAGGCAGTGACTGTTTACTCTTCACTGTGATTGGCTATAATATTAGAGTGTTTTTTAAATGATAGAGAATTGGTCAATGGTTGCCTTGTATCAACCTTGGGAAATGGTTTTGGTTTTACTTATAAATTTCCAGAGTCATAAACAAGAAATGACCCAGGTCGAGTTAGTCTTGTAATATAAGCTAAATTAAGCTTTGTTTGTAGACTAAACTGGTTTTGTCTGCCTAGGGAATTTTCATAGCTGGTCTCCATTTGTTTTTTATTTTAATACCTGACAACCATAAAGCCCAGATAAAATATATGAACGATGGTTTTCAAGACACTAGAAATCAGGTAATGAAAAATGGCTAGCACTGGGAGAAGGGAAACAGTGGAGGTGAATCCTACTATTCCCCCTCCCCACTGTGACTGCCTGGAGTCTCAGGCGTGGGTGCAGGGAGGGGAGTCCAGGCAGACACGAGCTGCAGAAGTGGAGCTGGGAGTGAGCCTAGGTAGGTACCTAGAGTTTACAGAGCAGAGCACTGGAGAGGAAAGAACCTCTCTTTGAAAGACATGAATACAATGAAAAGACAAACCACAGTCTGGGAAAAATATTTATAAATTACATATTTGATAATGAACTTTTATTCAGAATATATAATGAACTCTCAACATTCAATAGTAAGAAAATAGTCCAATAAAAAATGGACAAAAGATTTGAACAGATTCTTCGCCAGAGAAGATATACAGATGATGGCAAGTAGCATGTGAAAAGATGTTCAATATCAGTAGTCATTAAAGAAATGCAAATGAGAACTATTGGGTAGGCCAAAAAGTCTGTATGTTTTTTTCTGTAAAATAAAAGACACATTTTTCTTTTTCACCAATAGCTTTATAGATTCAGATATTTTTAGTAAGTCAGCTGTCTCTCATGTGGTAGAATGTTGATTGTTCTCAATATCTTGATTTGATTGCTGTCAACTTCAACTGGTCTACTCAACCATGGAGCATTGTCAGGGGAGAAATCTCCAGCACGAAGCTTCGCAAACCACTTTTGACATGTTTGACCAGTCACAGCACCTTCTCCATACAGTGCACAAATCTTTGTGTTTCAGTTGCATTTTCACCTTTCTTGAAATAATAAAACATAATATGCTGAAAATGTGCAATTTCTTCTATCTGCAATATTAAAATGACAGCTGTCACAATACAATCTAACACAACTGTTTTGAATGAAGTTAAAGGCGACTAAGCACTACTAGGGCCATCTTATGGGAAAAAAACCAAACGAACTTTTTTGGCCGACTCAATACAATTAGATACTACAACACAACTGTATGACAAACTCCCTTGAAAATTTGAAAGACTGATTATATCAAGTGTTGGTGAGGATGTGGAGGAACTGCCATTCTCATACGCTGTTGGTGGGAATGTTAAATAGTACATTTTGGAAAAACATTTTGGCAGTTTTTCAACAAGTTAAACACGTAGTACCTTCTGTGAGACCTAGCCATTCCATTCCTAGGTGTTTACCCAAGAAAAATGAGTGTGTACATCCTACAGAGGTGTGCACGGGAATGTTTATAGCAGCTTATTTGAAATAAATAAAAACTAGAAATAACCCAAATGTGTGTCCACAGGCTGATGAATAAATAATTTGTGGTATATATGCATGATGAAATACTATTCAGCAATAAAAAGGAATGGAATATTGAGACATGCAAAACTAGATAAATCTTAAAATACTTTTTCTGAATGAAAGAATCCAGACAAAAAAAGCAGAATACTGTATGGTTCCATTTATATAAAATTCTAGAAAATTAAGACCAGTATATAGAGACAAAAGACAGATCTGCATTGCTTGGGGCTGGAGCGGGGTGCAGTGAGAGGCACAAGAGAGGGATTAAAGGAGGTTGCTTTTAGGAGTGATGGATATTTTTATTATCTTGCTTGTAGTGATGTTTTTATACGTATATACTTATGACAAACAAACTGTACACTTGAAACATGTAGCTTACTATGTGTAAATTATACATCTATAAGGATGTTAAAATTAGAAATGGTTAAAATTAAAACGCTGCTAAGAAGATGCTAGTGAGGCGAAACTGCATGAACATTCCCTTTGAAAGCTAACCTTTTTCTCACCGAAGCTACTGCCTTTGAACTAGACTCTCACTAGAGGAGCCGTTGTCCTGGGGCAAGCAATCCCCAGTGTGGTCCTGGGGAAGGTTTTTGTTACTTCCTGCTGTGGCCCACATATGTGCAGAGAAGGAGGGATAGAGTTCTCAGTCATAATCTTTAAATGGAGAAAGAGTGAAGGGGTAATGGGACCACAGCCTGACCAGGGCCGACAATGAGGGAGGGTGAGAGCCTCCACTGCTCGAGTGCAGAGATTATTGACTATTCTGTTGCCCCAGTATCATATGGGCAGGGAAGAATGAATACACGGTTGAAATTGTTTATGCACATGTAGATTAGGCACGATCAGAAACAGAACAAGCAAACTTGCGAAATGCATACTTGTAGCTTTCTGGAGACAGAAGGAGGCATGCTAACGTCCCCAAATCGGCGCAGTGGTGGCAGGACTGGGGGGGATGAGTGTTTCTCTGCGTGACCCCCTCACTGCTGTATATCAGAAGGCTTTTTAGAACCAAGGTTGATTTTAGAAACACCAGTGAAAGTCAGACTTTTGGGCAGAATTTTTAAAAATATTTATTTATTATTGAGAGAAAGTAAGGGAGAAAGAGAGGGAGGAAAACATCTGTGTAAGAAAGAAACACTGACTGATGCCAACCCCAGAACCCAGGCATGTGCCCTTACCAGGAACTGAACCAGTGACCCTTCGCCCCGTGGATGACACCCAACCAACCGAGCCAGGGCTTGGGCAGACCTAAGGAAAATGGGCCCCATGGTTTTCACCAAGACCTACTGAGATAGTAGTCTTGTCTATGGGAAGCAAGGGCCATCTTCCCATCCACTTTTTTTTTTTACCATAAACTGTGGTTATTTGTATGGTGGATGGTCTGTGTGTGTGTGTGTGTGAGAGAGAGAGAGAGAGAGAGAGAGAGAGAGAAGAGAGACTATATAAAGTGGCTAGAAACATAAAGAGAAGAGAAACTATAACAAGTGGCAATAGATCTCTGCAGTTTTTTTAAATTAGAACAGGCTTACATTAAAAAATTATCTTCTTTGTGAAATAATATCACGATCAAGGAAAAACCATTTTGTAATTCACAGTTTCATCACCTTAACAACACAAACACTTCCATTACTTTGTGTTCCCTTCCAGGGATTTGTCCATGTGGGTGAATATTTGTACCTAGAAATTTGTCATGTAATTTTGTACTCAGATTTTATATCCGGTCATCATACCATTAAGCATATCTTTGCTGCTTTTAAAATGTTCTTTGAGGAAATACACTTCCTAGGAGACAGAATTAGTCCTATAACAGACACTTAGGAGATTAAAAGCAGACAGAAAAGAATTTTACCTTAGCAAGTTTAGCTAAAAATGGAAATTCTTTCTTTTAAAAATTGAGGTATAGTTGACATGTAGTATTACAATAGTTTCAGGGGTACAACACAGTGACTCAGCATTTGCATTGTATGAGTATGTACTGCAGAATGATGACCACAGTAAGACTAGTTAACATGGGTCATCATACACAGTTCTGAATTTGCATTTTCTGGTGATGGGAACTTCTAAGATTTACTCTCTTAGCAACTTTCACATATGCAATATGGTATTATTAACTGTGATCACTGTGCTGTACACTACATTTTCCTGACATTTATTTTATAACTGGAAGTTTGTACCTTTTGATTCTCTTTACCCACTCCCTCACTCCCTGCTTCTGACAACTACCAATCTGTTCTATGTATCTGAGCTTTTTTTCTTTATGAATCTGCATATAAGTAAGCTAATATGGTATATATCTTTCTCTAACTTACTGCACTTAGCATAATGCCCTCAAGGTCCACCCATGTTGTTGCAAATGTCAAGATTTAATTCCTTTTTATGGCTGAATAATATTCTTGTGTGTATGTGTGTATCAACACATTTTTTTGTATTTACATTTTATAATTATTTTTAAATGTATTTTATTGATTATGCTATTATGGTTGTCCTATTTTCCCCCCTTCACTCCCCTCTACCCTGTACACCCCCTCCCACCCACATCCCCCCTCCTTTAGTTCATGTCCATGTGTCATACATATAAGTTCTTTGGCTCCTACATTTTCCATACTATTCTTACCCTCCCCCTGTCTATTTTCTACCTACCATCTCTGCTATTTATTCTCTGTACCTTTTCCCCCTCTCTCCTTCTCCCACTCCCCTGTTGCTAACCCTCCATGTGATCTCCATTTCTGTGGTTCTGTTCCTGTTCTAGTTGTTTTCTTAGTTTGTTTTTGTTTTTATTTTCAGTGTGGTTGTTAATTACTGTGAGTTTGCTGTCATTTTACTGTATATGTTTTTTATCTTCTTTTTCCTATATAAGTCCCTTTAACATTTCATGTAATAAGGTATTGGTGATGATGAACTCCTTTAACTTGACCTTATCTGGTAAGTACTTTATCTGCCCTTTCATTTTAAATGAAAGCTTTGCTGGATAGAGCAATCTTGGATGTAAGTGCTTGCCTTTCATGACTCAGAATACTTCTTTCCAGCCCCTTCTTGCCTGTAAGGTCTCTTTTGAGAAATCAGCTGATAGTATGATGGGAACTCCTTTGTAGGTAACTGTCTCCATATCTCTTGCTGCTTCTAGGATTCACTCCTTCATTTTAACCTTGGCTAATGTAATTATGATGTGCCTTGGTGTGTTCCTCCTTGGGTCCAACTTCTTTGGGACTCTCTGAGCTTCCTGGACTTCCTGGAAGTCTATTTCCTTAGCTAGATTGGGGAAGCTCTCCTTTATTATTTGTTCAAATAAGTTTTCCACTTGTTGCTCTTCCTCTTCCCTTTCTGGTACTCCTATAATTCAGATGTTGGAATGTTTAAAGATGTTCCACAGGTTCCCAAGCCTCTCCTCATTTTTTGAATTCTTATTTCTTCATTGTTTTCTGATTGGGTGTTTCTTTCTTCCTTCTGGTCCACTCCATTGATTTTGAGTCCCAGTTTCCTTCCCATCATTATTGGTTCCCTGTACATTTTCCTTTATTTCACATAGAGTAGCCTTCATTTTTTCATCTAATTTGTGACCAAATTCAACTAATTCTGTGAGCATCCTGATTACCAGTGCTTTGAACTGTGCATCTGATAGGTTGGCATCTTCATGGCTTAGTTGTATTTTTTCTAGAGCTCTGATCTGTTCTTTCATTTGGGCCATTTTTTTTTTTTTGTCTTGACATGCCTGTTATGTATTGAGGGGCGGAGCCTTAGGTGTTCACCAGGGCGGGGCAACCCATGTCACTGTGTTGTGATATTATATGTGGGGGAGGGGTATGAGAAGGAACAATGGTGCATGATCTGCTCTCTGCCCGATTTCAGTCCCTTCCCCCACTCCCCCCAAGCAAACTGGACCCTTCTGGTGCTGATTCCCAGGTGGGTGGGCTTGTGCACGTTCTAGGACCCTGTGGGTCTCTCCAATGAACTTTCCTGTGAGGCTGGGAGTTTCTCCTGCCACCACAACTCCCACAGGTGTTTTCAATCAGTGGTTTGAGGCTTTATTTCCCTGCACTGCGACCCTGGGTTGTGCAATCTGTCCCGCTACCCAGTTTCACCTGGTTTATCTGCCTGCGAATGTGGGACCACCCGCCGACCAGCTGCCTTGTGCACCACACCCCTCCACAATCCGCCACCTCTCTGGATCTGCCAGCCCATCACCTTGCTGTGAGCCCTCTCCATCGGGGCTGCCTGACTCTGCCCCTCCTACTGGTCTGGATGAATACTTTGTATTTAACTCCTTGGTTGTTGTTGTTGGACTTCTATACAGTTTGATTTTCTGCCAGTTCTGGTTGTTTTTTTTGTTTGTTTGTTTG
>CM052540.1:112037242-112194070 GCA_028533065.1 Trachops cirrhosus
GATTTTATTTATTTATCTTCAGAGGGGAAGGGAAGGAGAGAGGGAGAGAAATATCAATGTATGGTTGCTTCCTGTGCATTCCCTGCTGGGAACTGGCCTGCAACCCAGGCATGTGCCCTGACTGGGAATCGAACCGTGATCTCTTGGTTCACAGGCCCGCGCTTAATCCACTAAGCTACACCAGCCAGGGCTGTTTTTTGTTTTTAAGTTGTCCTTATTTTGGTTGTGCAAGGAGGCACAGTGTGTCTACCTCTGCCTCCATCTTGGCTGGAAGTTGTATCAACACATTTTTTAAAGGTCCAGTCATCTGTTGATAGACACTTAGATTGTTTCCATATCTTGGCTGTTGTAAATCATGCTGCAATGCCCCATTAACATGGGGTCCATATTTTTTTTTAATTTAGTGTTTTCATTTTCTTCAGATATATATCCAGAAGTGGAGTTGCTCAGTCATGAAGCAGTTCTATTTTTAATTTTTTGAGGAACATTAAGACTATTTTCCACAGTGACTGCACCAATTTATTGTATTTTCCCACCAACTGTGCCCACAGGTTTCCTTTTTGCCACATTCTGGCCAACACTCATTTCTTGTCTTTTTGGTAACAGCCATTCTAACAGGTGTAAGGTGACAGCTCACGTGGTTTTAATCTGAATTTTGTTGATTATTAGTGATGTTGAACCTCTTTTCATTCACCTGTTGGCCATCTGTATGTCCTTTTTGGAAAATGTCTATTCAGAACTTCTGCTCATTTTTAAAAATCAGGTTGTTTATTTTTTGCTATTGAGTTGTATGAGTTCTTTATATATTTTGGATATTAACCCCTTATCAAATATATGATTTACAAATATTTTTTCCCATTTGATAGGTTGCCTTTCATTTCATTGATAATTTCCTTTGCTGTGCAGAAGCTTTTTAGTTTGATGTGGCCCCACTTGTTTATTTTTGCTTGATTGCCTTTGCTTTTGGAATCAGATCCGAAAAATCTTTGCAAGACTGATGTCAAGGAGCTTCTGGCCCATGTTTCCTTCCATGAGTTTTATGGTTTTGTGTCTTACATTCAAGACTTTAATCCATTTTTGAGTTGATTTTTGCGTATGGTTTAAGATAATAGTACATCTTCATTCTTTTACATGTGGCTGTTCATTTTCCCAGCAGCATTCATTGAAGAGACTGTCCTTTCTCCATTGTATATTCTTGGCTCCTTTGTCCTAAAGTAATTTACCGTGTATATACCAGCCTGTTTCTTGACTCTCTGTTCCCATTGATCTGTGTGTTTGATTTTATGCTGGTACTGTACTGTTTTGATTTCTATAGCTTTGTAATACAGTTTGAAATCAGGGATATTGTGCGTCAGTTGTTGTCCTTTCTCAAGATTGCTTTGTTTGGCTATTTGGGGTGTTTTGTCCTTCCACTGAAATTTTAGGATTGTTTATTCTATTTCTGTGAAAAATGGCATTGGAATTTTGATTGTGGTTGCATTGAATCTATAAATTACTTTGGATAAGGCTTCACAGTAGGAAAAAACACAGAAGTGCTGGAAATTCAATGACCAAAGGCCCTTTATTTAATATATGATTTAAAAATTTTAGTTAAGAACTGTTAATATCATCATTAGCAGCAGGGATAGGCTTAAAAGCACATGAAAAGAATACTACATCATTTGGCGTCTTTGTGAGATCAGGTTAATGGATCCCAAATGACGGTATAACTATTAATGATGTTTAGAATTTTGACTTTTAATAAAATGCTTGAGAGTAAAACCACCTGGGCTGTCTATTACATTCTGGCCAACACTCCATGACCTTTGGATCATCAGAAACAAAGAGATAAACAAGGAAAGCATCTCCTGAATTTCAATATTAGGGTACAGAAATCAAAACAGCATGAGACAATTCATACTTAAATTGGAAGTTATTTTGGTGTGACTCCATGAATTTATGAATTAGAATGAGTTGTGGAAGGCAAGGAAAAGGCATCTTAAAATATGTGTCTGGGATGGTTTCAAAGAATTGGATAAATGCCTGCTTGGGAAACACTTTGGAGTATTGTGGCCTGTATGTAGAAAGGTGTCTTAACTATTCACAAAGCTTGAAAAGTCAATAATAACAGCTTTTCCTGTTTAGGTGAGGCTGGTAATTTCTATTCACTAAAATAGTATGTAATCATAGACTAAAATATCAGAATGTATTGGAATAGCATTACAACCAATAATCTCTTTTTAGGGTTTATTTTTTCTGATTCTATTAAGGTAATACTCAAGTTTTATTTCTTTTTATTATTTTTCATTTTTAGAAGGAAGAGGAAGAAATATTTTTATTTTTAGAGGGAAAGGGAGGGAGAAAGAGAAGGAGAGAAACATCAGTGTGAGAGAAAAAACCCACAGCCGAGTCATGTGCCCTGACCAGGAATCAAACTGGCAACCTTTCGCTTTTCAGGACAATGCCCAACCAACTGAGCCATGGTGGTCAGGGCCAATACTCAAGTTTTAAAGGTCAAGGCATATGGTGGACATTTGCTATTATTTTGGCCACTCAGTGTCTGAAACACCTTCCTATTTTAGAATTCCCTACTTTCGTAGCTAGGTGGTAGGGGCTGAAAATCCCAGATGCTTGCTTTCCCATGCTGCTACTGCTGCTGCTGCTTCCTCCAGCCCTTCTTCTTCTCTTTCCTCCTCTTCCTTCCCCTCCCTCCTCTCTTTCCCCTCCTCCTTCTTCTTTTTTACATGTCTGAAGGTAACTGGCAGTAATGGCTAAGTTAGTCATGCAGCTAATTTACCTCCAGATTTGTTTAGCACATCAGAAATATCTCTTCTCTTGACATACAGATTTCCCATGCTTCTCTGTAGTTAATATACAGACATGTGATCTGGGCATTACTATATAGATCCACTTGCATCAGATTTTGACTTAGGAGCTAGTTATAAAAAATGAATGAAGCAACAACATCCCTAAAGTAATAGTAATAACAACAACAACAACAACAACAACAACTAAATCTAGAAACAATGAAGCTCTTTCTCTTTGGAAGAGTCAACTATAATGATTGTTGGAAAAAACAATAAAAACTATCAATAATGTAGGGGAAGGGAGATGCACAGTTGTAAGAGCTGATTCCCTGAAAACCACTTAATATCTTAAATAAACTTAACTGATTAAAAAAGCTAGTAACCAGTGCCACCCCAATAAATTCAATAAAAAGGAAAAAAAGGCAATGATGAAGTACCCTATGAAGGTAGGATAAAACTGAGTTGAGAGAAGATGATTCAGGTTTATGAAAAATGATTAAATTTTACTAATTAAAACGTGATACCTTCTGAATAAAACAGTGGCAAAAGTAACATCAGCAGTTAAATGTGAATTATACACACACACATTCTATTCTGGTTCCTTTGTTTAAGTCCCTCTCAGGTAACTGCTTTCCAATGCCTTCCCCCACCAAACCCCGTGATTTTCCACTAAAAAAAAGTAGTAACTGTTCATTATGCAAAATTTAGAAAATATAGAAAAGGTCAATGTGTGTGTACTTCCACACATATATGTAAAAATGTATACAATTGGGATCCAACTATGTAGTTTTGTGCCTACCCTTTTAATGCTGTTTTCTATGCCATTCTTTGACTTTTCTAAATAACTATGTCATTTAATTGTTTTGCTATTTAGTATTTTGAGTCTCTAATATTTTTCTGTCATAAAGTTTCAAAGAATGTTCTTGTATATAAATTTTTGACTAGCTCTTTGCTTATTACTTCAGGATAAATTCCTAGATAGCATATTACTAAATCAGTGAAATTTGAACCTTTTAAAGGCTCTTCACACAGTTGTAAAATTTCTCTCTAGAGGTGGCTGACCCACTTTTGAATCCCTAATGGGTTTTGACTATAAAGTATTGACATAAAACTTTTATAAAATTGGAATGTCAGACACGGAAACATTTTATAAGAATAATGCATATGGTGTCTGTTATGCGAGTAAACTGCTTGCCGGACACAGAGATATAGTTTAGAGACATTCTCACATTTAATCTTCACAGTGACACTTACCATTGGTCTTTTCAACCTCGGCAATAAAATGGGGAAAATGGCCACATAGCTTGGTTAAGGTCACAAAACTCATAAAATGTGGACCTGGGAATCAAGCCCTGGTTTTCCTGATCTCAAAGTTCATTTTCTTTTCCTTATATTATTGCAACTCAATTTAAATACCTCATACTTTTTGAGTTCTGAAATGGATACTTGAGAAAGAAGAGGTATGAGTGAGTTGGAAGTAGTAGAGAGGAAGAAGCAGTTAAAAAGCATACTGTTTTAGTTAAAGGCATTTAGAAATCGACCAAGCACAGCGCTAGCAGGGTATTTTAACCAATGAGTATTTATTAAAAGCCAGGGTGCGCCAGGCACAATTCTTGTCCAGGAGGCTAACAGATACAAATGATGTCACCAATTCACTTATTAGCTTATCTGATTAAATAAAATACATTTCATAGAAATGATTATAAAATGCATTGCAGATAGAAACAGAATATCTTTTATATTACAGATCTTACTGTACCTAAATAATTATTAATAAAAACCAGGCAACCCATATGGTAAATAGAAGTTAGCAAACCACCAGTTATTTCTTTATTTTAGTCAGCAAAAGATAAAAAGCATGCTATCATCATGCTGAAATGGGTTTCAACATTCAATACAGATAACCTTTTTCAAAAGTAACACAGTCCACCTATCATCTTAAAAATATGGTGTTTTTCATCCTGTGTCAAATCACATTATACCTTTGGGTTTAAAGATTAGTTTTGGTTTCAAAGTAAGTTTATTTAGTGCCTCAGTCCCACGTCTCTCAGATTCTTGATCTGGGGTGGGTGAGAATCAGTACAATTAAGTATTAGTTAGGGGAGCAAAACAAAACATAAATGGGATGGTTTATCTGCTTTGCCCAATATTCTCGCCAATATTCAATTCAGAAGATACACACATGATTTAAACGGGAACATAACAGTAGAAGGGAAAAAATGCTGGTGTTATTTCTTTGAAGCAAGTCTGTCCATTAGAGTTCTTTATTGCCTTTGGAGAGTTATGGCGAATTCTTTAAAGGACCACAGCAGGTCTGTTGGCACATGATGTATCCCTTAGTTTGAAGGCTGGTGTGTAAGGGAGAGTGGGAAGGACTGAAAAGGCGTGTTGTGGAGTGTGTTTGCTGACACAGTCACCATGACCACTAAATCGCAGTCATCCACGAGTGTCCACCAGGTCCTTCCTGAGACCTCCCGAGATGGGTGTTTTCTTCAGGCAGCGGCACTGAAAATGTCCTCAAAGAGTCAAGGTCAACTTTTATTGCACAGGAACCAAAATTATTCTCCCCACCCCCTTTCCTGAGCTGGAGACCTCCAAGTGCAAACAAGGCTGGGGATGTGGCGCTGCTCACTCCTCTGGCCAGCAGGGAGCGCTCCACCAGGACACCTCCGGGAGCACCTTCTTCAAAGGGAAGCGCGAGGTATCATGTTGGCCCAAGCAATCTGGTGGGTCAGTCACCATTCTCAAGCAACTTTTGTAAGTTGTTCTGTATCTGGAAATAATAACAGAGAAGCCCCTGTTATTAAATAGAACGGAGTATATTAAGGGCACATTTGCTACAGCCTATATAAAGCTTGAGATTTTTCAAAAAAGCTACACATGGGTTAAATTTGGATCAAGCAAACAAGTGCTTTTTAATGGAACAGAAGTCTGTTGGACAATCCACTTTAAAATAAAAAAAAAGAAGGCTGGAAAAGAAAGTGTGGCACAAAGACGCAAATGTCAGTGGAGACCAAGAGAAATCAGATGGAAGAAAAAGAAGAGTAGCACTGGAGATACCAGGTGTGACGCAAAACATGTGGACACACCGGGGAGTTGGTCTTCACACAGCCCATTGGATGGCGTGAATCAGACAAACTCTGCGTAGGAATGTTTAACACTCCTAGGAGATATCATACATTTCCCAGAAGAGTGTGAATTTCACAGGGACAGGGACTGCACTATATCTATGGATCTCAAGACTACAGAACAGTGTTGAACATTAAAAGTTTGCTTAGTAAATGTTTGTTGAGTAAATGAACTTCATTCTCGACAACCACTACTGTGTGGGGGTAAGGAACAAATGAAGGAGGATGTATTCCATTCCTTCGGAAGGGGAGTCTGAGGTGTCCTGCAGGCAGACGCAGGGCGAGTGAAGAAGAGGAAGGGACCTAACTCGTCTGTGCCAGGCACGTCACACAGGTGCACCGTCACCACGCACCACCACTGCTGCACAGAGGCAGGTGTTACACGTGAAATGGCGGGCCAGAGGGCTCTGGGACAAGACCAGTTACACGGTTAGTTACACAGGCAGAGTGGGGACAAGAACAGAGGTCTGACTCCAGAATTTATGCTCTTTCTTCTGTACTGCTCGACCGTAAATGCCACTTCCAGTACAAAGAAAGTATTTCCTCCTTTACCCATAAAAGGCATTGCCTTCATCCTCCACACTTCTACTTCATGTCTCCCCTACCATTCCCACAGGACCAAAGATAAAAGCAGGACTGAGAAGGTAGAAGAAGAAATGAAACCACAGACTGATATCCAAAATATATCAAACATACCTACAAAGACAAAAAAAAACCCCAAAAATAAAATGAAGGAGATAAACAGTCAATTTACAGAATAAAATCCACATGGCCAATGAATATATAAAAAGATGTTCACCAGCAGTAGAAATCAGGAAAATGCAAATAAAAACCATAATGAGCTCTGATCTCCCACTGTTAGACTGGTTGTAGGGAGCCAGAGGGGACAAAGATGGTGGCAGTGGGAAGAGAATTTGAGGAGACATTTGAAGATAGATCACGTAGTACTTCTCAACTGATCAGTCAATTGGTGGCAAGTGAAAAAAAGGAGGGAGTCACAAACTATTCTTAGATTTCCCCGAAAGGGCCATGATGCCATGAACAGAAATCAGGGAGTTAAAGCAGGGCAGATCAAGAGGCTTGGGCACAGGGCGTCGCTGAAGGAGAGTAGAAAGAAATTGCTGGTACAGGGTAGAATGCGCTGAGACAGGGCTCCCCGTTCCCACCACAAGTAGTTGGTTTCGCCACCAGGCTGTGCTGCACCACAGCAAGATTGCCTCTGGCTGGAGGGGCAGACCAGTCAAAAAGAACGTGGGTGTGCCTGGTAGCTTTCTTTGCTCCCATTCCTTTGAGCCATGTGTGCAATTTATAACTTTGTAGAACATCAACATATGCATTTTGACCCCAAATCCGCCTGTGAGGCCTCTGCCATGGATGAAGGTTTCTGTTGGTATACAGGCCTCTTAGCTGAGCAGTGGGGCTCTCTCCGAGTTCCTGTTTTTCTGTCCCTCCTTACAGAATGTGGTGTCCTAGCCAGGCCCAGCAGGGGGAAGGGAAGAAATGCAGGAAAGGGCAGCGGGATTCTGCGTGCTTTTGGTCGAAAGAAACCGGTGTATACCAGAGTGAGCAAATGGAAAATTAAAATCACCCCATTCACTTGGCCAGCATGGAAGCCAAACACTGGCAAACATTTCATTATTTTTTTTAAAAAAGGAAAAATTATCTTCAATTCCCAGTAACTAACATTTTAGAAAACAACAACAACAATTCTAGCTGCTACCCCATACCTTCTCTAGGCTGATTTTGGATTTAAAAGAGAAAAAGTTTTCAAGTCAGCACATAGATACAATGATTCAATAGGAATTATCTGGCCTGCCCTGGTTTAAGAACAGAAGTTTGGAAACACCTTTGCTCTCAGTACTTCAGTGGGTAAATGCTAGATAACATTTAGTGTAGCAAAACAAACACGTTGACTCATTTGTATTTCATGTTTCTTCCCAAGTAGGCACAACTGCACTAGTACGGAAAGCTTCTGGGCATTTGTGAGTTTGAACTGAACACTTCACTCTAGCCCTTTCCGTAAGGATTGGGGTAAAAACAAAGTTTTACATGGGAAGAGATAAACATGTTGAAAGGAGTAAAGAGCAGTGAATCAGGTGCACCTTTGGGGTACTTCAGGCATGCCTCCCTCTTTCTCTGGTTCACTCTCCTACTGAGATCTAAGAATGCCACAAGCATAAGGACAGGGCTGCCCTAAAGTCGCCCTACAGGATGATACCTTTAGAGGTGAAGGTATCAGTAGCCCTCAGCAGGGGCTATGGTTGGATTCTGAGGGGCAATAAAAGCAGGGGGTTCCAAGCACAAATCTGAAGTTACACAGAGCTGCTTCAAGTTCCAGGTCTGCCAACTTGCTAGATGTGTCTCCTTGAGCAAGTTAATAGGAACCTGGATTCTTCCTCTGTCCTAGAGAAGAACAACAGCACCCAGCTCCCAGGGTTACAACAGGGAATGAATGCGGTATTTTATGTATGGCCACAGTTGGCCTGGGCAGAGGTAGGGCAGCACTTTCTGGTTGGGGCACTTCCTACTGTGTCCCTCCCCTGAGGCCCTGTGTCAGGGGTCACTTGCCACTGGGCCCTATGACACAGAGAAATATTTCTAACCAAGGAGGAAAAGCAGAAGATAGACCAACAAGGAAAATGAGATGGAAACCTATTTCTTGCTGGAAATAACAAACAGTCTTTCACATTTACCACATAACCCCTGGTGGGATTTGGTCCTTTAGGCTGCCTGCTGCACCAGAAGCATTTTATCGCGTAACCACTGATCTGTGGCAAGTGACAGGCATGGCCGCGCTGCCCCCAACACAGGCGAGAATCAGTCACCTTTTCTAATTTCAGGATGTTAGCTGTGAGCTGTCGGCAGAGGACTTCCACGTTTAATTGCACTTGTGACCCCAGGCCGGAAGGTGCTGCCTGCCTGTAAGAACAAAGAGAAAAATGACTGTGGGCAGGAACGGCGAAGAAAGGAATGGAATAAACACATCTCCAATGTACTTGAACAGAAAACTAGGTTATAATAGAAGAGGGAGAGCACTTAACTTGTTAACATCAGAAGTGTCCTGTAGTAATCCACAGCTCCAGACTAGAGGTCAGGGAACTATTTAACAGCTCAACTGGAAATAAATCCCTTAAGCTATTTTTGTTTAAGTGGCCGTGTTGTGCCTCGGCTTCCAAACGAAAATTGTACAATTATTCTCAAGCATGTGGTTTCTTAAAGCTTTTTGATTAGCCTCCAATATCTTCTCTATCCCCACTACAGGGTATGTTTGCCGGAATTATTGCTCTTCTCAGTTACATCCATATTTTGTTTTTGTGGGAGCAGGAAGGCTTTACAGGGGGAGCTTCAGAACGTTTAGAAATGTCTCTCATCGAATTTCTGTTGCAGTGTGAGACTGCTGTGGTTTGCTCCTGTCTTACAGCCTATCAGGTGTATTCACTATTCACCGCTAGACTACAGGGCACGGGCTCTCTCTCACTCTGGGGCCCACTGGGGTCCCGTAACAGCTGAAACTAGGAAATTCAGAGATGTACACATATTTTTTCTGGAGATGTGGTCTAACGCTGGCTGTTTATCAGATGTTCGTATTAAGGTTAGTAACCATGGTCTGTAGCTTCTCTCTAGTCCTTGGTTGTAATTTATTTGTCACCACTAAATTTTTAGATGGTAACGATTGGATCATTACCATATTTTACATATGATCCATTTTTGAGATATAGGCAGTTGGTAAATTATTGAAGATGATCTAAATATTAAGAAAGCAATCAGATGTTTTATTTTCTAGTAGTAAAACACTTTTTAATCATTGATCCATACTATCAAAATCTTAGATCCCAAAAAAGAACCTGAATCTAAATCTTTCAGTTTCTGGGTGAGGGATCTGAGACCCAGAGCACTGACTGTCAACATAAAATTCTGACAGTCTATAGGCTGTACCAATAGTAACAAAGCTGGTACCAGGTACGGAGTCAGATCAGATCAGGCATGTGGAGTCAGCGACCTGGACCCAGTGGCCAGGCGAACTGTCCTGGGCAGAGCAAGGTACTGGGGAGGCTCCATGTGACAGTTGATTAACAGAGCTTTCCGTCATAGGTGGTTCCCTGATCTCACATCATGTGTGATCTTTGTGACTGTCCCTCTAATGATTATTTTTTGGATTGTACTTCTTCTTGAGTTGATTATTTAAATAGTAGAACAAATATTTCATCTGCCTTTGTTAGTGGAATTTCCCACTCATCACCACCAAGTTAGCAGAATGGTAACAGCACATGGTGTACATTTTCCTAAAACAAACCCTTATATGATAGTGAACAAAATAGTCTGCCATAATCCAGAGTCACTGCTAATTCTAAGTGTATTAACATTTTGAACAGGATGGGAGAGAAGTATGGGTAGGGTATGAATCTATTCCAAACCTCTTCAGGCTTTTGTACTACTGGGTCAAGTATATATTTATGGTTCATAAATAGCCAGAATACTATTAGCCAACCCACAGAATAAGACTTTTAGGTAATGGTTGGAACATACAGAAAGGCCTTAGACTGATACAGCATAATAGTTCTCCAAGAGTAGACCTCAGGCTGGCACCGTCAACATCACTGGGAACTTGACAGAAACACAAATTCTCAGGCCCAAGCTCAGATCCACTGCATCAGAAACTTTGGGGGTGGGCCCTATAATTTGTTTGAATAAGCCCCCTGAATGATTCTGAGGCACACTGAAAATAGCCTGACCCAGTTCTAGGCTGTTTCTCACAACCAAGTAGCCCTAGGTAGACTGGGAAAACTACGGTCTTCGTAGTCCTACAGGCTTACATTTGAATCCTGATTCCATTTCAGGCTATGACATTCAGCAAATTCTTTCTCTGAGTCTTGGTTACCTCATCTGTAACATGGGGATGATGGTTACCTTCTAGGGTACAGCGAGAGACAGTGAGAGAAAACTGAGTTTGTGCACGTGGGCATCCATTCTACTAGAGTCTCTAGCACATGGTATGCACTCTGTAAAGGAATATTTCGACTTTTAAATCTCGTGCTAAAAGTATGCTTTCTAACATGGAATAACTTATTTTACTTTTTAGGCAGTGTGTCAAGATCCCCATGGAAATGGGTTTACAGGAAAGGGCTCTACGTCTGCACAGGTGCCATTAGCTCAGGCGTGCAACAATGACTGTGACGGATTTTCACAGTCAGGCGTTTTGTGAGCGAATGGGCTAACACAAAGAGTTCCAGGTGAAGAAATGTGCTGAGTAACTTGAATTACTTCTTTCCTGTGAAAGTCTTGACTCCTTGCCATTTTACTTAGATAAACTTTTATATTTCAATAAATCGGCCAAGGTCACAGCTGAGTCTTAGGATAATAGAACAAGATAATGTAAAATTAGGCTTGTTTCTCGCCTTGTCACTGGCAACACTATAGCAACTCAAGAACATGCACAATCAGGTCATTCATGTCTGGGACCTTCCCACCTCTTCCCACATATACACTTAAAATGTTTCACACAAAATGTATCCTTAATTAATATTTGCTATGAAAGTTGCTAAGCTCAGGCCAAACGTCATACAAATCTGAATAGCAAGCAGATGATAGCAGAGGAGGGAAATGTCTTACTCAGTGTGATGGCTGTCCACAATGGAGGTTAGCGACCCCAGCCGCTCCTCCAGGGTGTTAATTCTATATCTCATGTAGAAAGTCGAGATGATGAGTGCACAGACCCTGGAAAGCGATGAAAGAGAAATCTCAGTGGTTAATGGCCAGGCCCAGATATTCATAAAATAATGCATTCAGAGCTAATGTACATTTGAGGCAAGGTATTTTCTAAAACAACTTGGCTGAAGAGACTTTAAAAAGATCTTTATTCGACAGGCTGATGCTTGTCACAAAACTTTAGAGTGAGAAGGGGCTTTTAAATCCTTTAGCTCAAGTTTCTCAATTTACAAGAAACTCTAATAGGCCACACACAAGGAGGGTTACCAAGCCAGGGAGTGCACTTCCTTCCACTTGGTGCATCTCCCTCAGTAGAAGGGCCCAGACGGTGAGTGCTCAGGCTTGTTCCTGGTGACTCACAAATTCCTCTCTTTATCTGGAAGCCAAACTGGGCACATCCTCCTTGGTTGTAAGGAACAGCCTAGAACTGGGTCAGGCTATTTTCAGAACAACAACTGATTACAGACTAGAAGCCGAGGGGGAAGTTAAAAAAGTCAATGCTGAAGGTTTAGATGAAGGGGATGACATTTTGAAGTTGTTTTGGCCTCTATCCAGAGAACATGGGTTGGATGGAAAATAAACAATAAGGACAAAGATGCTTCATTTTAATTTCCCAACTAATAGTATTCACTCAAAACTTAGTCCTCTGCTGGTTCTGGCACAATTGTTTTGCTTTCCTTGCTCCCTTCTCACTGTTTAAATCAGAAGGGGATGAACATGAAAATGTGACCTTAGCTTAAGGGAAAAAAATGTGGAAATAGGAAACAAAAATTGTTGCAGAAAAGATTTGGGTCACATTAGACACAACTGAGATTTACAATGGCTCTTGGCAACATGAAAGGATTATCCCTGTAAAGAACTGAATCATTTTCTTAAGTCATTTTCAGTAAATTAATTTACTTACACGATTGCATAGAATATAAGAATATGGCGGAGAGTTGGATATTTCTGAGACTTAATGTTGTGTAAGATTCCAATGGTTTCTGACTGACCTGTTGGGTGGAAAGTGAGAAATTACAGTTTTAAAACAGTCATCTAGCAATATTGCTATGGGGAAGATGTCCTTGAAAGAGAAAATTAGACCCTGGCCAGGTAGCTCAGTTGGTTAGAGCTTCAGCCTGATATGCCAAGGTTCCAGGTTTGATCCCCAGTCAGGGCACATACAAGACGCAACCAATAAATGCATAAATAAGTGGAACAACAAATCAGTGCTTCTCTCTGTTTCTCTTTTTCCCCATACCTCCATCTCTCTCCCCCTCTCCCTTTCAAATTGGTAAATAAAATAATAAAATAAAATAAAATGCATTAAAACTGAAAGAGATAAGTATTCCTAACTAATAGGAGTCATAGAAAATACTAACTGAAGCCTTCCAGCTGTCATTTTAACCAGTAGTTACAATTCTCTCCAAATATTTCAGTCATTCCACGTTTACTGAGAGCCTTCTCTGTGTTAAGCATTGTGTTGGAGTGAATGGTGAACCCTACAGATATCATCCTTGTTCTCATACCAGTACAGTTGGTAACCAGTTATTAGAATAATTAGTAAACAAGAAATAATTCAACACTTTTAATTTTAACAGCATTTTTTGAATCATGGTCTCAAAGTATTCATTACAGTGGAGGAGCCTCCATGAGGGCTGCTCACCTTCGTATCCCTCATAGTAACGCAGGGGACTTGGTAATGTTTATTGAATGAATAGGTGATTGAACATGCAAAGATCTACACCAGGAAGGGAGGGGAGGGTATATGAAAGGCAGTCATAAATGAAATCTCTTTAAAAGTTACAAAAAAAAAGAGAGGAAAATAAAGGAAAAAAAAGGTACAAGCAGATGGCCCTCTCCCCACACCCCCACCCAAACCCACTCTTTACCGTGAGCAGGGAGACTCTTGGCTTTTCCTTCAGGCACTCTGTTCACGTGGGGATCTGCTCTAGGGGGTTTTGCTTCTGCCTTGGAGACATTCAGAACTGTCTGGGATTCTGTCACATGGAAATCTGTCAGGCCAGAATGGGGCTGGGTAAATTTTCCCCTCAAAACATTCATATTGTAGTCTCAACCACAAAAGCAAATCAAGCTCTTAACATGCATAATGACCAAGTATATAAATGGACCCTGTCATAAGTGGGTTGAATGGATGGGGACTGAAATCCAATGATCAAGTAAATAAGTAATAAAATGATGTAAGGACAATGTGACCTTACCCCACTGACTCACGGAGACAATTCAGCTATACCAATTCACAGTATTATTAAAAGAGGGAAGGAAACATTATATGCTTCTCTCTTTCAATCAACCTAATATTATGTCAACTTAAGAGACATTTATTAAATATGTATAGATGGAAATGGATTTTTTACCACATACACAGTTCTGTTTTCTGGAACTTTCAAACTACCCTTTCCCCAGATTCTCTTTGCAGTTGTTAACTAGGAAGACAAGGGTTTCTTGGTGTTGTTGGTTTTGTTTTCTGGTTTTTAAGGGTGGGGTAAAGATGTTTGTGGAGAATTAAATGTCAGCCAAGGTACAAAAATTCCCCAGACCTCTGGAGTTCTCGGATTCGGGAGTCTGAGAACCAGAACTGCTGTATCCTTCCATGTCTTGCCTTCTTTGTTGAACCACTCCATCCAGATCTGAGAATTCATCGTTGAAATCCTGAAGGGAAATAACAAAATGAAGAGAGGCCAATTTCTCCTCTACGTTTTTTTTTTAAAATAGATTTTGTTTATTTATTTTTTAGAGAGAGGGGTTAGGGAAGGAGAAAGAGAGGGAGAGAAACATCAACTGGTTGCCTCTCACATGCCCCCTACTGGGGACCTGGCCCGCAACCCAGGCATGTGCCCTGACTGGGAATCGAACTGCAATCTTTTGGTTCGTAGGCTGGCACCCAATCCTCTGAGCCACACCAGCCAGGGCCCATTTCTCCTCATTAAAAAGGCAGGCTTTGTCACCGCTCCCCCCCACCCCAGTCTTTTTACTTAGGCCTGACCTATAAAATATGGAAAAGAAGGAAGAATTATTCCACACTACTGAATTTTCCCAAAAGATCACTGAGTAAGTACCTGGTTACTAAACAGATTCTTCTGGGTAGTTAGAATTCTATCAACAGTGGCCAACTTCTTGGAAATAACAAATGTCTAGAAAAAAACAAAACTGGAATGCTGATGATTGAAAAGCTTACAGGGTAAAGCTGCAGAAGCCTCAATTAGCACTGTGTAATGAAAAAAAGTGACTGATATAGATGTACATAAAAGAAAGAAGTAGACAGAAAGATCTAAAGGTATGTTTGAATAGGCAGACACAGAGAAAGGTATTCTTCGATTATAGTTTTTAAAAAAGGTATTGGGAACAGATGAGGGAAAATGGCTTTAACACATAGACCCTGAAAGGAAAATTTCAGCTTCCTTTTTCTTCTCTTAACTAAATCAAAACAGCATGAGTGATATTACACTGAAATTACAGACGGATGGTAGAGGAAGGAGGAGCAGGGAGAGAAGCAGGAATGTTTTCCTTTGCATCCCACTCATTCCCCCCAAGTGCTTCAGAACTACGGAGACAAGACCTGCCATGAACACATTCTGGTGCAGGTGCAGTGGGCTGCGCTCTCCACAACTCAGCTGTCAAGTGAAGAAGAGACTTATCTTGTAAGCAAATTACCAACCTTGCACCTTCAACTAGCTGTCTTTTGGCCATTTCAACATTCATTTCCATTTCATGCAAGATTTTTATGGGTTAAAAAATGGGAAAACTTCAAGTCTTTTCAATTGAATGATTATTTATTGAACGCCTGTCACGTATCAGGCAGTCTGCAAAGCTCCGTACAGGACCGCACTGCATCCTCACAGCCTTACTGCGGAGAAGCTGAGTGCGGGCAGCTAAGGGGCTGTTCCGATGGCGGAGCTCAGTGGGCAGAACGCAGGTCTGAAACCAGGCTCGTCGGATTCCCAATCGCATGTGTTAATTCTATTTTGTACTGCTTTCCGCTGTTTTTAAAAGGTTTTACATAGAGGTTTTTAAAATTTTTTTAAAAATTAAGATAAAATTCACCATTTTCAGCGTATGATGCAGTTGTTTTTAGAACACTCACAATGTTGTGCAACCGTCACCGCTCTCTTGTTTCAGAACATTGCTATTAACCCCCCAGAAGAAACCTTTTCCCAGTAGCAGCCACTCCCAATTTTTCCCTCTCCCACAGGCCTTGGCAACCACTAATCTGCTTTTTGTCCATATGGATCTGCCTATTTGGAATATTTTTGTCTAAACAGAATCATACAATATTGTGGGCTTTTGTGCCTGGCTTTTTTCACTTAGCATAATGGTTTCAAGGTTCATCCATAATGTAGTGAGTAACAGTAGTTCTTCATTCCTTTCTAGGAAAATAATATTCCATTGTATGGACAGCTTATGTTGTGTTTATTCATTCATCAATTGATGGACATTAGGGTTTTTCCACTTTTTGGCTATTATAAATTGAAGTTTTTGTGTGAATGCATTTTCAATCCCACTAGTTTTTAACACTTTCCAACAAAAAGATTTATAACCCTGGCTCGTGTGGCTCAGTGCACTGAGCGCTGGCCTGTGAACCGAAAGGTTGCTGGTTTGATTTCCTGACACAGCACATGCCTGGGGTGTGGGCCAGGTCCCCAGCTGCGGACGTGCGATGTTTCTCGCCTTCTCTTTCTCCCTCCCTTCCCACTCTGAAAATAAGTAAATAAAAAAAAAACAACAAGATTTGTAGATGTTGAAACCATAGGCTTGTACCACTTCACCAAAGGTATTTCAACATTTAACAATAATGAACTTGGGAATAATCATTTGAATCATGTGGCTAGGACTCTTTGGGCCAACTTATACCATCATAGGCACACATCTGGTACAGAGAGGCGTGGGGGAGTTGCTCCCCACTGGAGATTTATTCTACAGTCAACGACATCTAAAGGAATCAAAGAACCTCTACCTTTCACTAGGGTGTTAAAATTGTCTTTCTTTTTTTTTTTACAGTTATTTCTAGGTATTCCTCATCTTCTCCACTAAGTGGTCAAGTCTTTGAAGGCATGAACTAGTCTAGATTTTTCCTGGTGTCCTCTCAGCACACTCTAGCACAGAGCCTTGAACACAGGAGACATTTAACCATCTGTGGGATGAATCATTCCTTACCCCAAATAGATTGGTGAATCCCTCTAAAACAACATTGACAAGCAAACGCGGCAATGTCCTGTAATCCCCAGGATGGCCCACTATTGTGTTTCTTTTCCTTTGCAGGACAACCCTTTAATCAGTTACTTGAAAAAACAGTTTATGACCTCCTATGGTCCTCCTCTTCTTCAGGACAGAAATGCCCTGTTTCTTCAACTTGCCTCAAATCCTATGGTCCTAAGTTCTTCCTGCGCCCTGGTCACGGTGCAGGAGGTGTGATTGGGGGATCTGTTCTCTTAGTTTTGCATTTACATAGTCATGCAGGCAACTCACCAGAGGCAGAGATGAAGGGTGCTCTACCCGGAAACTGTTTTCAAGAGAAGATGGACTGGGACTGTTACCAACACTTGTGCTCTGAAATCATTGAAACAAAAGAAAACACCAGATTTACTCTGAAACTGGAAGAAACACAAAAGACAGACAGCAGCATAGGCTCGGCAACGTTGTACTCACATCCAAGTGTCCACACACAGATTTTAGTAGTTTGTAAGTTGAATCTCTGGAGAGTAAGGACACAAATATGTACTGAAAAACAAAACAGAATAATTAATGATAGATACTGTCTGATGAGAAGTGAGTATTCAGAGTTGAAAAATTTGTATGTATTTTTTCATTTTAAATGATATAGAGCATTCTCTGGTCTATATTCTCATTCTGCTCACCCACACATTCAGTTTTTTTATTCCATTCCTGGAATAAAAGAAATATATTCTGTAACAATAGCTACAACATCCTCAAACCCAATATAAGTAATACACAAATGCAGCGAAAAATGAAGGCTCCAATTCCTGATAAAGGTGCCCCAAATAAGTACAAGTAAGAAACGAACTGGGCATTAGAAAAAGGCTAGTGATATTTACTAGATCCTCTTTGAAGTCTCTCTACTTCCTTTTTAAAAAGGTCTTTAGCAATTCCTGAGGGTTTTTCTTTCTCTGCTCTGACCTAGATTTCCATTGAAAATTTCCCAGGAGCTCTAATAGGCTCGTTTTTTTTAAAGCCACTTTCAGATTCTTCCTTGTACAAATATAGAATTTTTTGTAGTGGATGCTTACAAGTAAGTTATGGGAAAGAAGTAAAATCAGAACTAGACAAGTAATTTGGAGACCAATGACATTAGGAAAAATGATTTTACCATAAACAGAATGTTGAGAAAATATTAAAACTCATTCTTTCTCCATCTATTTAAGCCACATAATCTTTCCAGACTCACTTTCCAAAGTTTGTGATTACCATTCCCATTCACCCATAAAAATACAATACAATACAATACAAAACAATATAATACAATACAATACAATACAATGCAAGTGTTGTATTCCAAGGTAGTTGACATTATGGCTTCTGGCATTAGCCAAACCGAGTTGCAAGTTTTGGCTGTGACACTAAGTAGGCAACATCGGGCAAACTGCTCACTTAACCCCTCTGAGCTTGTTTTCTTAACAGTACCTACCCCTTACAGGGTGGTAGTATGGAATAAATGAAAACATAAGGGAAGTACTTAGCATATAACCTGATGCCTGTTAGCTATTAATATATCTAAACATTTTGAAAAACTAGATGGTAACATATTTCCTAGTTCATTAGAATAGCCTCTTCTATCTTTCTTTCTCCCTCTTCAACTATCCAGTATTGATAGAGATGGAATGAGCCTTTTATGCTTTCATAGACATAATAGGTAAAATATTAAAAAGTAATTTCAAGTGAAATATGAGTAACCAAAATATTCCACTCCCTCTCTCTTCCCAAGCTGAAATAAACATCTCTCAGTGCAAATATTCCTGGTTGCCCATGTCTGTGGTATCTCAACAGTCAGCAACAGCTTGGGAATTTCTGTATGGAAGAGGGATAGTTAAAATAACCTGGAAGCAGAGAGGGGTAGGAATGGGTCTGAAGCTGCATGCACATAGCAAGCACAAGTTTTATGTACTTGGGATGTCTTTGAAGAGGTGCCAGCTGAGGTTATGGGGTGGCTGGCCACCCCCACCCCAGGGACTCCGCAGCGTCACCCTGCCTCACCCTGTCAGCAAGGTGGTGATGGTGGTTGTTTTAAATAATATTAAAGAAACTGAACGTCAGGTTAGTCTGACCTAACAGATGTTAGAAAAAGGGAAGCTGGGAAAGAACTTTATTTTTTTTTGACCTTGGTCAAGCAAGTATAATTAAGTCAGTGGGACATCAAAAATTGGCAACAATTATGTTAGAATAGATCATCTGGTGAGGGGAAATAACATAAACGAATGTCTAAAGGCCAGGACTTTAAAGTTCAGTCTTACAGCATACATGCTGATTCCCTGTGGGAGATGATGGTATTCACGGCCCCTCAGGCAGTGGAAGGTCAGAGCAGGATGCAGCAAGTTTTTCTCTGTCGTGTACTCACCCTGTCTGTGACTGTCGCTATAATCAGGGCGTTTGGCACCAGAAGGGCAGTTTTGGTTTTCTTTATTAGGGTTACGGAGAAAGCTGGAATAGAGATCTGAAACAGAAGCACTGAGTTAACCCAGTGGTTAAGACTTCACAGGACAACACTTCAAATCTTCACATTAAAGGAAAAACAAAACAAAACAAAATGAAACCAATAACAAAGAAGTAAAAAATCAGCAGCAGGCTCTGCGGGATCCATAGGAAAAGTCCATTTTAAAGAGGGGCAGGGGTGCGTCACCGAGCTCCTCCAACTGGTGTCAAAGCCAGGGGACAAATCTGGATGCTTAGTTCTACTGCAGGGCTTCCTGGGAAACCTTTATCTCATTTACATTCATTCTAAAGATAAGGCCAAGGCTCTAAAGAAGTTATGTGCTGGTGGTCATCCCCTTTGGGCTAATCTCCCATACCCCACTCTCTGTCCTGAGGCACATGTGGGTAGAAAAATGTTGAAAAGCGCTAGTGTAACAGAACCGTGACTGGACAGAAAGTCGGGGACTTGAATTCTCAGCTCGGTTCTGTTATTAGCTCTATGATCTCCCAACCTTATGAGCTATCCTTTCTGGGTCTCAGTTTCCCGATTTGTAAAATGGGGATGGTCTTATCTATTTCCCAGAATGTTCTTTGGATTATATGAGAAAATATATGGAAAATGCCTAGCACTCAAAATAAGTGTAGTTCATTTCCTCATTTGCCTCATGGAAAGAGGACGGGTGAAATAAAAGAACTCTAAGTTCTTTTCCGATTCAAATAAGAAAGGATCACAATTTACCAGCTGAGGATATCATTTAGTTATGACATTCCTGTAAAGCAGATATCCCAAGAGATAAGAGATAAGAGATGTTTACAGTGGCTTATGGCTTGCTCAAGGTCATAAATATAGTAAGTTACAAAGACAGAATCTGAACAAATCAGACGCCATATGTTGTTCTTTTTGGTACAATGCATTACAGGAATGTATCAGATACCACAAAGAACAGTCAACGTTCCTGATACTTTTATGTTACATACCTTCAACCAGGTTAGGTTTAAAAAAAATGATCACATCACTTTGATCCCTGACAACAGAGTCACACACACCCATGGTAAATAGAAATGACCTGAGTCTCTCTACAGGTACATCCACTCACTTGAACATGTATTTTGTAAAAATGCTTTTTATGTTCTGAAAGAAATTAACAAGGTCGGGGGGGAAGCGGAGGGCATTATGTGCGTACCACCAGCTTAAAGGAAGAAAAAAAGCTTTTCCTATTGAACATTTGCATTCACATTTAGGTTTATGAGCTGGAACTGTGCTGCTGCCCCTCCAGTTACACGATAACTCTGGAAAGAAGTTAAGCTCTGCTCACACAGGTGGTGATACAAAAATGAGTCTAACTCTATTTCTGAACAGCAACACACACACAGTGTTGTGGGGACGAAAACTTGGATTTCCCCCCCACAATCTAAGGCAGGGGACACCCTTAAGGAGGAGCTTTCAGTCGATTGCTTCATGAGGATAAAACGACATTTAGATAACATCTGAGAAATAAAGTAGAAATAACCTTTTAGTTTGAGCCTAGATGGAATGTGATACACATATTTAATTTTACTAGCACCTGAAAATACCAGTGGGCTAGAAGGTCCTGATTAAATTAAGGCTATGCTTGACTAATGTTTTTCCTGAGTAGGGTGCTTAGAAAATTCCCCTTCCTAGAGCAAATGTGTGGTTGCCTTTAGTTCATACCGGATTGTGTGTTGGGCTGAGGTCTATTAGTAGTGAGGAAATTCTGCTTCGGAGCTGAACCCCAATCTCCTTGACATCATCTTTCCAGGGGAGGAAATCTACAAGTCACGGTCATGGTTCTAGGTCCCTACCCCTACCAATTTTCAATCTCTTTTCTCCTAGAGCACATGCAAAAGCAATCGCAGTGTGCCAAGTCTTTAAAAAATCAGACTCACTCCTTTTATCTTTTTTTCGGGGTCAGTTCTCTCTTAGGTAGAAGTAGGATTTTGAAACCACTGGCAGATTCATATTAGCATGAAACTGTACACACTGGCTTTGTGAACCCCTATTCCTTAAAAAAGACTAATTCTTTGCTCACTAATGTCTTCAAACACTGCTGCTTCAGTCAAAGGAGCTGGGTCTCTCTGAATTCCTGAGAATTATCTTTCCCACATTGAACTGGAGCTCAGTACTTCCCAATCCCCTCCCCCACTTCAGGAACAAGTTCTTAGAAGTCAGAAATCTAGAAATATGGTGGACTATTGCTTAATATTCCTTGCCTTATACTGATTAGCTAGTACTGTGCATCAAAATGTTTATCTAAACAACTCTACACAGTAAAGGAGCAATATATACATAACATGCTTGCCTAACATGAGGGTACTAGTCTGCTGACTCCACAGCAGCAAAATAAAGACTCTCCATTTTATTTGTTATGTGGTCTTTATCTATGGCGCTGCCAGTGGCTTTAGGGAGAGTACTTAAGTAAAACATACCTCCCACTTGAAAAGAATTTCTATTCAGCTACTTCATGAATACAAAAGCTGCTTATTCATAATCATAAGTCACAATGCTTGAAAACTCACTGAGGTCATGCGAACCCAAGGAGGTGTCTCTCTGACTCCTTATTCTGGTGACCTGAATGTGACAGCACAGCTCAAAGGGAAAGAATGTCAGTGGGATGGAATTATCTTTCCCTTCTGATGCCACAGGCCCAAGGTCCTTGTTTCAGAAGGCGGTGCCTTGGGAAAACTGCCAGTTCCTTCAGGCTACTCTCCTTAATGGCTCAGTGTGCCGTGGGCCTCTGCTCCCCCCAGATCTGTATTTAATGAGAATGGAAAGGTGTCCATCTGTGTCCCCTGGGACTGTGGGTGTACGCCTGGTCAGACTGGGTCTTCAGTGCTCCAATTCCTGCTCCTTTTGTGCTGGTGATGGCACAGAGTGAGCTCCAGTAAGCAGCTCATTTAGAGGCTGTTTTTCAAGACATCTCCAATAGTTAACTGGTGTGAGTACAATATGATCTAAGTATTTCTTTAAAAAAATTGTTTTAGGTTTAATGTACCTCTTTGAGACTGATTATGGGACACGTTTCGTGTGAACAACTTTGAGCATTCTCTGGAGACACCTAGGTGAGGAGGGTGTGGGGCAGGACTGTGCAGGGAGAGAGACGAGTCAGCCAGAGGCAGTTGGACCCTGCACTGTTTGGAACTACTGTAAAGGACACTTTGTGTAAGGGTATGATAACAACACAGATATTTGCAAATATTGCTACACTTAAAACAATATTGCAAATATAGTAAAGTACAGGGTTAGCTTTCTTTTGTAAACAAATTATACAAACCTTAGTGTCTTTTCCAAAGACCTTGGAATGAAAACAGATCCAGTTTTCTGATACAAAGAGCTTCCCTTGGTATAGTATTTCTTTCTGTAGAGCACAGGTAAAACCTGAGAAAACATATACAGGGATAACAGCGTTTAGAATGCACAGGTAAAATGAGCATTCTGTATATCCGCTGTGACTCCGGGATGGGCAGAGACAACACACTCACATATTCCAAATATCTATCACCTCTTTTTCAACCATCTGTAGTGGAATAAAAGTATGGAGACAAGAATTTTTTTCATTCAAAGCCTTACATATTTTGGTATGAAATTCAAAATGGAAAGGCAAGTCTATCATTACAAATGAGAGTTCAAGAATGGTGTTTCAAAAACCTCCCTTATGTAGGAAGGAGTGGCACCCTGTGCTAATGTCAGCGTTCCTGCCCCTCCTCCCCTGGGGCTGTTGCTAATGACCCCCTTTGGAGTATTACAGATGGTCTGATTGTGGGAAGAGCACCGAACCCACACCTCCCTGTTTGGAGATCACAGCTGGAGTCCAGCATCTGGCCCTGACGCGTATACTGAGAGACGCTAGAATGGAACCCTGGTGAACCACGAGGAGAGCAGGTGCTTAACGGGCGTGCTGGGCCGGGCATTCGGATGTGACCACTGAGCCCTGCACAAGGCCGGTACCAACACAGGGCTCTCCACCCAGACCTGTGTTTCTTTCCATCCCGAATCTCAGGACAATCTGAACACAATGCATTTCAGCAGTAAGTACGCAATCATCTCAGATTGATTCCATAACATGTGGAGAGATTGGGTTTCCTATTCTTCTTTCTTGTCTCTCAAGGTACTCGGGGAGTGCTGCATGCAGCTGGCATTGTTATTGCAGCCTGAGTTTCAGAAACTGACTCCCCTTGGTGACTCGGTCCCCAGACCACGCCCTCTTTCTCCCACAAAATCAATTAGCATCTTTTCACATGTGTAGCTTAAAAAGTCAAACCGGTCAGAACTTACTTTGCCTCAGTGGTTCCTCGGTTGGGACGTCAAGAAACAACTTGTGAAAGTGCATGTTTGCCTTGTACTGCAGTGAGAACAAAACAGATACCACGGCACTTAGTTTTTCTGTGCAACCTCACACATTTCAACTTCCATTTAGATCACACAATACATTTCCCTCCCTTATGTGTCTTCAGGAATTCCATCTCTGGTCTCACAGTCTCCAACACAAACAGCCCTTCCATGACAAACAGTGGGAGGCAGGGCACAAAACTTCCCTTTCTCATCAGGACTAGTGACCTGCTGGTTGGATCAACAGCTGCAATCGCGATGCAGCTGGTGGCCAGCCTTCTTCCGACAAGCTAGAGAAAGATGCCCTGAATAGGAAATGAGAAGAACTTCTGAGGAATCTCACCAGGGGAGGCAATGATCCCAGGGCGCTGTACCAGTGAGTACTCTGAGAAGCGGGCAGTGCTTAAAAACTTCACAGTCACATCAGACCCAGTTTAAGTCTTGCCCACACCTCTTCTTTGGCTTGTGATTGTGGCCTTGTTGCTCAACTGCTCTGAGCCTCAGTTTCCTCTTCTCTGCCCGAGGCAAAAACAGTGCTTGCCTCCGTGGGACGCTACAGGCGTCCATGGGATAACGCAGCTAAAGGACCTACTCCCTGCCATTGTCACTAACAGTGCTGTTGCTGTGGAGGCATTCCTGCATGCCAGGGGAGATGACTGTCGAGACAAGGAGGCTTTATCTCAATGAGGGCAGAAGGCCCAAGAGGCTGAAATGCTGAAAAGCACTTCATTTTCAGGGCATCCATTCCCACAACTGTGAATGTACAGACTGCACTTTCCACTTTGCAAGGTGCTTTCACAAACCACCTTGCAATAACCTGGAGGCTGACATCCCCATTGGGTGGGTCAGGACACTGAGCCTCAGAGATGCTAAGTAACTGGAGCCACACGGCTGCTCAGAGGTGGAGCTGGGCCCTCCTTCCATAGGACCACACTGCCTACAGGTGCTTTTGGTGAAAAAGTCTCGTGAGGAAAATAGATACTACATTTAGGTCCTTGATGTTTCACTGTCCATACTAGGTGTGGTCTCAACGGCAAAATCGGACCTAGTATCGCTGTAAAGAAGAGCTTCACAAAATTGGTAGGCACAAAATAGACAGGGGGAGGCTAAGAACAGTATAGGAAATGGAGAAGCCAAAGAACTTACATGTACAACCCATGGACATGAACCAAACAGCGGGAATGCTGGAGGGAGGGGGAGTGCAGGGCAGAGGGGAATAAAGGGAAGAAAAAAAATGGGACAACTGTAATAGCATAATCAATAAAATATACTTAAAAAAAGAACTTTAGATAGGTCGTGCTGATGACAGACTGACCCCCAGGAGTTAGCTATTTTATAGATAAATACCTCATATAAAGTAGGTTTTTTTATGATGCTTCCTGGGAGTCCATTTTGCATCCAAGGAGTCACCTTGATTAAAGCCAGGTGTTCTATGGGGTTCTACCAACATTCTGTTTTTCCTGGCTACAGTGAACACTGGTTGCACACTTGATTTAAAAATATTCTGGGCCATGGACTCTTCAAACATGTCATTGTAATAAGAGGTTAACAAAAAATGAAAAGGTAATGGGGCCCTGGCCCAGTGATTCAGTGGGCTGGAGCATCATTCTGTGAACCAAAAGGTCACAGGTTCGATCCCTGGTCAGGGTGTGTACGGGAGGCAACCAATCAGTGTTTTTCTCTCACATCAATGTTTCTCTCTCTCTCTTCTCTCTCTGTTTCCCCCCTCTCCACAGCCCCTCCATTCCTCCCTCCCTTCTTCCCTCCCTCCCTAAAATGAATAAACATATCCTCAGGCAAGGATTTTTTAAAAAAGGTATTAGACTTATTGAAATAAAAAGCAATGTGACAAATGTAGAACTTGGCTCCTGATTGGATTTTAGAGAGGGGAAAACAAAAAATCCTTATAAAGGATATTCACTGCTGGGATAATTGTGGAAATTTGAAAATGGATTTTATATTAATATATTTTTATATTTACTGTTTAGTTAAATTTCTTGGGTGTGTCAACAGTGTATTGTAATAGTTTTTTTTTTTAACAGATCAGTTATTTAATTAGGTTTTTGGAAAGAAATTCAGAACCTATACTATTCTTAACATCCCCTATTTTGTGCCTATCAATTATGCTTTTTATTCCCTGTACCTTTTCCTCCATTCTTCCCCTTCCCTCTCCCCGCTGATAATCCTCCATGTGATCTCCATTTCTGTGATTCTGTTCCTGTTCTAGTTGTTTGCTTAGTTTTAGTTTTTGTTTTTTAGATTCAGTTGTTGATAGTTGTGAGTTTGTTGTCATTCTACTGTTCATAGTTTTGATCTTTTTTCTTAAGTAATTCCCTTTAAATAAGGGCTTGGTGATGATGAACTCCTTTAGCTGTACCTTGTGTGGGAAGCACTTTATCCACCCTTCAATTCTAAATTATAGTTTTGTTGGATAGAGTAATCTTGGATGTAGGTCCTTGCTTTTCATGACTTTGAATACTTCTTGCCTGCAAAGTTTCTTTTGAGAAGTCAGCTGACAGTCTTATGGGAACTCCCTTATTGGTAACTATCTGCTTTTCTCTTGCTGCTTTTAAGATTCTCTCCTTATCTTTAACCTTTGGCATTTTAGTTATGATGTATCTTGGTGTGTCCCTGTTTGGGTCCAACTTGTGTGGGACTCTGTGCTTCCTGGATGTGTATGTCTATTTCCTTCACCAAATTGGGGAAGTTTTCTTTCATTGTTTTTTCAAATAAGTTTTCAATTTCTTGTTCTTCCTGGTCTTCTTCTGGAAACCCCATGATTCATATGTTGGCACTTTGGGAGATATTCCAGAGTCTTCCTGTTCTTTCCTCATTTTTTTTGAATTCCTGTTTCTTCATTCTGTACTGCTTGACTGTTTATTTCTTTCTTATGTTCCAAATTGTTGATTTGAACCCCAGCTTCCTTCCCTTCACTGTTGGTTCCCTGTGGATTTTTCTTTATTTCACTTGGTGCGGCCTTCATTTCTTCCCTTATGCATCCGCTGTACTCACTGAGTTCTCTGAGTATCCTGATTACCAGGGTTTTGAACTCTGTATCTGCTAGGTTAGCTATCTTCATTTCACTTAGTTCTTTTTCGGGAGTTTTGAACTGTTCTTTCATTTGGGCCATGTTTCTTTTGTCTCCTCATTTTGGCAGCCTCCCTGTGCTTGTTTCTGTGTATTACGTAGAGCTGCTTTGACTCCATGTCTTGGCGCACCTGTTATGTTGTAAGGGACGGAGCAGCCCACTTCACCACTTTGTGGCACTGTATGTGGGGGAGGGGTCAGAGAGGGGACAATGCTGTTGGCTTGGCTCCTGCCCCATTTCCAGTCACTTCCCCCACTTCCCACATGTGACTGGTGCCCTTCTAGCTGCTGCCCTGATAGTGAAATCTCAGAGTGGGTCCTTTAAACAGACTCTCCTGAGAGACTGGCAGTTTCCTCCACTGCCCCAAACCCCACTGGTCTTTACAGCCAGAAGTTATGAGGCTTTATTTCCTGGAGCTAGAACCCTGGGCTCATGGTCTGGCCTGAGGCTAGGATTGCTCACTCCCCAGGTGTCCCTCCTGGTTTTTATGTGCCACATGTGAATGTGGGACCACCTGTTCTGCTGGCCACCTCGTCACCACCACACCATGTCCTCTCTTCCCAGGCTCCCGTCTCTGCCCCTCCTATCCATCCAAATAAATATGGCTTCTTTAAATCCTTGGTTGTTGGACTTACATACAGTTTGGTTTCCTGGCAGTTCTGGTTTTTTTTTTGTTTTGAGGTTAGTTGTGATCCTTCTTATGGCTGTGCAAGGAAGTAAAGTATGTCTACCTTTGCCTCCATCTTGGCTGGAAGTTCTGTTTTGTAATGGTTCTTCAGAGACACACATTCAAGTGCTTAGAAATGAAGTATCAAAAACCTGACTGCTGGCCCAGAGAGTACGTCATATTCTGTGGCACAGAACTGGGCTTCCACACTTACCCAAAACTATTTCTGGAGGAGAATCCTGACCCTGTTCACAGGTGTTCCTCCTGTGTGCTGTTGGGTGGCCTTCTGTTCACACAAGTGCCTTATCAGACTCCTTCATTTTAATGCAAGGATGTCACACACTTGTGGTCTGGACCAGTGAATGGCCGAGCAATCGGTTGGTGCTCGTCCCTGCTGTGGGATGCCTGTGGGCCCTGTCAGTTATTCCGCAGCGTGGAACTCACTACCCACTCAATACGTGTTGAAAGGTCAGTGATGAAAAATCAGCTGAAGCATCTGCAGCCTATCCTTTTTTTTAAAGAGTCTCTAAAATCTTGCCTATGTTAGTCCGATCAGCGGAAAGCTGCACACTTGGGCTCTTTTTTCCCACTGGCTTTATGCTTCTGTAGCTCTCTGAGATAACGCACATCTCATTCCCCGCTTACCTGGCTGGAAGACGAAGACTTTTTCCTTTCCGCCTTAGAGTCATTCTTGCTTTCTGTTTTACAGTCACTCTTATCACTTGCTAAAGAGGCACCATCAAAACTGGATTTTGTCCTGAGGAAAGAAAATCCAGGGAGTGTATAGAATGAATTCTTTACACTACTCATTAATTTTGTTGTAATGAATCTCAATTATTATGCCATCTCATGAGAAAACCTGACTTGGCTTTTCTCTTCTGGATATCAATAGTCACTCCTACCACTAAAGGGGTTTACAGAGCGAATGTTGTAGGACTGGGGTGACATCAGCAGGGGGGAATCTCACACTAAAAAGATGGTAATTTGTGGAAGAGAAAAATATAACCTAGTTGTGAAAACAATGATATAATCTCCAAAGTATTTCAATCACTATAAAGAGTATAGTAGGCAGACTATTAAACAAAATTGCAGCTATAGCTCAATCAAAAATTTTTTTATTTCAGAAATCTATCAATATTTAACAAGCATTAATTAAGTGGGGCATTGTGTTGAATGCTTTGGGACACACAAGAACCTGTGCACACAGCAAACATCTTTTTAAGTCCTCAGTGCATGAAAAAAAATTGTAACTATGTGTGGAGACAGATGTTAACTAGACTTATTGTGGTGAGCATTTTGCAAGGTATACAAGTATTGAATCATATGGTATACCTGAAACTAATATAATGTTATAAGTCAATTATATCTCAATAAAAAATGCAAACAAAGACAAAAGACTTCTTAGAAAGGTGGTACATGATTTATCACCAAAACAAAACACGTCACGGGCAGGAGAAGGCGGTATGAGACAACTGGTCTGACATGAGGACTGGGGAGACCAACAGGATACTGGGCTTCACACCCGGGGCCTCATGGGATAAGCAGCGTCTGAGCGTAAGGAAAAGAGACAAAACATCCCAGGGTGGGAAAATAGCTGAAATGAAATCAGGATAAAAGGCAAGTCAGGATTGCCTTCTAAGGTGGTTCTATTCTAGTAAAGGGTCTCCAGTTTAGCAGACTTGGGAATCTGCATGTATCTTCAACCCAGTCATGTCAGAGTGGAATGCATGTATGATTCTTAGGGGTCTATATAAGAACAAGTTTTATGACATGATTATGTAGATAGATTTTTTGTTTATTGGGGAAAAATGGCATATGAAATCCATGATTTCACAATATGATTCCTTAGAATAGGGGTACAGTTAAAAAATCTGGTTGAAAGCCGATTTGAAAAGAGTCTTAAGCAATCCAAGTCGTATATGGGTGTGACAGAGGGACAGAAATGACTAAAGTTAGAGAGACCTCAGGCTCTGGTGTTCTCAGCTGTGAAAAGACGGACTACGTGAGGTCCTAGGCCCCTTCGGGGCTCAGTTTGAATCTGTGATGCTCAAACAACAGGTGAAATGCCTCTCAGCAATTCAAAGCACAGTGATGTGGATTCAGGTACTGGCGACTGAGCCTATTCACAGAGAAATTTCTTTAGAATTCTAGGGAATACTTTAAAAAAAATGAGTAAACATTTGTATTGTACTTGAGAATAAAATGATTTTTTCAATTGTTAAATTACCTATCATTTATACTATCCACTCATTTGGATTTATCAACTCTACTGATTCAAATTATTATTAATGGAATTGTCAAGGCAATGATCAGACCCTTTGCAGAACTATGGACAGGAAGCAAATGTGACAAGCAGGGCAGCTGTAGCCTAATAACTTCAAGAGGAACAGCAGAAGGGGCCTGTCTGCATAGCGCCGGTCTCTGTGGTGGTGGGGGGAGGGGTGCATATTTACATAGTACTGATTTTTTTGGGGCTTCTCAACCATGTTATTCTCACTTCCCACAAGTGACTATGAGCAGGACCACCCATTAAGCATTTCCAGACAGTGAGAGCAGAGCCTTAACCAAGTGCTAGGATCTTTGCAACTACGGAGGGCATAGGCCCTGTGAAGTTTAACAAGCATGCCCCGATAATGAATGTGTTGGTCTCATCTAAAGCCTGGGGAAGTTGGAGTAAAACCAACAGGATTTTACAAGTGCGTGCTGTAGCCAGTCAATAGCAGTGAAAGACACAAGAAACGACATGCTTTGTGCCGTCACGGAGGGACCTGTCTGCTGAGTGACACAGATGCTGTGACAGGAAACGTCATAGAAAACACGGTTAAAGGAAGAGATTAGATTGAGGCGTGCAGTAAGGATGGAGCGATAACTGGCAGTGACAGAGAAATCTGGGGGAAGAGGGAAGACTTACGCTCGGTCCTGCATGAAGTACAGATGTGGAGAGAGGGTGTGGGCTGGGTAGCGGGGAGGGGAGGGAAAGCAGGAGATATTTAATCATTCTTTAGCAGAGGCCAAAAGACGCAGGAGGTAGCAGTCTGCCAGTTCTAACAACAGGGAGGAGAGCCATCACTCCTCAATCCTACAGATCAGTGGCTGCATTACTCACACCTGACCACTGGTTTAACCACTCTCTTTTCAGGGCTAAAAAGCCATTCTTAAGTTCCTACTTCTTCCATCCATGTTAAGGAAAGCACATAATTGGTGCATCTGAGAGTGATGGGGTCCACAGCTTTGCAGCTCCTCATCTCAAAACTGCCCACCCCACCCCCATAGCACCACAACCAAACCCGCACCTGCCCCTGGAAATGCCCCCCGCCCATGAACACCCAGCCTGGGGATCCCAGGTGGGGTTCCCCTCTGCTCTTTTTTGTGGCTGCCAGGAAAGTAAGACAGCAGGTGTGTATACCCAGGGGTTAAGCTGTCATTCCACCCTGGGCAGGCCTCATAAACAACCTGGGCAGCCTTTGCAGGTGCGGTACAAATCTAATCTGGAGTGAGGACCACCCCAGCTTTATCAGTTAGCAAAGTCAGTGCTCGAAGAAAAGGGCAGACATTCTGCAGAAGGTTGGGGCTGGAAGGACAAAAAGGTGCTTCTAGGAAGAGACAAGCAAGGAAGGGAAGCGCCAGTGCTGGGATTTCAAGGGAAAACACCCCACTTCCTTCTTAGGGCTGTTATTTGCCTATAGACAATCCTCACTCACTCTTTTAACAACCACCATAACACTAGAAACACCAGCTCCTCTTGGCGACTCCTCCTCCCAAAAAGAGCAAAAGGAACACAGTCATCGTGAGGACTCACCGCAGGCAGATGAGTCTCTTCTGATCTGGGGATTCTGCTTCGCTGGATGGGGTGGGAGGCTGGGCTGTTGGCGACCTGCAGGCCTTCTTTTTCTCCTCCATACCATTCTCAGCCTCTGAGCTGGAGAAGAGAGGAAAACGCTTCACCTTAGACATCCAGAGTGGGGTGGACAGACAAAGCGGTGAAGTCACCTCGCTTTCGGGAGAATGGAGTGATCTTTGATCCCCACCAGAAGGCTGAGGTCAACTTGGGCAGCTGTGCCCTTTCTGACTCTCCATTCTAACCCCTCTCAGCTGGCTTCAGCCGGTAAACATCTGACTTTGTGGGGACCTGCTGCCTCCCAGATCTGCTCCTGTGGGCCTGCTCTGCCCTGCCTGGCTGCTGAAGAGCAGAGCACCTGGAGGCTGGGAGGGCCCTGCACACACTCCATCACGTGCCTTCAGCCAGGTGTGAGCCTTCCTGCTGGGAACCCCCACTGCCCTTTGTTTGCACTTGTCCTGTGCCACATACCACCTTTTATTGTAGTTCTGTAGGTCCCACTTAGGGCTGTTGTTCTTTTAAGCTGGCACCTCTTTATGCAAGTTACCATCTCTCATCTATCTGCACAGCCACCCAGGCTGGCTAGGATTATTACCCTATTTTATAGGTGTGGAATCTGAGGCTCTCAGATATTAAATGCAGAACTAGCATCTGACTGAGTTGGGATTCAGATTCAGGTCTGCCTATCTGATAGGCCTTTGTGTACACGTTCTCTCTCTCTCTCTGTCTCCCTCTCTCTCCCTCTCTCCCTGTGAACCCATCCCTCCAGCCTCCCGACCACCTATAAAAGTCCCCGTATTAGCTCTTCAGTGCAAGAGCTCCAGCATGAGGTGGGGATCTTGTTGACTTACATACTGACCACAGTATCTAGGACAATGGTGATTTATAATCATGATAAACAGGCTTTTTGAAAAACTAGATTTGACCTTGGTAAAAAGGAAATAGAAAGGAAAGGCCTTCAAGAGGGTCTGCATGCTGAACTACTATGGATGGAGGTTGACCAGTGTGGTGGACACAGGAGCGTCTCCTCAACCTCAGGAACAGAAGAAACCATTTCCAATGTGGGGAGGAGAGGAAGGGATGAGGGAGGAGAGAAGACAGGTGTTACACATGGATCAGACCCTCTTGGTGTCAGTCTGCACAGCAAAGAACTCACAAATAATACTCCTGAGAATGTGAGAACCCCGAGGTGACTGAGCATCAGGGAGGACATATTCAATAGCATTGCTATGACAGTTTAGTTCATTTTAATCCTAACCTACCACTCCTTTGGTATCTTTACCTGCAAATGAATGTGCAGGCAGGAAATGTGATTGGTTAGTTTAAGCTTTGTGGTTGCTGAATTACCACTTTTTATAGCACATGAAAATTCCATTGTGGTGTCAAAATCAAGACCATGTATCTCTGATAAGGTAGCTATTAAAAATCCCCACAAATGGCTGATGCCCTCATTTTGTAGTTAACACTTCTCTTTACCTAAATAGGTAAGTATTTGAGGACAAAGTCCAACCCTCCATTTCTTCAGTTCTTTTCAAAGTAGTTAGACCACTTATGTACAGCAAAAGGGCTCAGCCCATAGCTGAGTTGCATTATGTGACAAAAGGTACATGGAAAGCCTTGAACACAGGAAAACACTGCTTTGGTTTGAAAGAGAAGATTTTATTTCAATTTAGCATCAAGTCTAATTTGTGGACTCAAAGAATTTTAGAACTGTTAAGGAGCCTTCAAGCCTATCTCTGCCTTTCCCCCCATCCCCCAAGTCACCGCTGTTCTTCCAAAGCATCAGGCAGAAAACCACGAGAGTCCCTCTTGAAGTAGGCAGACTGAGTGTGTGCAGAACATCAATAATCCATCTCAGCATTCATTCAACCAGTTACTGCATTTTAGGCAGGGGCATATTAGGACTTAGAGGCAGAGCCATCACTGTCCTGTACAGCACCTTTGTGTGCTTTGAAAGAGCCGCCCCCATTAGGAAGCACTCGTAAAGAGGTGCCCCTCTGTTTGGATGTAGCCCACTGATACAGAGCCTGGCAGAGACAAGGCGCCTCTTGCTCTAGCCAGAAAGAGCCCAGCACCAGGGTGCAAGGAAGCACAGCTCGGGGGATTTCAGCCTCTCCTTGCCCCTTGCCGGTCAGACGCTTCTGTGCAGTGCAGGGCAGTAAGCGCTTCACCACGTGTGGTGGTCCTGATTCAGGGCCCCCAGGTTAGCACTGAGAAGGTATAGTGCACACCTCTTTATCAACCCACCCACAAGCAGTGCCTTTTAATGACAGAACATACAGGTCTGCTCAAGTTAAAACGGCTTCTTTTTACATAGTCTCCATCCTACTTTTCTTTAAACTTGCACTTGGCCTCCAGCACTGGTTCTGTCCTTGAAGATCCTGGGGGATGGGGAGGGAGTCACAAGTTCCAAAGTCTACCAACCCAGTAGTCTCTGCTCTGCTGCTGCTGGGTTTATAACTCACCAGGCCCCAATTAATGCATCCCTGTTCTGTTAACTTTTTTCCTCACAAATAGCTTACTTATCCAACTACTAGCCCAAATCTTTTAAAAGTAGGGAAGGTCTTTCCCCTCCCCGCCCCACTGCACTCAGCTCAGCAGTTTGCTCATAGTGGTCATTTATATGTGTTGATTGATGTGGGATTGATTCTGTAGCACCTCAAAGAGTAAGTGAAATCCATCTATGGACCAACTCAATTTTAGATTTCTGTCGACTCTAACTTGAAAATGCTGTGGAAACTCAAGCAGGGTAATTCCTACCACAGGAGAGATTGTTCCGCAAGCATGCTGCCTCTCAGGTCTTGTCAGCAGCAGACTGAAATGACACAGAAACCAAACAGCAGAGACTCCGGGTGTTTGAGTGAGCAGAATGCGGAGGGGAAACGTGATGCTCGTTACTGTCAGCGAAGCTGACAACAGAGAAGCAAGGCCCTTTCAGGGACACTGACTAGGAGTCAACAAAACAAAGCGAAACAAAACAACACAAAACAACAACAAAAAAATCAGTTTTCTTTCTCTAGGATAAATTTTTTAAAAATTTAAATTAAATTTACTGGGGTGACATTGGTTCATAGGGCCATAGGTTTCAGGTGTTCATTCTATGACACGTGGTCTGTTTATTGCACTGTGTGCCCACCACCCAAAGTCAAGCCATCTTCCATCACCATTTAATTGGCCCCCTTCACACTCCACTACCCCCCACCCCTTCTCTCTGGTAACCACCATGCTGTTATCCGTCTGTGTCTAGGAGTTTCAGTTGTACATCCCACATGAGTGAAATCATATGGTTCTTAGCTTTTCCTGACTGACTTATTTCGCTTAGCATAATATCCTCAAGGTCCATCTATGCTGTCACAAATGGCAGTATTTCATCTTTGCTTGTGGCTGAGTAGTATTGCACAGTATATATGCACCACATCTTCTTTATCCACTTCTCTCCTAAAGGACACTCTGGTTGTTCTCCTCTTTCATCAAATGCTGGCAGGGCAGGGTCCTCAGAGCTGGGCAAGCGAGAGAGATGAGTAAGGGATGATTATAAGCAGCTATAGAAGCAGCAGCTGATGCTGGAATCACAGGACCGACCTTCACCGGGCCATGGCAGGTTATTTCTTCTCCCATCTCCATCCTAATTTAAGCATCAGTTATGGGTCCTGAAAGTTTTTCAGCAGGAATTTCAGAGCAGTGAGACAGAGAGCCAGGCTTATACCAGCCAGGCCTGACTTCACCTATGAGGGGACAGCAGCTTTATTACCAGGTAGCAAGTGCTCGTTTCACTGAGATGCTGCCATACCCTGTTACACAATCTACAAATAAAAAACAGGTTAGACAATCCCTATCAACAGCCCACTATTTGTCAATTCCCAGACCTCATTAATCTGATCACAACCTGACTTGGATTTCACAAATTCAGAATTAAAATTCTTACATGGGGTCAACCATCATCCCTCCCGGAGAGAGACTGTGAGTTTATAGTTCTCCTGCCACATCAGTCTCCCGGGCCCGTCCCTCCTGCTGAGAACGTGCTGTGTTCAGGCTTCACCTCACTCAAGTCAAAGGAAGGAGATACTGGGCGCAATGATGATGAAACTGCATCGCAGGTAAACCAAAACAAGTGCCTCACTGTGGTTCCATTCAGGAAGCTGTCTTCCTTTCTAATTACAATGGCAAACACCTGTGTGCGAGTCTACCTTCAAGGTAAATTGGTCTAAGCTAAGGGCTAACAAAATGTCACCAAACTCCCTTATGATAGTAAGGGGAAGGGTAGTGTTATATCCATTATCGTTCTTCAAAAATCCCTGACCACCATTTCCTAAAACCACAGTCTGGACCAACAGAGGTTTAGAAGGGACTCGGAGAAAGCATATGTCCCAACAAAGGGCCTCCGTAGGATCAAGTCCTCCCAAAGGACTGTCGTGATTCAGGTCAGGTCTGTGCAAGTCCAGCATTGCCGAGACCCTGTCCTGAAAACTGGTTGCACGTGGACTCTCCAAGACCTGGGCCACACACACCTTGTTTTTGGCATGCTGCGTACTTAGTGGCTCCATGGCTGGCAGGCCAGGGTGGCAACACTTGGGAAGCAGAGATGAGCTACAGGGACAGAGGAAGGCTCTGGGGACGGCTGGGTAGCAGCCATAGTCCAGAGACACCAATCACATTAACCGAAAATAAGGAAGCAGAAGGTGCAGGGGTTGTGATGGAGACTGGGACCGCCCCAAGGCCCTCAGCCTCTCTAATGGCAGACTGAACTCAAAATCTCCCAAACTAAATGTAAGTTAGGAAGAAGAGGCTTTCATTTACAATTCTGATATACATTTGTCTAAAAACCTTAAATTTTACTTCTTTATCTATTTACACATTTATTTCTAAAGAGGTACTAGAAGCGCAAACCCACAATTCAAAAGTTAGAAATGAAAAAACAAATCTCCCTCTACCCCTGTTCTGCGGGGCACCTACTGTTGCCTCAACTCCTAAGTGTCCTTCCGGGGAGAGTCTGTGGGCATGAGTGTGTGTATTTTTTTTTAAGCACAAATAATAGCTTGCTATTCTACACCGGGCTTTTTTTTTTTTTTAAGCTTACTGTGTCTTGGTGCTCTTTCCTTATCACCACACTATTTCCTCATTCTTCTTAATGACTGCATAGAGTTCACTGCAATGGGTGAATTATAATCTAACCGGTTGTTTACTGATGGGCATTTAGGTGGATTTCAGTATTGTTACAAATATAAACAACACTGCAATAAATGTTCTTGTATGTTTATTATGTGTGTGACTATTTCTATAGGATAATTTCCTTAATGGGACTGTGTCAAAATGTACATAATTTAAAAGTTTTATAGTTACTCCTAAATTGCCCTCAGTGCAGAGTTTGTGACCATGCCTACAATATACGGCAGTGATTACACATTCTCACTAACAAGGTGTTAAACTTAAAAAAAAAAATCCTGCCCTGGCTGGTATGGCTCAGTGGGTTGAATGCCGGCCTGTGAACTGAGAGGTTGCCTCGCTGGTTCGATTCCCAGTCAGGGCACATGCCTGGTGCCCCCATCTGGGGTGGTGTGTGAGAGGCAACCTATTGATGTTTCTCTAGCACATCAATGTTTCTCTCCCTCTCTTTCTCTCTTCCTTACCCTCGCTCTAAAAAATAAATAAAATAAAAAAAATCCCATTATAGTTTTGATATTTACATTTCTCTTATGAGTAAGGTTGAGTGTACTATTTTCATAGATGTAAGATTTTTAAAAGTGTTCTGTTCTGTGAATTAAGCTGTCTGTATGTAGATTTTGCCCATTTTTCTAAGTTGGCTGTTGATGAAAACATTTAGGGAAAACAATTCTTATCATAACTGCCTCACTAATTCTTAGCAATATTCTAGACTTGATTTTTTAAATAAATAATCTTAAACATTTAGAAAAGTTAAGCCAAAGGCAGGGGTCAGTATAATGTTAAAATATTAATGACATTACTAGCAGAAAAAGAAGGAATGCCAAAAACAGCATTCTTCGGTTTCAGCAAAACCTATAGTGAAACAGGACAGGCTTCTGTTTTAAGATGGAGAACAGGAGCCCAGCTGTTCACCCCTCCTTTCGGAGTCCTGTCCAAAATGTATTTATAAAAGAAGTAATAATCCTGATACAACATTGGAGGGAAACTGTCAACAGAAAAGTGATTTCCCCAAATGTCTGGAAAACAGAAAGTAGAAAGGAAAGTACAGTTTAATTCTTGCAGCAGAGTAGAGGAAGCCGTAGTTGAGAACATGGGCACCAACGGAAGGGAAAAGTGGTCCGTGTCAGGGTTCAAGGAGGCGCATCGGAGAGATCTTTGACTCCCCCACCCACTCCGGCCCACAAACCCCATCCTGAGACCCGAATGGCAGTCAGGTACTTAGCCCCTGTGGGGAAGATATCAGGAAGTGTGTCAATTAAAAATCGAACAACTCAGGTGCAGAAAACCAGGGTATCTAGTATAGAAAGTGGAGCCCAGAATAAATATCTTCTCATCCTTCCATTTTAAATAAATTAGTCTCTAGGCTAAGTGCCAACTCCCTACCCATGTTCCTCTAAGGCTACCCTAGTCCCTCATTCATTTTTTCCCCTAGGCCCTCACTCTTGAATATGAAATGACAACAAAGCAATGCCAGATATTTGAAGAAAATCTGAAGTCTTACAGAAAAGATCAAGATAAACCAATAAGAAAGTAAAATTCTTAGAAAATTGACTTCAGAGAACAGAAGAAAACTCAATACAAGAAAAAAACCCCAAACCTTATAATAAACATCTTCGGAGAAAGAACATAGGACCCATAAAACATCACAATGTTGTGGGAAAGGAAACCATCCGTAACTCTTCAACTGAGTCCAAATCCTTAACAGCCTACAAGGCACTCCGTGACCTGCCCCGTCCGCCCATCCTGATCTCTCTGCTCCCCTGTCATTTCACGCTCCCACCGCTGTTCCCACTGCCTGGATGCTCTACCCTCTATATAGCCACATGGCTCACTCTCTCCTCTTCTTTTTAACTCAAATGCTACCTTCTCGATCAGACCTATATATTTAATCAAAGGGCTGAAAGATACCACCAAGATACAGAAATACCAAAGTAGAAAAAGTGAGGGGGACAAGAAGACATGTTTAAGCCAGGCATGTTCATATCAAATGAACAGAAGTTCTAAACTGAAAAAAAGAGGAGGTTTTATTAAAGAAAAAATATGAGCTGTAAAAGAGTGAAAGGAGGTTCCTTATCTTAAAATTTCTTATCTTAAAAAGTGTGGAGTCAAATTGATATAACAAGAGATTTAGGTTGATGTATTTGTCAAGGAGATAAATGTATGGAAATAGGAACTGGACAGAGTGACGTGCCTATTTAAAATTGGGAGTGGGAAGAGGGAGGCGGGCAGTTAATGTGAGTTGACTCTTCTGTTCCATCAAAACAGGAAGTTGGGAGATAAGGGTTACAACTGGTAAGAAAAAAGGAGCAGGATGTATATATTTTTATAGCTAATAAAGTCACCGCTATACCTAAAATTGAGTATAATTTTAAAAGAGGCTACTGGGAGGCAGAGGGAGAATGGGAAAGGGGATTGAGTTCATTATAAATTTCAATGTACTATATGATTTTGATAAACATTTGAAGGCATTTATTAATATCCTCAGAGAAGATGTAAAGTACAGAGTAGATCATAAAAACAGGCAGATTTACTCTCCTTGAATGTTTGAGTTCCTACTATGTGTAGCTTGTGCCAGATGCTGTGCTCTCAAGGGACTCAGCCTTTATTGGGAATTTCTGTTTATCACATTGATAAAGCATAATACAGGTTGTAAGGGATATCTGCCATAAGGTGCCTTGGAAGTTCAGAAATCTCTTCTAATTGTAAAGAGCAGGAACAGGGAAGTTTTGGGGAGGAGATGAGCATGAGCTGTGTCGGGTGGGTCAATAAATCTTTCTCACTTAGACAAATATTATAACTGTATTTCTACTGAAATACATCTCACCTGGAACCAGAAGTGAGAATCATATTTCTATTCATCCTATAAAATAATGAAAAGATAACAGTTCCTTTGGATGGAAAAATCCAAACCCTCCATTATCACACTGCAGTCATCTGTGTCACCTCTACCTAAAGCAAGATCGTACTTGTGCGAAGCTTACTGTGGAGGGGTTGACATTTGAGCTGGGTGCATGCAATCTGGACTTGCGGAGATGTTGAAAGGGCACGAGAAACACAGGAAACACAGAAGGGTCACACACGCACAAGGAAATCTAGCACTCTGGCCCTATCTGGAGTACAGGGAGCAGAAAGAAGCAGAAATCAGGTTGTCGTGAAGTTTGATTCCTAAAGAGACGGCTACTTTTAGACTTCATTTGGTTCACAGTAAGGATTAATTGAAGACTTTTAAACAGAAAGAATGAAACAATGGGATATTAAGTGCCCACCTTTTCCCACATATAGATCATGGGGGTGAGAGGGCCTGATGAGATATGTGCTTCTAGAGGACTGTATTTGAATCAGTGTACAAGAATGGTGGGGGGAGGGGAGTGGAGGCTGGAGGCAGATTGTGGGAGGGGACAAGTTTGGTGGCAAGAAGTGGAGACTGCTTTGGAGAGATGATCCAGAGATAGCACCAGAAGGTGTACAGAGAGCAAGCAGTGGAGGACATCCAAGATAACCCCAGGTTATTTGTCTGGGGGGTGGAGAAGATAGCCTTGCCTGAACAGTTGCAGGGAACACAACAGGAAATGTAGTTTGGTGGGAGGGACTTTGCGAATCTAGTTTTAGTACAATACACTTAGTATCTTGTTAGCAGGTGGTAAACTGTATCTAAACCAAAACAGCCCAAAAGGACAACAAAAAGAATATCTGATTTGCAGAGGAAGGGGTCTGCCAGTTGGATACTATTTCTGCTGAGGCCCAAGAACAAGGCCAGGGCAAAGAGCAATACCTAACACTGAGCTGTGATACCAGGGCTGGAAGAATGGCTGGTTGCAGGCCACCACAGTGGCCCCAACACACCTTTCACCTGGTCCCACAGACCTTCCCTCTGTACTCATCAAAGTGGACAAGTCATTGCTCCGTGAACAATCATGCGATTCATTCCCACCTTTATTTTATATCTACTCCAATTCTGTTTTCCTAAATCACTGCATATCTTTCAAAGCCTAAGGCCGCTCAACCCTCCAAAGTGTTTAAGTGTCAGGATTTTGATTCTGAGAGGTTAGAAACCCAACTCACACGAGCTCATATTTTAAAAGACACATCCACAAGGCCTTTTGTCACCGGTTGAGGATGAAGCCAACAGCAGAGAGCAGCTGCGGACGTTTCCCTCCGACCCCTGGAAGCACAGCAGTGATCTCCAGGGTCTCCCTGTCCAAGTGTCTGGTACATCAATGCCCAATTCATCTTCCTGAGACACCGCCTCCCTTATGTCATGCCACTGGGGCAGCACCAACAATGGCTTTCTATCTACGGAGCATCGCTTTAAGGCATCTGGAGATGATGAGCCACGGCACTCCAGAGGTTTGCAGTCTCCCTATACTTTTCAGAAAGAATTCTGCATTCCAGCCACGTTGGTCTTCTCGCCACTGCCTGGCTCACATCATGCTCCATGCTCTCTGCGCTGGCCCTTGGTTCTTCTGGCAGGGATTATCCTCTGATCCTTCCTAACTACCCACAAATACCCACAACTACCCACTGTTCCCCGTCAGGACATGTCCAGTTCTGATATTGGAACTGATACCAGCCCCAATGTCTGGATATAAGAAATTGTGCTATTAACACTTGTTGAGCAGACAACTTTGAGTACATCTGCAGTGCAGAGCAACACTCAGCATTTGATACAGGGCTTGGGCTTGAATTTTGTCTCAAAAGCTATGTAGTGAACTCCTTCCCAAGGTTTACAAGTTCTTTGGGAAGAGGGCCATGCTGAAGCGGGGAGAGGAGGGACTGTGGCGGCCTCTTCTCCGTCCCTTCCACTATGTCACCACATGCGCAAACTCAGTTTTCACTCAGTCATTAGGTGAGCAATAGTTTGAAATCATATGGAAACTTGACCACACTGTCTCCATTGTTGGAAGAAACAACTGTAAGCAAAGTAATAATCACACTAAAAATAATTCTCAGCAGTGGTATTTTGAGGCCAAGCATTATTAGAAAACAACAAAAGAAAATGACAAGAAATGCATCGAGGAGGCAGTAAGTGACTTTTCCAATTCCCAGAAAAGGTAGCTTGATGCTCTGATGTGGTTTCTTTTTATTTACAGCCTCAGCATGTAAATATTATTTATGTTTTATTGCTCAGTGCTAATAAAGTTTCTAAATATATATATATATATCCTTCAAACCAGAATATAATTTTCTTAGGGGTAGGGACTTTAAATATTCTTTTTTATATTTCTATCTTCACTCCATCTTTGAAGCTGTTCTTCAAAACAGCTTCAAAACCAGCAATTGCTGAATGTCGAAGTAAGCTACTTTTCATAGACCTAACATATATTAGGGGACACCTATTAATTAAAGCTTTTGGCCTGAAGGATGTGTTTGGGGGAGATTTTAAAAGTACAATGAAAATGTTATCAAAACAGAAAGATAGGAATGCAAAGGAATAGGGCATGAAATCCAGAAAAAATATTTAGGCAAAGTATAACATTAAATTCTTCAGTTATCATGAATCATACTTCAATATCATACTTCAATATCATAAATATCAAATAAGACTAAAAAGTACCTCAGGTACTTTAGAAATAACTATAATTAAAACCTAGATTATGGAGAGCAATTGGGAGGTAATATAGAAAAACCATATGCCTTTTTCAAAACAGCCATTAATGTGATAAATCAAAACAGCCATTTGGAATTAAAGACAATTCTGAGTGATCTAATGAAGCAAAGATGTTAATATAAACTGAACTTGCAACTGCTCAAATTCACAACTGTGCCTATTACCCAGAGCAGGAACTCTAAAATTTAAGAATAATTAAGAAGTTCTCTCTCTTTCTCTTTCTTTCTCTCTCTCTCATCCTCACCCAAGGATAGTTGTTCATTGCTTCCAATAAGAGAGGAGAGGAGAGAGAGAAACATCCATGCAAGAGAGAAGCTTCAATTGGTTGCCTCCAAGATGCATCCAGACAGGGAACTGAACCTGCAACCTTTTGGTTATGGAACCACGCTCCAACCAACTGAGCCACACTCACCAGGGCTAAGAAGTTCTTTCACCTAGCTTTGGGTAAGGCCACAAGTAAAAATTTCAAATGGAAATCTGGTCTATTTTTAAGCAAGCACCTCTATACTAAGGAGATCCTATACCTAAGATAAATAGCCAGTTGGATACTAAGGACCATCCCTGTTCTCAAAAGATTTGCAGATGAAATGAAGAGATTAAGCACAAATGAAAAACAAAAGCCACTGTTATAGCAACCCCCTTAACCCAGAACAAAACATGTTGATGCCTCCATTTGGATTATCCAGTACTAAGTGGGGGTCCATCACAGAGAGTATCACGTTGGAGTTCCATTTTAAGGGAAAAGAGGACCACAGATCACACAACATTGGGAGGATGAGCACTTCAGGCAAAAGTAATAAAAAGATTCTGTGTCTAAGAAAGGAGAAAGGAAAGAAGAAGTAACTTATAAATCAGGAATTGCCAAAAAAGAAGGTGTTTGTAGTATGAGAACCTGAGAGGTAAGCATAATTATAAGGACAGGTGGGTAAGGGTGTGGCTGAGCAAGCAGAGTTGTTTCAAATTTATGAGAGAGCCACTGGCTGGTGTGGCTCAGTGGATTGAGTGCTGGCCTGCAAACTGAAAGGTCGCCAGTTCGATTCCCAGTCAAGGCACATGCCTGGGTTGTGGGCCAAGTCCCCAGTGGAAGGCATGTGAGAGGCAACCAACTGATGTATCTCTCACACACTTTCTTTCTCCCTTCCTTCCCCTCTCTCTAAAAGTAAATAAATAAAATCTTAAAAAATAAGTTTATGAGAGAAAAACAGGGCCCTGCCATGGTTTCTTCAGATGAGGCACAGCTTTATAAAAATGAGACACCTAAAAAAATTATTGTCTATCTTCTATCTTCTGATAGATGGGCACTGGAAGAAAGTAATGTCAGAGAACCCAGCTGAGAGGCACTTGCCCAGGGGAGAGAAGGATTGAGGGCCAGATGGTAAGTGAGAAAGGGAAAGGGAGGAGAGAGGCAGCCCAGAGACAGACATCACTAGCAGACTTCCGGGCAGAACACTCCTTGGTGTTAACACAAATTCCTCTCGAAATAAATCTCATTTCTCTTGTTACCATACCTATGGTAACTTTTATTTAGAGAGAGAGGAAATCTATCATGCCAGAAATACATGTAGTTATCCAGAAGGGAATATTTTACCTATTAATAGCGCAGTAACATTTAAGGCTTAAAAAAAAACAACAATTAAAAAACCCAGGGCCATTAGAAGCTGACTTTAGCAGAGAGAAATGTTTGCTTTTGTTTTGAGAACCCCTGTCTCCATGGAGACAAGCTGAGCTACTCGGGCCCTCAGCTGGTGGAGGGGCATTTGGACCTAAAGCATGGAGGTGTGAGCTGCCTCCTGCCTTCCTGCCTGTCGTCTTGGATGACTACAGTGCTGTCTTTCTTCTTATAACCTTCATTTCCTAAACTCTTTCTGTTCCATGCAGGGGGCCAAATCAAAAGCCTAAAAGACCAAGGCTTGTGGGCACTGCAGCAGAGTGAAAAGTTACCACAACAGTCCAAATGAGCCCCAGAGAATGCTGCAGAAACCTGTCTTTCCTTTGTTCCCCCCACTCAAACTGGGCAGCGCTACTTGCTCAGTCTCCTGTGTTCAGAACTGCATGTGCAGGAGGACAGCTCAGGATGCTGCCCGGGCTGTGCCGCACAGGAATTTCCCAGAAGTCAGCCTCCCACCCCCAGCCACAGCACCCACCCACAGTGATCAAAGTGGGCGTGGGACGTGTGGATGTCATTACCGTGAACATTCTTTGCTTAAGTGCTCTGTATTATTAAAACTCAGATTCCCTTCTAATGAAAAATTAATGGGACTCAACTTCTAGAGAAGAAAGGTACGGTCACTTTTTAAAAATAGGTTACCTACATGTAAGAGAAAACAGTTTCCTATAAAAGGCTTTGGCTTACCCCAAACACTCCCAAACTCGATATCCTTACTTAAGGAAAGAATAGTTCATGCTATCCTATGCATAGCAAGAAATAAAAAAAGAGGACATTTTTAGTTCCTTGAAATTGTAAGGTTGAAAGTGTTAACGTCACCTAATAAATCTATTAACTGTCTCTTACCTGTATATGTTTTTCCCTGGAATCTAACCCTGTGTTTTGTACACATTATTGTCAATGATATGGAATTATTCAATATTTATATCATAAATATTGTCACACATGATAAATAATATATCCTATATTATAATATTTATGTTATTATAGGCACCAAAATTATAGAATAATTGTAGAACTAACAATTCCCCACCATTGTTGAAGAGGCATCTAACATCCTTCCTTCCTTAATTTCTCCCACAGCAAACATGCAATTTTTTCTACCTGTGCCGAAAATATATTCCTTTGGAAAACACCTGCCCTCTGCCTCTTCCTTGTCACTCTTTTCCAGATGACTTTTCTTTATATTGCTGTTCTCAAAGAACATTCCCACCCACACCATGATACCATACCGGCCCTCATGCCAACTTTAGGAGGCAAGTATGTGAGACAGGTGTTATTCATATTTCACAAATAAGCAAACTAAAGTGAGAATGTTGAGGGGCCACACAACACTGAGTGACTGGAACCTCCCTTACTCTCACACTGAGACTGCCTCCCACCAAACCGAGGCAGTCACCAAGACCTGTGGATTTTACGTCCTTGATGTTTTCCAGTTATGCCCCGTCCTGTTCTCGCCTGGTTCTGTTGGCTTAGCTAGGGTCCTCAGTGTCTCTGCTGGGACCACCGCACCACCCTACCTCACTTGAGTTAGTGTTAGTATATGCAACACTTCCTCGTCCCATCTCAGCCCCTTCCATCTCTATGGAAAATCGCTTTGCCTGTGATTTTCTCCCAGCCCACGAAAACCCTTTTGTTCTCCACTGCCTGCAGGATAAAGCCGAAAAGAGGATAGGAGGCCCTCCGCAAGCTGGAACCTGTCTCGCTGGCTTTTTAACTCCTGCCATGTTTCCAACCCTGAGCTTGGGCTGCCCAAGACATGTCCCCTGGCCCTGGCCAGCACCGCTCACCTCCCAAGGTTCAGCTCTGGCTGGGGCTTCCTCCTACAGGAAGCCTTCCCCAACCTCTTCTGTGTCTGAGGACTGACCCTCCTTTTTTGTGATGTTTCTGCTCAGTACCTTCTAAGGTATGACGGCCTGGCAACTGTACACGTTAACACCGAGTTTGCTTTAAAATGACCCTTGGGCCACCATCTACTTGCTTTTCCCCTCCTTAGACCACAAGCCCCTGGAGGACAAGGTCCAGGTCTGACAACGAGTCTGTATCTCTAGGGAGGAAGGTGCTGCCCTCATTTCCAGTAAGTCCCCGCCTGCCTGAAACCAGCACCAGAGACCATTCTGAGTTCCAGCACAGAGCCCTTTTTGGCTACACCAGATGGTATAAATAGCAACAGGAAGGGATGTACTGTGCTGGAAATTCCTGGATTTGGGAAGACTGGCATGGGAAAGGCCAGAGAAGTTTTTCACTGGGGGTCGGATGGTGTTCTGGCAAACCCAGGCTGAACCAGTCAGGGGCAGTTTTAACAGGGCGGTGGCCCACGCTTCCAATTCTTCCAGACAAAGGTCTGACATATCCAATCCACAAAGGTCATGGGTAAAGAAGAAACATTTTCCTCAAGGTAGCTGTATTGCTTCTTCGTGCAAAACTGGGTGAAAGGTAGCGGAGTCTGCCTTAGTACGGCCAAGTGAGTTCCTGCTGCGTGCTGGGAAGCCATCGTGTCTTAGCTGCCTTTACTTTGTTAAGGGTTCAAAGGGCAACACTTAGATATTCTAGATTCCAAGAAACTGGAAGAAAACAGGATTGCTTTTCTTCTTTTTCACCTCTGAAACGACACAGGTAAAGCTTAAGGGGAAGACTCTAGTCTGTAATCTGTCTTCGTCAGAGCAGCCCAATGCACGGTTTCTGGGAGTGGCCCCTTCACAAGGGATGTTTATCATATTTCAGTGTCTTAATTAGAGCCTGGCTTTCTTGCCTCCACAGCAGGGCCTCCCTCCCACAGCGTGTGCACAGGGCTGCGGGGGGCTGGGCTGCTCTCTGTCACGTTAGACCTGGGTTCAGAACTCATATAAAAAAAAAAAAAGTTGGGTGAAGGAGCTTAGGGGACACACATTTTCTCTGTGGCCCATGAATCTAAGTGGCGTGGCAGTGTTTGATCAGCCACGGATTTCATCAGAGAACTCAGACTGGTCCACTTTTGGGGAATTAATACTTAATTAACACCACAGCCTATTAAGTAACGAAAGGTACCCACATATTTTCATAAGTGATTAGAAAAGTTTCCAACCACTATCTATGATAATTTTATGACATACGCAAGGAAGAATGATTATATGCTCAAGGCCAGTCTTGTCTCGTCTGCATCCCTGCCCACTCCTCCCACCTCCTATTGGTTTCGAAGCAAATCCCCACATTATCTGTACATCTTTAATGACTGCAGGATGTAGGTCTAGAAGATAAAGATTCTTGTTTTTTAGAATAACACATAAACACAATACCAATTTCAAACCTGAAGAGGATTAACAATTGTAATTGAGTTAAAAAACAAGTGAAATCTAGCAGTTCCTCAGGGAACGTATTAGCATTACACACACTGTTGAAGAGTAGCAGGACGTGCCACCCCCAGTGACGCCACTTCGGTACGTGGGTTATTCTGAACTGTAGGCACTTGAAGAACAGTAAACGCAGGGAAAGGCTTTCTTAGATCTTCCTTGATTTCCCTGAGAACAGAGCCTCCAAAAGGAAATGAATTGTCATAAATCCCTCCCTGAGAGTTTCATCAACCAGAGAGGATTGACTCATCAAGGACAGGAGCCCAGAAGGCAACACCACACCCAGACAAACTTTGTTGCAAACTGTCAGACCTCCTATGTATTCTATGGACCCTTCATGTTTCCTGAACGTCATTTACTCTCCCCCGAGAGGCCTACATCCACCTTCCCGTCTCCTTATAAAATAGTATTTAACCCTAGAGGCATCTGGGAATTACTCATTTTTTCCCTGGGTATCTTCCATGTATACACCAGGTATACATGCTAATAAACTTGTTTTTCTCTTGTTAATTTGTCTTTTATTATAGGAGTCTTGGCTAAAAGTTTAAAAGAATACAGGAAAAATCACTTTCTTCCTTTCCAGTATTTAGGATTAAAGTGAACTAAATCATCTCTAGGCATATTATTGGATACTGGAGTGTGCAGTATGGGATTTGGGAGAGGTCATGTACCCCACATTAGTTTCCCTGGCTGTGGCCAGCTTGGCAACAGGAGGTATGCACCTCGATATCTCCATTGCCTTTTATTTGGGAGCCTAGCTGCTCTGGCTGCTCTGATCAGAGGAAGAAACAGACATGCCATTCCCAGGCCAATCTCAATTCCTGGGCCAGATTAAGTTTCCTTGGGGAAGAAGGAAAAGAGATTCACAACTACATGGGTCAACACGAGGCTGGTTGTAATTGTGAGCAGAGGGTATCCGAATGGATGAGCTGTGACATCTCTAGCCGCGATGACGGAGCCATACCTGCATCCTGTCTGTGCCTCCCACTGCAGCTGCTCCACTCCAATCTCTCCAGCTCATACCCAAGGGAGAGTCTTGGCAGAAACCAGAGCAGCAGCAGACACAGGTAGTGATGCGACATGACAGCTCAACCGCCTGTTGCCTCTGGCCCATCAGTACAATGTCTCATTAAAGTCTTAGACTGCGCTGGCACTCAGGTGGGCTGGGCTCCCCACAGACGTGCGCAGTTGCCTTTGAGAAGGCACAGCATTAGGCCATACCTCGTGAGCACGGAAAGTGACAATTCTGCACCATTCTAAAAAGCAAGCTGTATGTGGGTTTGAAACAAAATACTATGTTCTAGGTGCAAGGATGAGCTCTCTCAAAAGATGAGATTCTTAGAATTTGTCAGTCATAAATATATGTCACAACTGGTACTTGCTTTTTGTCTATGCAGGACGTTCTTGCCAATTCATAGAACAAAAACCTACATAGTTCTGTTCACAAGAAAAAGTTTTTACATAACAATAATTTCTACCCTGTCCTTGAATGGCTTGGGATATCAAACAAGCAGATTACCTTAGAATCGCCACTAAGGAAAGGTCTTTTCTAAGCTGTAAGGCTAGCTATTATTTTTAAGCTATCTGCTTAGTATGATCTGCTCAATAGTGGGAGACCAATAATAATGGCTAATAAACTAATAACGGCTAAGACCCCTATTTTGTAGGATTCCTGATTTCCCTTACCACGAGTCTGGACTGCCCAGCCCTCACCCCAATGTGTTCCATGTCTTTTCCTTTGGAACAGTCTGTGAAAAGGTTAAGCTAGGACTGGGGATGAAGGCATTGGAAGGCATCTGTATCTTTTACTGATCTGAATGTAACACAAATGCATGAAGTCCCTGGTGGCATTTTCCATCACAGCTGAGAGAAAACTAGCTCTATGGACAAAGAAGACAGCAAAGGTACTATATTGGAAAGTCATCGACTATGTCAGCATTGCCCTGGGACACTAGTAGGTTACCTGGGTAAAGGGTAACCCTGGAGACAGAGGAGAGGACTTGTGAAAGAGGATGTGGGAGGGCTCAACAGCCTCAAGGTTTTGCCTGGAGGGGCTCTAGCTCAGGACACAAATACATAGGCTGACCTTACCAGAACCAGGACTGAGAAGACAGTAAGGCTGAAGAACTTTGCGTTCGAGATGGGTCATTTAGGTATGTTTGTGCCACACTGTTTCTGGTAAGATCGGTCTGTGAACTCCCTAAAGCAGTGGTTCTCAAAGTGAGGCCCAAGGACCTTCTCTATCAGATAGAATCACCTAGGGGTTGGGGAAGAGGAGCTAGTAAAAACACCCATTCTTTGCCTTATATCAGACCCTTTTAAGACCTTCGGCTTATACCCACTGAAGTGTTGGAACTACTGAGCTGAGTGAGAACCAAGTCAAGAAAATTGGGCCAACTGGGAAGCCAATCAATTACTTTTGTTTCTTTCACGCCCTTAATGATGACTATATAATGCTACCTCCTAGAATTACGTGTCTATATTAGTTAAATGCACCATCCAAAATCAAAATATGAACGATGTTTGAGTTTTCTTTGGGAGGTATAATTACTGGTGATTTTTGTTTTATTTGTTACAAAGATCTGTAGTTGTCAACATTACTATGATGGGCTTCTTCTAATCATAGATATTAATTTATTTATAATTTCTTTTAAAAAGAGAAGGAAAAGGGACACTAGGGTTTGAGATACCCTATAATATTTTAAACTAGGGCAGATTTCAAGTAAATGTTTACAGAGGGATTTTAAACAGGAGGCTCACCAAAAAAATCTGTAAGTTTTATAATGCATTAATTTGAATACATCTTGGATAATGCATTTTACATACAGTTTTGACCCTCACTGGTGTGGCTCAGTGGATTGAAAGCCATCCTGCGAACCAAAGGGTCGTCAGTTCGATTCCCAGTCAGGGCACATGCCTGGGTTGCAGGCCAGGTCCCCAGCTGTGGGTGCATGAAAGACAACCACACATTGATGTTTCTCTCCCTCTCTTTCTCCCTCCGTTCCCTCTGTCTAAAAATAAATAAAATCTTTAAATCAATAAAATAATTTTAAAATAAGTAAGTAAATACATAGGGTTTTGAATGAGTTTCAAAATTCTACTGATGTAAACACTCAGGTAAAGAAAGTGGCTGGAAATGAGATTAGGGGTTAACGTTCTAAATTTAAACCCTATAGTTTAAGAATACATCATGAATCTATCTTCTGTCATTTAGATTTAGCCTAGATATTCTTATATGCTTATTCTTTCAAAAGAATTTTAGACTCAGTTTGTAATGTTTTCTTAAAGTCACTGAGATTTGTTTAGTTGCACTGAGCTTACGAATTTAACATACACAGCTATCTTTATATTGTTGAGGTTTTCTTTTAAAGAAGGTAAAACCCTCCACTTAGGTTGTGTTTTTAGTAGGTATATTATTTTACTTTAAGTCTTATCAAATTTATTTCTGGGTATTTTATATTTTTGTTGCTTGTCTGTACCTTTTCCTCCATTTTTTTAAATTTTGTTATTTCTGGTAAGAAAGGCAATTGATTTAAAATTTATTTCTGGGAATCAGTCACCTTACTGAATACTCTTGTTTCTAACTGTTTTTGTATTAAATCACTTGAGTTTAAAAAATCAATTTTCACCTGTACTCAGCAGACAGAAAGTACAACCTCCTGTGCGTGACTCAACCTGGCTGCATTTAATGTTCCTTATTGCCTTCGTCCTCTAACGTACTGATCATCTTCTCTTTCTTGGGAACTTTGATAAGGATCCTTCAGTGCCCATGGGGTGACATCTGACAACTTGGCATACCTCCAGTGACCTTTACTTTCACTTCACACATAACATGCTCAATGCCTGGCTTTCGTGATTGCTCAGGTTGCTGTTCCAGAAATCCTCCATCAATACATCTCTAACCCCCCACCGTCTGCCTCCAGTCTTCTATCCTTCCAGCTCCCACCTCACCACTCACACCACGTGTGCTTTCGGCCCCAGAGACAGGCAACAGTCCTTGATACTCCCATGTTCTCCTAGTGTATCAATCCTTTCTGGACTGGTTTCCTGAAGTAGCTCAGGCCACACATGTGATCGCTCACTCACCTTCAGTTTCCACTTGCGCCAGTCTTTCTGCACTCAGCATAAACACCACAGAATCAGCTCAAAATTAGCCTTTATAACTTTTCAATCCCTGGATTCTCAGCATTGTTGTGGGGAGCAAATTAGCCCTTTTTGTGACTGGTGTCTTTGCCATCAACTGGGCCTTCAGCATTCCTCCTACATCTTCCCCTCCTATTCCTTCCATCTGTATTCCAAACACTCTCCATGCTCCTGATGGAGACTGGGGCAGACTGCCCCCAAATATGCCAAGGTGGCATGTTAGTTATTTTAATTAAAGTTACTTGAGAAACAGCCAGTGCAAAGGGAACACTCTGAACCTCTGTTTCCTTGATTTTCTCCTGTTAAATCTCTCATGTCTATTTAATTCCTAGACAAGCCAGAAGAACTTAGGAGGGTAGAGGAAAAGTTTTTCCTCCCCAACATTTCCCAAACTGCTATGCAAACACAACCCACCCTTCTGGAAGGAAGGGACCAGGTACCAACTTCCCCAAGAAAATTAGAAGTTGAAGTATTCAAACAATGGCGGCCACATCTTCCTCTGTCCTATGATTTCCTATATCTGCATCTCCTGCATCTGTACATTCTCATAGTTTCAGAAAGACATCCCTTTCTTTTTGAAGTTCAAGCCCATTTTTGGTACCTCTGGGGAAGTTCAGTTATTCCATCTTTGTGTTACATCTTCATCTTTTCCCTCCCATCTGGCTTTCCCCCCTAGTTTATGTACAGGCTAACATGGCTCTCTAATTCAAACAGCAAAACTTCCTTTGACTTCATTTCCTCTAGTTACCTTCCTCTCCTCCTTTTACTTATCAGCCAAGTCTCTTGAAGCCATAGTCCACCCATACTGGGTCTGCTTCCTCATTTCCCATTAACCCAGCCCAGTAGAGTCTGGCCTCTATTCCCATTGCTTCACTAAACTTTTTCTGACAAAGTTCACTGGTAATCTCTGTATTGCTAAATGCTAAGGGCATTTGAGTTCTCAGTGCTGCTATTATTGGTGGAACCCGCCACTGTTGACACTCTTGAGATTCTCCTTCCCTTATTTGTTTTTTCATGTTTCTGTTTCATTTTGTTTGTTTTATTTTGTTTTTTTTTTTCTGCTGTGTTGTTTATTCTCTACCTTTGAGACCTCTTTTTTTGACCTTCATCCCAACATAGGATCACTCATAAGTTCTCTCTTTGGTCCTCTACTCTGCATCAGAAAATTCCATCCACTCCCATGATTTTACCTATATGATTAACCTATACACTGACAAGTCCCAAATCTATCTCCTAGCTCTGACCTTCTGGGGTGTTTTCTGATACCAGCAACCAGAATTAAAGAATTCTTTAATTCTTCAGACACCAACTGGGTGTCCAACAATTCAATTCAATTCAATTCAATTCAATTCAATTCAATTCAATTCAATTCTGATACTAACTACCTGGAGTTGGAGCAGATCCCACAGGTTCAGGGCTCAGGCCCACAGGACTCTCCCCACTTCAGACACCAGCTGCAAGTCCCAGGTCAACAGACTGTAAGTCAGAGGTCCCCATGACCCCCTCATCAGGTTCAATAATTTGCTAGAGTGACTCATTTCATGGAAATGCTTAACTAATGTTTACCAGTTTATTATAAAGGCTTCAACTCAAGAATAGCCAGATGGAAGAGATGCATAGGGTAAGGTATGTGGGCTTATGAAGTTTCATGCCCTCTCTGGGTGCATTATCCCCTTAGTACTTTCATTTATTTACCAATCCACAAGCTCATCAAATCTTGTTGTTCTTGAGTTTTTATAGCCCTTATTCGGCAGGCCACCCACCCTCCTGGGAATTTAGGGATGGGGCTGAAAGCTCCCAGCCACCAAACACTTGGCCTTTCTGGTGATGAGCCCCATCCTGAGGTTAAACCTTAAATCACCTCATTAGCATAAACCCGGGTGTGATTAAAAGCGGCTATTTATGAGGGAAAAAAAAACCCCCATCAATCCAATCACTCAGGAAATTACAATTTTAGGAAGTCCCTCCCGGAAACTGGGGGATATATATATATTTCTTATTGTAGCACAGACTTCCATACCAATTTTGACTTTTAAAAAAGGAACTCATCATTTCAATGCCAAAATCTCCTTTTCCTTCTATGTTCCATGATTAATCAATGACATCACAATTTACACAGTCTTCCTGGAGAGAAAAATGCAGTTAATCTAGCTTTCGCCTTCTATCAATCCAATTCATCACCCGGTCCTCCGCTTTCATTCCCTTGACATTCTCAAAACTACATTTCCTCATTTTTCCTACTAAAACAATCTCACCTTCATTGTTTCAGAGAGAGCTAATCCCTGCTTCCTATTTTGTTCTAAAAAAAATCTATCTTAAACCTTGTTACTGCAGTCATTTCTAAAAAACTCAAACCTGACTATCATATCCCTGGGTAAACCCTTCAGTAGTTCCCTATGTCTTATAGGTTAAGTCCAAGCTCCTTCTCATGGCATAAAAGGTCATTCTGTGACCTTCCTTCAATCGACTGCTCCTACCTCAATGTATTGGCAGTCAGCATTACACATTTTATGTTCTAGTGATATTACTTCTCCACAGTCACCAGGCTGTTTCACATCACTACATTTAGACTATTATCTCTGGACAGAACATTCTTTCTCTCCTCTCTCTCTCTCTCACACACATGTTTTAAAAATGTCTGTACATGTTTTTATTTATCACAACAGATTAAAACTCATATTTAATGTCATATTAAGATATTGCTCATTTACAGTGAAATCTGCTGATCTGCTGTGATGTCTCGTATATCCTAATATCCTTGAAACGGAGTACAGGGCTTAACAATAGTAGGTCCTCAAAAAATGTCTGTTAAATTCAACTGCTGATATAAATAAAAGGATTTTAAAGAATGTAAAGTGTTTTTTAAATGCTATGACAATTATTAAATTGAAGCGGTAAGCTAGTACACCTGACTTCATTTCTGAGGAAAAAGGCTTGTTAATCTTCAGTTGTATTCTGTATTCAAGTGCAATATATGATTATTTTTATACCTGAACTATATACCAGAGAAACCTGCAATTCTACTGTTAATGAGTCTGGTCCCCATTTGTGTTATAGGCTGTATATTGTTATTTGATCAGACCTTTCTACTGTGACTGGTCCAGAGGCACTGCGGCCCTGTCACCTGTGGCCAAATAGAAAGCAGGGTAGTCTGAATGCAGCATGAATGCCGATGTGTATCTGTAAGTGCGTAAGAGGAGAGTTTAGGTATGTTCCAGCGGCAATCCTGCCTTAACCAGGTATAGATTTACCCAGGGAAAGAAATAAAAGGAAAAAAGTAAAAGAGGCCAAAGCAAGTAAGAAAGAAAGGATTCTATTCATATTCAAAACGCTTTCCTCAGTTTGTTCAGTCTGATAGAATTCTTTACACAAAGGCTACAGAGGAGTGCAGAGAAGTAGGGCAGTTTCTTCAAAGACTCGTACTCTTCAGGTTGGAAGGGATCTAACAAATCAGGTCAGTCAGCCCTCTCTCTTTACAGGGGAGGAAACTGAAGACCAGACTGAATGATTTCCCTGAAGTTCAAAGAATCAGTAGTTGAGCCAAAGCCGGAAGTGAAGCAAAGAGAACGAAGCAAGGAGGAGAATTCTGAATGGGGGCTCCAAGTCCTTCCCATCCTGCTCTTGCTGCCAGTCCTCCTGCCCCACCCAGTCTAGCCACAGGAAACCCCTACATCATGATCAGAAATATGAATTTGAACTTCCCAGCATCCTATCCTTGTTCTTCCCTGGCCTGGAGTGATTTCCTCCGTTCAGTTGAGGCCAAATTCTTTCTTACTCATCAACCTCACTTCAAGCATCACCTCTTAGCTCAGTTCACCTCAAGAAAAAAAAATGTTGCATCTCTGTTCCCATCAGCAGCTGCTAACTACTGAGAAATTCTCATCCCGTGGTATTAGCTGTGTGCATGTGTGTCCTGCTCCTCCCCCGACCCTGGCAGCTCCCGAAGGGCGTGGCACCCATCTCTTTAGCCTGGTCTTCCCAGCACAGAGTAAGCAATGGGGAAATGCTTGCTGAATTGTGCTGGATTACAGAAGGGTGGAGACATGTCATAAGATTCATGGAACAACACAGTATTAAAATCAGATCTCAGATAAAAATGCTGAATAACTCCATTCTGACCAAAAGTGAAGAACAGGGGACAGGAAAGTCTAGTTGAGCAAGCTTGTTTGCTCAGGGACATACCTGAAGAAGACCAATAAGCTCTGTGATATTAACTAGCAAGTGGCACTTAGACAAAAATGGGAAGTTTCACTTTGGTAGTTGATAGCTTCCATGTGGAAAAGTCAGGAGAAGGGCCTTGCATACAATGAAACAACTATGATATGAAGAGTGATCTGGAAAATGTAATTGGTAAACACATTCCCACCTTTTGTAATGAGGTAGGAGACAGTGTGAGAAGATTGTGATGGCTGAACCTTCATTCTCTACATTCATGGAAATTTTTTTCAAAAATTGTTTTCCATAATACACAGGGTATATGCCTCCAGAAAAAGACCACGTGTGACATTTGCATCCTCAAAGTATGATATGCTCAACCTTACCTAGGTAAAAAATGATTTGGGGGCAGAATAATAACCATTACATTTTACTCTTTTCACAGTGAGGTTACAAAATAACAAACCTAAATGCGGAAGTACACACATTGACGTGTAAGCAGCACCAGAAACTCTGTCTTACTACCTTATGATCACATCTTGTGTTTGATCAAAAATCCAGAGTGGTGAAAGGTATTTAAACTGTTCTTATCCACCTTATTCACCAAAGTTGGCTTCAGGCTGTTTCCAAAATTGAGTTTGTTCTCAAAGGCAGAGGGTTTGTCAACTTTAAGACTATTCAAAGAATGGGCTCCAGGCTTTGAAGTAACTCCACAAGAATTTCAAACAGATTTGTGCTGCGGCAGTATTTTTGGAAAGGTTCTTGAGTTCGTTCAGTGACTACTTGAGAGACAACATTCACGTGTTTTTAAAACAAGTCAGTGACATTTCAAAACACTCTGTCCTTGTGCAAAGTGCTCTGTACTTCTGTTTTTAAAAACTGCAGTTTATGAGTGACTGCTGAGGCAATCACTGTGGAAAGAAGCTGCAACGGAAACAATGCAGTTTCCTCCAGTCAGGTCTGAGCACAGATGAATACAGAAGTATCCAGGGAGGAGCCTGTGTCTGACAATACACAGAGAACGTACCAGAGCCCAAGTACAGCTAAAGGTGCTCTTGCCGCCCTGTTCTCTACAGGACGCGAGGAATCCTTTCAATGTTAGAACTGTAGGATGCAAATGAGTTGGTGCTATAGTTAAAAAAACACAAGTTTAGAGATCTACTTAAGGATGCAAGGACACTTGATGGGAGCCCCTTTGCCCCCTGCATCTTTGGTCCTTCTAAATCCAGTGAGGTTGTATGTGAATGCTTTTAGGAGGCTCAACACTTCAGCAGCTGGTATGACCTTGGGCTAGTCACTGAGTTTCAGTCCTGCATAAAATGTGGTAACAATACCTATCTCATTACATGTATATATGTAAAAGCACTTTCAACACTGTCTATAGTGCAGAGTAGTGTTACCTCATCTTGTCTGAGCTTTGATATAGTTTCTGGAGCTACATTTTCTCTCCTTTGAAAGAGGATCAAATCATGAAACAAAATATTCCTTTCCTCTACTCTATTTTCCTATGGGCAAAGGCCTTATCTTCTTCATCTCGGTGATTGCCGACCCTCAGCATGATACCCCACATACAACTACTTAGTAACTTCAGTTGAGAACATGAGCAAATTTCTCTGGCCAGGACCAGTTGTTAAATACTGCCTTTCTTCCAGCTCATATGACTGTATTCTCTCATATGTCTGATATTTTCCAATTTAGAATTGGAGTTCAGAAAAAACTGGATTTTTTGGTAAAACTTTCAGAAAAGGTTCTTATGAAATCAAGGAAAAGCATAAGAAATCTACCAACTTCATGTCAAAACTAGTCCTACAGAACTTTATTATTAAGAGAGGAAGGGAGAGAGGGAGGGAAAGAAATACATTCCTGACAGCTCACAGAGCACCACATTAGTCGTACAAAGCATCTAGCACAATACTTAAATTGTTAGAATAAAACGAGGATGTTTTCCAAAGAGTTATAGAAACGATACAGTGGTGATGAAAGTTGTCATGATGAACTAGTTTCTCACTCAATTTGCAATACACTTGTTTACAGCGCTACACACTGGGGGTTTCAGAGTAATTTGTGAGATCACGAGGTAACTGTTCTCAGATAATAATCCTGAACAGAAAAAGATGCAAGAATTAGCATTTTTCTGAGGTTCTTTGTAATTTTAAACCCACTGAGCCTGGAAGGCATAATCTGAAAACTCTAGCGGATAACACACAATGGATATAATCAGACACCCGATAGATACAGGCTGTGAGAAACCAGGGGCATGTGTGCACGCGCCACTGTCTCCATCAGAGGGGAGGAGGCAGATCAAGCATGCTTCTCAGTGCACAAAACTCCGCTGACAGGACACAGAACAGCCAGGGGAAAGGAGAGGAGCAGCACCTGCCGGGACAGGAGCAGAAGATCATACAGCCTATTGTAACAAATCAACAGAAGTTTTATGATATGTAAAATATATCTCGATAAACCTGCATAAAACAATCTGCGTCTTTAGACATTGTGTCCCCCTGTGAGTGTGGGAACCTACGGCACACACTGAGTGCCCGATGAGGGAGTACGTGTACCACATTAGTTTGTCTCAGCGAATGCAGTTGAACTTGGCTTTGCTTCTCTTCTAAGGGTAAATAAACTTGAGCTTGCATAAAAACACTGTTTTTTCTTTAAGAAGAAAGAGCAGTCATTAAAGTGGTTGGGGAGGAGTCTCTCTCCAGCACCTTTGCTTTATGTGATTTCCAAATGTGTTAAGTCCTAAAACTGTGCACTTAAAAAATCAGAAAGATGTTGAAAGGGGGTTCTATTGGAATTTAGCAAGTGGAAAAAAACTCAGCTGTTTGAAGATGAGGAACCATGAGAGAAAAGCTGAGTGCCAGGGGGGATGTGGAAATGAATGGATCATAGATAAAAGTTTTGAATAACAGATGTAATAAAATATAAATAAGCTCACAGGTTAGTACACAGTGATGGCATGAGACCCTTTTAGCATGAACGAAAACCCAGGATGCTGTGCTGGGGTCACGGCAACACTCAGATGCTGTCACAAGTGTCCTCAGGCTGAACAGAGGGAACCAAGGCTCAAATAACAGAACACTGGTGCACACTACTGTTAAGAGTTTAGACCTTTGGAATTTTGACTATTTACTTCAATTACCTTTATGTCAGCCTCCCACCTCCACCCCACAGCACGTCCCAGATCCTCAACAGTGAGGACTAACTCAGCTACCGTTTATGGAGAGTTGGCATGTCAGGCACTAGGCAAGGTGCACTTGTTCATTTCCCACTCAAACTTAAAGCAAGCCTATATGGAAGAGCGGACGTAAGTATTACCCTTCACAGATAATGAACCTGAGAATGAGAGGGGCTAGGTAACTTTCCAGGGTGACACTTCTAGGAGATACGAAAGTTAGGTTTTAAATCCTGCTTTCCTAGAGCCTACATTCTTCACAACTTCATATACTGCCTTAGGAAGTCAACAAGTTCCTACGATATTAATCTCTAAACTGATTTGGTTCATTGAATTTTTTTCCAAAAAATTTAAACCAAAACACACTGTTTATTTTTCTCCATTGTTTCAAACTTTTCTATTGGTTGTTAATATAATTTTTATACTTTAAATATATTATAATGTTTTCTTCCTGCCTCAAATTTTCCATTGAAAAGTACACAGGGTAATCTGTAAGAGTTAGTGACCTAAAAATTAAAATTAAAAAAGAAATGTTATAAATACACACAAATGGAAAGATAAATAACACATACATAATATATATTATAGAGATTCTCTTGCTAAATGGGTACTTCCAAAGTCTGCACTTAAACAAGCACTAAGAAATCAAGCTATCTCTAATAATTATTTGTCTTTGCTCCTCTCACTTCTAATTCAAGACCCATTCCCAACTTCAACCCCCAACATGCTATGTATAAAGATAGGATGGTTGAATAATAAATACTTTCCCTGCAGGTAATTCATTTTTACTTGAATTCACTACTTAAAGAATGTCCCTAAAATCATTACCACTTCTTGATAATACCAGAGAGCTTCCTTCCACGGTAAATGTTTATGTTGCCCACGTCCACCTTCTCTCTCTCCATGTCTGGGGTTGAACAAATTTCTGCAATTCTTACATCCCAAGTTATTCAAAATTATATGTTAAAAATTCAAATTGTGTTACAAGTATATGTTACATACAATGTAATTTATTATTTGAAATGTGAATCAAAATAACTTTTGCCCAGAAATGTATCAGCATTAGTTTCAGATACTTTCTGAAATTCATTAAAAGTAACCTGCCCATTACTAAATCAGATCCATGAGAGACTTTAAGAAATAAAAGTGTACCTCAGAAAATGGTGTCAAAAATGTTAGGCTATGTTAGAACTGTTTATGTATTGGGAACATAAAATTCAGAATGAAAAAGATAATGAAAGTGAGGGAAAACTAGAATCTCAAAAGAAAACAGGCTGCTAAGTTACCAGCTCTCAGTGAGAAGAGGGGAATCAAAGTGCACTTCGGCGAAGAGTACACCTACAGCCTCACCTCTAGCACAGAGAGGAGTACCCAAGCCACGGCTTTCAGGCTGTAAGCATGTTACACACCTCAGTTTAGGGGGAGTGGGGTCTCAGCCTCCCCAGCTCACCAACAGATGGTGTTGAAAGTGATCATTTGTTGGGTCCTCTGAGAAATTAAAAAAGAAAAAAATATGACTGCAATCTATTTAGGGGAAAATTAACCAATACACACTACACTAGTGTGTGAGTTGATATATGGTAACAGTACTTTGTATATAATAAATGTTCAGTAAATGTTAACTGTTAGTTGATAGTAATAATAACCACAGCTAAATTTTATGGGGCTAACCACATACATGTTATACAAAGAAAACTGATAGGAAGAGATGAGTATGTCCAGTGATCAGGGAAGGCTTTAAATGAAGGCAAACTTAGGTTGATTTATAGAAGTACAGAGAAAGGAGACAGGGGACTACTTGAGCACAGGAATAGAGGTGAGGAGAAGAGAAGTATGAAGGGAACCTTATTCGGTACTTACCTGCTTCTTTTCTTCTGTATGGTAATACCTCTTGAGAACAGGGATACTATTATGATTGTTTGGCTGTAAAAGATGCGCACTCTGGCTCATACTAGGAAATGAGGCTGAAATGGTCTATGTGTGTTCAGATATTTAAGGGTCTTAAGTTCTTGGCAGAGAAGCCTTCATGTTTTAGAGTAGGTCATGGAAGGTCATCATAGATTCTTCAGTGGAGGGGTACAAATTCGGTAATCAAGTTCAGGCTCCAGAGTTAGAAGACTTGGACTTAAATTTGAGCTGTTTTCTTATTAACTGTGTCTCTGCCTGGTTGCTTAACTTCTCAGAGCTTCAATGTTCTTATTGGTAAATGGAGATAATGGCATCTACCACGTTCTGTATGGAAACGAATGTAAAGTGGTGAGCACAATGCCCAGCACATAGCAAGCATTCTCAGTGAATGCCTGTGGTTACTACCTGGGAGGCTAGGTTCTAGGTGATGTGGCCTACGTGGGTGTAGTTACAGATCCAGGGCAATGGGGACAAGCAAGCCATTCTAACACTCTTAGAAGAAAATGTCCATTGGGACACCTGAACTTCAAGAATTTTGAGCTTAGTGACCATTCCCCTAAGTTATGAAGTTCAAAACAGAGCAGTTAGTTTGGGTTTCTAAGGGTGACAACTGGCTACTCAAAAATGATTTTGGCTAGGGAATTATCACACCAATATATCACTGTGATAATGTATCTACCTCCCTCTTAAACTTACTCTTCTGTTGTCAGAGCAAGAGTTTAAGAGCTCAGAGGAAGAGAGTGTCAAAATCTCAGAATGAATCACGAGTGACTTCAGTAGGCCTGGAAAGTACCAGTTTGCAGGGGAAAACAAACAAAATCCCCAATAAACCAAGAGAAAGTTAACAAAGATTGCCAAAGGGATAAACATCCCCACTGTGGAGATGGTTAAGGACCAAACTTTTAATAGCGTCATGTTTGTATGCTGTGTGACAGTGGCCACCAATGTCCCTAGAAGTACATTAATATTCATATGTGTCTGTCCTCAGCCCCCTCAAAACTGCTCTTGAGGTTCCAGAAGGGCAGATACCGTATCATTACATTCCTGTAGTCCCCATCATTACTGAACAAATAGTACACATTCCATTATTTGTTGAACTGAAATGAAGCTGAAACTGGCTGTTGTGAACAAAAGCTCTGTTGGGCCCTTGAGCTTCAATGCTTATCATCTACAAAAACATGTTCCCCAAATCTAAAGCATGTTGAGTTCAGAGAATTAGTCTAAACGCTGTAGGCGACTTTTTTCAGTCATTCAAAAAAATCTCCTTGACTGAATATCTAGATGACTAGGAACATGAAGATTCCAAAACTCAGGAGCTGGTGGGTAGGCTGGGTCATTTGTGTAACTACGACTAAATATTGTCTGCACGTGAGTTCCGACTACAAGTTTAAAGTCCTGGTTCCAGTCTTGCCTGTGCCACTTAACACTCCTGTCACCTCCAACATCTATGAAATGGTGAGGAGACCATCCATAATACCTCTTTTTCCAGGAAGTTACGTATGTAAAAGAACGATTACGTGCAAAGGAAATAGATGACATTTGAGAGTTCATCTTTTTCTTGAACTTGAATTATTAGCATAGAGTTAGGTTTTTTATTGTGGGGTGAGAAAAAAACATTTTGTGAGGGTTATACTGATGGCAATTTTTCTCCATCATCCATTTGCACACGAAGAGTAAAGAACACCAGCTCAAACTGACCGTGCTGGGAGGGAGAGGAGAGCAGCCAAGGAAAGCGGGCCCTGGACAACATGACCAAAGCCTCTGAAACAATAAATTAAAGCAGCTAAGAGAGCTATTCTTCCAAAACTTTAGCCCAAACATCAACAGACACACAGATCAAAAATGCTTTTGTAAACACAAATCTTTATGTGGAACCAGGCTGTGAGTTTAAAAAATCAGTAAATGCTGAAATAATGAATGATGAAGATTGAATCTTCACTTAAATAATTTATCATCTTTTTATATTAGTATTAATAAAGTATTTTAGGTGCCCCCAATAGTTGGGTTACATAAAAATACTGGGTTTATTTAGAGATAATGTCTTAATATTTATCTTTTTCAGATATTTATCTCAACATCACTTAATGTTATGGTGATAGCAAATAAGCAAATACTGAAAGATTCTTTTCTTGAATGTTTGGGAATAACAAGCATATAAATACTCATGCTTCTGCACAGAAAAAGCAAAAAACAAAGCAGCCCAGGGGAAGACAATCTTCATTACAGAAAGCTAATCTCTGTGATCACAATATGTTGAGTTTTAAGTTTCTTAAACCAGAAGAATGTATAGGTCAAACAATGTGCAAATCCTGTTATGCACATTAATCTTTTAGGAGAACAGTCACAACCCAATTTTTGAAGTGTTTTATTATGTATTCATTGTGCTCCTCAACCCCACTCCTATAATCTCTCTCTCTCAAAAAAGTGTACAACAAGTTTATATTAAGTACCCAACCTAAGGCAGGCAGTCTTTGAGAGGGAAGATAAAGCATATTTCATGTTTTCCACTGCTTTCCCACTCGACTTGGGGGAAAGACACCCTCAAGGTCTGAATCAAAGGACGAATACACATCACTGTGAGACCGACGACCAGATAACATCTACAACACAACCGCATTCTCCCACACGTCATTAAGAAGTAGGACAACAGAAATAAATGTCAGCATTCTGTTTCTTGACAGGGCGTCGAGATCTGCCTGGGTTCCCCAGCCCTCCCCTGGGAATTACAAAACGCCAACCCTGCTTTCGGTTCCAATAATTCACATCCCACCGGACTGCAAGCTACCGTACCTTCCTGAAATGCAGCTGTGCCTTTTCTCTATCACAGAATCTGAGAAAAAGGAGAGACCGGGCGCCGCAGAAAGAGTTCAAGCCTGAAGGCTGTCCGTGGAAAAGTTCAGAAGACTGTCTCCACCCCAAACTGAGCCCCTGGCAGAGAGGCTTGCGCAGCGCGCTTTCCATCGCCGGGACGTCCCGGCTGAGAATACTTACTGGGCTGAGCCCGCTTTGCTGTCTCTCTTTCCGAGCACTTTGGCAGGCTTTGTGTCTTCCACATCTTGCTGTAGTTCGGTCATCGGGGCGCTTCTGGAGGGCGCCTTCAGACCTTTGCGCGCCTGCCGTCCCGCCTCCGGGTCCTCCTCCCGCGGCTCTCAGCCTCCCTGGGGGGCGCAAGCCCTGCGAGCCGCCCCGCGCCTTCCCCCGCGCCCGCCCCCTGCGCCCGTAGCCGCTCCGCGCATCCAGGCTGGGCCCGCACAGCCCGCAGCCAACCTGGACACGTTCGAGGGGCCGCGATTGGTCGGAGCGAGGGTTGCACAGCCTCGGAGGAGGGAAGGGGAGGGCCGAGGCGAAGTGACAGCCTCTTTCCCCAACCCGGGAGGCGGAGAAAGAGAAAAAGGAAACCTGTTGAACTTGTCTCTCTGGGAGAGGAACCTAATTGGCCAAGCAGGTGAAACCTTTGCCTAAGAAGGCATCACACACTGTATTTAGCCTCCTAGAAAAAAGGGGCTTTCTTCTACCCCGACTGTAACGAGGGGGTTGAAAAATGAACAGCCAGCTGTAGATGCAGGAAATGGATGCGACCAAGTGAGAATGCTTCACACACGGATGCGGTGTGTGGGCTGGCCTATGCCTCAGCCGAAATTATTCAAACAGGATATTGCCTTGTTGAGGACTAATTCGTGGGGCCTTAAACAATACATTAGTTCAATAACGATGGTAATAAGAGGTGGTTGTCTGGTTGACCCTTCCTCTTCTGTGGGAGAGAAGCTTTCATCAGAGTCTCCTAACACATGTTTGTTATGCGTTCAACCAATAGAACGAATGCTGCTTCTTCCCGCCTCTTGGTGAGCTTTCGACTTGCTGGTTCTGTCTGAAGTTTTGCATTTGAAGTATCCATTTATTCATGGAACATTTTTTTGAGGACTACCATGTTCCAGGCATTCTTCAAAACATTCGTTTCTTATAACAAATAACTTACATGTTGGTGGTTTTCAAATTTGCTACAGAGTATTTGAGGATAAGAATAACTTGCTGGAAGCCTAACTTGACTTTAAAACAATTCCAAGTGGCAATAGTAGAACATGATATGGCTGAGGGAAAACTTACTAACTCTATGCTCTGGGGCTGCAAGCCCTTCATTTTTCTTTGAAAATTAATTTTAGCTTTAAGAATAATGGCAAAGGCTATACAACCATAGTGTTTATATAAACATATATATGGGTGTAAAAAGAAAACACCTACCCTTCTAAATAACCTCAAACAGTTTGGAGATGCATGTCCTTTCCAAAGTTTTCTTATTCCTTCTCCATTTCCTAGCTTATGTCATTAGAAAACAAAAGTACAGTTCTGTAGCCTGCTTGCTCCAAAATCGATTCTTGTGAAGCTTGAAAAATAAGTAAAAAAAAAAAAGTTTAGGTAAAAATTCCATGAGCATTCTCTCTCTATTTTCCTGGTTGGTATTTTTTTTTTCTTCCTGACCACTGACCCCTCCTGGATGAGCCCAGCTGGGTGGTGTGGGAAAGGCTCTGGCTGACCTAGAAGCTAGGAAGTGATGCTCTTCAGTGTCCATAGCTGGCTCTTTCTGGAAACATTAATCTTTCAGCCTCCACATCCTTTCTCTAGCTCCACCCCCAACTCAGGGCTGGGATGAGATAGAAATACAATGATCTTGTCACCCTCCCAAACTCTGGGCAGTGGCTCTCTCCTTAAATCTCAGGTGCTCTCCAAGCTGCCCCCACTACAGAACTCAGACAAGAACTGACCTTTTTGGCCCTCAAATAATATTTTTCATTATAGTAAAATATACATAATATTATTTTAACCATTGGTAAGTGTACAATTCAGTGACATTAAACACATTCACAATGTGGGTAACCATCACCTCTATCTATATCCAAAACTTGTTTTTTTTTTTATCATCGCTAGTATAAACTCTGTAACCATGCAACAATAACGCTTCCTTCCTCAATCCTCCCAGCCCCTGGTAACCTCTATTCTACTTCCTGCCTCTATGAATCTGTCTGTTGTGGCTCCATCATGTAAGTGGAATCAGACTACATTATTTCTTCTGTGCCTGGTTTATTTCACTAAATATAATATTTTCAAGGTTCATCCAAGTTATAGCACGTATCAGTGCTCCATCCTTGTTTATGGTTAAATAATATTCCGTTATATGCACATTTGTTTATCCATTCATCTCTTGAAGAACATTTGAGTTGTTTCTGTCTTCTGGCTACTGTGAACAATGCTGCTATAAACACTGATGTACGAATATCTGTTGGAGTCCTGCTTTTCATCCCTTTGGGTGTATACCTACGAATGGAATTGCTAGTCTTGAAGGCAGTTCTATGTTTAACCTTTAACAAACCATGGTCAGGCCTCTTTTATGCATGAGTAAAGGCAAGTGTTCTCCAGCACAGGTTTACAGCTCATTTGCTAAGCACTCAAGTTGCCCTGAAACCTGTTCTTTAGTGCATTGGATGAAGACTTCAACAGCATGATCTCAGGGAGAAAGGAGGGGAGAGGGTAGGGGTAGGGGCATTTGGGGAAATAGCAGATAGTCCTTTCCTAGAGTGGGGAGGAATTAGAAAAGAGCAAGCAAACTACATTATTTTACATAGTGACATTTGCCTAAGTATAAAAGATATTGTGCAATAGCTTCCTAACTTATTTATTCTTGGGGCTAAGCTTCCTAATTTGTTTACTCTACAGGCTATTGTACAGTAAAATGGAATACAGTGTTTAAAAGGTGGCAGCAGGAGTTCCGGTGAAGATGGAGGTGGAGGTAGAAACCCTTCGCTTCCTCTCAAAACCCAGAGGGGGATAACACCCAATCTAAAATCGATAAACAACCAGAGGCACCAGAAAATCAAACTGCATGGAACTCCAACAACCAAGGAATTAAAGAAACAATCAACCAGAACAACCAGACCGGTAAGGCAGACCCCAAGGGGTGGGCGACTCAGAAAAACTCTGGTGAGGTGGCTGAGGGGTGGGGCTGACCATGGAGCTCCATGGAGCTGCGTGGGAGGGGCTGACTTAAGGGGAAACTGAGACTCGGAGCTGACTGTGGGCTATGGCTGGGGTTACCTCGGTGGGAGACACTTCCAGTCTGTCACAGAGTCTGTTGGGAAGTGCATTAGGCAGGAGCAGGCAAGCTGCGTTTTTCCTTCTCTGGCCCCTCCCCCACAGGCAGGGCAGCAAAGAGGGTTGCCCGCTGGGTGAATATCTAAGGCCTCACCCCCTTACAACTTATCGGAGGCGCCAAGACAAAGAAATATGGCCCAAATGAAAGAACACAGCAAAACCTCAGAACTAAGTGATGAGGACATTGCCAACCTAACTGATGGAGAATTTAAAGCCCTGATAATCAAAATGCTCACAGAACTGATTGACCTTGGTCGAAAAAAAATGAAAGATACCCAAAATGAAATAAAGCAAAATGTCCAGTGAACCAACAGTGACAAGAAGGAAACCAGGATTCAGAGCAAACGATTTGGAACAAAAGGAAGAAATAAACATCCAACTGGATCAGAACGAAGAAACAAGAATCCAAAAAAAATGAAGAGAGGCTGAGGATTCTCTGGGACAACCTGAAACATTCCAATATTTGAATTATAGGGGTGCCAGAAGGAGAAGAGCAACAGCAAGAAATTGAAAACTTATTTGAACAAATAATGAAGGAAAACGTCCCCAATCTGGTGAAGGAAATAGATTCCAGGAAGCCCAGGAAGCTCAGAGAGTCTCAAAGAAGTTGGACCCAAAGAGGAACACACCAAGGCCGATCATCATTAAGTTACCCAAGCTTAAAGATGAAGAGAAAATCCTAAGAGCAGCAAGAGAAAAGGAGACAGTTACCTACAAAGGAGTTCCCATAAGACTGTCAGCTGATTTCTCAAAAGAAACCTTACAGCCAAGAAGGGGCTGGGAAGAAGTATTCAAAGTCATGAAATGGAAGGACCTACATCCAAGATTGCTCTATCCAGCAAAGCTTTCATTTAGAATGGAAGGGCAGATAAAGTGCTTCCCAGATAATGTCAAGTTAAAGGAGTTCATCATCACCCAGCCCTTATCATATGAAATGTTAAAGGGACTTATCTAACAAAAAGAAGATAAAAAATATGAACAGTAAAAGGACAACAGGCTCATAACTATCAACAAATGAACCTAAAAAAAAAGAAAGAAAAACAATGAAAACAAAAACTAAGCAAACAGCCAGAATAGGAACAGAATCAGAGCAATGGAGATCACACAGAGGGAGTTCAGTGGGGAGGGGGAAGGGAGAAATAGGGAGGAAGAGGTACAGGGAAGAAGAAGCATAATTAGTAGGCATAAAATAGACGGGGAAAGATAAAAAATGGTATAGGAAACAGAGGACTGAAAGAACTTATATGTACAACCCATGGATATGAACTAAGGGGGCAGGAATGCTGGAGGGTTAGGCGGGCAGGGTGGAGGGGGGATAAAGGGGGAAAAATTGGGAAAACTAATTGCATAATCAATAAAAATACTTAAAAAATAAAAATAAAAGGTGGCAGCAGCCAAACGATAGTGGAAATTTCACTGTAGTGTGAGAAAATTGAGACTTAAGATTATGTGTAAAATATATTGTATTGATTTTTCTCTAATAAAAATCCCTTCACTTCTATTCCTCTAAGCCTCTGGGAACATAGTTTCTTGTTTCTAATATCAACTAGTAGTTTTAGTTGATATTTTTGCCAGTTATTGCAGGAGGCCAGTAGAAAATACATGCCTAACTCATCACCTTTCAGGAGGTTGGGGCTTCCTTTTAATAGCATAAAATATTGGTCAAATGTTGGTCTCTTTTTAAGATTGATCGGCTGCACTGTGCATCTGTCCATAGTCCCAGGGGCAGAGTTCAAATATGAGTTTGGAGATATGAGAGGAGCTAAGGTTGTAATGTATGCTCCAGTAATTACCTAATTTATGACACGTGGCAGGTTATTACTTATTAGGCAATGTAAGTACACGTAATGTGTTGTCACATGCTTGTAATTTTATGCATACTGTCCAAGGGCATGTTTTAGAAGATGTTGATGCTCTTATCAAGACGGAACTTGGAAGCTCAGTAATAGTTTAAGTATGCATGATATTTATATATCAATGTCATAAGTCAAACAATTCCAGGAACACATGTCATACCATTCCTGTTTCAAAATTAAGATCAATAATACAAAGGAAGAAATGGGGAAAATGTGAGAGTTTGAGAGACAGCCATATAGTGACATTGAAGAACTTAATTACAAGGCTTTACCCAGCCAAGATGGAGAAGTAGATAGATACACATTGCCTTCTCACACAACCAAAAGGACAAAAACAAATCTGAAAACAAAAAATAACCAGAACTGTCAAAAATTGAACTGTTTGGAAGTCTGACAACCAAGGAATTAAAGAAGAAACATTCATTCAGACTGGTAGGAGGGGCCAAGATGGGCAGCTGGGGTGGAGAGGTCTCATGGCAAGGAGGCAGCTGGAGGACCAGACGAGGTGGCAGCTGGCAGAGCGGGAGACCCCACATTTGCACACAGATAAACTGGGAGGAACAAATGGGGAATGAGATAGACTGCACAACCCAGGGTTCCAGTGTGGGAAAAGAAAGCCTCAAAATCTCTGGCTGTAAAAACCTGTGGGGGGTTGAGGCAGTGGGAGAAACTCCCAGCCTCATGGGAGAGTTCACTGGAGAGATCCACAGGGTCCTAGAATGTGCACAAACCCACCCACCTGGGAATCAGCATCAGAGAGGCCCAAGTTGCTTGCGGGTAGTGGGGGAAGTGACTGAAAGCTGGCCAAGAGCTGAGCAAGCAGCATTGTCCCCTTTCTGACCCCACCCCCACAGATAGTGCCACAATGCAGCAATGTGGGTTGCCCTGCCCTGGTGAATACCTAAGTCTCTGCCCCTTACTATGTAACAGGTTTGTGAAGACAAAGAAATATAGCCCAAATGAAAGAACAAATAAAAACTCCAAAAATAGAACAAAGCGATAAAGAGATAGCCACCCTATCAGATGAGGAGTTAAAAATACTGGTAATCAGGATGCTCACAGACATGGTTGAATATGGTTACAAAATAGAGGAAAAAGTGAAGGCTATGCAAAGTTAAATAAAGAAAAATATTCACGGAACCAATAGTAAAAGAAAGGAAACCGGTACTCAGATCAATGATTTGAACCAGAAGGAAGAAATAAACACTCAACCAGAACAGAATGAAGAAAGTACAATTCAAAAAAATGAGGAGAGGCTTAGGAACTTCCAGCACAACTTTAAACATTCCAGTATGTGAATCATAGGGGTGCCAGAAGGAGAAGAGGAAGAGCAAGAAATTGAAAAGTTTTTCGAAAAAATAATGAAGGAAAACCTCCCCAATGTGGCAAAGGAAATAGACTTCCAGGAATATTAGGGAGCTCAGGGAGTCCCAAAAATGTTGGACCCAAGGAAGTACACACCAAGGCACATCATAATTACATTGCCCAAGATGAAAGATAAGGAGACAATTTTAAAAGCAGCAAGAGGAAAGGAGACAGTTATCTATAAAGGATTTCCCATAAGGCTATCAGCTGATTTCTCAAAAGAAACCTTACAGCCAAGAAGGGGCTGGGAAGAAGTATTCGAAGTCATGAAATGCAAGGACCTACATCCAAGATGACTCTCTCCAGCAAAGCTATCATTTAGAATGGAAGGGCAGATAAAGTGCTTCCCAGATAAGGTCAAGTTAAAGGAGTTCATCATCACCCAGCCCTTATTATATGAAATGTTAAAGGGACATATTTCAGAAAAAGAAGATGACCAAAAATATGAACAGTTAAATGACAACAAACTCACAATTATAAACAACTGAACCTGAAAAAAGCAAAAACAAAAATGAGGTAAGCAAACAACTAGAACAGGAACAAAATCACAGAAATGGAGATCACATGGAGGGTTATCAGTGTGGAGAGGGAACGGGGAGAAGGGGAAAACAGTATAGGGAATAAGAAGCATAAATTGTAGGTACAAAACAGACAAGGGGAGATTAAGAATAGTATAGCAAATGTAGAAGCCGAAGACCTGATATGTATGGTCGTACACATGGATACGAACTAAGGGGGGAATGCTGGTGCGTGGGGGGTTCAGGGTGGAGGGGAATAAAGGGGAGAAAAAAATGGGACAACTGTAATAGCATAATCAATAAAATATACTTAAAAAGACTTTGTGAAAATGTAAGAATGCAAGTTGAGAAGCATTATGTGAAGGAGACCATTATCGAATGATTTGTGTGAAATATGAAAGAAAATTTCTTGATGCATGCAGTCATTGACCATTGGGATGTGATTCTGTAGTAGGCTATGGAACATCCTACTATAGAGGCCTTTGAAAAAATATTTAAGAAAATCAAGTAGAATGGTTCTGCACCATTTTTCCCAAGCCAAATTATACTGCAGAGGAGGAAATCTGAAATATGTACTCTATTTTTCTCTCTCTGGGGATGAGGCAAGAACTAACCTTAGCCCCTGTGTTGAGAGGAATAGGCAGGATGGGGAGGGCTTACTGATCTCTGGGCAGATGGTAGTTGGGAAGCACTAGTATAAATCTAATCCTTTGAGACAGCAGAAGCAACAGAAACTCTTCTAGTTCAATATTTTTTTAAAAAAGAAGCAATGCCATAAAAACAATAAGTTAAACTGTACCCCAAAGTTTTAAAATATATGTCTATCTTCTGTATGATAATATAGATGTGATGCCAGAAGGCCTCAGCAGTGATTGCCCCACCAGGTTCTGAGGGACTCGGGGCTCTTTGAACTGGTTGGGGGGAGGAGCTGGCATTTGAACTTAGGTCTTCTGATGCCACTGCCTCCCTCCTGCCACTACTATAATATACAGCGTCTCCTGCTTCCGTTAGAACTCTTCCACATGTTTCTGTTCTGTATTACTTTCTCTATGAGAGTAGGGAAAAAGGTCTGCCACACACCAAACAAGATTTAGAAATTAAATCTTCATCATCATTTTTCAGAGAAGATCCTGAGCTTCCTCGAATTTAGTGACTTGGCTAAAATTACAGTGTCCCATGAGGCCAAAGACCCAGCTCCTGACTCCTAGTGGGGTGCTTAGAGGAGTACAGGTGAGTGAACAGAGCAAAACAAAGTTTGCCTTATAAGAGAGTGTGTGTGTGTGGGGGGAGGGGGGCGGCGGGGAAGTCCAAGGACTGTCAGACATATATAATGTTTGTGGGGAAAGAAGTGTTTGAATCTAGAGTTGTCTTTGGAGTGCATTTTGCAGTTATCTATTGTTGTGTAACTAACCACTTCAAAGCGTGATGGCCTAAAACCATACTTTTTTCTTTGTCATGGTATGGTGGATTGATGGGGCTCAGCGGGTTGGTTCTTACTGGGGTCTCCTATGCACTAGCAGTCAGATGGCACCCAGGGTTGGAGTCAGTTGAAGACTCAGCTGAGCTGGACGTGCACTCCTATGTCTGTGCTTCGGCTGGAATGGCTGGAACAGCTGGGGACCGGCTGAGCATTTTAGTCTCTCCACGTGGCTAGCTAGGGCTTCTTTACAACATGGTGGTTTCAAGGTAGTTAGACTTTTTACTTGGAGGCTAGCTTTCTTCAGAGAGTGTGTTCCGTGATACCAAGTTAAAAATCTGCAAGGCTTTCTATGAGATAGACTTGGCCATCAGGCAGTTTTACCTCTGTTGCATTCTGTTGGTAAAGGTGAGCCACAGGGCCAGCCCACGTTCAAGGCAGGGTGTGAATACACAAGTGCAGTTCACTGGGGACCATCTTTGGAGACCAGTTACCCCAGTGCAAATAATAGATTAGGCCCTCTGACTGTAGGCACTTTGTCATTGGGCACGTGAGTAAATGGTCATTTCTAACAGCTCTGTTCTAAATGCATGAGATGTGGAAGTGAGCAATATAGACAAAATCCAGTCTACCATGGCTCTTATGTTCTAGTGGGAGAAACCAATAGTTTCAACAGATAAGAGAGGTAGAAAACAAAACAAAACAAAACAGAAAGCCATGGGGAGGGAGGAAGGCCTATTTTACACAGGAAGATGAGGGAAGCCCTTCTGAGAGGTGACATCTCAGATGAAACTCCACTGAGAGGAAGGAAGAAGCCATGTGAAGTCTGACTGCAGAGCTGGCCGGCCGGAGGGAAGAGTGTGGAGGACTCCAGGCAGCATTGAGCTTGTCATACTCTAGGGACAGTAAGACTGCCTCTGCTCTCCACTGTGCCTGCAGTATGAAGAGGGAAGAGAAGGCTGATGGGAGATACTCTCAGAGAGTTATTATCTTCCCTGTCCATTTGTTTATCTGTCCTCTCCTACAAGAATGGAATTTTCCCCAAGAAATTAGAGATATGTCTGTCGTGTTCACAGGGTGCTGGTTCATGTGAGACACTCAGTAAATCTTTGTTGAATGAATGAATGAGTTGTTGGGTGGTTTTCCAGCCAGTGGTTCTCAGCCATACTTCCCTAGCTGACCTGAGATGTTCTAATGTTGAACAGTATTAGTCTTTTTTGCAACTTGGAGGGGAAAAGAGTGAATGAAGAAGAAATATAACTCATACACCTCCACCCCCACCCACCAACTAAAAAAGGAAATCTTTGGCTCACGCTCCTTCTCACGTGTGTGCTAGTTGAGTGCAAGTGCTTCAGACAGGTCAGAGAGGTCCCATGACTCCCAGATGGTCTAGCTCCAGATCACTTCCAAGAATCACTGTTTATAATCCACAGGCAACAGTTTAGAGTGATGGAGTCTCTCGTGGTTTCTTAGAGAAAGTCATACAGCTACTTCCTTTCTTGTTTTGGGAACTAATGATCACACCTTCCATATGAGGACTGGCCTTTCTCTTTCCTCACACCTTGGTTAGGCATGTTCTGTTTTTCTCCCTGTGGATTTTTTTTCTTAAGTTTCTTTCTTTCTCTTTTTAATTTATTGATTTGAGAGAGAGAGAGAGAGAGAGAGAGAGAGAGAGAGAGAGAGAGAGAAATCTGTTTGTTGTTTAACTTATTTATGCATTCATCAGTTGGTTCTTCTATGTGCTCTGACTGGGGATTGAACCTGCCACCTTGGCATATCAGGACGATGCTCTAACCAACAGCTACCGAGCTAGACCTGTGAGATGTTTTGACAATGTAGTCAGTGCAGTGCGATCAGCACATTGTTTTCAAGCAGTTAATATTTAATTATCGTTAAAGGAGTTTCTGCACGTTACATGTTTCTTTATATCACTTATTGAGTAGTTTTTATTGCTTTTTCTGATTTTTCATTCCTTTTTACATCCTTTCATATTATTGTTCCTTCCTTGACAATTCCCATTAGCATTTTGTGATCTTTTCTTCCTATCTGTTCTCTATGTAGCACTATTCATTTAAAAATTTTTCCAAAAAATAAACTGGCAAAGAAGGAACACAGGAGAAAGGAATGCAGAAAACACCTCAAGCAAATAAAGTTTTTCTATTTCTCTCATGTAGCTTCAGAATCTTTTGGTTGAATCATAAATAGACCCTTCATTTGAGGCGAATTGAGCAGCCTATCCTTTCCCTCCTTCCTTCCTTTTTTCCTTCCTTCCTTCCTGCCTGCCTGCCTTCCTGCCTTCCTGCCTTCCTGCCTTCCTATCAACATTTTTTGGTTGTTTTTTTTCTTTCATGCCTATTGTGTGCCAGGCTATATTCTGGGTAATGGAGCTATGAGAATAAATAAGCACCTGCTTGCTATAAGTGAGTTTTCAGTCCAGTGGGAGAGAGTTCAATAAACAGATATTTACAAAACATACATAAACAGAACTTTAGTCAAAAACTATCACATTCACATGTCACAACCAGACACTTGGACCAAGTAACATCATGATGTCAAATGATGGGGAGGGACAGGAAATGGCTCTATGATGGTCGTGTTCTTCTGATTTGGATCACACACAAGCCACCCCCCACCCCACTCCCATCCCTCCATCCCCATCTGCACAACTTGTTGGAAAGGCTCTAGATGCCCTAGACTGAAAGTCGGGAGAGCTGGGCTCTAGTCCAAGCACTGTGCTTTGTTCTGGAATGTGAATCTATTAATGGAATACAGCATTTAAGTAACAGAATGCTGGCCTCCAGGAAAGGACCTGGAGCTCGTGGTTGCAGCAATATCACTTTCTGCCTTGCACAGACTAACTGTAAGAATGGACATGGACAGCAGTGTGGTGATCGTGGGAGCTGGGGGTGTAAGGGGGATAAATGGTCATGGGAAAAATATAATAAAGAATTAAAAAATGAAGAAAATACCCAAACTTTTTACACAGAAATGTCACATCCACCAAATTACAAAATGGCGATTTTAAACAAATTTTCTTTGGAGAAAGTTATTACCGAAATCGATTCACTTGGGAAAGTGATGGCATTTACCCCTTCCTATGGGGCTTTGTGCTTCTTTGTGTTCGTTTCCATTTTTAAAGCAAACCATCTGCAAACAGAATGTTTCCTGTATGTTAACATCATGGAGCAATTAAAATCAGAATTTTATTTTTATTTTTATTTGTAGTCAGTCAAATGAGCTTAAAAATTCATCTTTCCTCCATACCAAAACTATATAATAAGATCTTTAATAAGATACATAATACAGTAGAGGGAGATTCAGACATTAGAAATGCTTGGTCGTGTAGAATCTCGGCCCCCAGATGTTGAGGAGATATTGTATAAATTTGTAGTAGACAGTACAAAGGAACAGGAGATGAGAACTGGTGGGAATGGTCTTGGTTCCTAGCTTCTTAGTTAAAACCCCTAGGTGGTCCTACTAGAAGTCCAATGCGCTGTCCATTGCACCACAGAGACAAGCCCTAGGTGGTCCTATAGTATCTGCTTTTCAGCCCCTGTCCAAGGCATTGTCTGTGGTATCCTTTCAGTAAATGACTTGCCTGAGCTTGTTGAGTGGCTTGTCCTGGCAATCAAAGAGCCCTCACCTGGGGGCGATGGGGTGTGGGGGGTAAAATAAGGGAATGGTTAAGAGTCAGACCAATCTGAGAATCCTAATATGTATCTTACTCCTTCCTCTAAGCATCAGTTTCTTTATCGGTGTGTGTGTGGGGTTGGGGGGAGGGAATAGCAGTAGTATCTATTTTACAGGGTAATTTAAAGAGCTAATGTATATGAAGAAATTAGTACAGCATGCCAGGTACATAGTAAGCACTCAATTCATATAAACTATTGATTATCATCATCATCACATTATTACTGACCAGCATAATATTTTAGCAGATTGAGGGTGCTGCCCTCTGTGAGTTCATCAGCCCTCACTATTTAATGACAGCACACAGAGTGCAGAGTACTATGTGTCACATGCTAAAGGGAGTTACTGAAGCTACAGAAGATGTAACCTCCGTTCCCCACTGAGAACTCTTCAGGCTGATGTCTTTACGTCACAAGCTAAGGCTGCAAATTCAGGACAGCGGCACTGATACATTTACCTGCTTGATCTCAGCCATAATCTCTCATGTGTCCTTGGGTTTTCTTCCTCTCAGATGCCTTTGCCACCGTAAAAGTTCAGCTTAACTAGTGAAGGAGTCATGAGTTAATCAGTATGACACCTTATGGAGTGGATGCTTATGATAGCTAGGGCGACTGTATGTCCTGGTTTGCTTGGGATACTTCTGATTTAGTCCTGGGTTCTGGCATAATTATAACAGAGTCTATTTTTGTTCTGAAAAAGTGTCCGTGTTTGGAAAATTTACTGATAGCCAATCTATAGTATTGACCAAACTAAAATATTACATTAGCTCAGTTGTTTAGACTAGGTATCTAATGAGCCGAACTCTTGGATCTGATTGCCTCTCTGTCTACTAGGCTACATTCTGTTACTCATTTACGCCCAACTTTTATTAAATGACCTGAAAGTTATCAGAATAATGAGGTAAAAGCAAATGCATGCAAGAATGTCAAACTATTACAATTACTTGGAAAACAACGCAAAGCTTATGTTCCATTAATGTCAAATTAGAGGCATCTTATGCACAGAGTTGATAGCTTCATGACCCAATCAAGAGTTTGGGTGTAAGTGACTATTATTATGGATAATGACCTGGGTAATTATAAACCAGAATTTTTGCTTAGACCTCATTGAGTCACACTTATGTTGACACTGAGGCTATAAACAATCTGGTTTGATTCTCCAGATGCTTTCTTTCCCCAGGCATCTGACTTTTCTATAGAAAGAACTTGAAGGCTGTTTGTCTTAAGCCCCGGGCTCTGGTTTTCAGTTTATCACCAGTGAGTGAATTTCTTAGGGGCTTGGGTAGCTAATGGTTACTAAACTGCCAGTGAGTAAGCTCTGTGCTGGAAAACTAGCACTTACAGAACACACACACACACACACACACACACACACACACACAATCAGGTTTAGGGCTTCTTTATTTTTTTTCTTATTTCTATTTTTGATACCTGCTCTATTTAAAAGTGTGAATAGCGATTACTTTGTGGGTATGGATTGACAAGAGGGAAGAGGACTTTCAAGGGTGCTGGGAATGGTCTGTGTTTTGCTCTGGTTACATGGGTGGATGCATACATAAAAATCCATAGAGAGTACACTTAAGATTTGTGCATTTTAATTCCTTTAAATTAAGCCTCAATTTAAAAAAGTAAAAAGAAAAGCCTCAAACATCTTTAGCCAAAGCTGGTTAAAAAATATATTCTGAGTTAATAAAGTAGGAGAAAAAAGAAACAGAACACCTACTTACATACAGTTTTTAATCTCTTTTTGTGACCTTGAATATCAATATGATCATTGCCCTTTATTTATTCTCTTCTCTGGATATATGTCTCATTCATTGGCTCTGTCTTAATCTTTGATAATAAAAATTGAAATTATGGCAACAGTTTTTGGAGAGGACTTTTCCCACACACTTTCATTCACATATTTATTTTAGTATAGAACATTACAAAATTTTTAACTCTTACCTATGCACTTTTTGCATAACCTATGAAATATCTATTGAAAGCTCCCTAAGCCATATCAGGCACAGCTTACGACGAACAGTGTGCATCTTTGCTACTCGGTTTTCAGTTTATTATGTGATTTCAGTAAGGTAGTTGATTTGCATGATTAAAAGGATCAGGAGAAACAATCAGATTTTAAACATAAAATAGAAAGCAAATTAGAACCTTTCAGATATTTTAGAAAATATGTGATGCTCTCAAATTTTATTTTATTTTTCAATCCACCTCCAAAGTGTACACTATAATATGTTGCCAGCCACACAATGATCTAAGGCTTAGGTGAGTTCAAGAACTCAAATTACATATAATTTAAGAAAAAAGAAAAGGGAGGGAGATGCTAAAATTAATTGAGTGCCTCCTATGCACCAGGCACTGTGTCTGCTATGGATTATTTACTCTTTACAACAACCCAATGAGGACTGTCTCATTGCATGAATGAAGAAACTAAGGCTCAGAAAAGGTAACAACTCTCCCAAGATCACATAGCTAATAATTCGGTTATGTTGTTTTCCAAAGCTTGCTCTTTTTTTGTGCTGTCTCTGGTGACATCACAAGAGGTGAATTCTTAAGTTATTAAAAGATTTAAAGGGATTTTCTAGAGATAATCTCATCAATTTCACTTGTTTTGAGTTAAAGAAACTGGGACTAGAGAGGTTATACTGTGTCTGCCTGGACAATGTACATCTCAATTGCCATGTCTTCTACAGGGTTTTTTTACACCTCTCTCCATATCCCCACCTCATCCTGCCCCCCTAAGCCACTATAGTCAGATTTAAAATCCTTTACATGCTGTACTCTGTCTTGGGCAAGGGTGAATAGCATTTGGACACTGGGTTTAAATTGCTGATCTACTACTTAAGAGCTGTGTGACCTTGGATAAGTTACTCAACCTCTCTGAGCTTCAGTTTTCTCACTGTAAAAAGGGAGAGAGTAGTAGTACTGCCTTTCTCATAGAGTGGTCAGGATCATTAAATGAATTAAAACATGGGAAGTCCTTTAGAATAGGGTGTGGCATATGTAATAAGTGTCTTATGATGTTAGCAATTAGTTTTTATTATTATGCCACATACTACCTTTCTCTTGGTTTAGTTACATGTGCACAGGCTTGTCTCCCTAGCATGATGGAGATGGTGTCTTGTTGCACATCTTTGTAATTCTCCCCCAGTGCCAAGATCAGTGTTTAGCAATTCTAGACACCCAACAAGGCCAATTGGACTGATTTCATTTTCCTAGTTAATGCCTTTCCACATTTTCCAAATTTGCCCAGTTAATGAGGCCATTGAGTACAGAATACAAGCCTTCCAGACCTTTTTCTGCTATTCGGGGATCCTGTTTATTGATTTGCAGGCTGCCATTTGCCCCTTGGATTCCTCATTGCTTTTAGGAATCTAAAAGTACTTTGGGTAGTTGCATGTGCCCATGATTCCATTTGGGAATTAGTTATTTCTTTGTTGTTCCTTTAAGGGATTAACATCAAGCATGGGCTGACTTTCTATGCTTGGTATTATATGGTTGATGCAAAGCAGTCTAATTAACAAGTAAGTGATTCTAATGTGTGCTTTCTATTCACAGTTTCCCATCTCCATGGACAGGGGTGTCTTCAAGTCCCCCTAGGAGCCTTCAGGAAGAAAAGTAAGGTTTTAACTCTTTGCTTCCCTTTACATCCTCCCACCCCCACCCCATCAAATGTTACTGTCATGAAAAGGACCAGTGTAAGGCTTCATTTCCTTGGCTTGTGTTAAGATTGTGGAATCTTGAGATTTCCTGATTTCAGGGAAGTAGCTCTTGTGCTTTGGCTTCCACTCAGCTTCACCTGGGGACTTCACGAGCACCAGGCCATTGTTTTCTAAAGTATGGTGTGCAGAGTGTCGTGACAGGCTTTCTACAAACTTGGACTGCAGCTATCAGATGTCAGCATTCCATCCTCTTTTGGCAAAGGTGTAGTTGCTGTTTTTTTTTTTTAGTGACAAATTTCAGCTCGAATGTTTTCAGATTCAGATGTTATTGAATGTCCAATTTTTAGGAAAATGATGCTGTGAACTTTGTAAGTTGTTCTTTCCCAGAATGCCTCTCCCTTATGAGCCAACTCGGGGGATAAATATATGTGTTTAATTAGTCCCTCTGACCTTTGTGAGGGTCTGGAGACTTTAATGTTACTCAAAGGTGAATCTTTTAGTATGTCAAACTCTATCAGGACACATAAAGCTGCTCTAAAATAAGATGAAATTCATCGTAGAAAAGCTTTGATGTATGAAATTACAATAATAAAAATGTAACTGTAACTTTACATTAAGATGAGTGTAACTTGTATTACATTTCTTTTCCCGCTGTCTCTCCCCCTCGTGCCTGAGCTGTGTGAGGGGTGGCTCATCGTCTCTTGTTGAGCCGCTATTCCTACTACCTATTATTTCTTCCACAATAAATGATGACAATTAGAAAAACACTACATAATATAAGCAACATCCAGCTTAGAAATGCATTGTGTTCTAAAGGGCATTTTGGATTTCATTATTCGAGATGCAGACTACATTGTCTCATATAAAGAGGAACATGAAAAGAACTTAAATTCCTAGGTTTATTCACAAAACTGACTTTATCGCATATTTAAGATTCCATTGTTTTAGCTATTCTAGAAGCAAACGTTTCTGGGTTAGTTTGGGAATTAAATCATCATTTTAAAACTTGTTTATAAAGGAAAGTCACTTCTTACTGTATGTAGAACCTCCCACCCAATTCAAAGATGGGTTTCCGTTGCCCTGGCCCGGTGCTCAGTTGGTTAGAGCATTGTCCCCATATCCCTGGGTTGTTGGTTTGATCCCCAGTCAGGGTACAGGCAGGAGGCAACCAGTGAGTGCATGGATAAGTGGAACAACAAATCATTCTCTCTTTCTCTTTCTCTCTGTTCAAAAAAAGAAAGGGTTTCTTCTATGCAGCCTGCTTGCTGGGTGCCTATTAGCCAAAGAGATAGAGGGAGAAGGGGAACTGGCCCCTAAGGGCTGAATGCCGCCCTCTTCAGGGCTTTGGGGGAGGCTCTGCCCTAGCTCTGGGCTTTAGAAAAGTACTTCCCTCCCACTGAACTTCCCACTCAGTTATGAGGACTTCTAATTTCTATTTGTGACATTTTCCTGTTAGCCACACATCCTGTATAATTACCTCAGCTCCTTAAGGAAAATAGTGAATGAAAACTCTGGAACTAATTTTGAAGCTACCATAGATCCACAGGCCTTTTTCCAAACCCGTGGGGCCAGATGTGTTTTGGAATTCAGAGGCGTTTTTGGATTTTCCAAAGGTAATATGGCACACATGCTGCATGTTACAGACCATTCCCAGCTTGTAATTCAACACAGTTACATCCTCCAGCTGAACATGTGAATATTCCCGCTAAGTAAGATAAACAGATACTGCCTCATATCTCTTCAATTCAGGTTTTGCTAGTCAAGTTGTAAAAGTTGTTTACTTTTCAGAGCTCTTTCCATCTTAGAGTGGCTGGTAGGGGACTGTGGAATATGTCTCAAGGAAGAAATGAGGAGACTGTCTCAGTCCCAGGACCTTCTCAAGCAGCAGGGACCCTATGCAGATAAGACAGTGGAGGACCTCCCCCTTTAAGAATGCCGAGAATGGACTTCCAGGCAGCATTTTACCAACACTCAGCTGAACCTTGTTATTAGTGGGTTCACTGCAAGGCTTTCTGAGTTGGCTGTCACAGTTGGAGAGAAAACCTCTTTTCTCTTGGGGTGGGGTGACAGGAAGGCACAGGGAAGGCCGGGAGCTCCAAGGGGGATGTTAGCAGAAATCCTACAGACACAGGAAAGGAGGAGGGAATGCTATTTTTTAAAATTGATTGGAAACAGAGAGACAACAAGAAGAAGGGGGGAGGGGAGAGAAACATTGATTTGTTGTTGCATTTATGTATTCTTGTGTGTGCCCTGACCAGAGATCAAACCCACAACCTTGGTGTATCCTGACTATGCTCTAACCAACTGAGCACTCAGCCAGGGCAAGGGGTGGGGACATGGGGGCAGGGGAGACTCTACTGAAGCTGCTGGAGAAGAGGCCTGATACTAAAACAGAGTGGGGTCTGAAGCCTGATTCAAAGATGCCTCCCACCCCCGCCCCCCTCCAGCCAACCCAAGCTTCTGATTTTTCCTATGGTTAGTTTAGCAGTCCCATAATAGTGACCCTCTGCTAAATATGACCAACCAGTGAGTTTTGTGAGAATTTGAAAGCCTAACAATGAACTGGAAATGTTCCAATTTATTGTAGGCCCATGGTCCTTATTATCTTACTTCTATGATTTACACCCTTTTTTAATTAAAAAATATGTTTATTGATTTTAGAGAGAGAGGAATGGAGAGAGAGAAAGAGAGAAACATTGATTCGAGAGAGAAACATTGATTGGTTGCTTCCCACTCATGCCCCAAACTGTGACTGAACTAGCAACCTAGGTACGTGCCCTGACTGGAAATCAAACCGCCAACCTTTTGGTGCACTGGATGACACTCCAACCAGCTGGGCCACACCAGCCAGGGCTATGATTTACACTCTTGTGCAACCTGCTGGGATTAGAGTGTCTGTCCCTGGGGTATGACCTGGGTCATCAGGGTTATCTCTGTAGTTAATTGCCTGAGCCCAACCAGCCACAGAGACAAGGTCTACTCAGGACGTACGGTGAGAAAACTGTGTAAGAATGTACAGGATCGTTGTTCTACCTGATGGTAAAGTTTTCTGTTTAAGTCCTAGGTAAAGCAGATCTGTATCTGGAAGTTTTCACAAAACATTCCCTCTTGTTCTGGAAACTGAGTACCACGTTCTCTCCTGCTCCTTCTAACTTCTTAATCCCTGGCATTGTTTTATTTTCTTCGAGCATTAATTAATGCGTAGGTTGCTAGTAGATTTTTTTTGGATTAGTCTAAGTAATAGAAAACAAAAGCTTAAAAATGAAATGAAATGAGCTTTTGTTAATGCTAGTTTATTTTCCATGAAGAGGTGTTTGTGAGTTGTGTGGTGTCTGGAGCATGCTGGGAGTTCAGCGAGACTAACCTCCTGGAATTTGTCCAAAGGTCTCCCCTCTTGTCGAGTGAGGCCTCTTAGCTGCAACTGGTCATTTTTCCAAATCATCATGTGATTCAAGTCTAAGGTCATAGTTATAAAATTCAGATTAAGTTAAAGTGATCACATCTTGAAGCATGCTGATTAGGAAAAGTGATTAGGAAATTAATTTCACTAATTATAATTAATAAGTAAGAATAGATCATACTTAATCAGCTTTGTGCATTAAGGGATTTAATTTTGAGACTAAATGTTAACCATTAAAAAAAGTCCTTCCTAGTATCTTTCCTATAATAGATATATCCCAGACTGGCGTTCCTTTCCTAATTACAAAACACTGTTCTTCCATCTTTCCAAAGGAAAAGTATCTTCTAACCATAAAACAAATAAACAAACAAAGAAACAAAACCCTCTAAGGTGTAAGAACTGCAACCAAAAGCAAAAGATAATTCTAAATAGCTCACTTTTGGAAAACGGGTTTGAGGCTTTTTCAGTGATGTGCTTTGCAGACCCACAGTTATAACTTTAATGCCTTGGCCCCAGCAGCATTTAAATATTCTCTAGGTTGACCTTAAGCTGTTTCATAGCTAGGGGCTATTAACTTGGCTGTCTCCTGAAAAAAAAAAAAACAAATCCATATTTGGGGTTGTCTAAATGGAGAAAGCCCTGACTTTTATTTCATAAAATTGATTTCTTGAGGTTAGGAAAAACTGCGCACTGCCCACCTGGATGTATGTTTGAGTCTCCTGTACGTGTGACCAAGTCACCCTACCAGACTCTAAGCTGGAGGACAGTGGGAACCACGACTATTTTACTCACCTGCGTGTAGCCAGTGTTAAGTCTCCCACGTAAATATTTAATAAAGGAATTTAGTGTTGAATGAATGTAGCAAATACTTGAACAGCTCTGGCTCTGCATTACTGTTTAAAGAGGCCCAGTCCATGTTCTGGCAATTCTGATTGTTCAGAGTTCTCTTTTATAATGATTGGACTGTCTGTCATCTCTTCCAACTCGTTCCATTTCAGTTCTACAGGCGTGTAGAGTTGCCCGGCCACATGACAAACCTTTACGCAGCCGAGTGGACTCTCATGCCCTAATCCCCCCACGTGGCCTCTGAGCTTTGCTTCTGCAGACTAATAGCCTCGTTCTCTCCTCACTGAAATAGATCTGAGTGTCCCCTCCTGCTCTCCCACACGCTCACTTCTGAGCATGCTCCAGATGAGCACCTTTGTGTCCTTAGCGGCCAGGATGGTTCGGGCAAGGTCTGATCCGCATGGGATTGTTAACGTATGCATTCTAGAGTCTGTTTATGCCACTTGTTTGTAAACTAACTTTTTATCTTTTTGGAGGAATCATGTTTTGTTGTTGTTGTTTTCTTTTTTAGCTTTTCAGACAGAACTTCTATTTTGGTTTTAACAAAACCCTGCCTCAATGGAAGGCAAGTTAAATGGGAAATAATTTATTAATATTATCTAGGAGGTAGGTTTAGCCTGCTAATGGTTCATTTGTTGTCTTGTTTCCAAGACTTAATTGGATAAGTAAGTTATTGCAATAATTTGACTCTTTGTGAAGCTTAAACCTGGAGAGTTAGATGGAGGGTCCCCATCTTTGCCAGGAATGTTTCCTCCAGGGCAGCCAAGCCAACTGCTGGGACGACCAAGTCTGACCCTGGGCACTAAGGTTTCCCCGTATGGCTGTTTGGTAGTTAAGGCAGAATTTTGAAGATTTGATAAGGTTGCTTCTAAAATAAGCATTTACCATGTATTTTCTCATAGGGCTAAAGGTACAGTGTAGCAAAAAGAATTGATTTTCATGAACTTTGATATTTATTGAAGGAAATTAAAACAATCAAACTATTAATGGGGAAGATGTAGGTACATGTATATGCGAACATGTGGGAATTTTTATTAGAAATAATCTACCAGTGAGACAATATTTTACATTTGCGTAATTAGAGAAATAAAATTATAAAAGAACAGCTTCAGTTATTTGAATCCTTTAAAATTACCATCAGTTTCTAATTGTTTGGGGAGGTGGGAGTACTGGAAAGAGGGGACAGGTAGAGGAAGAAGCTGATGGCAGGAAAGAGAATAAGAGGAAGGGGCATTGAAAGGGGGAGGGGCAGAGAAGGTGGAATGTCTCAGAAATTCTAAGTAGCCACAGGGTCCTTACCTGTTTCCTTACATGCACTTTAAGGATACATTTTGTAACTCACTGGTTGAAGTTAAACAGTTTTTATGTAACAGAAATTTATTTATTATTTTTTATTTTTATTGATTTGAGAGAAAGAGAGGAAGGGTAGGAGGGATGGAAGGGGGGACAGAGAGAGAGAGAGAGAGAGAGAGAGAGACTGATTTGTTGTTCTACTTATTTATGCATTCATTGGTTGATTTTTCTATGTGCCCTGACCAGGAATCAAACCCACAACCTTGGTGTGTTGAGACAGCGCTCGAATTAACTGAGCTACCTGGCCAGGGCTATAACCTAAATTCATTGTTCTGGGAAAAAGAACAATTTATTTGAAATATATATTCTAGTTGATAATGTGATGGCTACTGGTTCCAAAAAGAGCTGAGACAGCAACAGATCCTTCTACCCTTCCACGAGATAGATGGTAATTTATATTAAGCATTTGCAGTAGAGAAAAGGGTCCTTCTGCTTATAGTTTATTTCTCAGGCTTACCTCTTTGACCATTGTATTTGGGCTAATAAGGACAGCTAGGCTAGTAAGTATTGTTCAGGGATGTGTCATGCGTCAAGAACTCTGTTCTTGGTGATAACTATTTCAGCATTTGTCCATCTGTGAGATTCTTTCTTGAATTCCAGGGCAAATGGTATTATAAAAGTAAAAAAAAGCTTTGCACGTCATCTAGCCTTCCTGTTACCTCTCCTTTAAAGGACATACTGGTTCCAGGAAAGTATCAAAGGTTTACTTCCACTCTGAGGGCTGGAGAGTTGAAGGCCGTGCTGGTGCAATAGATATGATTTAAGCCTAACTGGCCTGAGAGCTGTTCCTTGAACCAGTCCAACTTGCTGTCGTACTTACTGGGTGTCTGTCAGTAGACCTCTGACTTGGCAACCAAACCTTGTAAGGTATTCTCTTGGCTGAAACCCTGTTGAGCCTATTCTGGAGTCTCTTGGTCTTTTTACTCTTTTCCTCAAGGATATGTTTCTATTAGATAGTGGTTTTGAGATCTTCATTTTCCACCCCTGTGCAGAAAGGAGTTCACCTATTAGGTCTGAGACTGCTATTCTTAAAAGACCCTTAGCTGGCATTTGAGAACTTGAGTTTTGGGAGTGTTCCCACTATTTTCCAGCTGATAACTGTGGCTCATTGAGCCTAGACTATGCAAACAATGTGATTTATGCTAAACATCTGCTTTCCTTTGGGAGTTTAAATTTGGGGCGTGTACGTGACCAGTTTCCAATGAAAACCTTGAATTTAAGCCTGGGCCTAGTTTCTCAGGGTGGAAACATGGAACACATGTTGCTACATTTTAACTGTGAGGGCAGAGTGTGCTCTCTGAGACCCTTCCCAGGGGGGAGCGAATATAAGAAAGCCTGCACAGTCATGCACCACATAACGACATTTGTCATACTATGTTTAGGGATGTTCCCTCTATTCTCACTTTTCTCAGAGCTTTTATCATAAATGGGTGCCGGATTTTATCAGGTGATATTCTGCATCTATTGATGTGATCATATGGTGTTTATCCTTCATTTTGTTTATGCAGTTAATCACATTTATTAATTTGCAAATGTACCAACCTTGCATTTCTACAATAAATCCTACTTTATCATGGTGTATGACTTTTTGATGCACTGATATATTTGGTTTGCTAATATTTTGTTGAGGATTTTAGCATCTATATTAATCAGGGATATTGGTCTATAATTTTCTTTCTTTGTAGTGTCTTTATCTGGTTTTGGAATTAGGATAATGCTGGCCTCGTAAAATGTGTTTGGGAGCCTCCATCCTCTTGAAATTATGAAATAGTTTGAGAAGGAGAGGTGTTCATTCTTCTTGGAATGTTTGGTAAAATTCACCTGTGAAGCCATTTGGTCTAGGGCTTTTGTTTGTTGGGAGTTTTTTGATTATTGCTTCAATTTCATCAGGTGTAATCTACCTATTCAGATTCTATGATTCTTCCTCATTTAGTTTTGGAAGATTGTATGTTTCTAGGAATTTATCCATTTTGTCCAGGTTGTCCAGTTTCTTGGTGTATAGTTTTCATGATACTTTCTTACAATCCTTTATGTTTCTTTGGTGCCAGTTGCTATTTCTCTTCTTTCACATCTGATTTTATTTATTTGGGTCCTCTCTCTTTTTTCTTGATGAATCTGATTAAAGTTTTGTCAATCTTGTTTATCTTTTCAAAGAAGCAACTCTTGGATTCTTTGATCTTTTGTATCATTTTTTAAGACTAGTTTATTTGTGCTCTGATCTTTATTATTTCCTTCCTTTTACTCACTTTGGGCTTTGTTTTTTGCTCTAAGTTCTTTTAAATGTGAAGTTAGATTGTTTACTTGAGCTTTTTCTTGTTTTGTGAGAGGGGCTTCTAATGCTATGAATCCCCCTCTTAGAATTGCTTTCCCTGTGTCCCACAGATTTTAGATTGTTGTGTTGACATTTTTGTTTGTTTCAGGGATTCTTTTGATTTCTTCCTTATCTTGTTGTTGACCCATTCATTGTTTAATAACATGTTATTTAGCTTCCATGTCTTCACCTGTTTTTCAGTGTTCTTCTTGTGGCTGATTTCTAGTTTCATAGCATTGTGGTCAGAGAAGATGCTTGATATGATTTCAGGCTTCTTAAATTTGTTGAGATTTGTTTGGTGTCCTAACATGTGATCTATACTAGAAAACATTCCATATGAACTTGAAAAGTATGTATATTCTGCTGCTTTGGGGTGAAATGCTCTGAAGATACCAATTAAATTCATTTGATCTAATGTGTCATTTAATGTTGCTGTCTCCTTGATGATTTTCTGTCTGGCAAATCTATCCATTGAAGTCAATGGGGTGTTAAAATCCCCGACTATGACTGTATTTCTGTTGATCTCTCCCTTTATGTCCATCAGGATTTGCCTCTTGGAGGCAGCGTATACATGGGTTTTGTTTTCTTATCTGTTCAGCTACCCTATGTCTTTTGGTTGGAGTATTTAAGCCATTTACATTTAAGGTGCTTATTGATAGATATATATTTAGTACTATTTTATTGTTAGACTATATTCCTCTGTTTTTCTTCCTTTTCTCCTCCTCCCCCTCTTCCTCTTCTTCTTCCAAGCCTTTTAACATTTGTTGCAGTACTGGTTCAATGTTAATAAACTCCTTCCACTGTTCTTTGTCTAGGAAGTTCCTTATTTCTCCTTTGATTTTAAATGATAGCCTTGCTGGGTAAAATAGCCTTAGTTGTAGGTCCTTGCTTTTCATCACCTTGACTATTTCACTCCTTTCTGACCTGAAATGTTTCTGTTGAGAAATCAGGTGCCATTCTAATTGGTGCTCCCTTATAGGTAACTACGCACTTTTCTCTTGTGGCTGTTAGGATTCTCTCCTTGTCTTCATCCTTGTCATTTTAATTATGATGTGCCTCGGTATAGGCTTCTTTGGTCCAACTTGTTTGGGACTCTTTGAGCTTCCTGAACTTGTGTCTCTTTTTCCTTCACCAGATTAGGAAGTTTTCAGTCATTATTTCTTTAAATAGTTTCTCCATCCCTTTCTCGCTCTGTTCTCTTTCTGGTATATCCATAATGTGGATGTTGTTGTGCTTCATGTTGTCCAAAATGTTTCTTAAGCTGTCCTCATTTTTTAATATTCTTTTTTCTTTTTGCTGCTCTGCCTGGATGTTTTTTAATATCTTGCCTTCCAAATCACTACCTTGATCCTCTGCTTCACCTAACCTACTGTTTATTCCTTTCAGTGTATTGTTTATTTCAGATATTTCATTCTTTATTTCTGACAGGTCCTTTTTTATGGTTTCTATGTCTTTCATGCTGTTGAGTATCCTTATAATCATTATTCTAAACTCTTTCTGATAAATTGCTTTTATCCATTTTATCTAGTTCTTCTTCTAGTTCTTTTGTTATTTGTGATCTGTTTGTTTGTCTTCCCATTTTGATTGCTTCTTTGTATTTTCTGCCTTAGTAGTTAAACTAATGGACAATATAGCCTTAAGCTGTGATCAGTAGCCTGGCTTAAGCATCTCAGGGTAGGACAGAGTAATTTCTGTAGGCGAGGCTATTGCTTCCCCTCAGGCTGATGCCACTTGGAGAGGAGTGCTCTGCCTAAGAAAGATGGCTTCTGCTGTATGGGGAATGACTCAGCACAGGGATCCTGGCGGCTGTTCCTTCAATTCTCTCCCCAGAGCCACCAACCCCAGACTCTCCTCAAGTGTCACTAGTCCACTCTGCCCTTCCTCTGCCGGAGCCCAGGGTAAGGGGCTGCAAATGAAATTTTGTGCTTTGGCCTTGTAAGAGTCTGTCTGTATCTCTGGATCTTTGTCCCTTGCAGACAGAAACCTTGCTGCTTTTCACAGATGGATGTTACCTGGGTTCCTTTTTAGCTCTGGTGCTATAGGCCAGGGGCCACAGCTTAGAGTTTAGACCCCACACTTCTCAGGGGGAACCCCTGGCTGCTGAAATATCCCCCTGGAACTTCAGTTGCCACCTGTGGAATCCCAGCCAGCCCTCTCGTGCCTCCTCCACATTTCCTATGAATGGAAATTCATTTCCTTGTGGTTAAATGGTTTCTTCTGTGTGTCCGTGGTTATAAGGCTTCTCTCCAGCCAGTGTTCAGTTAGTCATTCAGGATGATTTCTTTTGAATTTAGTTGTAATTCCAGATTGGTCCTGGGAGGAGGTTAGTGTGGCTTCCACTTATTCCTCTGCTGTCTTGGATCTCAAATTTGCGTTTTCATAATGACTGTGGTGTTGAACACCGTTTTGTATCTTATTGGCATCCTATATCTTCTTTGGAGAAAAAACTATTCAAATCCTTTTCCCATTTTTAAACGTGTTTTATTTTTATTATTGAGTTGTAAGAATTATTTATATGTTCTAAATATTAGACACATCAAATAAATACTAGACCTTTATCTAATAAATAATTTGCAATATTTTCTTTCATTCTGTGGATTGCCTTTCACTTGATGGTGTCCTTTGTCTACTTTTGATGGGGTCCAATTTACTTATTTCTTTTTTGGTTCATTCTTTTGGTGTCATATCCCACTCTAATGTCAGATTTTAACCCCCCAGTTTACTCTAGGGGGTCTAGTTCTGCTGGCCCAGTGCGTTACTCCATGTGGAAGGAGATTGGGGTGGGAGGAGTTGGAGTGGATCGAGATAGAAGTAACATGGGTCTTATAGTCTTAAGATTGAGTCCAGCTCTTCTGTCATGGGGATTAAATATTTAATCTTCCCAAGGCTCAGTTTTCTAGCTGGAAAATGAGGTAATAACTGTTACTGTTTCATAAGTTATTGTGAAGTTTGGGTTAGTGAATTTGTGAAGAGTTTCTCATGTACCTGGCACACAGTAGACAGCTAATAAATGTTATGTTGTCATTATTATTGAGAAGTTGTGAAGTCAAATCTGGGCTTAAATGACAATTACCAGATGGAACTAAAGTTATCAGTCTGTTTCTAACTGTGCATTTCTGAAAGGTTGTTGAAGTTACATAAAACTGGAACTTTGCTTATGGTTATGTAGCCTTCAGTACCATGAAAAAACCTGATAGGTACATAAAAGAATTTTTTCTTTCTTTTTTGTTTTATGCAAGGATTCTATGTATGTATGTATGTATGTACGTATGTCTTTAGAGAGAGGAGAGAGAGAGAGAGAGAGAGAGGGAGAGAGATATTGATGTGAGAGAGAAGCCTCAGTCAGTTGCCTTCTGTACATGCCACGACCGGGGATCCAGCCTGCAGCCTTTCTGATGTATACTGGATGATGCTTCAACCACTGAGCCACCTGGCCAGGGCGGAATTTTATTTCTTTTGAATTCAAGGATAAACAATGCTGTTGCTCTTTGGGATACAAAAATGAGCCCTAGTCCAAAAAACTGTGGTGTTAGCCTAATTGAATGTTTCATTACAGTGTGTGCTTATTATTATTTATAATTCATTAAGGGCCATTTATATAATTACTTGGATGTTAAAAAATATTCTTCCCTGTCACTTAGAAGTAAGACTTTAAGAAAGGTCTCTTGATATTTCAGTTAAATATTTACCACGCTTTACAGCATTTTCTCGGAACTTTCACATTAATGACCCAATCATTTTGTGTTCACAGGTACAGAGTAGTTTAGGGCCACAGTGAAACAAATAGTTTTATGATTACAACCTTAGATAGTGGTGAAAGTTCAAAGTCATATCATCTGTTAAGCCTGCTACTGCATGGCAGGTGGACTGATAAAAAAGGCACCTTCCAATACAGATAAGCTTATTAATACTTAATAGAAAGAGGCCTTGAAAAACAAGCTTTTGTTTAAACAACTCAATCTAAAATTTTGACACTTTATTCATCATCAAAAGTTAAAGTACTGGTTAATAATTGGCATAATTATATTTCCCAATGTGGACAATTTAGCAAATATGAAAAACCTTTTTGAAAAATAATACACAATAATCCTATGCTGTGAAACATTTACTTTAAGCTAAGCAGTTTTCTATTTTTATTATTTGTACTTTAATTTGCAATTCCTCTCCCCCGCCCTCCAAAAAACCACTTAGGGATCACAACACCTTAGAGGAATACAAAATGAATAATTCTTTTTTCCACTATAAATGTAGCGATTCAATAGGTGACCTAGAAGCAAGATGTTGTCACTAATGGGAGAATGACAGTGGGATAAAATGAAAAACAAAGTCATTATGCAGGCTGATACAGCAATTTGTGAGATGACACCCCCAGTTAGAAGTCAGCCAAAGGCGTTTTAAGTAACAGTTGCAAAGTGCTTATACTTGTGGTAGTTTTCTAATCACTTCACATGGTCTCTGTGATACAGTCGTCTTGTACAATAACAATATTGATGTGCCAAAAGGATATGTGTGTGCCGGATAAATTTCATTTCCATATTTTCCAGAAGTCAGTCATTTTAGATATAACCTTTCATACCATAATAACAATTTCTTGTATAGATTTGTTGACTGCTAGTAAATTATCCCATTTCCTTGGTTGAAGAATATATCTTTAAGTTAACAACATCAAGTGGAGAAGGTTTAATTCTGTAGGGCCTGAAACTTATATAATATGGGGGACTTCTTTAAGAAAAACAATACAAAATTAGGTACAAACAATGAATAATGACTAAAGAGAGTTTCATTCAAATGATAGGCCCTGATATTTCAGCTTTATTAGCTTCATGGTAAATTTACCACTTCACTAAGCAACTAAAGTAAATTTTTAAAAAATACCATAAGAATAAAATACTACTTGAAAATAATTCATTTTTTCTCCCATAAGGAGCTTGTAATTGAAGGCTTTATGTGTATTCCCTCATTTGATTTTTTTCCCTCCTTTGTATTTCTCCACTGTCTGGAAAATTCCTGTTCACAATAGATCGCTCCATTCTGTGAGGTGAGGAGAAGGTGACAGTCAGCCATTTGCTCCAGGTCACACAGGCTGTTACGGTCAGGCCTGGGTGCTTTCCACTATACTTTCAGCATATACATTTGGAGAAATAATATTTTGAGTCAGATATGAACAAGCCTGTCCTCTCAGTCTCTTTATTTTTATTTTGCCAGAGAAGAAGCAAAGGTTGGAGAAATTTACAACAAAGACAAAGCACAAAGTCTCAAATTCCTAAGTACAGAACATTGTTCAGCTGTGTACACCAGTAGCACTATTGGAAAAATGTTTCATTTTGATGTGAAACAGAACTTGACCATTTGAACCCATCTTATTTTCTAGAGATCATCACATTTCTTTCTTCAGAAGAGCTGTAGTTTTAAGACAGCTACTTAGCTCAGTACCAGTGAGTTCCCCCCGCCACCTTATTTTCGTGTTTCTTCAAGGTCACCACAATATAGACTGTAGCCACATGGGAGCAGGTGAAATAGTTGGACGGCCTTTTGGCTCTTCAGGTTTGGATTGTAAAGTCCTCATGTTTCTGCATGTATTCAAATACGTAAGAGGAATTTTTTTAGCTTCATATTCTTTCCCTGCCCCCATGTTTAGCTCTCACTAAGACATTTATAAGTTATGAAAGAATGTATGTGGATATTCAAACAAATAGGAAAAAAAGCTTAGAGTCTGACACAGTATTATGTGGATTCTGACTGCCAACTGTGTTTCTGTGGTAAAACGTCACCTACCTTGTGGCTGTACTGGTAGTTAGCAATCCCTGACTGAGTGCTCCCACTTGCCAGCCACCATGGATTGTCCATATTTGCCCCACCTTACAAATGAGAAAACCGGGGTTTAGAAAGATTCAATAACTGGACAAAGGTGACACAATAAGGGTTCGAGCTGTGACTCAAGTACAGGTGTGAGAACTCTGAGACCACACTGCCCGGTCACCATACACCACCTTTCAGATTACAAATATGGGGCAGTTTTGGTGTCACCCACAGCTTCTGTGGTGGCCAGCCTCTGAAGTGGTCCCAAAGGATCCCCCTTTCTTGGTATTCTCACCCTTGTGTTGTTCCTTCCACACTGAACACTCGGGGCTGACCTGTGAAACTAACAGGCTACTGTAAAAATGCACCATACTGTTCACTAAGTATTATTTGAGGGAAATATGATTTCAGGCAGAGAGAAAACAAGCCTAGAGGCATGAAGATATGAAAGTTTGTGGCATGTGTGAGGGATTATTTATGGAATTAAAAACTGAGAGGACGTCCAGTCAAGATGACAGCACAGGTAAGCACAGCTCACCTCCTTGCACAACCACATTAAAATTACAACTTAACTAAAGGACAGCCATCATTCAGAACCATCAGAAATTGAGCTGAATGGAAATCCTACAACTACAGAATTAAAGAAGAAACCACATCAAGATGAAAGGTTGGGGGGGGCACAAAACAAGCTGGTCCCACACCCACATGTGGTAGATAAAAATCAGGAGGGATATCTCAGGAGTGAGGGGTCCCAACCTCACACTAGAGACCTCACACTAGGTCTCTAGTCCAGGACTCCAGGGCCAGGAAGAGAGGTCTCTATAACCTCTGGCTGTAAGAACAAACAGGGATTAAAGCTGTGGAAGACAGAAACTGCTGGAATTCCAGGCAGTTCCTCTTAAAGGGACCACACAAAGACATACTAGGTCTTACTCCCTCTGAGCTCCAGCATGGGGGCAGCAGATTGAAAGGCATCAGAGACATACAGGGAGAAACTTAATTGTCTGGCATCAGGGTGAGAGATGGGGCACAGCTTTCTCCCAGAGAGAAATGGCAGCACAGGCCAATGTTCCTTTTCTGAGACCTCCCCCTACAAAACCACGGAGCAGGTGGGTGCCGCATCTGAGACTCCATCATCCTGTCTCACACTGTTTGCCCTGCCCTGGGGATTTCCTAGGGCCCTGCCCCACCCAACTTTTGGGTCCACCCAAGCTGTTTCCAGTGGCTTTTCCATACAAATGGCTTGTCTTGGCCCACACTTCAGATTTTCCTAAATTCTCTCAAACAAGGAACATCTGGCATCGGTAAGCCCCTTACCTCTTCCTAAGTTGCCCCAGGCCCAGCACTAGCAGCAGCCAGCCTAGGTTCACAGTTTTGCCTCACCTGGGCACCTCCAAACCCAGCACAAGTAGCAGCCATCTGCAGATTGCTTGATAGCTTATGCTGTGACCCCAGACACAATACAGTAGGTGGCTGACCTTGGATGTGCCAACAGTAGTCAAGGATCAACTACAACAGGAAGGTGTACACAGCTCACACAGTGGGTGTACCTTGAGTACCCAGCTTGGGTCATAGGGGAGGCTTGGCCACTGGACCCTACAAGACACCTACTAATGTATATTAGGCCACCCTACCAAGCCTGGGAGACATAGCAGCTCTACCTAATATATAGAAACAAACACAGGGAGGCTGCAAAAATGTGAAGACAAAGAAATATGGCCCAAATGAAAGAACAGAACAAAACTCCGGAAAAAGAACTAAACAAAATGTAGAAAAGTAACCTACTAGATATAGAGTTCAAAACACTGGTTATAAGGATGCTCAAGGAACTTAATGAGGACCTTAATATCATAAAAAGATCCAGTCAGAAACAAAAAATAAACTAATTAAAATAAAGAACAATTTGTAGGGAATCAACAGTAGGGTGGATGAAGCCAAGAATCAAATCAGCAATTTGGAATATAAGGAACCCAAAACAACTAATAAGAACAATAAGAAAATAAAAAGAATCTGAGAAAATGAGGGTAGTTTAAGGAGCCTCTGGGACAACCTCAACTGTGACAATACTTGCATCATGGGAATGCCAGAGGAGAAGAGAAAGAGCAAGAGATTGGAAACCTATTTGAAAAAATAATGACAAAAATTTCCCTAACTTGGTGAAGTAAATAGACACACAAGTCCAGGAAGTACAGAGAGTCCCAAACAAGATGAAGCCAAAGAAGCCCACATTGAGACACATTAAAATCAAAACATCAAAGTTTAAGGTAAAGTGAGAATCTGAAAAGCAGTAAGAGAAAAGCAATTAGTTACCTTCAAGGGAGCCCTGATAAGACTGTTCGCTGATTTCTCAAAAGAAACTCTGCAGACTAGAAGGGATTGGCAAGAAATAGTCAAAGTGATGAGAAGCAAGGACCCATAACCAAAATTGTTCTACCCAGCAAAGATATCATTTAGAATGGAAGGACAAAGGGAGGGGAAAAAAGGGAGAAAAATTGGAACAACCATAATAATATAAACAATAAGAGAATTATTTTAAAAAAGGATTGAAGGATAAAGAGCTTCCTAGACAAGAAAAAGCCAAAGGAGTTCATCATCACTTATATGAAGTGTTAGAGGGTCTTCTTTAAGAAGATTAAAATATGAACAATAAATGACATAAATACAAGTGATTCTAAGAAACAACATAAGCAAAAAAGAACAGAAACAGAATCATAGATACAGAGAACATTTTGATGGTTGCCAGATGGGCAGGGGTTGGGGGGATGGGAAAAAATATGAAGGGGTTAAGAAGTACAAATAGGTCGTTAGAGAATAGTCATGGGATGTGAAGTACAGCATAGGGAATAGAGTAGCCAAAGAACCTAGATGAATTCATGACCCTTGGACATGGACAATGGTGTGGGGATTGCCTGAGGGGGTGGTGGGAGGCTGGGTGGAGGGGGGCAAAGGAGGAAAAACTGGGTCAACTGTAATAGCATAAACAATAAAATATAATTAAAAAATCAATGCTCTATTAAATTAAATTCTTATTTCTTTCCTATCTAGTTTAATTCAATTTTATAGTAATTAAGTTTATTTTAAAACTTAATTTGATGTGAAATTAAGTTAAAATTAAATTTATGCTTACATTTATGGAAACAGAAATTTCAGCCTACATTGCTCCCTGTAGTCTGTTTTCCCCTCTCTTTTCCTAAGGGCAAGGATAAAACACGTGAGACCACAGCAAGGCAATTATCAGTTGAGATCTCATAATAAAACACTGTGGAACAGTGAAAAGGCCCTGGACTATGAATCAGAAGGTCTGAGTTGTCATCTGAATTTGCCACTAACTGTCGTCCCTGCCTCAGGCAAATTTCTCACTTGTGCACTCTGACTGTTCTGCTGAGCTTCAGCCTTCCTGGGGTGAGATCAGCAGAACCCCAGCAGGGCTGGCCTTGCTCTTCAGCTCGGGGGAGCTCTTTATTTCTCCGTCACCCACCAGCACTTATTCCTCCATCTAACATTTATCGACATGCACTTTGTGCCAGGAACTGTACTGAGTGATGTGTTGGAAACAAAAGGCAGCAGAGTGAAGAAAGAGAAATCTAAGATGTGTGATTCAGTGTGTGATAAATGCTGTAGTGGAGGTAAAGGTATAATGTGAGCCCAGAGACAGGGAGATGGGTGTCAAGGTACGCTTTCTTAAGGCAGTGATACCTGGTTGAGTTTTCAAGGGCAGCTCAGAATTTACTCAGCCAGAGCATTGTAGGCAAGAAGGTACAAAGCCTGGAACTATGTGCATGGCTGGCATGTGAGGAGCCGACCAGGTCACAAAGGTCCTCTGAGCTCAGAGTCCAAGGGACAACGCTGTGAGATAAGTGGACACACGTCTACGGTTTCGCCGGTCCTACTTCCAGGCTTCTTTCCCCTTTGGCAAGGAGCATGTTTGGAGTAAGGCTTGCTCATGGCACATTGTTCTGCCCCTGTGGGCTTATTGTAGGGAGTACAATAGCAGGTTTCTTTTTCTCCAATATCATCCTGACAGCTATTAGTTTTCACATTAGGCAAAGTTTATTTTGTTCCATGAAGTATTTGAAAAGTGCAGTTTATTTCTAGATCTAAGTATTGCAGCATAAATATAAATAGGAAGCGTGCTGCAGGAGATTATAGTTTGAAGAATTAGGCTAATCACTTAATCTTTAAAGTGCATACACACTGTCTGCCTTTTATACCAGCCTGGGTGTGTGTCTGTCACCAACAGAGACTGGAGCCCGTGGACGCAGGAGCTCGGTCTTCAGCCACTTATGTACTCCACATGTGGCTCTCCCCCACTGCCTTATAATAACCACAGCAAGCAGTAGAGCATTTGCTGTGTGCCAAGCACTTTTTATGTAACCTCATTTAATACTTTCGACAACTCAATGATTATCTCCATTTTGCAGTTGAGGAAAGTGAGACACAGAGAGATCCCAGAGCTGGTAAGTGATGAAGCCAGATGTATACAGCAGACCGTCTTCCCTATACTTAGCATCCTTATATAGAGATTCTAAAAAGTATTCCATAACTGTTTATTAAATGAAATTACCCATCATATTTGTTTTCTTAATTTATTGATTTTAGAGGGGAAGAGGGAAGAGGGAAGAGAGGGGCGAGAGAGAGAAACACTGATTCGTTGTTCCACTTACTTGTGCATTCTTTGGTTGATTCTTTCTTGTATGTGCCCTGACTGGGGATCGGTTAACCCACAACCTTGGTGTATCCAGGTGATGTTCTCACCAACTGAGCCGCCTCACCAGGGCCCCACCATATATCACTTCTGAAACACACACAGGGCAAGTGGCCTTGCCTCTTTCCAGATAAATTTAAATGAAACCCGCCAAATCACATAATGAGCCAGTATAAAACTGAGCGTCACAGGGAGGTCTCCTTGACCTTGCTCTTTCAAACAAAGTAGCATAACTACTTCTGAAACCCTTGTCTCTCCCCTCTGCGGTTGTAAAAGTCACCCTGGGTGAGATGAAGAAACTGAAGTAAATGACCCTTGAAGATGGATTTGATTTTTGGAAATAGCCCAAATAATTTGAAACCAAGCCCAGTGAATAAATTGGTCAATGGAGTTGAATGCTATTTTGGTCATGTCTCTGGCTGTGCATTCACTACTTGCACTAAATTTTGTCTTAATTTTGCCCTGCAGCAACAATAAGAAACTTATTTTCCTCTTCTGTTGCTTGCTTTTCTCATCTAAATGGTACGGAGAATAACCTCTGTAATCCATCTACCCTAGTGAAAAGCCACCAAGGTGTATAAGGTCACATCTGTGAAAAGTTCCCATGAGTAAGCCAGTGTGCAAATAGAAGAGACTATTATTATTATTACTGCTGGGTTATATAGAAACCCTCATTCATCACATGTGTACTTCTTGGCAGGGGTTCCCAATTTGCCTTCATGTAGCTCCTCATAGTTATAACTACAGCTTTCAGTTCGGTTACACTTGCCTGGTTGTGTGTGTGTGTGTGTGTGTGTGTGTGTGTGTGAGAGAGAGAGAGAGAGAGAGAGAGAGAGAGAGAGAGAGAGAATATGATGTCATGTAAGTGAAGTTGATTGATTTTTTTAATCTGTTACTTTAAACAGCTTTTGATCTCATCCAAAATAGGTTTCCATGAGGTTTTAAAATTTCATGTAAAAAAGCAGTCAAAGATAAAAGCATAGGTTATTAAATTTTGTTTTTAAAAACCAATTTTAGGTGTTCTGAAAAACATGAAGTGAACACTGACTAAAAACATTTTTGTAAAGTTAGTTTTCCTATAAGTATATTTTCAAAATTGCCAGAAATGAGGGACTGATACCAGGCAGTATTCACAAGCTGGCAGAATCACCTGCCCCTCATCAGCTCTGCTGGGCCCATGGCCTCCGCCAGGCCCTGCAGGCACAAAGGGCACAGGCCTGTTGGAGAGCACAGGCATTGAGGCAGTTAGAATTGGGGGCCAATCCAGGTTTTGTGGGCCTGAAGCTTGTGAGACTTCAGGCTCTTCTTTGAGAAAAATTACAGATAAAAAATTAGGTACAAAAGTGAATATTTATTTAGAATGAAGAAAGAGATCAAAGCTGATAAATGCCATAAACACCTACAAGTCCAGAAGAGTAACGCAACTCTCTCATGACCTGACTGCCTGGTGTACTCTATGATATTTTGTTATAATTTTTAGCTGGTACTAATTGATCTCCTTATATGGCAATAATTTTTGCAATATTGCCAATAAAGTGAAAAAAAGATAATTAGTCTTTTCTCTAGAAAATAGCTTATTTTTTATTGATAAGGTGGACATTTTCTTTCAGACTTAAATCTGTTCTCGCTGATGTAATGCTGAGATGTGATTTATGTGCGATGCACACAGGCAATGGCTGTTTGTAGTCCTCCTTGGGTTTGTGCCCCATCCACACAGGAATTCTGACAAATTGTGCACTTTTAGCATAAAAATCTTAGTCGTAACTATAATTATGTCAGCCGCATTTTTGGGTCTTTGGTCCTAACAGGACTTGACTTGGCATTAATAAGAATGGAGTGCACTTGCAGTGTACATGTCTGATGATGGGAAGAGTTTGAGGAGACTGGAATCTGGCCCCATGCCTTTCCAGTCTTGCTTCTCTTCCATGACCCACATGCTGCTGCAGCATGGCACCTGTGGGACACGTTCACATCATGAACCATCTGCACTTCCGTGTCAGCAAGCTGAGCAAATTGGCTTAGTGGATGCTGAGAGTATCCCTGGAAGCCAGGGTGCCTGGCAGTAACTTATGTGCACATAGATATGATCGTAAATCACATAAATATCTTTCACTAATCCCCAGCTCAGTGTATCTCCAAACAAGCCGCGTTAGCTCAGAATGTCAAAAATGCCCTCGGCTCCTGGACTGGACAGAAAGTGTGAAGGAGGGATCCTCGGAGTACAGAGAGATATCAATCATAATTACAGTGAAAGTACTGTCTGAAAAGTTATGAAAATGTATGGCTATGTGAACAACTTGCCAGGGACTCTGCGGGGCCTTGGAAGGGGCCTTTATAAGTGAATGTGGAAGCTTAAGCTTCATTGGCTTTATAATAAATATGCCCCTGATGGCAGTACATTTGGATAAGTGGTTCGGATGGGATATGGGGCCAACAAATAAGAAAAGGCTGCTAGTTCTGAGGGGTGAAAGAAGGAGGACACAGGCAAGTTAGCCAAACCCTTCAGGAGGTATGTCTTGAAAGACAAATAGAAAATTTTCAGGCAGTCAAGGTGGACTTCTAGTATGTTCAAAAGCCCAATGACCGGATACAACATATATATAGAGAGAATACTGAGTGTCTTGTATAAGGGGAGTGTCTGGGGGAAAGGACTGTAGGTCTCTTTTCTCCTGACAATGATAGCTGCTGGAAAGTTCTTTTCTCTCCTGCTGGGAAAATTCTAACTCTCCTATCAAAGAGGTCTGCTCCTCTGTACTTATCTCCTCATCTTAACATCTACAGCCCCATTTCACTACATCCTGATGCACTTCATTCTGTCTGCCTGCTGACAGCCGCCCTCACTCTCCACTCTGAGGTTCTGCAGAGATCACGGTCCTGCCACTCTGTCCTAGGTCCCTCAGAATGGATTTACCCCAGTCCCTGAAATACTTGCTCCACACTCAGGACTAATACCACCATATATCTCCTTAAGACAGTCCTGCTTGTTTTGACAGCTCCCTCCTCATCCCTGCTCCTGGAGAAGGAAGCTCATTTCCCAGTATTCAGCTGCCCTCTGGCTTCTAGACATCACCCTTATCTCTACAGCGCCAGTGGACAGGAGCTGAGGCCAGGGGCTGACTTAGTGAAATGGGTCATGGCACTACAGCCACGTGTTCTTGGTTTCCAGGTGCTGCTGTACCTCAACAGTGCTGCTGTCCTTTCCCTAACGGCAGGAGAAGTGGGCTTAGCTAAGAAGAAAGGAGGAAAAGTGGATTTGGGAGGGGAGAATGGCAGGGAAGAAGAGCAAACATTTCCTCTCCCACTCACTGGTGGCAGCTGGAAGAGGAGAGGAGTTAGAAGCAGACTCACGGGAGCCACGAAGTGGAGACATGACTATGACTACGAGGCTTCTTAGAACTGCCAAGGTCGTTGTTGACTACAGTCTGGCGTGGTTCCCAAAGTAGAGCACAGAAGGAGACTGAGCAGGCCTGGGCTGGTCCCACCCTGCTCTCTTATTCCAGCTTAGGGCTGCCTCACTTTTGGCTTCTTCAGTTGCTATTTTGGACCTTGTTTGTGCCCCCAGAGCCCATAATTCTCCATTCTTCACATTAGCACCACCGGGAAACTTTCACCTTTGCCTAAAATTGAAATCAACTGATACCCTAAAATGAAATATTTTGGGAAAACAAATTTATTAAAAGCAATAGGTCTAATGGCTAATTTGTGTAACAGTTCTCCAAAAATCAGCTAGGTAATTCAATAAAAATTCATGATTTTTGTTTGCTGACTAATTTAGGAAACCATTAATTCTCCAGAACCTTTTTCAGTCTGCTAATAAAACTTACAGCAACTCATGGTTTTCAGGACCGCCTGATGTTCTCTCTACTTTGGGAATTGATGATTTCTTGTGAATTTTGAATGAAGAGGTACTGCGCTCATTATGAATGTCAAAGATTTTCTTTCTTTTTGTTTTTTTTAAATGTTTCTATAGATCACAGGTTCTTTTTCATTGAACTTATTGGGGTGATATTGGCTAATAAACTGATATAGGTTTCAGGTGTACAATTCTATCACACATCATCCACAGATTGTAGTGTGTGTTCACCACCCCAAGTCACATCTCCCTCTGTCACCATTTATCCCCCTTTACCCTCCTCTACCCACCCCCCAGCCCCGAATGGCAAAGATTTTCAAGTGAGGATCGTCTCAGAGGGGCCAGGAAGGCACTCAATAGTTTTAATAACTTCTTGTAAAACCTCAGTTCTATGAGGAAACTTATAACCTCAGTTTGAAGCGAACTGTTTTTACCCTGAGAAAGGTTGATAACATCTAAAGTGTTGAAGGCATTCCCTTAAAACCTAAGAACAAAACAAAACAAGAATGCCTGGAATCACTACTTATACTTAGCATTATATGGAGCTCCTTGCTTGTGTAATAAAATAAAAATATTTAAAGGGAGTAAAGATCAGAAAAATAAAAATAAACTTTTTATTATTTCAAACAAGATTGTCTATAAAGAAAACTTCATCTACTCTACACATTATTAAATTAATAAGATGATTTAGCAAGGATGTTCAATATAAGATCAATTTAGAAATTTAGTTAGAGTCAGTACAATATCAACAAAATAAAATGCAATTTAAAATATATTTCCAGTAGAAATAAAGGTTTGAAGTACCTACAATAAATTGAATAAATGATGTATAAGATTTTTGTGTAGAATATTTTAAAGCTTTATTGAATGACATTAATGACATCATTCAATTAATGTCATTGAATGACATTAAAAGAGACCTAAATAAATGAAAGCTATAGCATGTACATGAATAAGTAGATTTAGTACCATAAAAGTGTTAAATTTCCTCAAATTGAGCGACAGAGTCAATGCCATCTCAATTAAAAATAGTCTTATTCCATAAGTTGATTCTAAAATTTAAATGGAAAAGCAAAGGGTGAAGAATAGCCAGTCACTTCTGAATTAGGTAAGGCGTCTCATCAGATACAAAACTTTTCTTATAAAGTGATAGTCATGAAGACAGTGAGGTGTGACAGAGCCAGCATTGCAGATTAACAGGGAAAGGAAAGATGATTCAATAAGTAATGTGGGACAATTTCTTATCCATATAAAAATTAAAATGATGCCCCCTAATTCCCAAACTATATTCCAAATCCTTTATAGGATCCTAGTTTCAAAGGGAAACAATAGTTTTAGAAAAAGGACATCAGAGCATTCTTATGACCTCAGGGTAGGAAAGGATTTCTTAAACAAGTCACAGAAAATACAAGTCATTAAGAACACAATTAATAAACTGTTAAGTTAAAAATAAAAACTCAGACATGATAGAGAACATGAACAAACAAGTCATATGCTGGAATAAATATTTGCAACACATAACTAACAAAAGGTCAGAATCTGGAGTATTTTAAAAACTACCTAAAAATAAGAAAAAGATAATAATCTCTCTCCTTGCTCTCCTGACCCAAAAGATCCTCAGCCCATAAGCAGGCGTTTTATAAAATAGGAAGTGGAAATGACCAATAAACACACCGAAAAGATGGTCCTTCTATAATAATAAGGGAAATGCACATTAAAACCACGTGAGATGCCACTTCACACCCTCCAGAATGGAAAAAATTAAAAAGTTGACAATGCCATTGTTGCTGAGGCAGGGGAGCCACTGCTGGTAGCAGTATCATAAATGGCCCAGAACACTGGATGCAATTTGACATAATGAGTAAAGTTAGTCATGTGCATTATCTGTGACTCAGCAATTCCTCTCCAGGTGCATACCTTACAGACACGGGCAAGATGCAGAATTGCTTGAATGAGTAAAAAACTGGGAATAACCCGGAGGGTGGCCATAATGCCCTTCTAAAGGGAGCACCACATGTGATGTTCTCTTACTCTAAACCCTAGTAGCTTCCCATGGCAATTGGCATAGAGCTCTAAACACCTCCAACTTCTACTCATCTCTACAATTTCACTGGTTGCCACTCTCCCCAGGTTCCGCAAGACACAAGATCTTCCCTGCTCAGAGCAACATGCGCCTTCCTGAACGTTGCATGGTCAGCTCTTCCTTCATCCTCTAAGTTGGCCTGAATACCACGAATACCACTTCCTTAAGAGGTCCTTAGTTGTCACCCCATCTATATTAGTCTTCTCCATCGCACTCTCCCTTAGCTCTGTATGTGTTTCCTACAATAACATGCATTCATGTTGGAATTATATTAATATATATGTATGCATGTATGCATAAATTATTTCACCTCTCTTCAACATGAACAACCTTCTTGAGGGCAGGAGCTAGGTCTTGATTACTCATGATTGTGTCCCCTGTGCCTTCCACAGAGCCTGGCATGTAATAGTCACTCATAAACTTTGTAGAATTGAATGATGGATAAAAAATACTGCAAAAATTACATCTGTAGTTAATCTGAGAGTAGATGTTATTAGCTCTGCTTCCTGAAAAGGACAATGGGCTACCACAACCACCACAAAAATTCTTAATATTATTTAGAAGGTTAAGAGAAGTGTTCACCTGTTCTTATTTTTGAGCTGAAATAATTAACTGACATGTGCCTGAATGCTTCTACAAATAATTTTCAATGACTGTATACACAATATATTAAATAGATCTTTCAACTAGACTAAAAGTCCTCCAGTGCTCAAAATGTTTGGAGTGTAATGTTTTTAGGTTGGTTCTAATACACATTAAAACAACACATATACCTTTTAATATACAGCTTTTATGTTGAATATTTAAATATGCTGGTGAAATAGGCCTGGGCTGTTTTTGAAAGAGGCTTGAATTAGGTGAATGAAGGTTTTTATTTTATTTTTATTCTATTTATTTATCTATACGTATTTAAATCATATGTGTCATGTTTATTTATGCTAAGTGAAATAAGTCAGACAGAGAAAGAATACCATATGATTTCACTTACATGTGGAATCTAAAAAATAAAATAAATGAACAAACAAAACAGAGACAAACTCATAGATACAGAGAACATTTTGATGGTTGCCAGATGGATGGGGGAGTTAGGAGGATGGGTGAAAAGAATGGTGAAGGGATTAAGAAGTACAGATTGGTAGTTACCAAATAGTCATGGGGATGTATAGTACAACATAGGAAACATACTCAATAATGTTGCAATAACTGTATATGGTGCCAGATGGGCACTAGACTTACTGGGATGATCACTTTGTGAGTTATATAAGTGTCTAGTCACTGACTTGTACACCTGAATCTAATATAATATTATATGTCAATAGTAACTGAAAAATAAAAATGATTATGAATGGCAAAAAATATATTTTGTGTAATTAATTAATTAATTTTAATTTAATTTAATTTCTTCTGGTTAGTGCTTGAGCTACAAAAAGAATTTACACTAAAATCTACAAAAGATATGGATAAACAGACAAAGTGATTTGAGGAATACTAGAATTTCAGCAAAATATAAAAATGATGCAGGCTAAGTATATTCATTTTAATGATGGATGGAAAAACTAAGCTAACTTTAAAATAGGTATTATATAACATTTTGCATAAATTCAGACTCGTGGTCTCTAAAACTTCTTTTTAAAATTATTGAATTTGTATTCATAACCTGCATTCTTATGTGTGAATATTGTTACATAAAATGGGATTTCTTTGCTTTCTACTTAATTTTTAAGCATTATAATTTTGAACACCTCTTTGTGTGAGTGATTTTAAATGATTAAAAAATAGGACAGATGACCACTTTCTGGATATGGTGCAAGGTGAAATTGAACTTGAGGTGTGGAGGCCATCCCTCTGCCTTCATTCGAGTTTATGTGAAAGGCACATTCACGTTCATGTCCAAGTTGGCTGAGAAACTTCTCCTGTAATTGATTTCCACTTGCATTTGATGTCTACCTTTTATAAGTTCTAGATGATTCTTATGAGACAAAATGAATGCAGAGCCAATTAATGACTTTTCACTTAACCTATGTAATCATTGGAGCGGTGTTGCTGTAGATATTAATACTTAAGCCGAAAAGGATATGTTCTGGAACCTGGGCACAGCTGCTGTAAATCACTGCATGGTAAATAGTTGAGCCAAAGCATAGTTAGCACTATTTTAATATTTAATGTAGAAAACAAATATTTTAATATTTTAATAATGAATACAGGTAATTTTGACACTGAAGCAAGGTTTTTGATTCAATTATGGCTTCAGTTCCTATGAACCTGAGAGTGAGTCAGGAACTGGGAACTGTATGACTGACAAGTTATCTAGCACTAAAAAGTCCTAAAAAAGGCACTAACAATTATTTTCCCTTAACCGTGGTAAAGTTCTTTTTGCTCAAGTCACATCGTTTGCTATGTAGCCTTTAATCCCCCGGCCCAGACGCCAAGGCTGCGTCTTCTCGTTCCCTTGAGTACATTGCTACCTCAGGGAATGAGGAAGGAGCTCCTTAAGGACTACCTGCCAGGTGGCAGAAGCCTCCCGCGACACAGACCGGAGGTACCCACCTGAGAAACACGGAGCCGGGGCTGGGGATGTCTGTGGAGCTGTGCGGGGCCTCAGCGCGGGCCTTGCTGGGGTTGCCAGGAACCTCAAACTGGAACACCATGTCACTGGAAGACAGCCTTTTCTTCACCATTGTGTGCGTGTGGGACGCCAGGTCAAACAATAAACTCAAAGGCTCATTTCTGAATCTCCCCAATAACGTGAAAATCTACTTTTTAGCTTTGCTCAGTTCCTGCATTGCAGAAAGCTCTTCCTCCACATGGCTCCTAATCTAGCTGAGGCTTTTTTTTTGAAGTTAGTTAATGAGTAACATGAAAGTATGCCACAGGGTGGTTTTCATCCTACCCACATTTACTCTGAAGGAAAAATAAACGTGTTGGGGAAATTCAGCTTTCAGTTCACTAACAGGACACCACACAACTCTGTGGATGTAGGCAGAAAAGTCTATGGAAAAGTAAAGGCTTAAAACAAGGAGGTGCAGTCGGAGGGAAAGGATGGGTGGAGGTGGAAGAGGGTATGGGGGGAGTAAATGGTAATGGGAAAATATACAATAAAAATATACAGCACAAAACAAAACAAAACAAAACAACAAAAAAGCAAAAACCAATGAGGTGCAGAAAATGGCAGTAGCTAAACATTAAAAGCAGAGGTACTTTTTCTAATCCCCTGGGCTGGACCAACAAGGTGAAGAATGTGGATGTGTTTATGCCTTCTCACATGTGAGGAATAACCAGTCCACCCTGGGGGGCGTGTTTGGTGAGATGCACAGGAGATTTAAGGTTGTGTGGCTTGGTCCTGGGGACCTGAAGAGTTTGGGTGTTCTTATGGAAGTATTATGGATAAATTCAAGGGATCCTGAATGTTGTGTATTTTGCTGCATTATAGGAGGTTGTGACCTGCATCAAAACAACTAAGGCAAGCAATAAAATACTCCAGACTCCAGGGCCCTCACTGCTGCTGGCTGGTTGGGTAACCATGGTGATCCCAACCCTGCTGAGCTGCGAGTCTGCCATGCCTAGCTCACAGGATTAGGATTAGGATGAAATCATATGGCAGGATGTGTTGTGGAAAAGTGCAAATAAGCTCTATACTGGGGTGGGCAAAAGCAGGCTAATAATAAATAATACGATAATCAGTAAATAATAATACAAGAATAAACTCTGTGTTTTATGTACTCATAACTGTAAACCTACTTTTGTTCACCCCTATATTATTGTTGCTGTTATTTAGAACCCATTTAAGCTGGAAGTTGAGGAAATGAATTTCTTTATGTGTTGTTTTTCAATCACTTAATATTCATGCAGAAGGAAAACATCAGGGTCTCTCCCCCGATGTTACTGGAGCAGGGAAGGACTGGCCCAAGCAGCTGTGTTCTCCGTTTCCTCCGTGGTTAGTCAATGGCACTGGAGAATGGCCGGCTGAAGTGAGGTACACAGATTCTGGTTGTGGGAGAGAGCAAAGTTTCCTGGAAAATCAAACCTTTAGCCTTGGCCTCTTTAGCACTTTGCTCTAACCAGCTGATAACCAGCTAGGCACAGGTTTGTGCTGCTCTGTGTGCACAAACTTTTTTGAAACTAGAGCACACTTTTGAAACTAGACAAAGCGTCATTTAGTGAGATTTTACTGGTGGCTAATAGGGTGACTAACTTTTCCCAGCGTGTCTGGGATTTTCCTTATTTTACAATGAGTGCTCTGTACCCTAGGGACCCCTTTAGTACTGGGGAAAACGTGACACGTTCCCAGTGCCATCTCGCTAGGATTCTGATGGTGTGCCGCACCCAGCTCCTCCCCTCCTCCTTCCTCGACGGTGCAATGTCTGTATTTCTCTGCTGCGATTGCAGTGATGTTGGAAAGACATTAAGTAAGTTGTAATAAAGTGTTAGATTAAACAAACTCTTCACTGTACCTAACAGCAATAACCTGCAAGGTGGTTTCTGCTCCTTGTGAAACAAACAGTCTAATCATCACAGATATTAATAACTTATGAAATATAATGTTACTGTCTCCCAGGAAGGGCTGGATTTTAACTGGGGGCAGTGCTTAACTTAGAACAAAATGTTTGTAAAGGAGGAAATTCCAGTGTCAGCAGTCAGTCTCTGAATGTATTTTTTTTAACAGGGAAGCTTTCTTAGCACTCACTCAATCATAATATTTTATTAGCAAGTCTCCATGCTAGGTGCACCGAGTGATGCCAAACAATTTTAAGAAACCGGTCCTTGCTCCAATAATATAACTAGGGAGAGACAATATACACATTTGAAAAGTTAGTTAACAATAAAAGAGGGAGGTAGACAGTAAATCAAGCTAGTATTTCTTGAGTCTCTGTATACTTAATGTCTTTTGAGTCTATGTAGCACTTCTGCCAGATAATTCCTTTTTTAAGTTTTTTCTTTACCTTTGTTATTGGCACTATTATAGATGTCCCCATTCCTCACCCCTTTGTCCACCTCTGCCCAGCTCCCACCCCCTAGATGATGGCATAATAACATCTCATTTAATCCTTGCCCAAAGTACATTTTTATGTAGATGGTACAGCTATATCTTTAAAAGGTTAAGCAAGTTGGCCATAATTAAGTGGTCATAAGAATGTGGTCATGTCCTGGCTGGTGTGGCTCAGTGGACTGAGTGCTGGCCTGTGAACCAAAGGGTTGCAGATTTGATTCCCAATCAGGGCACATGTCTGGGTTGTGGGCCAGGTCCCCAGTAGTGGGTGCACAAGAGGCAACCACACAATGATGTTTCTTTCCTTCTCTTTATCACTCCCCTCTCCTCTCTCTGAAAATAAATAAATAAAATCTTAAAAAAGAGAATGTGGTCATGCCAGAATTCATTCATTCATTCAATACATGTTAACTGAACATTTACCTTCAAAAGGAGGCAAGGTCATTTGAGATTGGAATGGTTTAAAAAACCTAATGGAAAAGGTGGCATCTGAGTTGAGCTCCAAAGAATGGGAGCCTTAGGAGAGGCAGACAGGGAAGGGAGTAGGGCTCATGAGCAAGTGAATGGGCATGGGCCAGGTGCATGCGTGTGTTGGTGAGGTAGGGGAAGAGCTTTGCTCACTTACATGGAGGCTGAATTATGAAGGACCCTGAATGCCAGTGGGTAATGCAAGCTTTATTGTGTAGATTATGGGAACAGAAAGATTAGTTTGGTGGCCACATGGATGAAACTTTGGAAGCAGAAGGAGATGGGTTGACTCATTACTGCAATCATCTATTGATACGGTTATTTCATTTAGGCAGCAGCTACCAGTCTATGGGAAGCAGTTCTGAAGTAGTTGAAAGAGTATTGACTCAACTCTTATGTAAGATATTAATTCCTTATCATAAAAAAACTATGTTAAAGATGAGATTGCTGGAAGTCTAGAGCAGGGGTCACAAACTCAAATGCCTTCCAGAGCCAGAAAGGTGAGTAAAACCACGAGACGGGGAGGGAAACTGCGGACAGCGGTAGCAAACTGCGGTGCTCATGCCCTCCCTGGTGGCATTCGAAGTTGAAACTCAGTTGCTGGTGGGAGGGGTGGCCTCAAGGGGTCCAAGGGCAGGCAGCTGTGGCTTGCGCCCTGAATTTCACTTCTTGATAGGAGCTGCCTATGCTAAATCTTTCAAGACTGCTAATAGTTGTGTTTGGACTTCATGTTCAAACAGGAATAAGATTCTGATGGCACATGACCACTGGAAACAGATGTGGATCCTGTCTGGCTGCTTTATTTTTAAGATGAATGGCAGTTGACTTCTGTGTAGCAATTCACATTAGCAGGCACAGAGCTGCCGCGGTTTGACCCACTCAACTGTTTGGACACGAACTCTGCTCAAGACATTCCTAGCCCTTGCCACAGCTTTCATTGTTATGTGTAAAAATGAAAACAGAGCCCAGGAGATCGAAGATAAACACCTGGAGTAGGACATTTATGTAAATATAGCTATAACAGGAGCATATTCATAGCAAACAAAGAATAATTTATGATAACAACTTAAATACAACTAAAATAAAGGTAGCTGAGATGTTTTATATCCTTCCATGGAAACAGAGATTAAAAACCATAAACAAGACAAAACCTGACCACTAGCAGGCGATTTTAAGTATGACCACCAATGATTGGAGTCTCGTTTTTCTGATGCTGTCCAATAAGTGACGATGTTACATCTTTATAAATAGAGACTGTAAAAGAGAGTCTGACATAGAAAAGAGAATAATGAATTTGCCCCCCCCCCCCAACTTGGGAAGTTTAGTTAACACCTCTAGACTTTGCCCCTCTTCTACCAAATGAAGAGAACCTAGGCTACATTTGGCCTGCTGACATGTTCTATTTGGCCATTCCCATGTATTAGGAGTAGAAAATTTTAAACACATTTCATATAAAACGTGGTCATCTGGCCTTGCCCGGAAAATCAGATCTGGCGAGAAGGAGTGTGACTGACAAGCTCTGGCTGGCATTTAGTAGTGCTTCCTGGTGCACGGCTGAGCCCTGCGGTGGCCTCGGTCTGCGGTCTTCCTCGTTGCTCACTCTGCCTGACATGCTTCACTTGTTCTCATTACCTGCATTTGAGTTTAAAACCCCCGGCCTAGGTGATGTCGAAAGCCTTCTCTAGCTCTAATTTTCTTTCCTTAAACCCCACTCATTAAAGTTTTACTGTAAGATTTTTTTTTCTTCAGTGAAACAAGGTCCATAGATAACTCCAAGAATTTAATCTTGTGCGATGACGATAATCTTTGGTTATTATATCTGACCATTCTGAAGTCCACAAATAAGGAACAAATATACCTACTGATGCTCGTTAGCCCGGAGAGGGGGTGGGGAAGTCATTCCTGTAGATTCCCCTCTGCCTGCTACAGCTGTGGGACTTGGGTGTTGAGGCACAAGCCTGAACTGACAACACTGAGAAGCAGAGTTTCAAAACTGAGATTTCCAGAGGCATGGAATATAAATTTCCAGGCATAAATAAATGAAATTTCTTCTACAGTTAGGTGACATTATAGATATTTGTGCATTAAGATTTGTCTGCTGGATTTTGCTGTGTTCTAGCTAGTGCTAATGAAATTAGTTTATATACTCAGCCCGTACTACTGCCATTTGGGCCAAGAAGCATAGGGCAAAGTGAGCTGGAGATTCAGACTGTATCATGGAATAGCCACAGGTGGAAAAGCAGTGTTTGGGTGAAGGTTCCCACGTTCCTGGAGTGGGCTGTGTGATGTTGTGGTTTAGACAGTGGGCTTGGGGGCAGGTTGCCTGGATTGGATGGGTAGCTTCATCATTTCGTTGCTGTGTTAGTTTGGAAAGGTACTTAACCTTTCCCAGCCTCTGTAAAAATAGTAATGATCATAGTATCTTCCTCAAAAGGCCACTATGAGGACTTGATGTAAAGTTTAGGCATGAAGTCTGCACATAGTAAGCGTTCAGAAAATATTGTGGTTGAGGAGGAGGAAGATTACTATTTGAACTGGTTATATTTTCGCTGATGTTGAATGAAGTCCTATTATGATCTATGTGGAAGCTGTGATTTCCTTTCTAAATGTGACATTAGCTGTGTGTCTGCATGTAGCTTGTGGAAGATCTAATCTCAGAGGGAGAGCGAGTGTAACAATTTGGGCCCGTGGAATGCTAACATTGGTGTTAATGCCCCCTCCAAGTGGCCTGAACTGTTCCAATCTAACTGATGGACTAGATCATATCCAAAGTCCCTTCCTCTGGCCACAATCTCCTTTACTCTGTGCTTCCCAGTAACTATTGGAGAGGAGATTAATTCCTGCCCTAAAGGTGTGAGCCCTTCTCTGAGAGGAGGCAGAGAGACCACTGTGTTTCCCAGGACAAAAAACTATTAGTATCTGCAGCAGTTGGTAAATGTAGGAGTTGTGCCTCCAGAAAGATTAGAAAGTTGGTACCGCAGTTTCAGTAAACGTAGCAATATCAGACTTAAGGCAATCTTTCCTTTTGTGCATTCGGTCTTTGTCATTTAAGGATGTGGAGACCCACGTATTTATCCCAGCCCTGCTACTCACTTGTGCAAGTCTTTTCACTGCTCTCAATTGCGTGTGATTGAATGTATAAAATGAGTTGAGATAGTTTAAGCATTATGTTAGTGTAAATTTTCTACCTATTGATACATTTATTATTTAAAGAGTGTGCTGGTAAACTGGTTTTCCAGGGTGGAGGAGCTCTGATTTGTAGTATTTGCCAATTTCTGGAATGAAAATACTTCCAGCATGACTGACTTCAAGCTACCAACATGATGCCACTGGACATAACTTTGGAAAGAGATGCTGATAATGAGCTCTTTTGAGCCAGTGTGCGCTAACTCACTCACATCACTGCAAACATCTGAACACCCAACTTCAGTGTTTGACAGAACATAAGTTTGGCCCCAGAGTTATCAGACTTAAATAACTGTGTTCTTTGATTTAAATAGCATTATATTCTGAAAAATTGCATTGTAGGTACTGTATAATCTGCCTTTGTTTGATTTTATACAAATCGGCAATTCTTTCCACAGGAATATTTATGAATATCATATGATTTTAATGTCCCCATAAGGGATTTTCTTTGTATTTTTTATTGTGGTAAAATATACACAGTTCAGTAGCATTAATTGCCTTTTTTTTCAAGTTCATTTTATTTATTATGCTATTACTGTTGTCCCCTTCCCCCACTTTATCTCCCTCTATCCTGAACACCCCCTCTCTCCAGCATTTCCCCCCACTTAGTTCATATTCATGGGTCATGCATATAAGTTCTTTGGTTTCTCCATTTCCTATACTATTCTTAACCTCCCCCTGTCTATTTTGTACCTACCAATTATGCTTCTCATTCCCTGTACCTTTTCCCCCCTATCTCTCTCCACTGATAACCCTCCATGTGATCTCCATTTCTGTGATTCTGTTCCTGTTCTGGTCTAGTTGTTTGCTTAGTTTGTTTTCATTTTTTTAGATTTGGTTGTTGATAGTTGTGAGTTTGTTGTCATTTTACTATTCATAGTTTTGATCTTTTTTTTCCTTAAATAAGTCCCTTTAAATAGGGCTTGGTAATGATGAACTCCTTTAGCTTTACCTTGTCTGGGAAGCACTTTATCTGCCCTTCAATTTTAAATAATAGCTTTGCTGGATAGAGTGATCCTGGTTGTAGGTCCTTGGCTTTCATGACTCTCAGTACTTCTTTCCAGTCCTTTCTTACCTATAAAGTTTCTTTTGAGAAATCAGTTGACAGCCGTAAGGTTTTTTAACATATACTTTTTTGTTTATAAAACAAAATGCACAAAATATAAAGAAGAAAATTACAAAATCATCTGTGATTCTCAGCCCCCAGAAATAATCAACCACAATGAACATTTTAGCATTATCAAAATTATGTTTTACCCTCAAGAGCAGACAAGTAGTTTGATAATCCTGGAAATATATGCAACATTTACAACATTGATTTTTTATTATTTTCAAGGGGCTTATCGTTCAAAGTGAGGAACCAAGAGTAACAAAGAGACCAATTTTTCTTTTCTCTCTCTCCCTAGGGGAGCTCCAGGAGCCAGAGTAGCTGACAGAAATGCAGAAAAGACATATTTGGAAAAATCCATGAAATAGGTCTGAGAAAGATTTGGTTGGGAGCAGACATAACACTGGCCAAGATGTTTTCAAGATTAGTCTGGGAACTAGGTGGTAGGTGATGGAATTTTAAAACAGGAACCCTGGGAAGCATCTGGTAAAGATACTTTGTGTTATAGGTCTACGGTCTGAATTCAGAGGGTTTGGGTGACTACAACAGTCACACGAATAGTAAGTGGCAGAGCCAGGGCTGCCCTCCTGCCCCTCTCTTCCCTCCTGGCCTGGTAATCTGGCCCTTGTTCACACCAGGCTGCTCTGCAGAATTCCTCCTCCTGTAACTCGTGGGAGAATGAAAACACGCCCGGGACTCCCAGCAGCAGGCCGCCCACGTTTCACACTGTCTTCATGCAGGTCAAGGACGGAAGGACACAGTCACTCCATCTACAGCCTTTCATTATCCACCGGTATTGAAGTAACAGAAAACTATGTTTTTACTCTTATCGTTCTTAGGCTGTCTCATGAATTAGAATGTAGCAATTTCCCCAGTTCTCTGAATTTCGGGGATCTCCCCATATCCTGCTATTGGGTTCAAGGGGCAGGGTGTATTTTTCCTAAAAACATAGACTCTGTGTTTGAATTTTTACAATGCCACTTGATAGCTTTAGTTTTCTAATCTATAAAATGGGAAAGATAATAGTACATACCTAATAGGTTTATTGGGAAAGTAAATTAGTTAATATTTGTAAAAACTTTGAATATTACCTGGCACATAATAAGCACTTGGGAGGTATTACCATTATTATTACCAACATTTATAATAAAATCATATGGCCTTATTTTAAGTAACTTTTTCAAAGGTATTAAAAACAGCTTAAGATATTTTATGTAACACAAAATCTGCCAGTTTAAAGTGTATAATATAGTGGTTTTTAGTACATTTTTACAGTGTTGCCTAGCCACCATCATCTAATTTTAAAACATTTTCTCTTTGTTTTCACATTATTTCCCTTTCATTTATTTTTTTTGGCAATAATATTTTTTAAAAGATTTTATTTATTTATTTTTAGGGAGAAGGGAAGGGAGAGAAAAAGTGAGGGAGAGAAACATTAATGTGTGGTTGCTTCTTGCACACCCCTCACTGGGAACCCGGCCTGTAAGCCAGGCAGGTGCCCTGTTTGGGAATCGAACAGGTGACTCTTTCGTTCACAGGCTGACGCTCAATCCACTGAGCCACACCAACCAGGGTGGCAAAAGCCTTTAAGTTCTCTCGTAGCAAATTGTTTTTATTTCATTTTTCAATTACAGGTTACATTCAGTATTATTTTGTATTAGTTTCAGGTGTACGACATAGTGATTAGAAAATCATGTACTTTACCAAGTTGTTGCCACAACATTTCCAGTACCCCCTGGCACCACACATTGTTATTACAATATTATTGACTATATTTCCTATGCCGTACTTTACATTCCTGGGACTATTTTGTGACTACCAATTTGTAGTTAATTCTGGAGCATTTTCATCACTCTTTTATACCCACTAGGAATTACTCTTCATCTCCCCTACATCTCCCTTTTTCTGCCCTAGGCAACCACTGATCTATTAATGTGCCTTTTGTCACAGAGAAAGTATGTATTCCGGACTTGTCACTAAGCGGAATTATACTATATGTGATCCTTTGTGACTGGCTTCTTTCGCTTGGCTCGCTTTCCAGTTTTATCCCAGTTGTAGCCTGTGTCAGTCCTCCAACCATCTTTTGATAGAATGATCTTGCATTGTATGGGTGGCCACATTTTATTCATCTGCTCTTCAGTTGGTGGATATTTGGATTTCCGTTTTTAGATATTATGAATGATGCTGCTATGGAACTTTGCATGCATGTTTTCTGCGGACACATATTTTCAACAATTTTGGTTATGTGTCTAGGAATAAAATTGCTCTCTTTAACTTTTTGAGGAATTGCCAAAGTATTTTCCAAAGTTACCACAATATTTCACGTTCCAATCAGCAACGGATGAAGGTTCCAATTTCTCCATATTCTTGCCAATACTTATTTATTTTTCTTTTTGATTAGAGTGATTTTAGTGGATGGGTTGGTATCTCATTATGCATTTAATATGAATTTTCCTAATACTGATTATATTGAGCATCTTTTCTGTGGTCATTGACTGTTTATATATCTTTTGGAGAAAAAGATATTCAAATCCCTTGCCCATTTTCAAACTGGGTTATTTGTCTCTTTATTATTGAGTTGTGTCCTTTATATATTTTGAATACAATCCTTTATCAGATATATGATTTCCAAATATTTCCTCTCATTCTGTGGGTTGTCTCTTTACTTTTTTTTAACTTTATTTTTGTTGTTTACACTACTACAGTTGTCCCCATTTTTCTCCCTTTGCCTACCTCCATCCAGCCCTCCCCCTCATTTCCCGCAGGCTATCACCACACTGCTCTCTGTGTCTATGGGTCATGCATATATGTTCTTTGGCTGGTCTCTTCACTTTCTTTCATCTAGTCCCCACTCACCCCTCCTCTCTTTACTTTGCTGATGGTACCTTTTGAAGCATAAAAGTTTATAATTTTGATAAAGTCCAATTTATCAATCTTCTCTTTTATCACATGTGCTTGTGGTGTTATACCTAAGAAATAATTGCCTAACGAAAGGTCATGGAGATTTATTTACCCCTATGAATTCAAGAATTTTATAGTTTTAGCACTTACATAAGTTTAAGATCTTTGATCCACTTTGAGTCTACTTTTGTGTGTGTTGTAAGGTAGGGGTCCAACTTCATTCTTTGGCATGTGGTCCTGGCACTTTGCTCTTTTGCCAGTTTTCTGGGTGCTATTGTTGGAAGGACTACTTATTTCCCATTGAATTGTCTTGTCCCCTTTGTTGAAAATGAATTGACCATAAATGTTAGGGTTTATTTCTGGCTATATAATTATTTTAAACCATATAGTTAGAAACTTATTCACAACTGATAAATTTGATCATCCCTGTTCCCTTTAAAGACGTGTTTTTAATTTTTTTAAATATGTGTCTACATAAGTCCAGGGCCAATGTTTTTGATATTTTCCCTTTATTCTTCTTGATAACCCTGAAATTACATCTTTTTTGGTGGTTGTTTATTTTACCTGTTTGTAATAATGGTAAAAACAAGGAAGACACAAGGATGATTCTCTCAAAATCTTCAGGCATTCAGAAGAGCATGAACTATCATCTCTTAGAGACAGACGAAGAGAGAGTTCAGGCACCAATACATCCCTAAGTTACTGTTGACTCCATTTAGCGAGCATCCTGCAATTCTTTTTTCAACAGTGAAGAACAGTGAGTCTAGGGTGAATTCCGAAGAGGAGACTGAGATGGTGGTGTTTGTGAGAGTTTAGTCTTGGGAATTTAGCTCATAGGATCTTTTAAGATGTGAGTCAGGTCAAAAGCATGCAATTTATGGAAGAAAAAATGCACATGTCCAATAACTAAATGAAAAATATTCTCTGCTCGTTAAAAAAAATGCAGAAAATGACACAACTGGGTAGCAAGTTGGACAAGTTTTTTTAAAGGTCATGCTTGTGTGCAGTACTGGAAATGATTTCATAAAGGAGTTATCCTCATTTTGCAGAAGAAAAGGCTGAGAGGCACAGGGAGTTTAATGAATTTATCCCACATTTCACAGCTTGTGAGTGAGAAAACAGAGACTGAAACACAGATATTACCACCTCCTCCACAGCCACAGTGAGCATTTAGCCTAGAAAGGTCAGATGCTATTTTGAGATTTCTGGTAAACCAGAGTTTGAATTCAACATCTGCCCTACGCACCTGTGTAAACTCTCTGGATAGGGTGGGGCTTGGTGATTGCGCTGGGCCATTAGAGACTTGGTTCCAGTGTTTCTTAGTAGGTTTTCAGGGAGGGAGATAAAGAGTGGAAAGGAACTTTATTCAATCCTCTTAACAACGCTAGGAAATAGGTATATGTCTCATCATTTTGGAGATGAGAAAAACCAAACTCAAGAGAAGCGGTCTCTTTTCCTAGCGCACACATTCAGTTACACGGCGGCTCTGAGAGCTGGCATTCAAAGGCTGGTCTGGAGAAGCCAGAGCCCTGTGTCTTCCCGTTGTTCTACACAGTCTCTCTCCAAAAGGGACCAAGCACATACCTAGTCTCCTCCGCCCACTGACATTTTATCTTATGTTTTCTGTCCCCATTGTGCCTCACACTCAGGGTTTGCCTTCCCGGTGTCTGCATACGCATGGGGATGCCTTCGTGTGTCTTTCTGGAGGCTTTCTCTTTATTGCCCCAGATCTGGGCTGAGTCAAATAACCTCCCCATAAAATTTTCTTGCCTTTGAAGATAGGATTCTTTGAGGGATATTTAAGCAATTGTAGTTGGAATTGTAGAGGAACTTTTAAAAAAGTTAACTATCTACATGTACTTGGTACTCTGCTAGTCGTTGTACACAAAATTTAAACTGGGAAACAGAGCAACAGCTGAAAAACCAAAAGCCTAATCCATAATGTCTGTTTACAAGGAAGTCAAAGAAATTTAACCTAAAACCAAACCTATCTTTCTAGATTAAAAGGAACTTAAAACCAGAAGTTACAGAGTCGACACGGCAAATGTGATAGGGCAAGTGTGTTACAATCCCGTTTTCCCTGAACTGGGCAATACCGAGGTCTCCGGAACAAATGGAATCCTAGATTACAATCACGCGTTTGAAGCCTTTGTGAGCATTGCTCACTGTCTCCCTCTGCTTGAGTTCTCTTTCTTCAGCTTGCGTAACATGAAAAACCTCAAACTCTGCCAGTTCTTCTATGCAAAACACCTATCAGCAAAATGCACTGTGTCAGGTTCGAAGTATGTTAAAGTATGTGGGACCACTCTTGTTTTTGCTCAAGCCCTTGATGATAAACAAGAAAAATGCCCTCAACGGGCAATCAAAGTCTCCATGTAGAGACTTTCTGTTTGTGAGACACATAAAGACCTTTCATATTGCAATGAGGCAGCACTCTATTCTCAATTGTTTTTTTCCAGGTCTGAGACCTGTCACTCACGTTTTCAGGTCTGCATCCATTTTGGCTTTCTTTCCCTGGCACATGGTCTTCCAGGTCATGAATTGTGCTTGGAATATCTGCTGGGTGCTGCTCTTTTCTGGCAGGGCCTGCTGTCTTCTCCACATCTTCTAGAGGCCAGCAGCTCTTCCAGAAACTCTGGGGAGGACCAGGAAGCAGCACTAAGTTGACTCATGATCTGGCCAATGACAGCCCTTTCAGCCGGTGGCATGCTTCTCTTCTGAAGATTTCTCTATCTGAGTCTGCTCAGAGGGACCGGATCAACCACACCTGAAACCCACATCTGTGGGCCAGCAAATGACCACAGAGACATTCTGTGTGTCGTCTGAGGTAATATATACTCGCCTCGAGAGCTTTACCTTATCTTGATGCTGGTATGGGGTCACTTTTACTGACGCCTTACTTATGATGACCTGTGTCTTAATTCAGTCCTGACACTTTTCCTCACTTTAGAACGTAGTGAGTCTATGCTACCTCAAAGGCTCCATGCTAATTTTCCCTAAATGCTCTTCAGTTTACTCCTTTAAATTTACTCCTTTAATTAAAAAAAAATTAAACATACCTAACACAACAACTTTGATATTCATTGTCAAATGATATTATCAATATTTGATCATCCATGTCTCATCTGTGCTTTCTATAATCAGAATATGCTTTTTTCACACATGTAATATAATGTATAAGTCATGGTTCTTTCCTCACTGTGGGGGCTCAATAAATATTTACTGATGATAAACTGGTGAATTCATAAGGAAGTTGGTCTTTTTTATTCTTCCTTGTTAATTGCTGTTCCACTATGTCACTCATGCAAACACGAAAGTTGTGCATTAATTAGAAGAATAATAAGAGGACATTAAAGTTTTTTTACTCTATCTCAAAGAAAAATCTAATGGCTGAACTCAAATGATTAAATGTTTTTAAGTATTTAATTAATTTTAATCAAAGACCATTGCAAAACAAAATGTATGTGAGGAGATGATTAACTTGCACAGGAAATGCCAGGATGGAGATTTACAAATGAGAAGGATGAGTACCATTTGCTTGAGGACAAGACTAGATAATAGAACATGAGATTTCCATGCATGAGGTGATTAGGAATGCAAATAACTTGTATTCTCTATCTTCCCTTTCCTACTCTTCCCATCAAAGTTTGCTCTCCTAATCTGTGTTAGATTGAAGGCATTAATGGCCTCTATGTATCCATCCCTGGGTTGGAGTACAATGTTGCAAAAGTAATATGACAGCTTTGAGTCTAAACCTCAAAAAGCCTTGAATATTTCTGCTTCCTCTCTGGCTTCTCTGTCATCATCCTGACAACAGGCCTGAGGCAGGGGCCTGCAGCGAGTGCGACCACGCGGAGCAGAGTCGAGTCATTTCATTGATCACAGCCCACTCAGCCCCAGCGGACCTGCCATCTGACCACAGACACCTGAATAATAATTGGTCTAGGCCAGGAGAACTACCTGCCAACCTGTAGACTTGCGAAAAATAATAAGCAGTTGTTTTAAACTATGTTTTGAGATGGTTTGTTATGCAGCAAAAGTCAACTGCTTCAGATTCTATATTCATATTACTAATAGGGTAAGAAGATAATAGCCCCTCCCAGGGGAAATTACACTTTTTCAACTGCTTGAGCTAAATGACTGGAACTTTGCCAGTGTCTTCAGTTTCAGTAAGTGGCCAGGAGAACTTAGGGAGTACAGTGGACTCTTTCTGGGATAATAGCCTAATGTGTTTAAGAGGGCTGTTATCATAAGAAATAAGGAAGACTAGCCATAGGGTGGAAGAGATGACATCGACTAAAGATCTCAAAGTCGTATTTGGAAGACCTACAAACTATTGCCACCACATCCCCTCATTTTCTCCTTCTAGTGTCCCCTTCAATCTTCCCTGTCCCCTTCTCAGCCTCCCCACACAAAGCTTACAGGGGTACTCACCACTCAGTCTTCTCAGGTCTGTTATGGAGGTCCTTCTTCTTCTTACTCCCCTATCGACTGCACTCCAGGCCTTGGCATTGGAGGGATAGCTTACGTTCGGTGGAAGACAAAGCTGGCTTCGGATCCTGCCTCACACCTAATGTGTTAGGGGCCTCCGATGTACTAAAGCTTTGATGTCTGTGAACTCCAGTTTTCTTCTCTGCAAAATGGCGATGAGACAAGGCCCTCAGTAAAACTCTGCTCTTTCTCTCCAGTTTAACCTTACGGTTGAGGAGAGAAATTAGGAAAAATCAGAAGCTATTGCTTTTAAGAAGGTTAGCCTGACATTCTTTTGATCGCTGGTAAAAACACTTTCTGCTGGTTTAAAAACTTTGAGTTATGGGTCACAGCTTTAGTAAATATTAACCCTCATTTTACTGCCCTTATTATTAACAGCCAGAAAAATGAAAGTTCAGAGATTTGCACAAATGGACAGATCCAAAGTCGCACATGTGATTGGAGACAAAGTCATAAATTCGGTAACAGTTTAATTATCTAATTTGTGCCTAATTTCTTTTTTTAAAGGTTTTATTTATCTATTTTTAGAGAGAGAGGAAGGGAAGAACAAAGAGAGGGAGAGAAACATCAATGTGTGGTTGCCTCTCATGTGCTCCCTACTGGGGACCTGGCCTGCAACCCAGGCATGTGCCCTGACTGGGAATTGAACTAGCGACCCCTTGGTTCGCAGGCCAGCACTCAAACCACTGAGCCACACCAGCCAGGGCCCGTGCCTAATTTCTTAATAACCTATTTCCTGCTCCATATTATGAAGATGTAACACAGTCATTAGTCAGACAACTCTTCATGAACCACATGGTAATACTTCAGGCAAATAAAAGAATTTAAGGCTTCTACAGGCATCTCATCAACCTGAAAAGCCTCCTAGGGACATCTCGTAAACTCAGCTGGTGTCCCCTCTACAATCAGGTGCCAAGATGATCTTTCAAATAAATTTAGACCCTGTTACTTTCCTCCTGCAAGTCTTCTGATGATTTCTTATTTCATGAAAAATGAAATCTAAATTGTGATCTATGGCCCTGACCAAGTCTTTCCTCCCAACCTTGTTTGGTGGATGCTTCCCTGTGCTGGTTTCTTCCTGAGCTGCAACATGCCAGGCCTGTTCCTACCCCCAGCTCTCTGCATTTGCACTACCCTCTGCCCAGGTAGCAGGACCTCCAGTTCTTCTTGTCAACATTTCCCCTCAGCTCAAATGTCACCTCCTCAAGGATGCCTTCCCTGATCACCCTGTTGAAAACAATTCCACCTTGTGCAGAAACTATCACATCACTACGCTTTACTTTTTATTTTTTTGTCCTTTCTTCTTCCCTTCCTCCTCATCTTCCTCCTTCTTTAGAGCAAACAGTTTATTTGGTAACAAGGAGTAAAATAGGAATTCTTAATTCATTTTTTCTCTTCTGGTGACTGAACTGTGCTAGTCAGATGGAGAGCAACATACAAGAATTCCCTCTCAGTCCTTGGTCTTTTGCAGAAATGCAACGATGCCTGAATTATGTGACTTGCAATTTTTCGAGACAGAAGTGCCAGCTGTTGCTCTTTCCAATGTATCAGCAATTGCTACATTTTCCTTTTTGTTTTTGGTTTCATGGCAGGAAACAGAAGCACTTCCTTGATTTTATTGGAGTCTGTGAGCAACACGGCGACTCAGTTGATGCCCGTGCCCCCGCCCACTGTGGGGGGCAGCCCGTAGTCCAGGTGGTGCAGAAGTTTTGTCTGTAAACTTGGCCTCATCATTGCCATCAGCCTTGGCCTTGGCCTGTCCTTCAGAAAGCTACTGCTGCCTCATGGGTTCATTCGGTTTGCTGTAGGCATTGCGTATTTCCTTCTTCATGACAAAAAACTCACAGGGCTCAGGCGGACCCTCTGTAGAGTGGTGCCATTTGGCCAAAGGGTTCATTGTCTGTGGGTGATCACAGACAAATGTAGGGTTGGTGTCACTTCCATGCATGGCTGTGGTCCCGGGTGGAGGGGATTCAACAGCTTTTGCCACACAGATACCAAGAATTTTACAAGTTCAGTTTAGAAGAAGTTAGTGTGTGGCAGCTTCACCCCCAAGCTCTACTACATGCTGATTTTCCAGAAGGATGGGGTGAATCAGTCTCTTAGGCTTGGCCCTTGGGGCCATCTAGATGGCAAGTTACCTCATAACTGCCTGTAATGTGTCCACCATCTGTGACACCACCTACCTCGTGATTTCCATGGGACTGCAATAGTCTGCATAGGCCAGGTAGAACTCATAGATGGTGAACTCAGGACTGTGAATCAAATCAATTTCTTCATTTTGGAACTGGTGTTCAATTTTATGCACCTTGTCAACGCCACCAACCAGCAGCATCCTAGGGAAGAGTGCCGGGGCAGTTCTCATGTGCACTCAGCTCCAGCTCATGGTGGCAGGTGAGAAAAGGCCTGGGCACAGCTCCCTGGGATGGCATTCATCATGGAGTTTCAGTCTCTAGGATTCCCAACTCATCCAAGAAACTTCTTATAAATGTGATGACCTTAGAGCACATGATAAATTTCTGCCTCGCCAAGTCACCCGGGATCAAGTCCAAGTATCTGACGATATCGTGTTTCCTTGTTTTTGGAGAACAGAGTGAAGATGATGTAACACATGCAGGCAAGGAGACAGTAGTGTGACCTCACAGGAATGAGGCTCAGCTCACCCTTCTTGGTTTTTCCAGGATTCCCTGAACCCCAATTATGTCTCCCTGATGCAGTTTGTTATTGATATGAATGAATTCTTCTTCTGATTTATAATTCCAGGAATTGGCCATGACTGGCAACTTGACCCCCTCTCCTTGAAGGTCACAGAAGATGAGCTCTCCCGCAGAAGCTCTTTTGGCATGGATTTCCCTGCCACCTTTAAGGTGACGTGCCTCAGGTGGTGCCTAGGCTGCAGCCGACTATATTCCCGGATGAACTGAGTGAGCGAGATGTCTACATGGAAGTTGTGTGGGTGCTGGTCTTCAGAACTGACCTTTAGTCGGTGGGCTGCTTGGCTGCGGATCTTGTGGTCTTGGTTTGGGCCCAGGCCTTCCTCCTCAGCACCCACAGCATCGTCAGTGGTGGAGTTGGTGGCAGCAGCATTGGCCTGGCTTGGTTGTTTTGCACTGAGCTCCTTCTGCTTGGCGTCCTTCTCTGCTGCTTTCTTAGTTTTCAGGTGTCTTTTCAGCTCATTCTTTCTCAGCATCCGCTCACCAGTGTCCATGTTTCCCCAGGCCCTGCATGCACCGTGGCCATCTCTCTGGAGGACCTGATCTGAAAGGCCTCAGATTTATTTTAAAAAAGAGTTGTCGCTCTGTCATTATTTTGTTAATTTGTTTCCTTTTCTCTCCCCATATGTTTCTCCCAAGTAGAATGCAAGTGCATGAAAGCTTGTATGTTGTTTGTTTTGCTCACCCCTGTATTTCCATGCTAGCTTGTAACACTGTATTGGTATGTATAGTTACTCAATAGGTATTTGTAAGGTTGACGGAATAAATGTGTTATTTGCCTTGCTCAGCTTTACAGCAATTTCTGTTCAATGCCCAGTTAAAAAGAAAAAGTAATTCAATGCTTGTAAGGTTGCATATAAAACATTTCAAACAAATGTGCTCTTCAGAAAAATTCTGAAGTAAGATTATCATCCACACAGTGTTTTTTAATGTGAAAAAATATGAGAGCGAAGGAAGGATAAAATTGTGAAAGAAAGTGTCAAATACTTTTGCTCTGAAGCAGTGGGAGTTTGGAAAAGCATAAACTGATGATTCTGGTATATTTTTGAATTCATGGTTTTTGGGTAAGGGCAGGGATTGAACCTACAAATGGTTAAATATGACTTCCAGGAATGTGTCACTTCATTCTCTCTTATCCGATCATCCATTGCTGACCAGGCTCTACTTCCAGTGGATTTCCTTCTTTCAAACCTTTGCAGCCAGCAAGGAAGATGCTCAGGGAAAGATGTGCACGGAAGCAGTGCCCTGGGTCCCTCAGAACAAGCCTGTCTGTCAAAACGAAGTCAATTCAAGGAGACACTGCTGACCTCATATTGAGTGGCATATTTATTTTGGTGCGATGTATCCTTCTCTAAAAGTCTGGGTAGATGTGGAGAGAAAAAGAGGAAATGAGTATACTGTATACAGAAGGGAGTAACAGAAAGTTCCATCTTTGATAACCTGGCACCACCTAGTGGTTAACGAGTCTTGTGTTAGAGACCACTTTCAAACTTGCCTGGTTTCCTCAGAATAACTCAGTGACTTTGTACAAACACTCTCCTCTTACAGATCCTGGTTCTATAGGTTTTATGTGGGGCTTGGTGTCAGAGCTTTAAAAAACAACTTTCCCAGGTGATTCTGCTTTAGCTGATTGTTTTAAAGCTCAGAGCTATGTCTTTGGAACTTGGCCTCTTGTCTGTATGATTTCCCCCCTCCTCTCCCTTCACCTTTGTGAGAAGTATTTATACAGGATATTTTACACTTAAAATCAAAGTGAATTTTGACTAACACTACTTTGAAATTTTCTGAGGATTTTGTGACATTCAAATCAAAACAGGATGAGAAGGTGTGTACGGGGGGAGATGGAGTAGGGGAGCCCAAATCAGTGTTGCGAATCATTGCTCTAAGCAGCCAATACCCAATAAAAATGACAGGTGTTATTTGTAATCTGTCTAATTTCCAGGGCCCTCTTCAGTTGTCCATCTTCTATCCTGTTGACTTAAATAATTAAAACATTTAAACTTTTCATTTTGAAGACTTACAAAAGTCATTTCAGGTTTACAAAATAGTTGCAAAAATAAGTAGAATTTTTATGTATCTTTCATCCCGTTTACCCAAGTGATAAAACCTCACATGACCACTAACACTGACACAGTACTATTACCTGATACATAGACTTCATTTGAATTTTGCAGTTGTTCCCCTAATGCTGTCTTCCTGGTCTGCAACCCAGCCCGGAATCTCATGTTGTGTTTAGTTATCCTGTCATCCTAGTCTCCAGTCTGCGGTGTCCCTTAGCCGCTCTGTGTTTTTCAATGAACTTGATTTGACTCCTTTGAATAGTATTGAGTAGTTATTCTTAGAATATCCTTCCATTTGGTTTCCTGGTGTTTCTCCTTGATTAAATCCAGGCTCTGTATTTTTAGCAAGAAGTGATGTTTGTGTTCTCAGTGCATTGGACCAAGAAACAGGATGCCGATCTGTCCCATTACTGATTATGCTAATTTTGGTCACTAGAGATTACGGAAAGTTCCTCTGGTTGTCCTTTAAAAATATAACCGGGCATCCGGTGGCTCTTGAGGAGATGTTTCTGGCTGTCTTGCAGTAAGTTTGTCAGAAAGAACACTCTGGCCACAGGTAAGCCTAACTGAGATAACAGTCTGAAAGGAGAACATCAGCCATCCACGGAGACCCAGGGTCTGCACAGCCACCCCAGGGGTGCCTGGCATTGCCCAGGAGGCCTCTATATAAGACTCCCTGAGGCTTCCCAAGGAAACAGATCTTCAACTATGACACCAGACTTGGAACAGCAGGTACAGCTGACACATTGATTCACATGGCCTCGGCTGCCATTGATTTAGGCAGTGACAGCTCTGGAAGCTGTGCAGGCCCCCACTCACTCTAAGTTGACACTGTATCCCTCTGGTCAGGGGTGTCAAACTCATTTTCACCAGGGGGGGCCACATCAGCCTCGCAGTTGCCTTCAAAGGCCTGAATGTAATTGTAGGACTGTATAAATGTAACTACTCCTTAAATAGGGGCAAGGGCTTGGCACTGCCGCCAGGTAGAAACAAGGTGCTAGGCTGGATAAAACAAGGTGGAGGGCTGGATTCAGCCCACGGGCCTTGTGCTTGCCACCTGTGCTCTAGGTGCTTCATCTAATGCCCTTTTGGTGCCATAGATGCTGTAAGGGACTTTCTAGGCCATGAAGTATGCCCAGCTTGGAAGCAGAGAGGAGGTTAACACCCCTAGGGGATACTCCTGTGTCTCCTTCTTCAGGAAGGGCCTCAGTAGGAAGGGGTGTGAGTGTTAGGCTCAGGATTTTATCCCATAGGCAGAAGTGTGTTTGAAGGAGAGAGTGGTGGCAGGGAGAGTTTTAACGAGGACCCTAGTACTTTGGTGGTAACATGGAGGTTAGCTTGGTATGGGAAGCAGTGGGGCAGAGACAGATATCAGGAGTCAGTTACTGTTGTGCCGATTCAAAATAAATTGGGCCCAAATCAGGCAGAAAAGTGCTGTAGACATTTAAAATTGGAGACCTGATAGGAAGACCCCAACTATAACAGCCAGCGTTCCTGACTGAGTTGGTATGTGCTCTGGGTGCCTGTTGCAGTTACCTCTGGCTGCATTAACAAGCCTCCCTCGAATGTAGTGGCTTAAATCAGCAATCTGCTCATAAAGTTGGGCTACCCTCTGCCAGGCAGTTCTTTGGCTGCTCTTATCTGAGGTAAAACTACACATTCACGTAGTTTTGTCTTCTGGGGGTGTGTTGGTCATTGTATCACCCAGGGTTCTGCAGAGAACCAGAGCATAAAAGGATATATCTCTGTCTATATTTATACCTATCTATATCTATATCTATATCTATATCTATGTCTAATCAATCATAGGAATTGGGTCATACAGTTACGGAGCCTGAAAGTCTCACGAACTGCTGTTTGCAGGCTGGAGAACCAGGAAAACCAGGGGTACAATTCAGACCAAGTGTGAAGGCTGAGAACCAGGATCTCTGATGCCCAAGAGCAGTAGAAGATGGACATCCTAGCTTAAAAAGAGAAAGAGAATTTTCCCTTTATTCACCTTTTTGTCCCAATGGATTGCATGATGCTCACCCACATTGGTACACTCAGATCTGTTTACTCAGTCTACTGAATCAAATGCTCATCTCTTCCAGAAATACCCTCACAGACACACCCAGAAATAATGTTTCACCAGCTATCGGCATCTGTAAGTCAAGTTGACATATAATATTAACAATGCAGTCGGTAACTCCAGCAAAGAGAGCTTGTCTTTGCTCCATGAAGTGCCCTCCCCCAAAAGGCGTGATCAGGCTTTTGCCCACAAGGCCGCAGGTCCAGGAGCGTGAGGACCAAGTTGGAAGGGCTCTTGAAGCCCGAGTCAGTCACACATCCGTCACCTCCCCTCATCCTATTGGTCACAGCCAGAGGGTTGGTCAGAGGGTAACTCACATTATCGGGAAACAGACTCAGTCTATTGATGGAAGTGTTACAGAACCCTGCCATTGCTGTTCTGGAACAACTGTGGGGTTCGATTGCCCGCTGCCGAGAAGCATGGCACCCAATGCAAGAGTTCGGTGAAAAAGAAAAGGGATTGTTTATTTTAAAGTTATACAGATTTAGAATAAATGGCAGATTTCTGCTGGTAAGACCCACTCCCTTTAAAACCACCCCAAAACACATAGTCCTGCTGCCCTTTGCCAAACCAGGCCAGTTTCAGAATATGCCAGTCAGAGATACCCCCTTTCAGGAAAGCAGGAGTCTGCAGCTCAGCATTCCCAGGCACAGTTCAGCCCCAAACATCTCTCAGGAATCTGGGCGGCTAGGCGGGTGGTTAGGCAGGTCCCCAGCAGCTCCACCAGCTCTGCCGCCATCTTCTCCAGTCAGACCCCTTCTCTCTCACTTCAGACCTCATGGCTCTCTCTCCTCTCTTTCAGCCAGCCCTAACTTAAATGCTTAGCCTGGAACTTCCTGCATGACCTCATATCCAGCCCCTTCTATGATGTGTTAGTATCTGCCATTTTTGCCATTTCCTTAGTATCTTTTACCCTCATTTGGCTGCCATCTTTAGTCAGGGCAAAAGTTCCCAGCAGTGCACAGGTGTCAGGGGTGGGCATCTGCCCCCTGCCTCTCAAGCAGTATGAGGCCCCCCCTCCTCATGGCAGCCCCCTTCCCTTCAGAAAGGCAAGGCTATTAACTTGCTGTTGTTATGCAATGTATCCTAAAAGCTGTACTATTCACTCTTCCTTTCCCCAATCAAAGATTGTGGGGTTGTGCTCTCTACCCCATTACAGAAGAAGCTGAAATAATTTATGATCACTCTTAATTTATAATAGTATATTTTAGTGAAATGAACTTTGGGTGTCCTCTTACATCTGGGTTTGGTTTTAAAACTCGAGTTCAGACTACCCATGTTCTGACAGGTCACTCCTCTCTTACTAATACCCTGGTAAATATTCCAACACCTCTATTCTTTCTTGTTCCTGATAAATGTTTTAAGCCAGGATCCTTGAAATCTGTGATAGGTTTATGAGCCTTTTGTAACTAGAAAGATCTAAGGGAAAGCTTAGATTCCTAGAATAAATATTTTTCAAATTCACTGGAATCAATTAATATCTTTTTAAAATTATAGTACTTCAAATAAGTTTTTTTAAAAAATTAGTGAAAGTACTTTGTGAATTTGTGTTATTTTTTAAGGGAGGAGAAAAGAAAATTTTTATTTTCATATTATGGAATCAGTCAATATTTCTGGGACCATTTTGATAATTGCACTAATAAAAATCTTTATAAAAATAAAATAATTTATGTTGTAAGTGCAGGTAGTTTTCTCAAGCACTGGTAAACCTTTTCAGTATCTTAAATGTCAGAATCAGCTGGTAACAATAGTTTTGTAAGTTATAAACTTTCATAAATGGTAGTTCATGGTTATGGAAATATCACAAACTTACAGAGAGAGCTTTTGATAACCTGTATTTTAAAAAGGCAGAAAGAGACTGCAAGTGCCTTTTTTATGTGAGAACTGTTGGGTAAATACTGTGTGGCAAGACCTAACAGAGGTGCTGCCTTCAGACCAACTGCCTCCTGAAGGCAGCACCTCAGAGGCAGAAAAAGAAAGATTTTGCTCAAGAGAGCAAAGGCAGCCTAAATCAAAACCTTTTCAGAAGGCCAGATTTTTTCTGTTTTTTTTTTTAATTACTTTATTGTTGTTCAATTACGGTTGTCTGCATTTCCCCCCCACCACTCTCCTCAACCCCAGATTTTATTTTCTTTTGAGCCAAGATACCTGACTCAGTTCTCGGCATTTCTTTCCAAGACTGTTTTTCTGGCTTATCTCACAGAGCTCTTTTTACTATTCCATTTCTTTCCTCAAACAGCTGCTTCTTCCCCATTGACTTCAGGCTATTTCAGAAGGTTAGCTTATTCACTGTTCCCTCTTTGGACTAAAGCCTTTATAGCCTGACACTGGGATCCCTGTGTCTCAGCCCATTTTCCTCAGAGCACTTGTTTGTCTAGATGTTCCTGAAACAAAGCAAAACAAAACAAAAGGCAATTTTATATAACAATGACCATGAACAAACTGGTGCCACGTGTGAAAACAAAGATGAATCTCACCATATAATTGGGAGCAAAAGAAACCAGGCGCAGAAGAGCATGCACCGCACACTCCACTGACGTAAAGTTGGAAACGGGCAGCGCTAACCTACGGTTTGACTGGGGTGGGCGGGGGTTGCGTAGGGGGGCAGCTGTGGCCTGGGCATGAATGGGCTCTAGGGGTGCTGCTTATGATGGAGGTACTGGGGATGCTGGCGGGCCTGGTTCGCGAAAACTCTGTGAGCTGTGCGCCTGTGATTGGTGCACTTTTCTTTTTCTTTGTTACAGCCCTCTGAAAAGTGGGACAGAAAGGGGAAACATTTCTCTTTGACTTTCAAGGGCAGTGTGAGGTTTGGTATCTCCGGGGGTTTGTTAAGAAAAGAATTTTTAAGTTGGCAAACTTTTTTTTTTCGGAGCTACTTTATTGCAGTGTTGATTTTGATTTTATTGGGTTTCAGTCTCCATATGAACTGCACGTAGGAGGTCAAACATCCAATAAGTCAGTGGCAACCAGAAACAGAAGGAGAACAATACAGATCAAAGCACAACACCACACAACTGTTATTGCGGTGCCGGGGGACTGTGTTTTATTGAAAAAAGAATCATCATGTTCCACTAAACTGAGAAACCCTAAGAGGAATCTGAAAAATATACACTGGTATCACTGATATCACTGAAACCAATGTTATCTAGGCACCTTCTACCCCCCCTCCATTTTTTATTTTTGTTCGTGTGTGTCCTGGAAACACCTTCGAGACTATGTCATTCGATATTTCTTGTTTGATTCTGTTCAGCAGAAAGTTGTGTATACTCTCTTGGAAAGGGAAGAAAAAAGGAAGTGGACTGGTAAAATTAATGAAATATTTCACATTTGCCAAAGTTCACATTTAAATGTTAGTTATAAGTTGTTGGAGGACTTTTATTGTTTTCTGTGTTTTCTGAAGCAGCACTGACTGCTCCAGGTGGGTGCCCCCCCCCCCCCAGGCGGTGTGTAGACCGTGATAGAATGCTGGACGTGATGCCCGAATTCACCATCCCTCCCACCAGTAGAAAAAGTTGGAGTTATATCAATGACACTGTCCTTAAGGCTCTATCCCCTGTATATCTGGGGTGTTCGCTTCAAGCTGGAAGTTAGGGGAAAATAGATTAGCAATTTCAATGGCTGCTGATGAAGCAGGGGTCACCTGTGATGGGTGGAAGTACAGTTCTTCCTGGGACCCAGAATTTAGGCTGAACCGAATGCCTTATCCCATCTCCTTCTAAACCTAGTCCACAGATTGAGGGATTGAATTCATCTCAACAAACATTTATTGAGTGGCAATTACTGCACAAAACATTAGGGATAAAGCTAGAATTCTGGGAGAGATAACTGTAGACATAAAAATTATAACAATATAAGTGCCATTGTATAAAAATATAGAAATGGCTTCACACACAGAGAAGAAAAGTGACTAACTCTTCTGGTGGCATGGAAGGCCACAGAGGAGGGCCTTAACACAGGAGTGGGAATTTGCCAGGTAGGCAGGGTGAGGAAGGGCATTACAGGCAGTAAGGAAAGCACAGAGGCTTGATTTTCCAGAGTGAGCAGGAAATGGTGAGAAGTATGGTAAGTTATAGGCTCAGAGGGATGGGGGTGGGGTGTGGGAATGGAGCAGGAAACCTGGGGTGGAGCCAGGTTTTGGGTGGGTCTGGGAAGGAGTTTGGATTTTACTTGAAGAATAGTAGAAGGATGCAAAAAGGGGAGTAGCATGGCCCTCCCCGTGTTTTAGGAAGGTAAGGTCAGCCATGACATGGACTGTAGGCGATGAGGGGAAAGCTGGCAGCAGGCCGGTCAGGAATTGTTGGAATGATCAACACTCTGATCTAACCTAAGGAAGCAACTTCTCAGAAGGCAGAATTCGTCCTGGATTTAAATAAGTTATTGCATCAGATAATGGAATGCTGTAAAACCATGAAAACAATAATATTGATAATATTGATCTCTTTTAATGTTATAGGCAGGTATCCAGAAGATATTGTTGAATAAAATGTTTTACAAAAAACATGAGCAATCATGTTATCTGTAATCTATCTATTTCTTTATCCATATCTCTACACAGAAAAAATACTGAGAGAATATAGAGTACATTAAATGGTAATGATAATATTTACTTGCTAGTAGGCCTTTGGGTAATTTGGAAAAAACAACTCAGATGCTCAGTTAGGAATGTAGTATGTGGGAGCTTAGAAAAAATTTTTTTTCCATATTCTGACCCTTATGAAAACCTAGTGGACAGTCTGGCATTTCAAGATGAGAGTGGTGTGTGCAGAACAGAGAGAACACCCAGAAGGGTCAAAAGATAACAAAGAGAAATACAAAGTGAAAATATGAGAACAGAATGTAGAAACGGGATTATTGAGCTGAGAAGAGAAGGGGGCGATTTTATTTAAAGAGCGTGTTAATGGATACTTTCCAGCTTGCTTCTCATTGTCAGAGTCTAAGCACTTTGCTCTCAAAGGTGCTGGTGCCTTGGCCTCTGGAGGACCTTTGCTGCTGTGATTTCCCATCTCATCCACTTCCACTGTTCCAACAGATGAAGGGAACTCACCGTCCTATATTAGCTCTTGTGTTATTTTAAGTATTCTTTCCTGCATTTTTCACAGAATGGAATTGGCCACAGGTGCAAGATTGAGTTGATGATTTTGGATAAAACAATTTATGTGTAATTGTGTTGTGCCAAATTGATTTTACCAATTCAGAATAAAACCTCACAGAAGGTTTGGGGTTTGAAGAGGTATCCAAGGAAAGGCGGAAGAGTTTAGAATTGAAAGAGAAGAAAAGGAAAAGAATCAGCAAGATTAGTTTGCAGGAGGATAAGTATATTTATGATGAAAGGTCATTCTGCCCTGTGTTATTTCAGTGTTACAAAAGAAAGTGACGTTCAGAGCAACGGGGACTGATGTAAAGCCGACGAACAAAGTCCATCTGAGGTTTGTATTATGTGCTCACGAGGAATCACCTTTTAAAAGGGCTCATCCTCTGGTCCCGGGTCAGTCAAATTTCACCTCCTGCCATTCTTTAGATCCTGGGCATTGGCTGCGTGCTTTACACATTGATTCCCACCACTCACTCTTTAAAAATTTATTTATTTATTTTAGAGAGAGCGGAAGCGAGAAAGGAAAAGAGGTAGAGAAACATTAATATATGAGAGAAACATGGATGGGTTGCCTCTCAGCCAGAAACCCAGGCATGTGCTCTGACTGGGGATCGAACCAGCGTCGCTTTGGTTTACAGGCCAGTGCTCAATCCCCTGAGCCACACCAGCCAGGGGCTACCACTCACCCTTTTACCAGTACTCTGGTTATTTAACTTCTCTATGTTTCTGTTCCTTCATTTTTAGAGGAGTAAGATTAGACTAGATTGTTAAAAACTATGTTTAAAAATCATGGACCCCCTGAAGCAGATAATCTTAGAGCTCTTCTGGTGGGAGTCAGGTGGAAAGGTTCCATCTGGCTCTTCTTACTCTGCCAGTGCTCTCCACAGGGGCTCCTCAGAGCCAGGTATGAAAACCACTGGACCTGAATCCGTGCTCCCCAGGTGCAGGAGAAATGACCGTGGCACGGAATGTCTTGAGGACAATAAAAACCCTTGTTAAAATGATATTTTGCTTTTCCACATTGCATTTCCTGCTTGTCTTCCTAAAAAAGAAAAAAGTTGCCTTACTGTGGTCATCTAGGATTTGGGCACTCAGGGTAAGTTCTTGTGTTGGATAAAGTGAAATGTCGCTGTCAGAATCAGAAAAACTGTTTCCTTATTCACCACTGTCTTGCTGAGTGGTCTTTTGAAAGTTGCTCAGCCGCAGCAAACCTCATTTGCCCCTCACATTTCTGTAAAGACGCCGTGCAGATCTCTGACTGGGATGTACACCACTTTGAGGTTCTGGGAGAGAAGAGGGAGCTGTCCTCAAATGGTGTATCTGTCCTTTCAAGTGGTGTCATTGTGCTTCACTGAGTGGAGGTTTGAGCTCTCCTGGACCTTGATGTCTCTCTGAGTGTCTCCGTGTCTGTTAGAACACTCTTAGCTACTTCCTATCTAAGAGCCAAGTAGAGAGAATTATTATTACTTCTTTCGTGGAAAGCTTTTTATGCTGTCATTTGGTCTTCCCCTATGGCCATGGCATATGAAAGGCATGTAGAATTATTCTCCTTTAAGGAAAAAAATCATGTCATTGTCCTGTTGCTATTTCAGAGATGCAAGTCATTTCCATTGGATGGCCCTTCCTTGGCCCGCCAAGGCTGCTGGTTAGCACAGCCGGCAGAGAACTCGGAGAAGCATTTTAAGGGGATTGATTGGAGGCGGCAGAAGCCTCTTATGACTGCAACCTAACTGACCTTTCTTGGGAGTCACTCAAAAGCTGTATCTGGGACCTCTATTTTGTGGCCTTTGAAGTAATATATCTTCATTAAGACTTAGGAGTAAATATTTTGTTTCAAAGCTCTAAGAAGGAAGCAATTTGTCTTGAACGCAGTGGATCTGATCCTTAGAGAGAGGTGAACAGCTAACTTTTTTCTGTAAAAGCTAAGGATGATGAATGAAATGCCTAGGGGTGAGAAGGCCTCTTCACAGCAGAGAGGGTTATCTTTGGAAGGATTTTAAATCAACCCACAGGTAGTTACCTGGCTGAGAAGCACTTGGTTTAGCTCTGATCAGTGACTTTTTTTGTAGGAGGTTGCAGAAGAAAAAAACCTCCAACACTATATCTTGCAAACCTCAGAGTGTCAGTATCCATAGTACCAAAGAAATAAGTCTTGCAAATTATAATTCCTTAGGGTCTTTGTCAAAAGGGTAATCCCTCTCCTTGTGCAGTAAACTCTGTAGAAAATGCATGAAGATTGCCCTCTGGAGATGTGCTGTGAGGTGAGGACACGCACCATTATTTGACTTTTCCTTTATGTGGGTCTTTTTACATTGAGGCAGTCTCATGTACATGGGCATTGCCATCTTGTACAAATAGGTATGGAGGTAAGATTTCTTAAGGTGAAGCTTTCAGAAATAGAGGTTTGGTTGGTGTACTAAGATGGAATTTGAGTCATATTACTCTTTAATTACAAAGGTTTACATTTGCCCTATTTTTGTTTGTATAGAATTTCACTGGTCTAGCAACTAGTTATCTGATGCCAGTCTTTGTACAAATAAGCAAATAAACAAAAACAAAAAATCCTCCCTACCCCCCGCCCCTCCCAAAAAAAACCCTATATAAGTGTGGTACTTTATAGAACAGTGTGAGAAAACATGATTCATTTTCCAGTGGTCAACTTTACAACCTGATTGAATGGAAATCTTAAAAATAGCCTCTATTTATGCCACATACTTGTCTTGGTGCTTGATATGCATTGTGTCATTTAATCCTTCAAACTAGTCAATGTGACAGGAACTATTATTACCTCATCCTACAAAAGAGGAGACTAAGGCAAGGGTAACATAAGTAATGTGCTCAAGATTATCTTCTTAGTACCTGGAGGAGCTGCTGTTCAAACGCAGCACTCAGGACCCAGAGCCCATGCTGTTGATGGCACGCTTTTCTGCCAGGGACACACAGGGTGACCTGCATGTGCTGAGCACCTACTACAGTGTGGACTGAAGGGGGAAGGAGGCACAAAAATGTCCTATAAAACCACAGTGTTAACCTTGGAAATAATACATTCAATTGGGAAGATAGCATATAGACCAAAATGACTTAAAGCCAGAGAAGTGTATGCTAAATCTGAATTAATTACACTCCATGGTGCATAATTTAGAAACACTAAAATGTAAAAAAATAAATAAATAAAGGGGAAAGTTTAAGAGAATTGAATAATGATGAGTTATAATTAGCTTCCTGTTACGAAATGACCTAGGATAAATACATGCATAAGAAAATGATACACACTAGTTATAGAAGTGATGGGATGATTTTTCCCCCATGTGTGGCAGAGATTCTCTCCCTCATTGAACTCATCAGACTTGGATAGGCCACTTAATGTTTGTTTCAGGGGAAAATGTCATTGGCGCGAAGTTGGTGAACTTCCATCACCTCTGACTCACTTTTTTAGGGTTTCCACGTGACGCCAGCCACGGAGGCATGATCTTCTCAGCCCTCAGGACAGCGGGGTGCAGCCTGGGGGACACCTCATGGATGATGACAAAAACCATGGAGCACCCTTCTCAAGGCACTGGCTTTGTATGTAAACTCCCCCAAACTTAGATACAACCAGTGAAAAGGAAGGAATTCCAAATTCATGAAAACTGAGTTTTTACCATCTTGGCAAATATGGGAGCTCAAAATGTAAGTCAGGTGACTATATCCATTGACACTGGGTTTTTGGTCTGAGATAGTATTGCCATGAAGGATAGTCTTTCAGTCACTCAAATGAAGATTCTTGTTTTCTAAAAAGCAGACCGTGTCACTGAGGGGTGTGTGGAGCATCTCTGCGGAGATGGTGCTTTGGAGACGTAGCCTTAGAGCACTTCAGCCCATTGTGGAAAGGTAGACAAGACTAGAAACATGGATTATAAGAGAAAAACCAATGGAGGCTCACAAACATAAGGAACCTATTCTGATATTAGTATATATTTGAGTTAAAAGCGATCAAACTTACAAAGGAACAATTTCAAATTTCCTTTTTAAAAATCATCATTGGGGCCTAGCTGGTGTGGTTCAATGGATTGAGTGCCAGCCTGCACTCAAAGGGCTGCAGGTTCAATTCCCAGTCAGGGCACATGCCTGGGTTGCTGGCTAGGTCAGGTCCCCAAGTGGGGGGCATGTGTGAGGCAACCACACATTGATGTTTCTCTTCCTCTCTTTCTCCTTCCCTTTTCTCTAAAAATAAATAAATTAAAAATATTTAAAAAAATAAAAATCACCATTGGCAGCCAACCTGGCGCCTGTTATTGATCTCATTTGTCTGGGATGGGACCATGTTCTCTCCTCCACACCTGTGACAGCTTCTTCTGGACAGGTAGGGATGTGCATGTGAAAATAAAAATGTTCTTTTCCCCAGGCCAAGACATTGGGAGCCCTTTTATAAATCTATAGAAACTTGGATTTATTTCATTATCAGCTTTATATAAGGAGAGTTTATACATCAAGAATCACTTTAGAGGAAGGAGAAAATGGGGTGCTTGGGTGGGTGTGAATGTCACCTTCCCTGCAGCATCTCTGGTCCTTGACAGGACCTGTGGCTTCTGGGATTTGTCCCTGCTTGGGTCGGCCCCCACCTTGAAGCCTGGCTACACTGGGTCAGGTCTTGTTGTAGTTCTGTCCCCTTGTGGATGCTCCTGCCTGACAGATGCTATACCTCCCTGACTGTCAAAATTTTCTGTCTCTTTGGGTCACTGACTTTAATGAGCAAGGGTCCTCAGACTGTACTTATGTTTGGAAGCGATTTAATGATTTTTCTTTATTACACAATCAATATATTTTCATTGTAGAAAAATACAGATGAGGAAAAATAAGAAACAAAAGAAAAAATGGACAAAACATAAAAGCAATTATAATTCTATAATCCAGAGGCTTCACTATCAGCCATTTTGTGGATAGCATTTCAGGAAATGTTATCAAAATGGAAATTATCAAAATATAGCCATGTAGCACAGATTATTTTAGAATCTGACTTACAGCAAACATATTTCAATATCATTACTAACCTTTATCAAACCCATATAAACGGCTGAGTATCATTGTGTTTCATGGAGACACCACAGTCGGGTTGATGGTTCCACCGTCATCGGGCAGTTTCTCTCTAGCATCCAGTGCCTGTCCCTTCGGCGACGTCACCTGCACAGTCACAGTGATTCCTTAGACCGACTTCTAGAAGTTGGGTGGCCAGGTCGCGGCATGTGCAGCATTGGAAGTCTCTTCGTGGACTGCCCGGCAGAGGGTGTGCCTCGTTGTTTCACCCACAGCAAAACCAGACGGCCTGGCACTTGGCCTTGACTTTCTTACTCGCTTTCCCAAACGCGGTTTTCTGCTGTGGCGCTCAGACCGTTCTGCTCTTCTCACCACAGCGTCTTCGCTCTAGACACCTTCGCTGCCTAGCTAATTGGCTGTAAGGCAATTTTGTTATGAAAACATAAAATAACTGGTTGACTTCTGTTTGGTTTCTTTTCTTTATCGATGAATCAATCAACTTTGGCCGACTTAATGCATTTAAAGTAATTGTCAGTTTGGTGTCATTTTTCCATTACAAAGTTCTTATATTATAAAGGTGGGAACTTTTATATTATCTATAAATCTTAGCTCTCACACTGGTCTATACAAGGATAAATAGAAGTGATGGTGGTCTTAAAATAGCATTTTTTACAGATGACAATGATTTGCCGCAAGAGCTGGTTTCTTATCTTGAGACACAGTATATTGGGAGGAGAAAGGGAGACCAAGGGCCCTTTTGGATGGCACAGAATTCAACCCCTATTTCCCATAGAACGAAAACAAGGGCTTAGGTGCAATCCACAAAATAACACGTTGTTTGCGCGGCACTGCCACGAATCTACACACATTACAAATGTATCCAAATATGTGCATTTCGCAAATATATGTACAAATATATGTAAAGTCTTTCAAATTTTACGTACTTTTTAATTTCTCTTTTATTTTTATTTTTATTTTTTTTCAACAGCAAAATCGTCTTATGGCCAATTAGTTCTGCGGTGAAAATGTTCGTGGCTAATGCTTGTGGCAAAGATGCTGCAGCGGAAGTACCTAGAACTCTCTCAACACCACTACAGATCCTCTACTGGCCTTGTGTGGAGAAAACACGACTACACAAAGTAAAATGACAAACCTAAACAAACTGCGGATGCGAGGCCATCAGGCCGTGGAGAGGGTGTGTTGGCAGCCTTCTGCGGGGCTGACTGTGTGCCTGCATTGACCCCGCCCCCCACAGGTTACCCCCCACCACCGGCGGGGCCCAGCACGGCGGATCCCCAAGTCCTCTGAAAATGTGCACTCTCTGCGTCAGTGCCGGCGGACTTTTCTTATGGACCGAGGGACTGCGACTTTCTTCAGGTTTTCTACAGGGCTGGTAGGGTCCCTAAGGAGCTGAATGATTCAATATAGTCTCATTAAAGAAAAAGACAGTAAAAGAAGGAAAGAGAGATATGTTTCTTCTTTACAATTAAAATACTGCTAAGCTTGTTTCAGGGTGCTCTGAGAATTGACGTTTTTCTGTTTGAACTCATGATTGCTGGAGTCAGGATAAAAATGGCTATTCTAAAATTGCGAGGGGCTTGCTTCTGTGCCTCTGCTAAGATGGGAGAGGAGGCATATTTGTTTTCTGTTTTGGGAGGGAGCCCTGGGGGTCCGACAGCTCAAGTCAAAACTTGCTTGTGGGCCTTGGCGCTGACCCTCCCAACCCTGATTCCCAAGTCCAAGTGTGAGGACGACGTCAGCCTGATGCAACTCTGTACCAGGGAGGGGTCAGGGAGAGCGAATGGTATGGGAAATTGTTTCGTTATTTTATTTTTTTTTGAACTTTAAACATTCAGTGCTTTATATAACTTAAAAGCTAAAAATGAGAAAATAAACAGGGCATGGGGACAGGGAGTACATATAGGAAAAGTAACTCCAAGATTTCCTTTATTTTGATTGTATTGCTTTCTTGTCTTCGGGAGGGAAGCCTTTGACTTCAGAAGTAAGAATGTTTGAGGAGGGAATTTACATCTTTCTGTTCTAGGTGATGTTCTGCCTTTTTCTCAGCAGTCCATGTATCTGGATAAAGTTCATGATTGTTGAGAAGCATCAGTGCTTCTACAATGGAAATTCTGCCTTTGGGAATGTTCTCAATAATTACGTCAAAGTCATGGCCTTTTGGCAATCTGAAGTCCTTTGGCTCTTGAGGCGTTCTAGCACCTTTTACCTGCACAGAAGACACAGGAGCTTTGGAATCAGCATACACACCTTCTAGTAATGACAGCAGTTTGTCATCTTTTCTGTCAATTTCTTTCGTAATACCTGGATGACTGCTCATCTGCCCTCACAGGTGGCTGTTGGGGGAGGGGGCCTGCGGGTGGCAGAGGGCTTCATCTTGCTAATTTCCCGTTCAGCCCATTTTTTAAAAGAATTGTTTTCTTGGCCATCATAAACAAATCAACAAACAAGTATTGGAGAGGATGTGGAGAAAAGGGAACCCTAGTGCACTGTTGGTAGGAATGCAGATTGGTGCAGCCACTGTGGAAAACAGTATGGAATTTCCTCAGAAAACTAAAAATGGAACTGCCTTTTGACTCAGCAATTCCACTGGGAATTGCTGGGGTTATACCAATAACACCAATCCAAAAGAACCTATGTACCCCAATGTTCATAGCAGCACAATTTACAGTAGCCAAGTGCTGGAAGCAACCTAAGTGCCTATCAGTAAATAAGTGGATCAAAAAACTGTGGTACATTTGCACAATGAAAAATACTATGCAGCAGAGAGAAAGAAGAAGCTCCTACCCTTTGTGACAGCATGGATGGAACTGGAGAGCATTATGCTAAGTGAAATAAACCAGGCATTGAAAAACAAATACCATATGATCTCACCTTCAACTGGAACATAATCAACAAAAGAAAAAAGTGAACAAAATATAACCAAAGATGTGGAAATTAAGAACAATCTAACAATAGCCAGAGGGGAGGGCGGAGGGGGCTGTGGGGAGAAGGGTTTTCAGGAACTACTGTCAAGGACACATGGACAAAACCAAGGGGAAGGATGGAAGCAAGGGAGGGAGGTGGGTTTGGCTGGGGTGGCGGGGAGTGATGGGGAGAAAATGCAGACAACTGTAATTGAACAATAATAAAGTAATAAAAAAAAAGAATTGTTTTCTTAAAGAATTGGCTATATTGGTTAGAGCGTTGACAAGATTTGCCAGGGGTTCCATCCCTGGTTGGGCATATAAGAAGCAACCAATGAGTACATCAATAAGTTGAGCAACAGATCAATGTTTCTCTTTGAAGATTTATAGGACATTTGAAAATTAGAAGCCTTTCTGGATATTTGATGATATTAAGGAATTATTGCTACTTTTTAGGTACTTTATGGCATGATAGATACATACATGCATATGCATAAACACAAATTTTCACAGACACACATACACACACATAGAATTTTTTTATTGTAGTAAAATATGGTTTGGTTTGAATTTCAAGGAGATGGCAGTTTCCCAGGGTAGAATGAAAACAAAGTTTGGAAGGGTGTGTGGAAGTGGGGGATGGGAGAAGAGACTCTGATTCCCAGTTGTCTGGTGACCGATTTTTTAAGCATTACAGTGGAGATTTGAATTTGGGTTTTATTTCCAGAATACATGGAAGTGCAATTCCTGAATTTTAAAGGAGATCCTTTGCTTATTATCTAAGTTGTCTCCTGTGCTGCTATTGTCTAGTGCTTCTGGGATTCCAGGACATGAATCTTGATCATCAGGATTTCTCTTACAAAGTGCAGATCCATCACTCCCAGGAGCCTATAACACAAACTGATTAATAATAAGTAGGGACACTACTTAAAAAAAGTGATTTAAAATTCCCCTTATGCAATTTTACATCACTTAACCCCAGAGGTAGTGGTAATTCTGAACATTCCATTAATAACAGATTTTTAATAATAACAACAATAATAATACTAGATTAAAAATAAATTAAAAAGATATCAATCAGCTAAGAAGAGACCTAGAAGAAATGTAGGTTGATTTGACATTATGGCAAGACAATTTATGAAAATACTTCAAGTTCTCAGCATCTTTAATGATGTAATGCTGCCACCTGGTGTTTATGCTCTTTCACTGCAGTATGATTTGTGCAGTTGACAAGTACTGGTTCAGTGACAGATTTGAATTTCCTAGCCAGTAATTATTTGCAATTTTATCTGAGAATAAATTAATTGCATTTACTGTAAAATGAAAATTTTCATGAGTCACAGAAATCTTGAATTCCATTTAGAGTTGAGTTCTTTTCATAGCATCACGAAAGATCCATGAGAGACACCTGTCAGTCATCATTGGCACATTATAATTTTTCTCTCTGTTTCGGTCAATAGAAACAAAGTCGCCTTCACAATCATGGATTGATCTAATAATCAGCATTTTAAGGTAGATCGTGTTTGGATCCCAGACGTAGATTTCGGAGATATGAATTTAAACTGAGAACAATGTGGAGTGTGGAGGAGGTAGGAAGTCCCGAGGGTGGCGCGGAGGTCACTGGAAAGGGCGGAGCTTGAGTGCTGCAGGTTTTTAGTTGTACTCTGTCTGAAGCAATCCATGTCACACTCTGCTGTGGATGAGTTTTGCTTAGCTCGCAGAGATTTTCTTAAAAATTGCCTCAGACTCCAACGATAAAAAAGGATTTCTGAGGTCTCTTTGAAAACCAGAATCTCCAGGTGAGGGGCTAACATTCCCAGTTGTGTGGTCGGCTGGGACACACACTCTCCAGTTTGCGCTAGGTCCCACCATGTATGTGTGCAATACAACTCTACACTACAGCTTCTAGATTTTAGTGGGAGGAAAATGAAGATGAAGTTTCAGAGTTGGAAGAGGGACCCGAGAGCACCCCGTCTAGCCCCTTTCTTTTCAAGAAATGAGAGAGGAAGCTGGGCGCGCTCGAGGCCACATGCCTAGTCAGGGCCAGAGCCAGGGCTTAGAGCTTTCCGGAGCTTCGTGTACTTATCTGGGGATGGGTTAGATTTGGGGTGACATGGTGCAAGTTATTTATCCACAAGGTGCCTTTTTCTGCCTTATTCATATAATGGCCACAGAATTGCTTTCAACTTTCTCAGAAAAATATTGAATTTAGCTTTGAACGTCCCACCTTCACGGAACATGTGAGTGCTGCAGGGCATACAAGCAATATCGATTTCAGATAAATGGGATGAGAAATTTCTTGCAGAGTATATATCTATTCTATACTGTCCAATATGGTAGCTACACACATTTGGATATTTATATTTAAATTAATTGAAATTAAATACAATTCAGTTCCTCAGTCTCACCAGTCACATTTCAAGTGCTCAGTAGCCACATGTGGTCAGCGTATTAGGCCATTTCCATGACGTATAGAACATTCCTGCATATAGAACAATTCCATTACTGTATAGAACATTTCCATTACTGTAGAATGTCCTGTTGGGCAGCATTGATGTGGTTGAAAATGCTGCCCCTCTTTTGGAGACATTTCCTGTGGACTTACCTTGGTTTTTCTTTATAATAAACAGAAATAATCAGAATTACTTAATGGGCAAAAGTGGGGACTTAAAGCCAGGTGAATGTTCAGCATGAAAGTTAGATATTGAAATGAGAAATCTTATGATAAAAAGAGGAATAAAATGCACCAAATACAGGTGGTGGAGCAGAACGTGTTTAGCCATAAAACAAAGAGCAGTTGGATGAACCTGTAATTTTAGGAGCTGAGCTTGATATGTTTTTCCTCTAAGTGTCATGCCATTGCCGCTTGTGCAAGTGCATCCAGGTACGGCTTGATGGACGGCCAGTGGGGATGCCTGCCCGGCATCCAGTCTACCTTCCTTTGGTACAGCACTGGGGACCTTCCTCTCCCTCACTCCACGTGGTTTCCTTGGGAATCTCAACCTAGGAAATCGCATCCTGAGCAGAATGACATGACTTATCCTTTTGGTGATTCTGAAGAGACCATCCATTATTTTCCCAGCTTTATCTGGTTTTCATCTTTCCCAAGATCTGCTCACTCATCTTGCCCTTCTGTTTGATGTACTACCCCCTTTCCTGCCAGAAAGTTAATTTTTTTTGCTAAAGTTGTCAGAACCCATTTTTGTTGCATTCTACCAAATAATCCAAAACCAGTATGATGTTGTTACTTGGATATCATGAGAGATGGAAATGAGTATAAATGGTAAGAGAGAAAAGAGGGATTCTTCCTGGAGCAAAAAAAAAAAAAAAAGATGAAAATGAAGGAAACCGAAGTGACACAGTGACTTTGAGTAGGTCACACAAAATTTGTACTTGGTGAGCTGTTGGGACAGGAGAATCCACAAATGTTCACACTTGGTCCCATGAATAGGGAGGTAAATGACTGCCCCACACTTTGGGGCCAGTATAGTCTCCCTACCACTGGGACCATTCTTCCCATTTTTATCTCACTTCAGTTTGGCACCTTATCCTCTCATACCCAGAGTGGTCCTGCAATGGTCTGATTGCCTTCCCTTCAGTCTGACCCTTTGGTAAGTTTACATATACACCTCTTCAACTTAGCTATCACCCAGGGTTTGCTTATAATTTTAAACCAGGTCCTCTCCCATGCACTTGGGGAAGCTCAGGGTTTATAGGCTACTTTGGAGCAATAAGTAAACCAGGTAGTAGAAATGTACTGGGGTTGGCCAAGAAGTCTGTGAGTTTTTTCCAGAAAATAAAAGATACGTTTTTCATTTTCATCAAAAACTATTGATTTGGATATTTTGAGTACGTCAGCTATCTCCTGAGTGGCTGTATCTATCTCCTATATTGGTTTCAATTAATGCGTCTATTTGAACGCTATCGACTCCAACCAGTCTACCTGACCATGGAGCATTGTCCAGCGAGAAATCTCCAGCATGCAACTTCACAAACCACTTTTGACACATTCAATTCATTGCAGCACCTTCTTCATACACTGCCCAAATCTTTTTTTTGCATTCCAGTTACATTTTTACCTTTCTTGAAATAATAAAGCATGACATGGCAAAAATGTTGCTTATTTTCTTCCATCTTCAATATTAAAATGGCCACCCAAAATTCACCAATTTCGATGTCTTTTTTTAATGCACACTGATATGACAGCTGTCACAATACATCTAACAAAATTGTTTTGAATGAAGTTAAAGAGAAATAAGTGCTACAGAGCCATCTTATGGAAAAAACCAAACAAACGTTTTGGCCAACCCTTGGGGTCGAGGTTGTTAGCTGAAAAGGATGGAGTCTGGGCCTGCAGTTTTAAACCAAACCTGGATATGGAAAATGGGAAGCTCTTACTGAAGGCTGGGGAATCCACTAATGGCCAGTCCTGCTACCTGGCTGAGAGTGTTTAATTTATTTTCCAGAAGGCCCTCATGGTCTTTTCTTGATTCCTTTAAGTTCTCCAAGTTTTATCATCTTTTTGTTGACTGCCAGAATGTTTTCTAATGAGGGCAGAGGGGGTCTGCAGCAGCCTTGGCTGCAAATTTCCAATGAGCTTTTTAGTGGCTATCCCAGGTCTTTCTGCATTTATGAGGTCTGTCCGGAAAAAGTCCAGCCATTTTAATATAATAAGAATGATTTGCACGACATTGTTGTAACCTGGCAGCCAAGGAGAGTGGACTGGTATGCACATGCGTGAACAATGACAAGTTCACTGTACTAGTCAGTGGGAGCGGTATACACCACTGAGTGAGCATGTGTACTGTGTGGCTGTCGCATTCAATGGCTGAGTGAGTAGAGCAACGAATCTGCATTAAATTATACATTAAGCTTGAACATTCTTCTGTGGAAACTATTTGGATAATTCGGAAGGCTGCAGCTATGAGCAATTGGTGATTGGCAGCTGCATCATGACAATGTGCCCGCTCATGCATCACTTTTCATATGGTACAGAGTTTTTTGGCAAAACATCAAGTCACCCAGGTGACTCAGCCACCTTACAGCCCAGATTTGGTGCCCTGCAACTTCTGGCTTTTCCCAAAGCTAAAATCATCTTTGAAAGGAAACAGATTTCAGGTCATTGATGAGATTCAGGAAAATACAATGAGGCAGCTGATGGCAATTGGGAGAACTGTGTGAGGTCCCAAGGTGCCTACTTTGAAGGGGACTGAGCTGTCATTGTCCTGTGTACAATGTTTCCTGTATCTTGTATCTTCTTCAGTAAACGTCTCCATTTTTCATATTACATGGCTGGATACTTTCTGGACAGACCTTGTACACCAGGGGCAGTAGAGTTTCCCATCAGGAGCCAGCTCACAGAGGGGAAATCTTCAAATTCATAGCACAGCAGGACCAGAGAAAGACATTTATGATTTACTTGAAATGCTGCTTGAACTTCAGTGGGTTTTAGGAGCATTGACAAGTATGAGCCCATTCATAAGGAATTTTTGTGGGTTAAAAATTTTGGGTTGTATGGTGGAATCTCAGGTTTAGTGAGATTATATAATTTTGTAATTAATAGCCTTTCCTTCCTCAGCAAGACTCTTAGCAGTCACCTCACCAATGGCAGTGTTTGTTTTTAAGCCCAAGCCATATTCTTCTGCTTTTGTTGCTGCATTCTTACTAAACTGTGACTCTTTTTTGCTTTATTAATTCTGAGGACTAAATCAGGCAATGTGTTTTTATTTGTGCTTTATGAATTAGTAGCCAAACTGAAATCAAAGTCATGAACATCAGTAAATAAATAAATCAATAGAAATGGGAGGGTCCTTGTGCAGGGCCACTTTATGATCTTTATAATTTCATCATTTGAGTTTCCCAAAATGAGAGGGTGCCCCCAAATAATCTACCTGGTGAAATGACATTGTCTTGAAAGCCCAGTGTCAATATGTGTGACTCAGCCCTACCTGGTGCTTGAATAAAAGAGGAAGTAGAAGTGGTAAACATAGTGTAGGGCAGAAGCCCTGATTCCACGACAGAGAACCCGTAGGACAGTATTATCTATGTCATCAGATGGAAACAATGGGCTGCCACAGCCCCAATCTTTACCTCTAGTGGGCTGTATTTCTTAGATGTCAAGTCTGTGAGTAGCAGACAGCTGATCATAGACTGTAGTTATATTAATCCTTGGTGCTGAGAACATCTAATGGCATTGGACAAGGACAGCTGCAATATAATGTAATGTTCCTGTCCTCCATTTCATGCTGTACCTGATTTTTTCTCTCCCTGTAACATTGATTGATTCGGTAATGTAGAATGTTTGCTTTCCAGCTGGCAGATCTAATTGTAAATAAACAGCTGCTAGCTGCATTTAGACAGTGGATGATGTTGGCAGGTACAAGAGCAGGGTGTGCGGGATGATTTAAGGCCTGTGCATTGGAGTGTGTGGGAGGCTGGGAAACAGATGCAGGTGGGAGGACTTGAGGTACAAAGTCCTCTGTGGCTCAGGATAATCTCAAGGCTAAGTATTTTAATTTTAATGTAAAATGAGGACTGGTAAGTGGATTGTGAGGGCCTGTGATGGCCAAGGTTATGAACTAAATATGAGAAAAGTATAGGCTCTCTATTATCCCAGCACTTTTTTTTGTCTTTGAAGAATGGCATCAGGTATTAGACTAAGTTTTGAAGATTATTTCTTTGAACAAGGTAGATTTAAATATTCTGAATGAAAATGGCAATAATATAAAGGTATAGAGGGAAATTCTTCTTCATTTTTGAGATGGGGTGAGAATGGTAACAACAGCCTTTTACGTGCCCATTCCTTAGTGACAAAAATGCCAGGATCTCAGTGCATGCCATTGCCCTAGTTTTGGCCGTGCTATTGCCTAGTTCAACCCCAACATCCTCAGATGTGGGACGTTTAGCATGGGGAACCCATGTTTCCACAAGTGCTCATTGTTTTAGAGTTTGAACAAAAGCTCTTGAAACTATCAACCATTACCATTGGTGTGAGCCAAGGTGGCATTGCATGTCACCTGAGCCAGAGATCTACAATGAGTGTCCTTTTCTTTGCACTCACACGAGGATCTCAAGCAGCCAGTGCCTGCCCATCACTAGTGACAATATGTGTTCCATTTTCTTTGAGTGGAGATATCCCTTTCTGTGGCTCAGAATAATCTTAAATGTGACTCATGTTATGTCCCCTGAAACTCAGACTGGAAGTTCAAAAATGGATATTGATGGAGAAGGGAAATTTCCTATAGTTAGCCAAGGAACGACCAAGGAGCTACTGGATGGAGCCAGGTCAAGGTGACCCTCTGACCCGGGACGGAGGTGGGACACTCTTCCCCATTACAGAACTGAGGATGTACAATCTCCTTAAAACACAGAAAATCTTGGCTGTGAGAGTGGATCATCTGCAGAAACAAGTGAATTTGTGGAGAGGTGCATAGACTCAAAGTACCTGGTGGCATCAGGAAGGTGACTGCATAGTTCTGTGATATGAAGACAGGCTCTGGGCAGAGCATCAGCCAAATCATGGGTAAGTGTGCAGGTAGGACCTGCAGGCTAAAAGGTGAACTAGGAGAGGTCCTGTTTTCTGTGTGGGTTCTCCTTGGTTTATGCCATAAACTCCTCTAGAAGTTGTGGTCCTCTTTCCTGCATCTTACATCAGAGTATCCTAGATGTTTTATGTTTTGTTTCTCTTTCTTCCTCCCCCTACTGCCTACCTGCCTTCCTTCCTTCCTTCCTTCCTTCCTTCCTTCCTAGTACAAACAATATTTAGGTCTTTACAACTTTTTGTCTAGTTTTTCATTCTTACCTGTCTCAACAGAAGTCCCCTCCTTTTTCAAGTTCATTTTCCTGCTCATATTCCTTCTCAGCCATTCACATATTGGCATGTTAAAAGTCACCCGCCAACTTTCCCTGGATAGAAATGGTTTTCTTCTGTAAAACATTTAACAGAAGGGGAAGGGGAAGGGGTGGCCAGGGAGCTCATTGGTTATCTCATTTTATAATCAAAACTCTGCAGCGAGGCATTTACCTTTACCTGCATTTAACAGCAGGACGGTCGAGGCTGGGAGAGACTTAGAAACTTGACAGTGGCTACAGCGCTAATTATGGAACAGCCTGGATTGATTCCAATATGTTGGGCTTCAAAGGCCACATGCACCCCACTACTCATGGGGGAGTGGTTCAGGCACTTTTTAGAGGCGGAGTGTCTTGCCACAGCCAGTCTTCTCAGAGTCCAGAGAAGCAGCATACATAGCATGGAGAAGGAGGACAGCTTAAATCATAAACTGTGTCATGTTCTAGTCTATGAAAGGCTATCGGACTGGCTGCAACTTATTCTCTTCTGAAGCAGCCCAACAATCTGCAATGACGAGGATGTGAATCTATAATCTGAATTTACTTAACAGTATAATTAAATATTTAAAGTCAGTTCATTTAGAGGCTGGGAGGGATTATAGATAGCACACTCATGGATTTCTATCCCAATATTATTATGCACAGCAGCACATTCTTAATTTTGGTTATAGCTGTTTCTCAGTTCTCATATTTCTGCATTTGCCATGGCAATTAGGACTGGAGGGAGCTTGTGGTGTCCTTGGATCTGGGAGAGAAGAGAGATTATGACACTAAATAATACAAAATGGGCCTAGTCCTCATTGCAGCAGAAACCACTCAGAAAAGTTAATTAAACTCAGGAAATAGGCTGCAAGATAATTAAGTTCAGGCCTAATTTTACACCGCAGGCGTTCTATATTGTTTTTGCAAGGGTCCAAAGGAACATGAGATCAGAAAATCTCCAGGTTGTGGGCTTGATTCATAAAGGATCATTATCTGTAGTTAAACGGCCAGCTAAAATGGTAATGTGTAGGCGGTAAATTGTATTTTCTGAGGTAAAAGTGATACCTATGCTGTACATATGACACTTATAACTTCTTTTCATTATCAGTAGAAGTGAGGGTTGTCAGTATATCTGGTATAGGAAATGATAAATGTGTAAATCTCAAATCTAAGACATAAGAGATTTTACTTTCTAAAATAATAGTTGATAATCAGCTTCTTATTGTATTGTGTGAGCTTGGGTATATTTTAAGCCCGAAGGCTGGAGGAAGCCTTGATTATTATCTTGTTAGCTCGTATGTAACAGAATAAAAAAAAAACCATCACAAGTGAAGAGCAAATCCATCATGTCACCTTGGTCTGTCCCCGGTTAGAGGAGGGGATGTCTGCATTTTGACTGGACTTGCTTTGCACAGAGTCCTGTTGGCTGTTACTCAGTACCCTGTGGCCTTCAAGGGCACTGATGATTGATTAAAATTTCAACTGTCTAGTGTTTATCCCAGTGTCCTTATGCCTGATGTGAACTTGTCACTGCTTTTGGACAAAGCAGACAAATTATTTAAAGATTGACCTGGTATTTGCCCTGTTCCTTCCATCTATTTTTTCTTTGCTTAAAACACACACACACACACACACACACACACACACACACACACACACACACACACACACATTATTCTGTAGGACAAAAGGAAAATAAACCAAAATCTACCTGTTGGCTGCCAAAATGAACAGAGTCTATTTCATTTCTTATTTACTCTTTGTGGGAAGTTCTGAGTCAAGACAACTTGCCTTTAGTTAAATTTGATTAGTGGCCCTTCTTAATGTTCCATGCTATACTATTTCCCTGGCTGGCTGACCCCAGAAGGGATTCTTCAGGGTTTTTCTTTCATTGTGTACAGCTTTACTGACATTTTGTGGATGAGCTGGAATTTCCAAATACATTGGAAGTTAAAGAAGTCAGTGGGACAAAATGGTGTAAATATAATAGAATGTCAGATGGGATATTTTCTGTTATCTCATAATTTTGGTCTGAAAGCCCAAGGCCAAGGGCATTTGTCAGTGAGAGGTCCCATGCTCCACAGAGAGTGACAGGGAATAGCCAGACCTCCACCCTTTTCAGTATTTATTTTTTTAAATAATATTTTATTGAGCATGCTATTACAGTTGTCCCAATTTTCCGCTCTTTGCCACTCTCTGTCCAGCACCCGCTACTCCCTCAGGCAATCTGCCCACCATTGGTCAGGTCCATGGGTCAAGGGTATAAGTTCTTTGGCTTCTCCATTTCCTACGCTGTACTTTATTTCCCCATGGCTATTCTGTAACTACCTCTTTGTACTTCTTAATCCCATCACCTCTTCACCCATTTCCCCCACCCCCTGCCTACCTGGCAACCTTCAAAATGCTCTCTGTATCTATGGTTCTAGCTGTTCTTCTTGTTGGCTTACTTTACTTTTTAGATTCAATTGTTGAGAGATATGTATTTATTGCTATTTTATTGTTTATAGTTTTGATCATCCTCTTTTCTTAAATAAGTCCCTGTAACATTTTATGTAATAATGGTTTGGTGATGATGAACTCCTTTCGTTTTTTCTTGTCTGGGAAGCTCTTTATCTACCCTTCCATTCTAAATGGGTAGCTTTGCTGGGTAGAGCAATGTTGGCTGTAGATCCCTGTTTTTCATGACTTTGAATACTTCTTGCCAATCCCTTCTAGCCTGCAAAGGTTTTTTAAAGAAATCAGCTGACAGTCTTATGGGAATTCCCTTGTAGGTACTAGTTGTATTTTTCTGAATGTGTTTAAGATTCTCACTTTATTTTTAACCTTTAGCATTTTAAATTATGATGTGTCTTGGAGTGGCCCTCTTTGCATTCATCTTGTTTGGGACTCTCTGGTTTCCTGGACTTGCATGTCTATTTCCTTCACCAAATTAGGGAAGTTTTCTTTTATTATTTGTTCAGATAGGTTTACAGTTTCTAGCTTTTTCTTTCCTCCTTCTGCACCCCTATTATGTGAATGTTGGAAGTCCTGAACTTGTCCCAGAGGTTGCTTAGACTATCCTCATTTTTTTATTCTTTTTTCTTATTGTTCTGAGTGGTTGTTTTTTACTTCCTTATGTTTCAAATCATTGATTTAATTCTCAGCTTCATCCACTTTAGTATTGTGTTCCTGTGAATTGTTCTTTATTTCAATCCTTTGTTTCTGACTGGATTTTTTTTTATGCTGTTGAGGTCCTCACCGAGGTCCTTGAGAATTCTTATAACCAGTGTTTTGAACTCTGCATCTGATAGATTGCTCATCTCCATTTTGTTCAGTGCTTTTTCTAGAGTTTTGATCTGTACTTTCATTGGGGCCATGTTTCTTTATCTCCTCATTTTGGCAGCCTCCCTGTGTTTGTTTCTATGTATCAGGTAGAGATGCTATGACTCTTCATCTTGGTAGTGTGGCCTAATGTAGTAGGTGTCCTATAATGTACAGTGGCACAGCCTCCCAATCACCCAAGCTGTATACTTAAGGTGCACCCTTCATGTGGGCTGAGTATACTTTCCTCTTGTAGTTGAGACTTGATTCTACTGGTAGGTCAATGGGAGGGTTTAGCCAGGCCAGAGAGCTGCAAGGATTGACTGTGACCACTGAAGGCCAACCTCAGCTCTCTGTGGAGGATCAGCTGTGCTGGGGCAGGGTGGTGGTGCTCCGATGTGGTCTGTAGCTGTCCACTGGGTGCACAGGCTCTGGAGTTTCCCAGGTGGTGCAGGCCAAGGTCAGCCTCCACCTGTGTTTTTTCTGGAGCTACTCTGCCTGACCTATAAAGCAATCTGAGATGGCTGCTGCTTGTGGTGGGCTTGGAGACCCCCAGGCAAAACCAAGCTGTGAATCTAGGCTGGCTGCTGCTAGTGCCAGCCTGGGGCCACTGAGCTGGAGGTATGGGGGCTATGGGCTCACTGAGGCCAGCTGTTGCTTATTTGAGAGGATTTAGGAAGTTGTTAAGTATGAGCCAAGACTAAACATTCATATGGAAAAGTCACTGATAACTGCTTGAGTGGACCCATAAGCTGGGTGGGACAGAGTCTCGGGGAATCTCCAGGTTGAGGCAAACCATGTAAGCCAGGTTGATGGAGTCTCAGACTTGGCACCCACCTGCTGGCTCTGTGGCTCTGTGGGGGGAGGATTCAGAAAAGGGACAATGGTCTCTGTCCACCTTTCTGTCTGGAGGAAAGCTGTCCCCCAGCTCTGGCCTTGATGCCAGACACTTCAGTTCCTTCCTGTGTGCCCCTGGTGCCTTTCAAGCTGCTACCCTGACTCTGGACTCAGAGTGAGTGGGTCTGATTAAGTTTGTTTTTGGATTCTTTAAGAGGAATGGCTTGGGGCTCCAGAAGTTTCTTCCACCAACTCAATCCCCACTGGTTTTTACAGCCAGAAATTATGGGAACTTATCTTCCTGGCACTGGAACCCCGAGCTAGGGGGCCTGGTGTGAGTCTGGGACTCCTTGCTCCCAAGATATGCCTCCTGAATTTTTGTCCACCACATGTGGATGTGGGACCAGCTCATTCCATGTCTGCACCCCTCCTACCAGCCTGGGTGGATGAGGTTTCTTTAATTCTGTAGTTGTCGGACTTCCATTCAGCTTGATTTCTGATGGTTCTCAGTGATGGTTGTTCTATAGTTTAGTTGTAATTTTGATTTGGTTGTGTGTGGAGGCGAGCTGTGTTTACACTTGCTGCCATCTTGACTGGAAATCTTTCTCAGCACTCATTAAAAAGGGGCTTTGGTTGCTGTCCAGACAGGTTCTGGAAGTGAAAATCAGAGTTCATTGAAAGAGGAAATCTATTTGCTTTATTTGCATCATGAGCTCCCCCATCTTTCCAAATGGCTGATCTGAATAAGGGGAGCAAAGAGAAGAATGATGGAAATTCCCCATTCAGTTCTGGGAGAAATGTCCAATGTGCCCTGTAATGTTTAATAACATATTTGGCCAGTGCATTTATTTACGCATCTGTATACAAAAACATCACAGTAGCAATTTGCATCTGCCTGCACAGGACAGTAACATATTTTCACTGTCTTGCCCCAAGGGTGTGTTAATTTTCTTGCTCTGTCACACTGTTGATAGAAGGAATTTTAAATCACATGGAAATGTGAAGACTTTGTTTTCACCTATTATGAGATGATGTTTTAATTAGAAGAAACAGGAGAGCTGTTTTTTCCTTCTATATTGAGTTTATGACCTTGAGGGGATGGGTCATAAATGGGTGATTAAATATAAGAAAGTTCATGAACCCTCCCAGGTAGTCACCTCCTTGGACATTCCACTGTCTGGAGGCTATGTACATCCACTCAGACGAAAGCCAAACTTCTCTGGCTTACAACTCTCTCTTATAACTACAAATGACTGTACCTTTTATAAAGGGAGTTTTACTGTTAGCAGTAGACTTGGAAAAGGGGAAACAGCTAGAGTTTCTCCTGTTTCCTTATCAGGATGAGGCATTGCCCCCAACCCATCACGCAGCAAAGTGATTCAAACACTGCATAGACAGTAGGGTATTCCTTCATTATTAATTGGTAGCTCTTTCTGTATTGATTTATATTCTTTTGGCAATGCCGAAAGATGTTTGTTATTGTGTTAGTGGTGCTGTGGTGGTAAAGTGAGAGAGGTGTCAGTTCCTGGGCTCTTGGCAGCGACCATCAGTAAGAGACGAAGCTGACTGTGCATGCTGGGTGACTGGCTGCAGCAGAGAAGTGGGCTTCCCTGGGGAGTGGCTTAGGGGTGGTGGGAAACAATTCCTGCTGTCTTAACTGCGTTAGGAACAAGACCTTTGGGAGGGTAGGGGTGGGGAGACTAGACCTTGTTATGACCAGGAGTAGGCACATGAACCCTCTGACTTGCATTACTGCAAAGAGTAGCCCCTCTACTGGAGGACTTGTAATCATCCAGTGCCTTGGGTCACATAATGGTTTTGGATTTTGTTTGCAAGGAAAAAGATATTTCCTTCCTCCATCTCCTCTATGTGGAAAAGAAGGCCAAGAAAAATTAAAGTTACGGCAGAGTCAGGCTAGAACCTATATCTGCTGATTTCTGTTCTCACTCATTTCTGGTGACTCCAGTTGGATATCATTTGTAAAGTTTCTTAAGGTAGTATCACTGAAAAAATCACTTCTGTATTGATAATTGTTGACCATTAGAGAGTGAATAATCACTACTATGTCTTCTAACAAAGTGTTGCTATTATTACCTGTTAGTTGTGAGAGGCGGCACAACCTTTGGGAACATCTTCTAGCCCCACCCCTGACTACTGGCGGGTCTTCCTGGGCCTCAGTGTCCTCATCTGTAAAACGTGTGAACAAAATAAAATAATATATAAAACAATAGAGCATTTAGCACAAGGCAAGTAACTAGTGTTAGTTAATACCATTATTCTGTATTCTCTTATTTTCTTTATTTTAAAGAATAATACTTTACCACAGGTCAAAGGTCAGAATAAATGGAAGTGTAGAGTGAAAAATCTGCTTCCTCCTCTAACTGCAAACCATCCAGTTTTGCTCCCCACTGGTAGTTATTTTTTTCTATCTCCTTTCAGTTATTTTGTGTATACATTAGTAAACGTGAATATACATCTTTTCCCTTTTTAATCTAAATGGTAGCATACTATACACAGTGTTTCACCCTGATTTTTTAACTTAATAATGTCTTTAAGCTTATATACATATATATAAAGAGGTTCTCATTCACTTTAATACCTGTATAACACTATATAGGTTGTTTTTACCATAATTTGTTTTATGTGACCCCTGTTAATGGACATCTAGTGAATACCACCAGTCTTTTACTATTGTTAACTATGCTGCAGTGAGTAACCTTGGACGTATGCTACTGGCATATGTCTGTGGGGTAAGTTCAGGAGGTGGCATTGCTGGGCTGAAGCGCATGTGCATTTTCAGTATTGGTAGATATTGCCAAACGGCCTCTGAAAGGGTTCTATCCACTTTCAATCTTAACAGCAATGAATGAGGGTGACTTCCCCCTGCTAAGTCTGTGTTTCAAACTTTAGGATATTTGCCAACCCCCTAAGTAAAAAGTGGTATTTCTATGTAGTTTCTTTTTAATTTTTCAAAATTCTTATTGAATTTATCGGGCTGGCGCACTGGCTAACAAAACCGTACAGGTTTCAGGCGCACAGTTCCACAGCACACCGTCTGTGTCCTGTACCGTGTGCGCACCACCCAAGTCAAGTAGTCTCCGTCCATCACCACTTACACCCCCATCCCCTCCCACACCCTCTCCCCCGGCAATACCCACACTCTTGCCCATGTCCATGAGTTTTTTCTGTTTTTTTTTCTTTTGTGCTTAATCCTTCTGTACCCCATTCAGCCTCAACCCCCCACATGCTGACAGCTGTCAGCCTGGTCTTCTTACATTTCTCTTATTATAAGTGAGGTTGAACGTTGTTAAAAATGTTTAAGAAACATTGAAATTCTTTTTATGATTACTATTTCCCCATATCGTTTGCTAGTTTTTAATTGAATTGTTTTTATTTTATATTAAGTTGCACACAGTTTTTAAAACGTGGACAACAGTGTGGTGATTATGGGCGGTGGGGTGTAAGGGGGACAAATGGTAATGAAAAAATACAATAAAATATGCAATTACAAAAATTAAAATGTACATATGAAGTTCAAAAGTGATAAAAAGGAATAAAAAGAGAAATAAAACTATTTTTCTTATTACCAGCCTAATTTTCCTTCATAGAGTTAACTATTTCTGAGTTTCTTTTGTAATCTTACATAAATTTTATGTGTATGTTGTTACAAGCATATATATGCGTGCATTCTTTACAATGATGGGATCAACTTATACATACTGTTTGAAATTTTGCTTTTCTTATCTGGACTCATTGTCTTGTTTGTATTCATAGGACTACTTCATTTTTTCATGACTGCATACAATCTAGTGTCTCTTAAATTAGTACATCACTTCAGCAGGTATGGGGAGAAAATATTAGAGCTTCTACTTGTTTATTTTTATTTCATTTAAAATTAAAAACATTCTGTATATATATTTTTTAAATTTTTTATTTTAGATTATTCAGTACAGTTTCTATCCTTTATTCCCATTCCAGCCCACCCACCCATCCCTCCCATTTCCAACCTCCCTGGTTTTGTCCTTGTGTCCTCTGTATTGGTGCCTGTAAACCCTTCCCTTCTCCCCTGAAATTCCCTCCCCTCTCCCCTCTGCACCCTGACAACCTGTCCTCTATTTCTGTGTCTTTTGTTATATTTTACTTGTTTCTTTGTTTTGTTGTTTAGGTTCCTGTTAAAGGCGAGATCATATGGTATTTGTCTTTCAATGCCTGGCTTACTTCACTCAGCATAATGCTTTCCAGCTCCATCCATGCTGTTGCAAAGGGTATGAGCTCCTTCTTTCTTTCTGCTGCATAGTATTCCATTGTGTAAATGTACCATAGTTTTTTGATCCATTCATTTAGTGATGGGCACCTAGGTTGCTTCCAGCACTTAGCTATTGTAAATTGTGCTGCTATGAACATTGGGGTGCATAGGTTCTTTTGGATTGGTGTTTCAGGGTTCTTAGAATATAGTCCCAGCAGTGGAATTGCTGGATCAAAGGGCAGGTCCA